>OX451739.1:440331187-441048549 GCA_948472305.1 Vicia faba | reverse complement strand
TATCGAATGTATATGCACTATTTAATATTTAAATAAATACAATTAAACAAATATCAAATAAAATGTATTATGCAAAAAAGATTTTTATGTATGTAAAAAGTATTTCTTTTCAATGTGAACTGTAAAAAAGGGGTAAATTTTAATTATTTTCCTTTTTAGGGCAAAAACCCTAATTCTAAATAAATAATATTATTTATTAATTATATACAATAAAATACTAATTTATACAAAAAATAAAAGTATATTATGAAAATGATATTTTTAGTACAAAATATTAATAAAAATGAAAATATAGTATTTTTGTATTTCTTAACCCAATTATTTAATAAAACAAGTATATATATATATATATATATATATATATATATATATATATATATATATATATATATATATATATATATATATATATATATATATATATATATATATATATATATATATATATATATATATATATATATATATATATATATATATATATATATATATATATATATATTAGACATATTGAATATACAAAGATAAAAATTAATTATTTACAAAAAATGGGTATTTTCAAGAAAATGTTCTAAAATATAAATAGAAATAATAAATGAAAATGAGCATATTTTTTTGTATTATTTTTGAGTTTTATTAAAAAGAAAGTAGTTTATTTACATATTTATACTTAGTAAAATAAAAATAAATATCAAATAAATATGAAAAATATAGAACAACCAGGGGGGTGTAAACAGAAAAGGGGGGTGTCAAAAGCAAAGAACAACCAGGCCCAGCCCAGTCAGACTTCATCTTCTTCCTCTTGTTCACAAAACGCGTGCCTCTGTACATCAATGGCTATCTCCTGATTCTTTGATTTTTTGACAAAACTCATAACATAAACATTGTAGAGAATTAAACAACGAATCCAACCATATAAAAAACTTGGATTAACTCTCAAAGACCAGAGAGAATTTCTCTGGCCCTAATTTCTAACCTAGTTTTATCAGAAAGTTCATGAATGAAATTCTCTTAGCACGATTAATGTAAATGAAAACTAAGCATATGTATGGCTTCAGGGCTATGAGTACAACATATTTCATTCACAAACCTAAGCCTAACCATTCCTAAATAGAGAGATAGAAGTCCATGAAATACCTGTTTCAGTTGACTTCGAGCTGGACAATGCAGCAACCTTCAATGGTGTTTGAGCTTCTCTTGAGCTTGCCTGAGGTCCAAGGAAGCTTTTCCAATGCTTGGCTTGTTTTGAAACAGCTTAAATCGTGTTGTAGAACTCAACCTGCAGAGCTTTGAAACAAAAATGGCAAAGTGTGTTAGAGGTGTTACAGCTTGCAATGGGGGCCTGGGATAGTTCAGGTGAGTTGATTGGAAGGTGTTTGAACTATCTTTGGACAAAACGCACGATGGAATTTGGTTATGGCTTGCAAAATGTAGAACTTGCCCTGTTTTGCAGAAAAACAATGATTCTGTGTACAAGGGAGTTTGAGAGGCAAAGGGGTCGTGTTTCAAGCTTGTTGGTAGGTATGGAACTTGTCTATAATGTTTGTGTAAGCTTGTCTTCACAGATATGAGAGATGGTCTATGATTTGCAACTTTTCTTCTACTTGAAGCAAGAGAATGGAAGTGATGTTATAGCCTTGTACATGCCCTCTTATCACCCTGCACACAACACTCTTGGCCCCTACAATTCATGGATTTAGTTTGCAGTCTCAGATTTTGTTCAAGGCTCAATTCTTAGTGTTTTGACATAAAGCAACCTTTTGCAAAAATGGTAATATACCTTTTACCATTTAGGGCTTAATCTTGTGTACAATGCCCTAATGACCAAGACAAAACCTTAACTCAATGGATATGCATTAAATTATGGAGTACAAGTTGGTTTTAAGGCCTGCAAGCTAGCACCAAACATGCTGATTTTAAAATGCAAGTTTGTATGAACATGTATTGACCATGGACAAAAGTGAGTTTTTGCCAACTTCAAGCATTCGATTCTCTCTAACCACAAGGGTGTTTGAGGAGTTCTTGGACAATTTGGAAATCTTAGAACATGTAATATAATCCATCTTTGAAATTCAACTTGAAACTCCAAGTGGAACTATGTGAAAAGTGGCCAAGAAGATGGGTCAAAATCCTGCCTAGATTAGGGCAAATTTTCTCTAAGTTAAAAGTTTTAGGTACCCTTGTTCCAAAAATAATAACTTTAGATACAAGCTTCTTTTGAGAAAACTTTGTGAATCAAATTTGTAGACTTTGTGATGGAATACAACTTTCATGTTCCAAGTTTTGTTTGAATCCATTTTCATCTTGGTGAAAAAATGGGACAAAGTTAGGAAAAAATAAAAAAATTTCATAACTTAGAAAATTTCTAAGTTATGGAATTTTTCCATTTTAAATCCTAATTTGCATTTTTGGGTTTCTTGATGAACAAGTTTCATAATTTGACATGTCTTGATGAAAAATAACTCTTGGCACTTGATTTTGACCAAAAAGTCAAAGTTTGACTTTTCAGTATACAGTCAAATTTTGATCAGTTGACTGAAAAATTCATCTGTCAATCCTATGCATTTGAGATCTTTTGAACTTGTTGAATGGGTCAAGACAATTTCATTGAGTCCTTGAGTCCATGTGTGAGCTTGATTTGCCATTGGCTAGGTCAAACAGTCAAAAATTGCCTTTGTGCAGTCAAAACCCTAAAAATGACCATTTTGCCCTTTTGGTGATCTGATCACATTTCTTGTGGAATTGTGATCCAAACTTGATAAAATGGTTCATATGAGTTTGTAAAGTATTTCGGTAAAAATTAATTGTTTAAAAACCTGAGACACACTCTCGTGTTCATGAAATAAGTCATGCTACTAAACCTAGTGGATGCACTTTAAATTTAATAACACTTTTTGAAAACAATTTGAGTTTAATTAATTTTTTAAAACACTCTCGTGTATTTAAAAATTAATGTTTCGTTATCACTATCTGGGTTGAACCCCATCTCTCACATGCAGGTTCTTGCCTTAATTAATTTCCCACTCTCGTGGCAAAATCGTGTTAATTATCCTCTCACTCTTGTGACAAGGGTAGTTAAATTAAACATGGAAATTGGAAACCAGAAATTGTTTTATAAATGTTTTTGGCCAAGGTATCACTAAATTCTTTCGGTACTTAAGAGTCACATACCGGTACAAATAATTTAGCCAGACATAATATATTTAATAACTATGCAATTCAAAATATAATCCATAAAAATAATTGGCATAATACAAGAATAGATAAATATTAATTGCAATAAAAACCTGGAAATAAGGTTGCTATGGTAATCTTGGACGTTACAATATTCCTTGCAGCTCAATCGAAATAAATAAATTGTGTTAATTCTTAAATGAAGAATTAACACTCTAAAACTAATGTTGGAAATAGTGCTAGAAGTAGAAATTACAATACGTAGAAAAATGCTCAAAAACAAGGAAATAGAAATAATTGCAGAAAGTAGAAATTTGGTTATGGGAAAATTTCTTCGACCCTCTTCCCTTTGCACTACCACACATATATATAGGAGAAAATATAGCAGTTGAAAGAATCATGGGAAAAGGCTTGAGTGGAGGAAATATAGGATGCATGGTTACTGAGTGGAGGGAATATAGGAGAACACTTCTGCCCTCACGTTGCCCACGTCTCCACCAATTCACAACGTTCATCTTTACGCGCGTGACGGTCGTCACAGGTGGGTGACGGTCGTAA
This sequence comes from Vicia faba, assembly GCA_948472305.1. Classification (NCBI taxonomy): domain Eukaryota; kingdom Viridiplantae; phylum Streptophyta; class Magnoliopsida; order Fabales; family Fabaceae; genus Vicia; species Vicia faba. The sequence goes on along the minus strand of OX451739.1, from coordinate 441,044,817 downwards.
TGCGCTTAAATAGCGCATTACGCTCGTCAATGATATATGACGAGCGTTGTTTCAAGTTGGGGAGTCATTACGGTCATCACAGGGTGTGACGGTCGTCACTGCTTCAAAATCTCCAAACTTTGCAGATTTGGTTCTTTTCTCTTCTGTTTATTGTCTAGCCTCCTTCATGTAGTCCTCTTTCATTGGTTTGAGTTGAGAAATGTTGTACCTGTGAAAAGACATAAAAACTCGGAATAATCGGGAGTTAGACGACTCAATGTATTAAAAAATCAGTAAAAAGCGTAGTAATTATATGATACGATTTCTCATTATCACATTCCCCCATACTTAAACCTTTGTTTCTCCTCAAGCAAATAGTCATTCGAAAAGTCGGACATGTTTTGTCAAGCGCATATGCATGACATACCTTGGATTTTTAAAGCAATTTCGGGAAATCCTCGTCGGTTCGGCCAATACTTGAGTGATACACTAAAGATACACTAATGACACAAGCAATAAGCTTAGTCGTAGGCTTCCATTTCAAACGAGCTATCCAACAGTTCCATTATAATTCTGCCCAGAGTTCCTCGTATCTATTTCACCCAGTTTCGTTCTGGCGCAATCACATTAAGCCCTTTGTCTTAGCACGCACGTAGATGAGTAACCGATTAGTGACTTTGATCCTTTTAGCACGGGGTCTGGTACAAGAATTTGGCAACCCTACATATGTTATCCAAGTTGGAGGTTGTGGGGGATCGGGCCGTAGCACGCCCTACCGAGTTCAGAACCAGATACCTCTGAACCAACCACCACTGGATTCCTTCGTTATTTTCTCAACTCTTATATGTGGCCGTATATTTTGGTGCACAAAATTTCTTTTCTTTTATCAGCGAGATAGGAAGGATATTTTAATGATCAGGCATCAAACACTTATATTCATCGATTCTCCACGTGGTTCGTGTCAAGACGGTGTTGACTGCTAATATAAACTACTAGGGGCTACTGTAGAACTAAAAACTCTAGATGTCGGTATAATGGTTATTAAAACGGATCGCGTGAGTAGGAAGTCTACGGTGTCATAACCGTATCGATCTTGTTATGTCGTTTTCGGCTTTCCTAACTGGGGATTTCGTTAAAATAGTTATGTCGGGCTAATGCAAAGATAAAATTTTTTGGTATGGCTAAATAAAGTGAAGAATTTAAATCGAGATATATCATAAAAATTACTAGTTTATAAAGGATGGAAAGGTACGTCTCCCACACTGAATCCGACATTGTCCTCAATGTTGCGGTATATAGGCGGGGAAGTACAATTACAAAAACAAACGGAAAGGGAATGAAACAGAAAAAATAATAAACTACATAAAAAATAAAGAAAAACTACTGGTGACCACGTCCTCTACTCCTGGTGCGAGAGCGTCTGGTAAGAGTGGCTTCTGTGTCAGTATCCTGGAAACCAAGGGTGCGGACGTCCAACCTTAAGGCGTTGAGCTCTGACAGGGCCTCATCTAACCTCTCATTCATGTTCCGCTGCCCAGTCAAGATCTGAGCGTTTTGAGCGCATAGATACTCATATTTCTCATGTTGTCTTCTTTCAAGCGCTGCGCTCATTTGATTTTGCATATGAATGGCGCGGAGGACCTATTATAGAGTAATAGGAGGTGGTGCAGATGAAGGTCCTGGAATGTCGTGGACGGGAAGAGCACTATCCAACTCTTATTGCATTTCGTCTGCGGGGGCTGCAGGTTGGTCTTCATGAGTAGGTGCACGCCCTGCGGGGGCTGCAGGATCGAACAACCAGTTTGCTCGGTTTCGCGGATCGATTCGGTCCCTACAAGGCAAAATGATGTTCTGATAAACAGTGTTCCTGATCACAGGGTGGAATCTTCCATCCTCCCGCTCATAAATGAGATGTGCGGCCTTTCAGTGATCCAAAGTTAGTAAAGCCGGTGCCATAGAAGGCATAGTCGTGAGAGCAACACCATAGTTCAGACCTATGGCAAGTGAAGTGACCAGCCCTCCGAAATAAAAGGGTTTTCCGCCTCTAGCATAGATAGAGTGGATATGAGCTAGTAAGAACGGGGCGACGTTGATCTTTTGCCCTGTGAATGTGCAATGCATAAAGAAGAGCTCCTTGGAGTTGAGCTTGTGGTTGCTGTCACGGGCGGAGATTGTGTTGCTGAGGATGCGGTGGAAATAACGGATGGCCGGTGTTGTACCCCAAAATTTTCCCTCCCATATTCTTCAAGATTTGCCAAGATCAAGGTTCAACATCTCTCAAGGGTTGCACAGTCCAATTGCCTCCTAACAGTCAAAAATTAGGGTTTTGGTTCTGGCAAAGAAGTTGAAGTTTCCAAGGGCCCAAACAAGTCCCACATGCCTATAGACATTGTCAAGCATCCATATGCTAAGTTTCAAGACTCACAGCAACAGATTGCACAGTCAAAAACCCTAAATTGCTTCACAGTCAACTGTAGGGGCAAAATGGTCATTTGACAGTCAAAAGTCCAAATTTTTGGTCAACATCTTATTTTGAAGCCACAAACATCATTTGATCAATTCTTGATCATGATTCTCAAGGCATGGCTAAAAAAGTCTCAAGATGCAAAAGTTTCTATTTTTGGAAAGCTGAAAAAGTCAACTGCAAATTGACCAAGGCATAACTTCCACATGGTTTTTCAGAAAAATTCCATCCAAAGCTCATTTTGAATAGAATGACATTTCCTACAACTCATCTTCACACTTCAAGTCCAAGAAATGCTCTCACAAAAAGTTATCAATCTCAACATTATAGGTCATTTTCAAAACTCAACAAAAAGGCACTTTAAGTCAAAGACCATAACTTGAGATTGGTAAATCAAAATTACATGGGACCAAATAAATTGGTTAGAGGACTTCAAGACCTTTCCAAAATGTCCAAGAACATGATCAAAGCTTAAATATTGAGCAAGATATGCCTTGTGGAAGTTGGGAAATTTTTGGGAATTTTGAAAAGTCAACTTTGCTTCAAATGCCTCAAAATTGCTAATGGGCCTCAATTTCTTCCATGAATCATTATCCAAAGGCTATGCACGACCCATTGACCTAAAAGGGAGTTATTTTCTTATTTTTAATTAATTAACTGAATTTTTAATCCTATTAATTCATTTAATTAAAATTAAATATGAGAAAAATACTAAATAATGCCGTGCAAATCTTTTTATGCAGCATTTTCATCCATCATGACCTCAATATCTCGTGTACCCTTATCAAGAGACCAAATCTTCCAAAATAGGCAAGTTTCCATGGCAAAAAGGATTGGAAAAGATTTGATAAAATCAAATATTCAAGATCATTAAACCAATGGATTTTGGGCTGACTTTTAACCTAATTCTACTCATATACATGTACACAATTGAAACCTAGGCATAAGAACACAGAAGCTGCGCCCAAGACAAAGAACAACTTTGCACTTTTTTCACAAAAAACTCAAAACTGAAAACCTAGCTAGAGCTCGTTTCAAGGCCTAAAAGCTATTCCAAAAGCTTGCTGACACTACCAGGAAGCTGTTCCAATCAAAACCACGCCTCCATCCTCAAGGAATTGGTAGAATGAAGCCTCCCTGTTCATAAATATTTTCATATTCGTGTTTGAATTTGCATACATTTTTCATATGTTTTAAGCATTGATTTATACTAACATGAGTGTTCTGAAGCTATTGGCATTCTTTGATTGAGTTATTAAGCCCTGTACAAGAATCCACCATGAAAGCTTTTTAGGGTTTCTGAAGCTTAGATTTGGAGTTTTACATATAAGGAACAATTGGACAATCAAACTGGTACCATTGAGATCAGGGCATCTGGACGAAACAATTGATCACATCGCGCCCAATTTATATTACTCTATGTGCTAATCGCTATTTTCAGGTTTTGTAATTAGTGGGGGTTTAAAACCCCCGCTATCTATCTTGTATTTTCAGGCAAACGAAGAAGAAGGTGGACGTGTCTCAGCATGAATGGATGGTTTGAATATTCGCGCGTGATTTCTGTTTTCTACCAATAATGCTTGCTTTTCGCTTATGTTAATCACGTTCCATAATAATATCAGAAGCGCGCGTTGGTTCAGTTGGTTGTTGTGTTGGCATACAGGTATTGGGACCTGGGTTCGATTCCCAGGTCCCCCACTTCTTCATAATATTTTTCTTAAAATGCTTCTGTGCAGTGTACTCTCAAAGGTTCACCAAGCACCCTCACCTGCTTGCTTGCCAAGTGTCCAGAAGGCCAATCCAAAGGCCAGAACATGCAGCTCACCATGGACACTAGTCAACCGTCCCACACATGCGCTGAAAAAGTCAACGCGGCCAGCTTTCTAATGGGCCTAAATTCCTTGCATACACCTCTCAATTGGGTCCAGACACCCCCAGGGTTTGCTTAATCTTTTCATTTTTTTTTTCTGTCTCTATTTATTTTTTCCTTTTATTCTTTTAATTGTTATTTTGATTAATTGCTTTTATTTGATTCACAAAATAATTTTTATAACACCAAAAAATCAGAAATCATAAAAATAAAAATATATTTTATTTAATATTTAGTTCATTAATATTTTCTAAATAAATTTTAATAATCAATTTAGGTTAATTTAGGTTTTCAATTTTAATGTTTTCTTAATAACTAAAAAATGTAGAAATTAGGGTTTTTAGCATTTTTATTCTTTTTCTTAATAAATAATTTCTTATTATTATTAATAATTATTAATTAATTTTGTAAATAAACTTGTAATTAAATAATTAGTGTAAATTAGGTCAAAACTTAAATATTTTTCTTTAACATTTAAAAATAATTTAGAACTAGGGTTTTATTTAATTTCTAATTTCAATTAATTTTCTTTATTTCATAAATACCAAAAAAAACATAAAAATAATTTCTTTTCTTTATTTAATCATTAATCAATTTTTAATTTCAATTTCATCTTTAAAGGGTCCAACGCCCTCGCATATCCGATTCTAATTTCTTTTCGCGCGTTTGTCTTTATTTTTTGTTTCAAATATAATGTAATTGCTCAAGCCGTGTAATAGATAATTAGGAAATTTATTTATTTTCTGCATTTTATTAAAAAACGGGTCTTTGTTAATTTGGCGATGTATAGACCCGCGCCTTGTAATAGCGTAGGACCTTTATTTTCCGCACTTTAATTTCCGCACCCCTTAACTGCTAACTATTGCATGAAAGAATGAATGGCCCAAATAAAATCAAAGCTTAGCTCACCAAATGCATGACGAGATAAAACATAACTGAAAATGACACACTATTCACACACCACTCTTAGGGTACGCCTCACTGTTGCCTTGCCCCTCGAAACGTGGTCGTCGAGTATAGGACGTTTTAGTAAGTCCTCATGTCCATGAACATGGCATGGGGGTAGCTTCTAAGGTGTCCTACTGTTGCTCTGGTGACCACACTGTCCCTAACCTTCGAATTGACCCGAACACCTCCAACGGTGGTGCTGCCTACCTCTCAATGGTGGGATAGTACTACCTTAAGGACATTTACACAGCCTAATTCCTTAGGGTAGGTAGATGACTCATGGATACTTGCTCTAATTCAAAACAAATCAAAAACTTCTTTTCACACCGACACTTTTCAAAAAGCTTTCAAAACAACTTTTCAAACACTCTTGAGGACTGATACAAGAGTCGATCTAAAACTTTCAAAGAAACTTTTTCAAACTCACTCACAATTGAAAAGCAAACAAACATTTTGAAAACACAATGAGCAAGTATCTAAGAGCCCATGGATAACCATGGATAGAAAGGGTGCTAACACCTTCCCTTTCTATAAATCTACCTCCCGAACCGAGAGATAATCTCATAAGGAATTTTGCTGTGCTTTTGTCCTGTCCATGTTTGGAGAAAATAAAAGACGGTGGCGACTCTTGCTTCCGCGACATTTCGCGAACCAGCGTTAAACAGTCAGTTCCAGATCCACCGATCACAGAACTGGCGACTCTGCTGGGGATTCTTATAAAGTGAGGTGTACCTTAGGATAGTTCATAACTGTGTTTTCAATTGTTGTGCTTTGTTTGCTTTAAATTGTAGGTTGCATCGGAGTTACATAGATCCTAACCCGGATCTGGGGGATACCCTGTTAGGTAGCATAAGCTGTGAGGGACCTGTCCGGCGTAGACCGACATGGGTGAAGCAGTGGCTACGTTGGTGTGGCACCTTGGTCTGTACCGATATCCCTTGTGTCGCAACGAGGAGAATATGGGTCTTCTGAGGAGTCATTAAGCACCAATCGACCTTAGAACCCTAATTTGACCCAACTTGGCCAATAGAACAGTAGCAGTATGCTACGCCCGTTGAGGCTAAACTCTCGTGATGGTTCTGGCCGCAAGAAAAGATTGCGATGCTGGAGTTATGACCGATTGAGGGTAGTCAGTGATATTGGGATCCTCTAGAACCCGGTTACTTCTGATAGGACAGGTCTTAACCAACCAACTTCAAGAGGGTAATACCCAGACCCCATGCTGACCTAAACTCTAAGGGTTGTGGTGTGACTTGTGTGCTTTCGTACTTGACTACTTGCATGCTTGTTATCTGACACTTGAGTTTCTTGCAGGTTTTGTTTACAGTCCTTAATCTGGACTCATAACAGGGTTACTTATATCACCCCACGCATAACATGACATCATACCATCATACCATTGCATACATCCTACATAAAGACTAATCCATTTCAAGGATCTCAAGGGCTTGTGGTGCAGGCCATGATGAATCAACTGTCTAGCAAGGGGCAAAGAGGATTTATTTTCCTAGCCAAGGTTGTCAGGGGCTATGACCCACTCGATATGGTGAGCCTTGACTCTTGAAGAAGGACTCTCAACAATATGAAGTGCCTTCAATCAAGCCAACAGTTACCAGATTCTAACAATTTTCTTGTTTACCCCGTGAGATCCTTGAAAACATCGCATGCATATCATACATATCATTGCATAACAGGTACCCTTTTGACAGGTCACTTACCTTCTTCGCTGTTTATTTCAGCAATGGCTTCCCAACAAGATAACCAGGGTCTTCATGCTCAAGAGACCCAGTTCAGGGAGATCTTCTTAAGCCTATCCAAGGGGCAAGAAGAGTTGAGGACACTCCTCATGGGGAACTTGGCCAAGAAAAGTCCCGAAGATGATAAGGACGAACGGTTGAAACGTCTGCAAGCTGAGGTAGATACAATGAAAACCCAGATGCTGGGGCAAAGGGCTCTCATCCAAGGTTTAGCTCGGGAGAAAGAAGAGTTGAGGACCATGATCAGTCAGCTCCACCAAGACAGAACAGACATGAAGCAATCAGTCCAAGTCAGGGACCGGGTCTTTGATCAGCTTCCAAGAGGAAAAGAATCTGGTATGGTGAAGAATAGAACTCTCCAAATTGCTACCACTTCACAAGCCCAGCATCAACCTCGCCCAGAGCAACAGGTTGATCAGAATAAGCCAAGCAGGTCCAAGAGGCAGTTCACCCAGCTTAACATGCCATTATTTCAAGCTTTATAACACCTGTTGAGACTGAATCTGATTACACTAAGAGCTCCTCCCCAGAATCCCAACATCTCTGCTCCTAACTATCATCCCAACAAAATGTGTGCATACCACTCTGATAGTCCCGGACATGACACTGTCGACTGTTGGGCGCTGAAAAACAAGGTTCAGGACCTGATTAATGAAGGAGCAGTGGATTTCACCCAAGTGGGTCAGGCTGAGTTCTTCTACTATCCCTACAGGATGCATCATTTGACGTAACAAGTCCTGAGATGAGAAGACCTTTTGCCCATTAGAATTTTCAAGTTGTAATTTTCTTTTGATTGTTCAAACATTTTATTCATGTCAAACATTGTTATTTCATTAATGCATCGCATATGTCTGTTTTGAATCAATATATTTGCATTCGCTATATTTAAAATTGCTTTCATTTTTTGTGATGTTCAATGCTCGATTAATAATTCTAAGCCTCTTGAGGGAGGATGACGAAAACGATACCACGATCTTTACAATATGCTTTTGAACAGAACCTGCTGATGAGGTACATGCATTGTTTCAATTCCTAAACACTGGAGTTATAAGGAAGATAATCCCTCGTCAACCCCTCTGAGCCAAAGAAGTAGGAGTTTTTTCTTTTCGAAATTTAAAACCCTTAATCATAACCTGGGGCAGGGTAGTCTCTCAGTTGATCCAAGTGCATAACGAATGGCACCAAAGAGGTCCTTACAAAACAAAAGACATTGATGGTTCCGAACAATCATACAAACAGGCAGTCATTACTTCTTAAAATAAAAACCCATTAAGTCAAAACCTAGGAAGGAGACTTACAAAACTGGGGCATCCCGCTGACTGTAATTCCAAAAAGAAACAGTTCAGGCAAAAAACAGGGATAATGAAAGAAAAAGAAAGAGGTCCTACAAACCCTCAACAACAAAAAAAAGACTGCCTATTCAAATAAACGTTCAACATCCGAACCATCACTGGAATTTCAGAGCAAAGACTCAAACAAGGTCTAACGCACGATCAGCTGAGTTTAGGTTTGAAGAACATCACGAAGTGCGGGTGGGTACAAATAATTTGAGCCTTTATCCTTTGTTTCTTAAACCGTGAACCAGGCCACGCTACAACCCTTAAAAGTTCTAGCTGAAGCATGGGTTAGTTCGAAAGCATACTGTTACCAAAGGTATCCTGACTCCTTAAGGCTTGCTATAAAATATTGAGTTGACATCACATTTTACAAAATTTGCTGGTTTTACTGAAAAATGCATTTTTCAAAAACTTCAAGACAGACATAAGCTTTGCATTTTTAACATAACTTTGTTTGCATATGACTTTTTGTTTGAACAACATAGAAATTCGCACGACGAATGCCTAATGAACAAATGCACCTCCAATCAAGGGGCATGGCCTGATCATTGTCCATCATCTGGGGCAGTCCAGTCAAGATTCAAGGAATCTCTCAAGATGCCAAACAGCCAGGGGCAAACCTCCGCCTGAGCCACTTGGGGCATTGGACATGAATTCCCAGCAACAAATCTTGCATGACCAAACATCTTCTGGTAGCGTGGCAAAACAATAACAGGGGAACCTCCCTACATCCTGAGAGCATGGACATAGTCGGAAAAAATACTACGCGTAATCAAAGACCCGCTAGGTTGACACACCTAGGCAAAAATAAGGGCTTCCCGGCGAACCAAAAGGGTTCGGGCAAAAATGAGGGATGAAAATGAAAAAAATCTATACACCCGGCAAGTCGAAAACCTGAAAAGGCAGCTTGGGCAAGAATGGGTATCCCGGTGGACTGAAAACCCGAAAGGGCGGTCCAGGCAAAAGTTAGGGATCACAGCGTACGACTATGTCCCGGCATCTCGTCACTTGCCTACCAGAAGAAGATTTGTCAACCGGCAGTCATCAAGCGCCTCCACAGGTATCTTCTCCCACATCAGAAACAAGGAGCAATAATAAGTTGTCCAAGCAATCTGGGCGCGCTGTCCCCCGAGATACCAAGAGTACGGACGCCTCTCCCCGGCTTTATTCACAGTCATTCCCTCCAGGGCTTATAACTGGGTTATCCTCAGCTAATTACCACGGAAAGATCGTTCTCAGCGAGGTTCGTCCTATCCCCGGCGGAGTTATCATCAGCCCCTCAGCAAAGTGCCCCTCTTTCCCCACAGAGTTATCTCCCCGAAGAGCAATCCCTTCGCCAAGTTTATTCCCCAACGGAGTCATCTTCTCCTACCGGTTTATTCTTGCAATTATCATCCCTCAGCGGAAACGAAGAACCCCACTCTTCAAGATCAACCCAGGATTCAGCGAACTTCCCGGCATTCGTCAAGGACTTTTTTTTCTAGACGGAGATACATTCAAAAACATTACATTTTCATAAACATGACACATGCATCATGTCACATAATCTCATTTATGCTAAGAATATCACCGCTTGATCCATACCATGCATTGCATATGACTGACCTTTACCTTTCAGGAAGGATACAGTTAAATGATCTGCTATGTCAAAGTAGACAAATCCAGTCAAAAGAATACAAATCCAGTTAAATCAATGCCTAAAGATTTCTCTGATACAACCCGTCGTTATAGACACTCGTCGTTATAGACACTCATCGTTATAGACACTCGTCGTTATAGACACTCGTCGTTATAGACACTCGTCGTTATAGACACTCGTCATTATAGACACTCGTCGTTATAGACACTCGTCGTTATAGACACTCGTCGTCATAGAAACTCGTCGTTATAGACACTCGTCGTTATAGACAATCGTCTTTCTAGACACTCGTCGTCATAGACACTCGTCGTTATAGACACTCGTCGTTATAGACACTCGTCGTTATAGACACTCGTCGTTATAGACACTCGTCGTTATAGACACCCGTCGTTATAGACACCCGTCGTTATAGACACCCGTCGTCATAGACACGCGTCATTATAGACACTCATCATTATAGACGCTCGTCGTCATAGACGCTCGTCGTTATAGACACTCGTCGTCATAGACGCTCGTCGTTATAGACGCTCGTCGTTATAGACACTCGTCGTTATAGACACTCGTCGTCATAGACACTCGTCGTTATAGACACTCGTCGTCATAGACACTCGTCGTTATAGACACTCGTCGTTATAGACACTCGTCATTATAGACACTCGTCGTTATAGACACCCGTCGTTATAGACACTCGTCGTTAAAGACCACCCGTCCATGGAAATAACCTGTTAGTAGAGACAACTCACCAACCTTTCTGAATTCCAAACTCGATTCCTATATCTCGCCAGGGCACGTCTGAAGAGTTCGAAGACCCGATTCCTGTATCTTGCCAGGGTGCGTCTGAAGAGTTCGAGGATCCGATTCCTGTATCTTGCCAGGGTGTATCTGTTGACGACTAACATTACCAGACTCGATTCCTGTATCTTGCCAGGGCACGTCTGAAGAGTTTGAGGATCCGATTCCTGTATCTTGCCAGGGTGTATCTGTTGACGACTAACATTACCAGACTCGATTCCTGTATCTTGCCAGGGCACGTCTGAAGAGTTTGAGGATCTGATTCCTGTATCTTGCCAGGGTGTATCTGTTGACGACTAACATTACCAGACTCGATTCTTGTATCCTGCCAGGGCACGTCTGAATAGTTTGAGGATCCGATTCATGTATCTTGCCAGGGTGTATCTGTTGATGACTACCATTACCAGACCCGATTCCTGTATCTTACCAGGGTGCGTCTGAAGAGTTTGAGGATCCGATTCCTGTATCTTGCCAGGGTGTATATGTTGACGACTAGCATTACCAGACCCGATTCCTGTATCTTGCCAGGGTGCGTCTGAAGAGTTTAAGGATCCGATTCCTGTATCTTGCCAGGGTGTATCTGTTGACGACTAGAATTACCAGAACCGATTCCTGTATCTTGTCAGGGTGCGTCTGAAGAGTTCGAGGATCCGATTCCTGTATCTTTCCAGGGTGTATCTGTTGACGACTAGCATTACCAGACCCGATTCCTATATCTTGCCAGGGTGCGTCTGAAGAGTTCGAAGATCCGATTCCTGTATCTTGCCAGGGTGTATCTGTTGACGACTATATTCTCCGGACTCGATTCCTGTATCTCGCTAGGGCACGTCTGAAGAGTTTAAAGATCTGATTCCTGTATCCAGCCAGGGCGCATCTACACAAAGAGTTTGAAGACCAACTCCTGTAACAGGCCAGGTAATCATTTTCTTTCTCAGGTACGCGAGTTCTCGCTAAGGAATCTCTTACGCGATCGACAATCTCCCGATGGCATCTATAAGCCCATCTTCCTATCCATCAGTCTCCAAATGGCATCTGAAAGCCCATTCCCACCATCACATTGCTAACATGTGAGCGCAAATTTCTGGGCACTCTAGTGTTCAATCATCTTCCACCTTCGGATTACGAAAGGCACATCATCCAATCTACATCCTCAGGTCTAAGAAGATTGAACAGGGTAAACTGTTGTACCCCAAAATTTGCCCTCCCATATTCTTCAAGATTTGCCAAGATCAAGGTTCAACATCTCTCAAGGGTTGCACAGTCCAATTGCCTCCTAACAGTCAAAAATTAGGGTTTTGGTTCTGGAAAAGAAGTTGAAGTTTCCAAGGGCCCAAACAAGTCCTACATGCCTATATACATTGTCAAGCATCCATATGCTAAGTTTCAAGACTCACAGCACCAGATTGCACAGTCAAAAACCCTAAATTGCTTCACAGTCAACTGTAGGGGCAAAATGGTCATTTGACAGTCAAAAGTCCAAATTTTTGGTCAACATCTTATTTTGAAGCCACAAACATCATTTGATCAATTCTTGATCATGATTCTCAAGGCATGGCTCAAAAAGTCTCAAGATGCAAAGTTTCTATTTTTGGACAACTGAAAAAGTCAACTGCAAATTGACCAACGCATAACTTCCACATGGTTTATCAGAAAAATTCCATCCAAAGCTCATTTTGAAGAGAATGACATTTCCTACAACTCATCTTCACACTTCAAGTCCAAGAAATTCTCTCACAAAAAGTTATCAATCTCAACATTATAGGTCATTTTCAAAAGTCAACAAAAAGGCACTTTAAGTCAAAGACCATAACTTGAGATTGGTAAATCAAAATGACATGGGACCAAATACATTGGTTAGAGGACTTCAAGACCTTTCCAAAATGTCCAAGAACATGATCAAAGCTTAAAAATTGAGCAAGATATGCCTTGTAACAAGTTGGGAAATTTTTGGGAATTTTGAAAAGTCAACTTTGCTTCAAATGCCTCAAAATTGCTAATGGGCCTCAATTTCTTCCATGAATCATTATCCAAAGGCTATGCACGACCGATTGACCTAAAAGGGAGTTATTTTCTTATTTTTAATTAATTAACTGAATTTTTAATCCTATTAATTCATTTAATTAAAATTAAATATGAGAAAAATACTAAATCATGCCTTGCAAAACTTTTTATGCAGCATTTTCATCCATCATGACCTCAATATCTCGTGTACCCTTATCAAGAGACCAAATCTTCCAAAATAGGCAAGTTTCCATGGCAAAAAGGATTGGAAAAGATTTGATAAAATCAAATATTCAAGATCATTAAACCAATGGATTTTGGGCTAACTTTTAACCTAATTCTACTCATATACATGTACACAATTGAAACCTAGGCATAAGAACACAGAAGCTGCGCCCAATACAAAGAACAACTTTGCACTTTTTTCACAAAAAACTCAAAACTGAAAACCTAGCTAGAGCTCATTTCAAGGCCTAAAAGCTATTTCAAAAGCTTGCTGACACTACCAGGAAGCTGTTCCAATCAAAACCATGCCTCATCCTCAAGGAATTGGTAGAATGAAGCCTCCCTGTTCATAAATATTTTCATATTCGTGTTTGAATTTGCATACATTTTTCATACGTTTTAAGCATTGATTTATACTAACATGAGTGTTCTGAAGCTATTGGCATTCTTTGATTGAGTTATTAAGCCCTGTACAAGAATCCACCATGAAAGCTTTTTAGGGTTTCTGAAGCTTTGATTTGGGGTTTTACATATAAGGAACAATTGGACAATCAAACTGGTACCGTTGAGATCAGGGCATCTGGACGAAACAATTGATCACATCGCGCCCAATTTATATTACTCTATGTGCTAATCGCTATTTTCAGGTTTTGTAATTAGTGGGGGTTTAAAACCCCCGCTATCTATCTTGTATTTTCAGGCAAACGAAGAAGAAGGTGGACGTGTCTCAGCATGAATGGATGGTTTGAATATTCGCGCGTGATTTCTGTTTTCTACCAATAATGCTTGCTTTTCGCTTATGTTAATCACGTTCCATAATAATATCAGAAGCGCGCGTTGGTTCAGTTGGTTGTTGTGTTGGCATACAGGTATTGGGACCTGGGTTCGATTCCCAGGTCCCCCACTTCTTCATAATATTTTTCTTAAAATGCTTCTGTGCAGTGTACTCTCAAAGGTTCACCAAGCGCCCTCACCTGCTTGCTTGCCAAGTGTCCAGAAGGCCAATCCAAAGGCCAGAACATGCAGCTCACCATGGACACTAGTCAACCGTCCCACACATGCGCTGAAAAAGTCAACGTGGCCAGCTTTCTAATGGGCCTAAATTCCTTGCATACACCTCTCAATTGGGTCCAGACACCCCCAGGGTTTGCTTAATCTTTTCATTTTTTTTCTGTCTCTATTTATTTTTTCCTTTTATTCTTTTAATTGTTATTTTGATTAATTGCTTTTATTTGATTCACAAAATAATTTTTATAACACCAAAAAATCAGAAATCATAAAAATAAAAATATATTTTATTTAATATTTAGTTCATTAATATTTTGTAAATAAATTTTAATAATCAATTTAGGTTAATTTAGGTTTTCAATTTTAATGTTTTCTTAATAACTAAAAAATGTAGAAATTAGGGTTTTTAGCATTTTTATTCTTTTTCTTAATAAATAATTTCTTATTATTATTAATAATTATTAATTAACTTTGTAAATAAACTTGTAATTAAATAATTAGTGTAAATTAGGTCAAAACTTAAATATTTTTCTTTAACATTTAAAAATAATTTAGAACTAGGGTTTTATTTAATTTCTAATTTCAATTAATTTTCTTTATTTCATAAATACCAAAAAAAACATAAAAATAATTTCTTTTCTTTATTTAATCATTAATCAATTTTTAATTTCAATTTCATCTTTAAAGGGTCCAACGCCCTCGCATATCCGATTCTAATTTCTTTTCGCGCGTTTGTCTTTATTTTTTGTTTCAAATATAATATAATTGCTCAAGCCTTGTAATAGATAATTAGGAAATTTATTTATTTTCTGCATTTTATTAAAAAACGGGTCTTTGTTAATTTGGCGATGTATAGACCCGCGCCTTGTAATAGCGTAGGATCTTTATTTTCCGCACTTTAATTTCCGCACCCCTTAACTGCTAACTATTGCATGAAAGAATGAATGGCCCAAATAAAATCAAAGCGTAGCTCACCAAATGCATGACGAGATAAAACATAACTGAAAATGACACACTATTCACACACCACTCTTAGGGTACGCCTCACTGTTGCCTTGCCCCTCGAAACGTGGTCGTCGAGTATAGGACGTTTTAGTAAGTCCTCATGTCCATGAACATGGCATGGGGGTAGCTTCTAAGGTGTCCTACTGTTGCTCTGGTGACCACACTGTCCCTAACCTTCGAATTAACCCTAACACCTCCAACGGTGGTGCTGCCTACCTCTCAATGGTGGGATAGTACTACCTTAAGGACATTTACACAGCCTAATTCCTCATGGTAGGTAGATGACTCATGGATACTTGCTCTAATTCAAAACAAATCAAAAACTTCTTTTCACACTGACACTTTTCAAAAAGCTTTCAAAACAACTTTTCAAACACTCTTGAGGACTGATACAAGAGTCGATCTGAAACTTTCAAAGAAACTTTTTCAAACTCACTCACAATTGAAAAGCAAACAAACATTTTGAAAACACAATGAGCAAGTATCTAAGAGCCCATGGATAACCATGGATAGAAAGGGTGCTAACACCTTCCATTTCTATAAATCTACCTCCCGAACCGAGAGATAATCTCATAAGGAATTTTGCTGTGCTTTTGTCCTGTCCATGTTTGGAGAAAATAAAAGACGGTGGCGACTCTTGCTTCCGCGACATTTCGCGAACCAGCGTTAAACAGTCAGTTCCAGATCCACCGATCACAGCCGGATTATGAATGTGGGTGGCATTTAGGTGGTCGTAGGATCTGGCATGGATATTCGTCAAACTGTGCCATAAGTTGAAGGCTTCCTCACCAAAATTATCCGGCACCCGGAGATGGACACCTTCGTCCGAACAGAAGCCTAAAAGCCGCACGATGTCGGATTGGGGCAACTTGTGCTCAGTGCCAAACATGTGAAATTTGGCCAGGCCTGACAGTTGGTTCGTGGCACCTGGCGGAGTAATGTAAACAAAGGAACTCAAAAACTCAAGAGTTAGAGTTTCATAAATCAATCTTGGTTCGCGGCACAGGTTCCATAAATCCACACTATGCATCAATTGGCGGACACTGTCAAGTAGTCCCAAACTCCTCAAATAGTCAATATCAACTACCGTGTAGGTTGGAGACCTCGGTGTTGGAACTTCTGAAATTTGACCTGTTGGGTTTCTCCTTGTTCACCGGATCTGAAAGTGAGAGCGGGAGCTTGTTGATTGTTGGCCATGGTGTTTGTAGAACGGATTGAAAATGTTTGGAATGAAAATGGGGTAGTGGGTGGATAGTATTTTTAGTGTTGGAAGTTTGGAAGTTTGAAGAAAAATGGAGTGGAGTGGGTGTGTAACGTGATTTTGCAGCAATGGAGGTTTGGTGGATTTTGAAGGCAATGGTTGGAACGGTTCTGTAATAGCCGTTCTGATATATTGTGCGCGTGACGGTCGTCACGAGGGTGTGATGGGCGTCATACGAAAAAAATGCACGTTACGCTCATCACGAGGGTGTGACGGTCGTAACACTAAAAATGTCGAAGTTAAATCAAGAAGAAAAAGAAAGTTTAAAGGAAAAAATAAAAATAGAAGAAAAAGAAAATAAAAAGGAGTAAGAGATGCAACATGAAAGTTTTAAAGATTAAGAAAAAGAAAAGAAAATTAAAAACATATTAAAACAATAAAAGTAATTAAAAGAAAACATGGGTTGCCTCCCATGAAGAGCCTTTGTTTTATGTCGATGGCTCGACAAATAATACCTATTCAGTTAGGTATCAGGGTAGGTGGCTCACTTAACTGAAGATAAGCCGAATAGTTGGTATTTCGGACGTTAAAGTGGTGCTTTAAGCGCTGGCCATTGACTATGAATGGTTCGATAGAATTTCCTTTAATTTCTATCGCACCACTTGGAAATACTTTGTTAATTTCGAATGGTTCTGACCATCTGGAACGTAATTTTCCCGAGAAAAGTTTCAGTCTAGAGTTGAATAGGAGTACAATGTCTCCTTCCTTAAATTCTTTCCGCGAGATACGCTTATCGTGCCATTTTTTTGTTCTTTCCTTATAGATTCTAGCATTTTCATAAGCGTCTAAACGCAATTCGTCTAATTCATGGATATCTAATATTCGTTTTTCACCAGCAATCTTGTAATTTAAGTTTAGGGTTTTAATGGCCCAATAAGCTTTATGTTCTAATTCTACTGGCAAATGACAAGATTTTCCATAAACTAATTTAAACGGCGTTGTTCCGATAGGGTTTTAAAAGCTGTCTGATATGCCCAAAGAGCATCATTTAGCTTGGAGGACCAATCTTTTCGGGATGTGGCTACAATTTTCTCAAGGATTTGTTTTATCTCCCTATTTGACACTTCCACTTTTCCTCTTGTTTGAGGATGGTATGGTGTGACTATGCGATGTTTAACACCATATTTTGAAAGTAGTTTTCCGAAAATCCTAGAGATAAAATAGGAACCTCCATCACTGATTACTAGTCTTGGTACACCGAATCGTGGGAAGATAACATGCTTGAATAGTTTAAGTACCACTCGTGTATAATTTGTGGGTGCAGCGATGGCTTCAATCCATTTTGATACGTAGTCAACAACTACCAAAATATACTTATTTCCAAAAGATGCGGGGAATGGTCCCATGAAATTAATTCCCCATACATCGAAAATTTCTACTTCGAGGATTCCTTTTTGCGGCATTTCGTCGCGTCTAGATATATTTCCTGTGCGTTGACATCTATCGCAGTTCATAATTGCTACGTGGACGTCTTTCCATAAAGTAGGCCAAAAGAAGCCAGCTTGAAGTATTTTTGCACATGTTTTCGATGTACTAGCGTGTCCACCATAAGGGGCGGAATGGCAATGGGAAATAACATCGTCTATTTCATCGTTAGGAACGCAGCGACAGTAGATACCATCGGCGCCTCTTTTAAAGAGTAATGGTTTATCCCAAAAGTAGTGTTTAAGATCATGGAAGAATTTCTTCCGCTGTTGGTACGTTAAATCAGGTGGTAGGACACCGACAGCTAAATAGTTAACGAAATCAGCGTACCACGGTAATGTGGTGTTGGTACAAATGGCTTTTACTACCGCAGTTGTTAAGGGTTCATTATGTTGATCTAAACTGTCGGTAGGAGCTATCTCTAGTTTAGCAATAAGGCGTTCATAAGGGAAATCTTCGTTTATGGGAACACTCTCGGTTTGGATTCCATCTAATCTTGACAAATGGTCTGCTACCACGTTTTCAGTTCCTCTTTTGTCTTTTATTTCCAAGTCAAACTCTTGTAGGAGTAAGATCCATCTGAGTAGTCGCAGTTTGGCGTCTTTCTTACTTAGTAAGTATCGGATCGCAGCATGATCCGTGTAAATAATGATTTTGGCGCCCACTAAGTAGGAACGAAATTTATCCAATGCGAATACAACAGCTAAGAGTTCCTTCTCCGTAGTGGCATAATTCATTTGTGCGGGATCGAGTGTTCTGCTTGCGTAGTAGATAGCATGAAGCTTTTTATCTTTGCGTTGTCCTAGGACTGCGCCTACAGCATAGTCGCTCGCATCGCACATTATTTCAAATGGTAGGTTCCAATCAGGAGGTTTCATAATAGGTGTTGAAATTAAGGCTTCTTTAAGCGTCTCAAATGCGTTTAAGCATTTATTGTCGAAAATAAACTCAGCTTCTTTCATTAATAATTCAGTTAGTGGCTTAGTGATTTTAGAGAAATCTTTTATAAAACGTCGGTAAAAACCAGCGTGTCCTAGAAAACTTCTTATTTCTCTAACTGTTTTGGGTGGTTGAAGGTTTTTGATAATTTCGATTTTTGCTTTGTTGACTTCAATCCCTTTGCTTGATACAATGTGACCCAACACAATTCCTTGTCTCACCATGAAGTGACATTTTTCCCAATTGAGCACTAGGTTGACATTGACACAGCATTTCAGTACTAATTCAAGATTTGATAAACATCTGTCAAAACTTTCTCCACAGACAGAAAAATCGTCCATGAATACTTCCATAATTTCTTCTAAAAAATCTGTGAAAATCGCCATCATGCATCGTTGGAAAGTTGCAGGTGCGTTACATAGTCCAAATGACATTCTTCAGTATACAAAGGTACCATAGGGACATGTGAATGTGGTTTTCTCTTGATCATCAGGATGAATGGGAATTTGGAAGAATCCTGAGTATCCGTCAAGATAGCAGAAATGGGAATGTTTGGCTAAGCGCTCGAGCATTTGATCAATGAATGGTAATGGGAAATGGTCCTTGCGTGTAGCTTTGTTTAGTTTTCTATAATCGATACACATTCTCCATCCTGTTTGGGTACATTGTGCTACCGATTCGCCTTTTGTGTTTGTTATAATCGTAACACCTCCTTTCTTAGGTACTACGTGAACTGGACTGACCCAGTTACTATCTGATATTGGGTATATGATGCCTGCCTCTAGTAGTTTCTGCACTTCTTTCTTAACGACTTCACTTAGGATATGATTTATTCGTCTTTGATTTTCTCTAGAAGTCTTTCCGTTCTCCTCCAACATAATGTGGTGCATACAGAGAGAAGGGCTTATTCCTTTTAGATCTGATATATTATAGCCTAATGCGGTTGGATACTTCCTTAACACATTAAGAAGTTTTTCGGTTTCGATCTTCCCTAAATTGGCATTAACTATAACTGGTTGTTCGAGTTCTTTATCTAAAAATTCATACCTAAGATCTTCAGGTAATGTTTTAAGTTCTATACCAGTTTTCTTATCAGTTGGGGCAGGATCGGGTGTTAAGGCGAAACATTCTCTTAGGTTGGAATCTAGATGTTCTTGTCTCCAGTCATCATCCTTGAGGATAGTTGGTGTCGGAATTTTCAGCATCCCAGAATAGGTGTCTTCTTGGCTTTCTAGTTCTTTGACACATTCATCAATAATATCTAGGAGACAACATGAGTCATCTATAGCAGGGGCTTTGGAGAATTGGGAAAGAATAAATTCTACTTTTTCTTCTCCTACCTCGAAGGTAAGCTTTCCTTTCTTAACGTCAATGATGGCTCCTGCAGTAGCTAAAAATGGTCTTCCTAGTATGATGGGAATGTTTGAATCTTCCTTGATGTCCATTATTATAAAGTCACTCGGTATGTAAAATTGTCCTATTCGGACAAGGATGTTTTCTAGCATACCAACAGGGAATTTGACTGATCTGTCAGCTAGTTGTAGGGACATCTTGGTAGGTCTCATGTCGCCTAGTTTGAGCTTCTCGCAAATAGATAAGGGCATTAGACTAACACTCGCTCCTAAATCGCACAGAGCTTTGTCTATGACAGATTTTCCAATTACACATGGTATGGAGAAACTACCAGGATCTTTTAGCTTTGGAGGCATGTTATTTTGGATTATGGCGCTACACTCGGCAGTTAGCATAACAGTTTCGTTTTCAACAATTTTTTTTCTTATTATACAATATTTCTTTTAAGAATTTAGCATATGACGGCATTTGGGTTATAGCTTCTGTAAACGGAATAGTAACGTTTAATTGTTTCAGAAGTTCTACAAATTTCTTGAATTGCCCCTCGTTCTTGGATTTTGCAAGTCTTTGAGGGTATGGAATTGGTGGTTTATATGGCGGTGGAGGCACATAAGGTTTTTCTGAAGCCTATATGTTCTCATTCGCGTCTTCCTCTACATTCTCAGATTGATCTTTCGACTTTTCTACTTCCTTTTGAGGTTTCTGATACATGGTTGGGTTTTGGAGTCTAGGATCTACCGGTCCATCAAGGGTTGTCCCACTTCGTAATGTGATAGCATTTGCATGTCCTTTAGGATTGGGTTGTGGCTGTCCAGGAAATGTACCAGCAGGTGCGGCAGAACTAGCTTGGTGTTGTGCTACTTGGGAGATTTGGGTTTCTAACATTTTATTGTGAGTTGCTAGGGCATCTACCTTATTTGCTAATAGCTTTAATTGTTCACCGGTGTGAACATTTTGATTGAGGAATTCTTTGTTTTGTTGAGCTTGATTAGCGATAAAATTTTCCATTAGGATTTCAAGGTTAGATTTCTTAGGAATGTTAGGAACATTGACAGCGGGTTTTTGATAACCTGGAGGTACAACAGGTGCTTGGCCAGGTGCATATAAAGCGTTATTGCTCTTCTACGAGAAGTTAGGATGGTTCTTCCAACCAGGATTATAGGTATTAGCATAAGGATTACCTTGAGCGTAATTTACCTGATCAACTGATATTCCTGCTAAGATTTGACATTCGGTTCCAACATGACCAGGGACTCCACAAACTTCGCAGTTTGGGGTAAGTGCAACCACGGTGGCTTCAGGAGGTAAGGTCAAGCTTTCTATCTTTTGGGTAAGAGCATCTACCTTAGCATTAACTTTATCTAGGCTACTAATCTCGTACATCCCACCTTTGGTTTGAATTTTCTCCATATATGTTCTTTCTCCTCCACATTGATAGTGGTTTTGAGCCATATTTTCAATGAGTTGGTTAGCTTTGTCATAAGGCTTATCCATCAGTGTACCACCTGCGGCGGTATCTATAGAGAGTCTTGTGTTGTACAAGAGTCCATTATAAAATGTGTGGATGACCACC
This sequence comes from Vicia faba, assembly GCA_948472305.1. Lineage (NCBI taxonomy): Eukaryota > Viridiplantae > Streptophyta > Magnoliopsida > Fabales > Fabaceae > Vicia > Vicia faba. The sequence continues at coordinate 441,023,241 of OX451739.1, read as the reverse complement.
CATTTTTCTAGTCCGTGATGTGGGCACATTCGCATCATATCTTTGTAGCGTTCTCATGCATCAAATAGCGATTCAGTATCCTTCTGCCTAAATCCGTTGATTTGGGCTCTTAGTGCAGCAGTCTTGCTTGGAGGAAAGTATCGTGCTAAAAATACAATGTTAAGTCCTTCCCACGTAGTGATGGAATTTGATGGAAAGGATTGCAACCAAGCCCAAGCTCTATCTCTTAGCGAGAAAGAGAAAAGACGTAATCTTATTGCATCTTTACTAACACCATTTTCTATAACTGTGTCGGCAAATTGAACGAATTTTGTAAGATGTTCATTTGGATCCTCGGAAGGATCTCCAGAGAATTGGCGTTGTTAGATAACTGATATCAATGACGGTTTCAACTCAAAATCATTTCGGTTTATTACTGGAGTAGCAATGCTGTTGTGGGGTTCTTGTTGTGATGGAGCTGCATACTCCTTCAATGGACGGGTCCTTTGTTCTTCGGCCATGTCTAATTCTGGATCAGTTTCGGTTTCAGAGGAAGAATTAGAATCTGTTTCAGAATCAATCTTGATTTCGGGTTTGGGAAAAGGAATAGCGTGATTTAAACAGTAATCCCTGACTGCACGTCTTACGGAAAGGATGCGTTCAGGTTCGTCCATCGATTTCTCAAGTGGTTCGCCTTGTGAGCGAGTCCTTGGCATACAAATCGAAAAAGGGTTTCTGTTGCCTAGTCTAAACGCGCAACAGAAGAATCGTAATTAATTGACTAATCAGTCCTCGGCAACGGTGCCAAAAACTTGATTGGGACTTTATGAGTCTATTGGGATACTAACTGCAAGTATACAGTTTAGTCGTTCTAGTTTTAAATGATTATCGAACCCACAGAGACTGAGGATCAATCGCATACGATCTAATGCTACAATTTGTTTAACTAAGCGATGAATATTTGATTTTAGGGGGGAAATAGTTTAATTAAAAATAATAGTAATAGTTATACCGGTATGTGATAGTCGGACTTCGGGAATTCGGTGAATCGCTTGGCCTATAAAGTATTTCGGTAAAAACTAATTGTTTAAAAACTTGAGACATACACTCTCGTGTTCATGAAATAAGTCATGCTACTAAACCTAGTGGATGCACTTTAAATTTAATAACACTTTTTGAAAACAATTTGAGTTTAATTAATTTATTAAAACACTCTCGTGTATTTAAAAATTAATGTTTCGTTACCACTATCTGGGTTGAACCCCAGCTCTCGCATGCAGGTTCTTGCCTTAATTAATTTCCCACTCTCGTGGCAAAATCGTGTTAATTATCCTCTCACTCTCGTGACAAGGGTAGTTAAATTAAACATGGAAATTGGAAACCAGAAATTGTTTTATAAATGTTTTTGGCCAAGGTATCACTGAATTCTTTCGGTACTTAAGAGTCACATACCGGTACAAATAATTTAGCCAGACATAATATATTTAATAACTATGCAATTCAAAATACAATCCATAAAAATAATTGGCATAATACAAGAATAAATAAATATTAATTGCAATAAAAACCTAGAAAAAATCTTGGACGTTACAATATTCCTTGCAGCTCAATCGAAATAAATAAATTGTGTTAATTCTTAAATGAAGAATTAACACTCTAAAACTAATGCTAGAAATAGTGCTGGAAGTAGAAATTACAGTACGTAGAAAAATGCTCAAAAACAAGGAAATAGAAATAATTGCAGAAAGTAGAAATTTGGTTATGGGAAAATTTCTTCGACCCTCTTCCCTTTGCACTACCACACATATATATAGGAGAAAATATAGCAGTTGAAAGAATCCTGGGAAAAGGCTTGAGTGGAGGAAATATAGGATGCATGGTTACTGAGTGGAGGGAATATAGGAGAACACTTTTGCCCTCACGTTGCCCACGTCTCCACCAATTCACAACGTTCATCTTTACGCGCGTGACGGTCGTCACAGGTGGGTGACGGTCGTAATGCGCTTAAATAGCGCATTACGCTCGTCAATGATGTGTGATGAACGTTGTTTCAAGTTGGGGAGTCATTACGATCGTCATAGGGTGTGACGGTCGTCACTTCTTCAAAATCTCCAAACTTTGCAGATTTGGTTCTTTTCTCTTCTGTTTATTGTCTAGCCTCCTTCATGTAGTCCTTTTTCATTGGTTTGAGTTGACAAATGTTGTACCTGTGAAAAGACATAAAAACTCAGAATAATCGGGAGTTAGACGACTCAATGTATTAAAAAATCAGTAAAAAGCGTAGTAATTATATGATACGATTTCTCGTTATCAGCGTCCGTGTCTAGAGCGTATCTGAGTTGTAATTGTATTTGAGTTTTTTGAATGAATATCAGAATGACTACCGTGTCTGGAGTGTATCTGTATTGTATCCGGGTAATAGAGTATCATCTGTATATGGAGCAACTGTGTGTTGGGGATAAATTCTGAATGAGTGACAAAATGGCAACCGTGTCTGGTGCGTATCTGGACTGTATCTGAAGTTGAGATCTATATGAGTAGCAGAATGACTTTCGTGTCTGGAGTGTATCTGGAACTGTAACTGGGATCCGAATAAGTGACATAATGACTTCCATGGCGACTGCACTGGGGAGAATCAAACTGCTGGCGTAAGGACCAGAATGGCATCCGTGTTTGGAGCGTATTTGAACTTTGAGTCGAGAATCTAAATGAGAGATAGAATGGCTGCCATGTCTGGAGCGTATCTATTATGTATCTGACTGCTGAAGTCTGAATGAATAGTAGAATGACCGCCGTGTCTCGGGTGTATATGTACTGTATCTGAATAATTGTTAACAATAGCCTTTTAATCTTACCCTGAAAAGGGTAATATGTTAGCTAAAAACATAAAGTTATGTTGCATGATATGCATGATGCAATGAACTGTATTTCATCAATGTTTATGATATATGAATGTAATGGATGTGCATGTAATCTGATTAGCTGTCTTGCTGAGGAAAATAAATCCTTGGTAACTGTAGGTAATGAAATATTTGATTGCCATCGGGGGAAGTAAATCCTTGACCGATGCTGGGGATTAACAAAGCCTCTGACAACTTCTGCGGGGAATGAGAAACCTTCATGACTTTCCTTGGATATAGGGGAAACTCTGAAAATCCCTTCTGGGGAATTGAAGCCTTGGAGAAATGGGACCGAGAATCTTCGATCTTGCCGGGAGATAAATCTGTGGGGGGAAATACTTACCATTCTGGCTCCACTGGGGAATAAGGTTTAGACTAATCTGGCTCCACTGGGGAACTTGAAGTTTAACTCCGCTGGGGAAATGCTCCAAGGTTTCAGCTTTGTTGAGGATCTGAATGATGTATCGTAGGGGATTTCTTCTGGAATAGCATAAATATTTCTTCCTAATCCTATCAGTAATTATCCTTTTTCAATTTCATTTTGTCTGTAAGCAGTGATTATATTCCAATGCATATGCCTATTTAACAAAACATTGGACGTTTTCAAATAAAACATAAGTGTAAAAAGAAAAGAGAGGCAAGCAAATTTCCGCACTTTGAAGTATATTTTTATTAACTTTTGTGAGTATTTTTTGTACAAAGGAGACATGCATCCTAGTAAGAGAATGTTGTCGTAAAAATTGAAAAATTCTATACAAACGAAAGATGGTTATGTGCAACAATTCCATGGGATTCCCATTCTGCTATAGCCTTCACAACTCTGAATATCTTGCCCATTCGTTGATTCGTCCACCGATGGCTAGATTGATTAGAAGCTTGGAGCTTGTTGGTGAAGAGATTGTTCTTAAAGTGATCCGACGAGACATAGTCATACGCTTAAAATTCCCTAACTTTTGCCTGGACCGCCCTTTCGGGTTTTCGATCCACCGGGAAACCCTTTTTTTCCCAAGTCGCCCCTTCGGGTTTTCAACTTGCCGGATGTACAAATTTTTTGTTTTATCCCTAATTTTTGCCTGAACCGCCCTTTCGGGTTTTCGATTCATCGGGATGCCCATTTTTTCCCAAGTCGCCCTTTCGGGTTTTCAACTTGTCGGGTCGTTTTATGCGTAGTATCTTTTGACTATGTCTGCGTTCGCAGGGTGCGGCAAGTCATCACCGTCCATGGTGGTCAGAATCATTGCCCCACTAGAAAAGATGCTCTTGATCACAAATGGTCCTTTGTAAGTAGGAGTCCAGTTGCCCCTGGGATCACTTTGCGATAAGATGATCCGCTTGATTACAAGATCTCCGACTTGATATACTTGACGCCTGAATTTCTTGTTGAAAGCCTTGATCATGCGTTTTTGATATGCCTGACCATGGCAAACAGCCGTAAGCCGCTTCTCGTCGATCAAATTGAGTTGATAAATCCGGGTCTGAATCCAATCGTCTTCACTCAAACCAACGTCCTTTATAATCCTTAAGGAAGGAATCTGAACTTCCATGGGCAGAACAACTTCCATGCCATATACCAAAGAAAAGGGGGTTGCCCCTGTTGAAGTACGTGTCGTGGTACGATATCCATGCAGAGCAAATGGTAACATCTCATGCCAGTCTTTATAGGTGACTGTCATCTTTTGAATGATCTTCTTGATATTTTTGTTCGCGGCTTCAACAGCACTGTTCATCTTCGGCCGATAGGGAGATGAATTGTGATGGTAAATCTTGAACTGTTCGCATAGAGCGGTGATCATAGTGTTGTTCAAATTTGTACCGTTGTCCGTGATAATCCTGTCGGGGATACCGTACCGGCATATGAGGTTCTGCTTGATGAAGTGGGCAACCACATTCTTTGTAACTGAGGCATAGGAAGCTGCCTCGACCCATTTGGTGAAGTAATCAATAGCCACCAAGATGAAGCGATGTCCATTGGTTACCGTGGGCTTGATCTCTCCAATCATGTCAATGCCCCACATTGCGAATGGCCAAGGAGCTGTCAGAATGTTGAGGGGAACGAGAGGAATATGTACCTTGTCGGTGTAGACTTGGCATTTGTGGCAGGTACGGGAATGTTGATGACAATCATCTTCCATGGTAGACCAGTAGTAGCCTGCCCTTAGAATCTTCTTAGCCATCGTATGTCCGCTCAAGTGGGTGCCAAATGTGCCACTGTGTATCTCGGTCATGATCAACTCTGCTTCAGCTTTGTCCACACAACGAAGTAAAACACAATCATGGTTGCGCTTATAAAGGATGCTGTTGTACCCTAAAATTTTCCCTCCCATTTTCTCAACATTTTCTCTTCACAAGACCCTTGGAGTTCAAGATCCAGCTAGGGTTTTCTCATCTCAAGACTTCTCCTTGCACTGTTGGCCCAAATTAGGGTTTGAGTTTGCACAAAGATGTTTTGACCTAAAATGCCCAAAATGACTTTCATGCTTCATATTGGACTCCCAAGTTTATCCATACCAAGTTTCAAGCCTTGATTCCAAACTTTGCCCAGTCAATTGGACAGTTGGCCTATAAATCAGCTGTATTGGGGAAAAAGTCAACTGTGGCCAATTGACAGTCAAACCTCATGATTTTTGACCCACATCAACATAATGAACTCATATGAACCATTTGATCAAGTTTGGATCACAATTCCACAAGAAATTTGATCAGATCACCAAAAGGGCAAAATGGTCATTTTTAGGGTTTTGACTGCACAAAGGCAATTTTTGACTGTTTAACCTAGCCAATGGCAAACCAAGCTCACATATGGACTCAAGGACCCAATGACAATGTCTTGACATGTTCCACAAATTCAAAAGATCCCAAATGCACAAGCTTGACAGATGAATTTTCCAGTCAATTGATCAATTTTTAACTGTATACTGAAAAGTCAAACTTTGACTTTTTGGTCAAAATCAAGGGTCAAGATTCATTTTTCACCAAAACATGTCAAAACATGAGACTTGTTCATCAAGAAATCAAAAATCACAAATTAGGGTTTAAAATGAAGAATTTTCATAACTTAGATTTTTTCTAAGTTATGAAAATCCCTAATTTTTCCTAACTTTGTCCCATTTTTTCACCAAGATGCATTTGGATTCAAACAAAAGTCAAAACATGAAAGTTGTAGTCCATTTCAAAATCTACAACTTTTATTAACAAAGTTTCCTCAAAAGAAGCTTGTAGCTCAAGTTATGGTTTTTGGAACAAGGGTGCAAAACATTCCTAACTTAGAAAATTTTTGACCTATTCTAGACAGGATTTTTTCCTAACTTCATGACAACTTTTCACATGCTTCCACTTGTAATTTCAACTTGCATTGCAAATATGGATTGTAGTACACATTCCAAGCTTTCCAAAATGTCCAAGAACTCATCAAACAACCTTGTGGTTAGAGAGAATCGAATTTGGCAATATGGGAAAAACTCACTTTGTTTATGGCCAATTTACATGTTCATACACTTAGGCAATTTTGAAATCAGCTTGCACAACTTGATTACAGGTACTTTATCTCATTTACACTCATAAATTTAATGCTAACCCATTGTGCCAAGACCTTATTTTATGTGTTCAAACATTGTATACAAAATTAAGCCATAAGTAGAAAAAGCATTATATCCATTTTAGAAAAGTTGAACTTTATGTCAAAGTTGCAAATCAAGAAGTACAAGGCCATATCTTTGGGCACAAGTTCAGAAGCAAAACACACTGATCAAGGGGAAAGGTTGCAGCACAATAGAGGGGCCTGTAGAAGTCTAAAACACAACTTGACATTTTGTTGCTTAAGAGAGAAGAAAACTTGCAAACTGAAGAACAACTCTCATTCCTGTCAACAAGAGCTTAAGCAAACATTGTGAACATTTTCCAAACATCAAGCCTAACCTAAAACACGAGCCAACCACTTCCAATACCTTCTCAAACACAGAATCACCATTAAACTGCACAAAAACAGGGCATTCTGCACTTGGACTTGGCTAGCTCATTTTCATCGCGCGCCTTGGCCAAAACCACTTCAAACACATCCCACACCATCCCTTGAAACTGTTCCAAGCCCTAAACACGACCTGTAACACCCCTAACCAACATCACCATTTTCATTTTTTCTGTTTTGCAGGTGGAGTGCTATAGCTTGATTCATTTGGTTTCAAAGCAAACTAAAGGTTGGAGAAGCATCCCTGAGCTTCAAGCAAGCTATACAAGTCATCACATTGCCTTGAAAAGACCTCCATTGTCAGACACGATTCAAGCTGAACAGGTAAGTTTTTGAGCTTCTATCTCCCTATCCAGGCATAGTTAGGTTTAAGATTGTGAAGAAAACATGTTCTAATCATAGCCCTGAATCCACCCATATCATTACTTTGCATTTAAGTTATGTGTGCTAAGAGAATTTTGAAGTTGAATATCTGAAAAAAGCTAGGTCAGAAATTGGGGGAGAAGAAATTATCTCTCATTTCTGAGAGTTAAGCCAAGTTTTTTATATGTCTGGATTCGTCTCTTGATGCTCTACATTTCTTGTGTTATGAGTTTTGCTTGAAAGTCCAAGAATCAGGAGATATGAAAACGCGTGTTTGTTGTTGTTCAAACAAGTTCAGAGGTTGAAGACAAAGTCTTCTTGGGCTGGGCCTGAGTTGACTTCTTATTTGCACCATATTCTTACTTTTGAACCCCCTTGGCCCATTGTGCTTATTTGAAACATTTTTTGACTTTTTTTTGTTATTTCTGGCTTATTTATTTTTTCTCATAATATTAAAAATATAAAAAATATTTTTCAAACCATTTTTGTATTTATTAAGCATTTATTTGTTTAAATTGATATTTGTACATATAAATAACACATAAATACTCTTTTATTTAAAATACTAAAATAATACAAATACTTTTTATTTTCTGACTTTTGTTTTATTTTACCTTTGAAAAACTTTTATAAAAAATACATTTTTTTTTGTAAATATTAAATATTATTATTTTTATACATATATTTAGTATTTAGTGAATATTATAAATATTTATGTATTTATTAATACATTTAGGTTAAAAACACAATAAAATAATACATTTTATTTTTACTAATATTTAGCTTAAAAATTACTTTTTTATATACTTTCTTTTTATTTATTTTGTACATAATTAATAAATATTGCATATATTATATAATAAATATATTTTATTTAGTAAAATTAGGGTTTTATCCTAAATACTTAAAAATACCAAAAATTAATTAATTTTATTTTTGTTTATTTGATACATGATGAATACTTTTTACATACATATGAAAAAAAAACCTTTTTTGCATTTTTTGCATATTTATTTTATTTTATTTGAATATTGTGTAATTAAATACCTTGCAAAATTCCAAGTTGGATGTAATAGTCTAGGGTTTTAATTCTTATCAAAATACCCCCATTTGAACATTTGTACCCCCCATCCCATATATTGTGTTGTAATAACTTAGGACCTTTTATTTTTCGCATTTAAAAGCTTTCTAATTATGCCATGTTAGAATTAGGGTTTGTATGCAAATCAATTAACCAAAAAATAGTTTGACCTAACTTCAAGATAAACAAGCATGAAAATGGACAACACTAATCACATTTGCACCCCTAGGGTATTCCACTCGTTGCCTTCAATAATGGGCCATATTGCATGTTAGATATCATTGGGCTAAAACAAAACAATCAAATGATCATAGTCCCTCGATGACGCTTTTGAAAGTTGCCTAAAAATGATCAAGTCCCTTAAAAGGAAATTGCCCAAAGATACTTGGCACCATTGCAATCATGGTCTAAACGATGACCCGCGCCCATCCCGTTAACATCCTCACACAATATTGTCCACCAAATACAATGGTGGAACAAAATTGTTAAAAGGGTTAAAACATAGCAAAGATATTTGAGAACTTTAGGGTAGATAGCTCTTGGTTATTTGTCAACTTGCAAAACAAAAACACTTGCCTATTTTTCAAAACACACTTCCCAAACAAACTTTCAAAATAATTTTCAAAAACCTTGAAACATCTTTTCAAAAAGAAAAACACCTTTTGTAAAACATTCGAGTAAAGAATTGTTACAAGGGTTGCATAGACAAAGCATCTTTTTCAAAACATTTTCAAACCCACACACAAAGCACCATTTCAAACAATTGAAAATCAAGGCAAGTTGATCTAAGCAAGTAACTAAGAGCCCATGGATAACCATGGATAGAAAGGGTGCTAATACCTTCCCTTTCTATAATCTACTCCCCGAACCCAAGAAAACATCTCAAAGGTTTTTGCTGTGCTTTTTAACCTTTCCTTAGGATAAAATAAAAAGTCGGTGGCGACTCTTGCTCAACCGAAACATTTTCGAAAACGAACGCAAAACCCAAGTCAGTTCTCCCGCCGTATCACAGAACTGGCGACTCTGCTGGGGAATTTTTTAAGTGGAGTAACCTTAGGGCTTAGATCACCCTCTTGCATGACTAATTGTTTGATTTAATTGCTTTATATCTAGGCTCTCTTGTTTGGGTTGCAATCCTACACCCGGATTTGGGGAAACATTCATAGATAGCAATACATTGTGGAAACTGTGTGGGGTATACCGACACGGTTGAAGCAATAGCTATATTAGTGCGACATATTTGTGAGTACCGGTAACCCTTGAGTTCAATCAAGGAGAGTACGGGGCCGCTGAGTGATGTCACTAAGCACTAATGACCTAGAACCTTACTTGACCATCTTGGCCTTTTATTAGGGGTAGTGAGATGACCAGCTTTGGTGCAGTCCGAAGTTGGTAGATACTCGATACTACACTCATTGAGGGTTGTTTTCTTGGAATATTTTGGTTGCTAGTTAAGTGGCTAAACCAAAACAATGAACAATGAAAATAATCCAATGATACTGAGCTCCTTAGAACCCGGTTACTATTTATAGGACAGGTTTTTAAGCCAACTACACTCAAGAGGGTACTTACCTATGAAACCTCATGCAAGCCTGAAACTAGGGTTTGGTTTGATTTGCTTGTACATATGTTTGTGCATACATCATAAACATCATAAAGCATCATATGCATTCACTAACCATTTCAAGGGTTTAGATCTTCATCTTTGTTTTTGTTTTGTAGGTCATGGAAATTATTCGAAGAAAAACCATCCAAGTCAACCTTGTGAGAATCCCTCCTCAACTCAAGGAGCTCACCTCAAGGATTCCGGAAAGCTCTCCCTTCAGTGAAAGACATGGTAGACTGCTCAGCTTAGTCAACACCAACATTGAAGAGGACATGATGAATGTGCTGTTCCAGTTCTTTGACCCTCTTCATCACTGTTTCACTTTCCCCGACTACCAGTTGGTGCCCACTTTAGAGGAGTTTTCTCAACTCCTGAGAATTCCTATCCTTAATCAACTACCCTACAATGGTACGGAAAAGGAACCAAAGCCTGAAGATGTTGCTCGAGCACTACATCTACAGCCATCTGACATCAAGGGGCATTGGGAAACTAGAAGCGGCGTCAAAGGGTTCTTAGCAAAATTCTTGTTTGAGAAGGCACAAGAATGTTGGAATTCATTGGACCTACAAGCCTTTGAAGAAATCGTGGCACTCCTTATCTATGGGTTGGTCTTGTTCCCAAATTCTGACCAACTGGTAGATGTCAACACCGTCAAAATCTTCTTATCCAGAAATCCAATACCAACATTGCTTGGGGACATTCTTCACTCATTTTACACACGAACAATGAGAAAGAGGGGTGTTCTCATGTGTTGTACTCCTCTCCTTGCAAGGTGGTTTATTTCGCACCTTCCACAATCTGTCTTGAAGAATGACCAAGGCTCAAGGTGGTCCCAACGGTTGATGACTCTTACTCACTCTGATGTACATTGGTATTCTCGGTCTAGAGAAAATGTCATCATCGTCGATCATTGTGGAGAGTTCCCTAATGTTCCATTAATTGGCATTAGAGGGGGCATTACCTACAACCCTTGTCTAGCTTTGAGGCAATTTGGATATGCACGGAGGGATGGCCCTCACGACATGTTGATTCCTGACCTAGTTTTTGATTTCGACAACGATGCGCAAGGACTTCGCCAAAGATTCATCAGAGCTTGGAGGATGCCCAACAAGGTTGATAGCAAGACACTGGGGCACAAGAACTCCATCCCTCTTGAGCCTTATCTCAAGTGGGTACGAGCCCGAGCCCAGAGTCTAATGATGCCTTATCCTCATGTTCTCCCTGTGATTAAAGAGCCCTTCAAGGAAGGAGAGGTTCCCTACACCATCCTATATCCTGACATGCCTACATCGTGGGAGGAGATGCAGAAGAGCTGGATTCAGCTCAAGGAGGAACGAAACACTTTTGAAGCCAGCTTCTACGCCAGTGAGAAGAAGGTTCTAGAGCTTACTCGCCGACTCCATGAGGAAGAGACCCTCAACACCTACATCGCGCCAAAGAGGATGCGCAACGTCTTTTTACCTTGAGAAGTTTTGTAATATTTGGCCCATGGGGCATTTATGTACTGACAAATTTCTTCTTATTAATATGACGTGCGTTCTCTTTTGTTTGCAACAATTTTGAATATTCTAAATCCTTGAATGCATTGCATACATAAGCATACCATTCATCATGTGCATAAGCAGGTCTCCACACCAGGTTTCCTTATCTTTCTGTTGTTTATTTCAGTAAGATGGATCTCGAGCAAACGGTCAAGGACTTGCAGTCTCAAAATGCACAGTTTCAACAACTCCTGATGACCTTGGCTAAGGGTCAGGAGGATCTAAAGGCCCTGTTGGGGAACAAAGACCAAGTGAAAAAGAAGAAAAAGAGACTCGGAGTGGCTACTTTAGGAAGAAGGTTTGAAGGAGAAGCCAGAAGAGTGCTTGAATTTCCCCCTACTTCTGAGGAGGGAACCAGTAAAGGGAATGTGGCTGCAGTACCTTCCGAGTCCGATATAGAAGAAGAGGAGGCTGAAGAAGACGAAGACTACTCTGATCAACAGTACCCGCCGGCTGATGACAAGTACAAAGGTTTAGAAGACAGGTTGGCAGCTATGGAGCTGCAGAGAGTTCCGGGTTTAGATTTCGTAGACTTGGGTTTAGTTGCCGGAATTGTGATTCCCCCGAAGTTCAAAGTACCAGTTTTTGTAAGGTATGACGGGCTGTCCTGTCCAAAAATGCATCTCAGGTCATATGTAAGGAAGATCCAACCTTACACTGCGGACAAGAACCTTTGGATCCATTTCTTTCAGGATAGCCTTTATGGGGCTCAACTTGAGTGGTTCTACCAGCTGGATGGAGCCAGTATCCAAAACTGGGAAGACTTGGCCACCGCATTTTATAAACAATATCAGTACAATTCTGACCTCGCTCCTACGCGTATCCAACTTCAGGGTATGTCGCTGGGAACGGGCGAAGGATTCAAAGAGTATGCGCAAAAGTGGAGAGACTTGGCTGGCCGGGTGCAGCCGCCTTTGACTGACCGTGAACTTGTTGACATGTTCCTAGGGACCCTGTCTGGTCCATTCTTCAACCATCTGGTTGGTAATTCTTCCGCTGGGTTTACAGATTTGATCTTAACTGTAGAGAGGATAGAAGCCGGTATCAAGTCAGGGAAGATACAGAAGGGTGTCGCTGCAAGTATTGAGAAGAAGCCTTTCAAGAAAGAAACGGCTGTGGTGTACTCTCAGAGAAGAGCAGGGAAGACTGAGCGCCGACCGACTGTGGGGGCCGTAATGATCCAAAACCCTTCAAGTGAGCAGCCTCGCTATAACCATTCCAGACCAAATCAACAACGGGTGGAACGGCCACAACGGCAGTTCACCCGCATTAATATGACGCCAGCGCAAGTGCTTCCCCATCTGTTAAAGTTGAATCTCGCAACTATCAAAGAGGCACCAAAAAATGTGAATACGTCCTCTCCGCATTACCATCCTAATGCTAAATGCGCCTACCATTCTGACAGTGTCGGGCACGACACCAACGATTGTTGGGCACTCAAGCATAAAATTTAAGACCTGATAGAGGCGAAAGAGGTGGAGTTCGACGCTCCAGAGAAACCGAACGTGATATCCGCTCCGATGCCGAAGCACGGTCGAAATGTCAATGCCATTGAAGAAGATTTGTATGTTGTTGATGTCAATGATCTGATGACTCCGTTGTTAACCATCAAGTTAAATCTGTTGAAGGCCGGGATTTTCCCGGGATGTAAAGAAGATTGCTACTGTTGTTACTCTCTGCCGTTCGACTGTCCGTTACTGAAGAAAGGCATCCAAGGCCTAATGGACAGTCAACAAATTCTATTTGAAAAAGTTTCTGCTATTCCAACCCATATTGAAGATGTCTCAATTATCACCATTCACGCCAATCTTTCCAAGGCCTTCAAAAAGCCTGTTAAGATTACACCAGCTACAAAGTCTGTTCCTCTGAAGATAACAATGCCAGGGCCTGTCCCCTACATATCTGAGAAGTCAATACCATGGAATTACGGCGGTGACGTCTACTACCATGGTATTAAACAAGTTGAAGTAACTGTAGGAAGCTCGGATGAAGAAGAAGCCAGCATTGGAAACATTGCGGGCACAAGCAAGATCACCCGAAGTGGGAGAATATTTTCTCCAGAGATTTCCCCCCCAAAAGCAATCTTTGGACCCTCATCTGCTGCCAAAGTTATTCCTACACCAATAAAACTCTCTGCCACCCCATTGATTAAAGAAGCTGTTGTTCCTGGTATTGTCCCTCCTACCTCTGCTGATAAGGGTAAAGGAACCCAAGATGAGCTCGTCAGGACGAGGGCTCAACCCTTGGTCATCCCGGAAACCTCCAAGAAAGAAATAGAAGAAACCTTGAAGATAATTAAAAGGAGTGATTACGACGTGGTAGAACAACTGGGGCAAACCCCCTCGAAGATCTCCATGTTGGCACTACTACTGTGCTCAGAAGCGCATGCCAAGGCACTGATAAAATTCCTAAAGACAGCCCATGTGCCCCAGGAAACCTCTGCCGACCAATTCCAAGACTGCGTAGCCAGTCTTACTGCAGACAATGGCTTAGGTTTCTCTGATGCCGACCTGACCCCAAAAGGAAGAAAGCACAACGACGCATTACATGTGTCAGTGGAATGCCAAGGAACTACTCTGGCCCATGTTCTAGTCGACACTGTTTCTTCTCTGAACGTGCTTCCCAAGAAGGCTCTCGACCGTTTAGACTGTGAAAGCTTGGAGTTAAGGCCAAGAAATATCATTGTAAGGGCATTTGACGGGTCCAAGAGAATGGTACATGGGGAGGTGGACATTCCCATTAAGGTTGGCACAGAAGTGTTCCCCTCGACTTTCTACGTGATGGACATCCGTCCGTCATACTCTTGCTTATTGGGGAGACCATGGATACACAATGCCGAGGCAGTCACCTCTTCTTTACATCAAATGTTGAAGTACCCTGTCAAGGGAAAGATCATAACCGTCCATGGTGAAGAGGAATATATGATCAGCCACCTGAACTCCTTTCGGTATGTAGAGGTAGAGGGTGAATTCATTGAGACACCATTCCAGCACTTCGAAGAAGTCTCTCCTGAAATAACAGTAGCAAAATTGGTAGCTGAGGTACCAAAGCAGATGGCCAGGATGGCATCTCTAAAAGACGTGAAGGCCGCAATGAAGGAAGGGAAGAATTTAACATGGGGGCAGTTGCCGAATATTCCTCACAAAATAGACAAGTTTGGATTAGGATTCACTGCTGCGGGACAGAAAGCTATGCGCCGTTCAAAGATTGAAAGAGCGCCAATCAAGATTTCTCCTTACGGAATCAACGCTTTGGAGGGTGAAGACGAAGAGGACAACATTGAAGAGTGGATCTACCCAACTATCAAAGGAGGACTATGCAACTGGGAGGCAAAGGACTTTGTCCCCATTACTTTTATTAATCAGTAATTATCTGTCAGACATTTCCTGTGGTCTGTAATAATCACTTTTGAACAATCCGTACACTAATTTTTTACCTCATGCCTTGCCCGGGGCATGTAGGTCCATTTGTAAGGGTTTTGATTATCTTCATATCCATATGCCATGTTTAATGATTCATTGGACGTTTTTCATTTGATAAACTGCTGTGTTCATTTTCTTTCCTTTTGCATTTTTTGTTTAAGGATGGCTATCCCTTACACACACCCACACTCACAAATGCAGGTACCCATCCACTCTGGATTCCATGGGTGACTATTCTGCTATGTCCTTCAATAACTCTGAAGATCTGGTCAATCAAGCCGAGTATGAAGACGACGAAGGTTGTGAAGTACCAGGGGAACTAGCCAGACTTCTACAGCAAGAGGAAAGGGCCATCTTACCTCACGAGGAGTTGTTGGAAACTGTCAACTTAGGAACCGAGGAAGACCGGAAGGAGGTACATGTGGGTGCCAATCTGGAACCATGTGTCAAGGAACGCCTGATACAGTTGTTAAATGAGTACGTTGAAATCTTCGCTTGGTCTTATGAAGACATGCCGGGTTTAGACACAGACATCGTGGTTCACCGTCTCCCCACAAGAGAGGATTGTCCACCGATCAAACAAAAAGTCTGCCGAATGAGGCCTGACATGTCTGAAAAGATCAAAGCAGAAGTGATGAAGCAATTCGACGCTGGCTTTCTGGCTGTTACATCCTATCCTCAATGGGTCGCTAACATCGTGCCAGTACCTAAAAAAGATGGCAAAGTCAGGATGTGTGTGGACTATCGGGATTTGAATAGGGCCAGCCCCAAGGATGATTTTCCGCTACCACACATTGACATTTTGATCGACAATACAGCTCAGCATAAAGTGTTTTCTTTCATGGATGGATTCTCGGGTTATAATCAAATCAAAATGGCCCCTGAAGATATGGAGAAAACAACCTTTGTCACACAATGGGGTACTTTCTGTTACAAGGTGATGCCGTTCGGACTGAAGAACGCAGGGGCAACTTATAAACGCGCCATGGTAGCTTTATTTCATGATATGATACATCATGAGATCGAAGTTTACGTAGACGATATGATAGCTCGGTCACAAACAGAGGAAGAACACCTTGAACATCTAGAAAAGCTGTTTGCCAGGTTGAAAGAATACAAACTCAGGCTAAATCCAAGTAAGTGTACTTTTGGAGTTAGGTCTGGTAAACTTCTAGGATTCATTGTAAGCAACAAAGGCATTGAAGTCGATCCAGCAAAAGTGAAAGCAATACAAGAGATGCATGCTCCCCGTACTGAAAAGGAGGTTAGAGGGTTCTTGGGGCGCTTGAACTATATTGCCAGATTCATCTCTCATCTGACTTCTACCTGTGAGCAAATTTTCAAACTATTAAAGAAAGATCAGGTAGTCGAATGGAACGACGATTGCCAAGCTGCTTTTGATAAGATCAAGGAGTATTTGCTAGAACCTCCTATTCTAATGCCACCCATCGAAGGAAGACCATTGATCATGTATTTGACCGTCTTGGATAACTCAATGGGGTGTGTTTTGGGCCAGCATGACGAGTCTGGTCGAAAAGAGCATGCTATTTATTACCTTAGCAAAAAGTTTACCGACTGTGAGACTCGCTACTCACTGCTCGAGAAAACTTGTTGCGCTTTGGTATGGGCTGCTCGCCGACTAAGGCAGTATATGTTGACTCATACTACCTTGTTGATTTCCAAAATGGATCCTATCAAGTATATCTTCGAAAAGCCTGCTTTATCTGGAAGAATAGCTAGATGGCAAATGATCCTAACTGAGTATGACATCCAGTACACCACTCAAAAAGCTATAAAGGGGAGTGTACTAGCTGATCATCTGGCTCATCAGGCTATCGAAGATTATCAACCCATGATATTTGACTTCCCAGACGAGGACATCATGAATTTGGACAACATTGAAGGTAACGGACCGTATGACGGACCCGAAAAGGGATCCCGATGGACCCTGTACTTTGATGGTGCTTCAAATGCACTTGGAAACGGTATCGGCGCGGTACTCATTTCCCCGGAAGGTTGTCACACACCTTTCACGACCCGACTTTGATTCAGCTGCACAAACAACATGGCCGAATATGAAGCTTGCATCTTTGGTCTCAAGGCTGCTATAGACTTGGGGATCAAATCTTTGATCGTATTCGGGGACTCGGCTTTGGTTATCAGTCAAATCAAAGGAGAGTGGGATACCAAACATCCTAATCTTATCCCATACAAAGAACATGTCTTGACATTGTTGCCTCATTTCGAGCAAATTACCTTCGAGCATTTCCCGCGAGAAGAGAATCAGCTAGCAGATGCTCTGGCTACAATGTCTTCCATGTTTAAACTCAATTGGGATAACGAGGCTCCCCAAATCACCATCGAGCGAATGGATGAACCTGCACATTGTCACGAGATTAATACCGAAGAAGTAGTGGAACAACCCTGGTTCCATGAAATCAAAAGGTATCTCCAGACTAGAGATTATCCCGAAGGAGCTTCCGTAAATGACAAGAAGTTCTTAAGGAAATTTGCTGCCAAATTCTTCCTGAGCAACAGCATCCTTTACAAACGAAGCCATGATTGTGTTTTACTCTGATGCGTAGACAAAGCTGAGGCAGAGTTAATCATGACCGAGATACACAGCGGCACATTTGGCACTCATTTGAGCGGGCATACAATGGCTAAGAAGATCCTAAGGGCAGGCTATTACTGGTCTACCATGGAAGCTGACTGCCATCAACATTCCCGTACTTGCCACAAGTGTCAAGTCTACGCCGACAAGGTTCACATCCCTCTGGTTCCTCTCAATGTTCTGACTGCTCCTTGGCCATTTGCAATGTGGGGCATTGACATGATTGGAGAGATCAAGCCCACGGCATCCAACGGACATCGTTTCATCCTGGTTGCCATTGACTATTTCACCAAATGGGTCGAAGCAGCTTCCTTCGCCTCTGTTACTAAAAATGTGGTTGCCCGCTTCATCAAACAAAATCTCATATGCCGGTATGGTGTTCCAGACAGGATCATCACGGACAACGGTACAAATCTGAATAACACGATGATCACCGCATTGTGCGAACAGTTCAAGATTTATCATCACAATTCATCTCCCTATCGGCCAAAGATGAACGGTGCTGTTGAAGCTGCGAACAAAAACATTAAGAAGATCATTCAGAAAATGACAGTCACTTACAAAGACTGGCATGAGATGTTACCGTTCGCTCTACATGGATACCGTACGACGACACGTACTTCAACCGGGGCAACCCCATTTTCTTTGGTATATGGCATGGAAGCTGTCCTGCCTATGGAGGTTCAGATTCCTTCTCTAAGGATTATGAAGGACGCAGGTTTGAATGAAGATGATTGGATTCAGACCCGACTTGATCAACTCAATTTGATCGACGAGAAGCGACTCGCTGCTGTATGCCATGGTCAGACGTATCAAAAGCGGATGATCAAGGCCTTCAACAAGAAAGTCAGACGTTAGGTATATCAAGTCGGAGATCTCGTAATCAAGCGGATTATCCTGCCACAAAGTGATCCCAGGGGCAAATGGACTCCTACATACGAAGGACCATTTGTGATCAAGAGCATATTTTCTGGTGGTGCAATGATTCTGACCACCATGGACGGCGACGATTTGCCACACCCTGCGAACGCAGACATAGTCAAAAGATACTACGCATAAAATAACCCGACAAGTTGAAAACCCGAAAGGGCGACTTGGGCAAAAATGGGCATCTCGGTGGACCGAAAACCCGAAAGGGCGGTTCAGGCAAAAGTTAGGGATAAAAACAAAAAAAAATCTGTACACCCGACAAGTTGAAAACCCGAAAGGGCGGCTTGGGCAAAAAGGGGTTTCCCGGTGGATCGAAAACCCGAAAGGGCGATTCAGGAAAAAGTTAGGGAATTAAAGCGTATGACTATGTCTCGTCGGATTACTTTAAGAACAATCTCTTCATCAACCAGTTCCAAGCTTCTGATCAATCCAGCCATCGGCAGACGAAGCATTGAATGGACAGATATTCTGAGTTGTGAAGGCTGTAGCAGAATGGAATCCCATGGAATTATTTCACATAGCCATCTTTCTTTTGTATAAATTTTTCAATATTTATAACGACATCCTCTTACTAGGATGATTGTCTCCTTTGTACAAATATACTCATAGAAAGTTAATACAAATACTTTCCCAGAAATTTGCGTCGTTTTCCTTTTCTCTTTTCTTTTGCACTAATTGTTTTATTTGAGAAACGTCCAATGTTTTGTTAAATAGGCATATGCATTTGAACACAATCATTTCCTTATGAATCAAGGAAGGTGATCACTAATAAGTTGAAGGTGCAGTTGGATATCTTGATACCCTTTCAAAGGAAATCCCGAGCAGATTGGAAATCCAAATTCCTCATTCAGAACTTGATTCCCTAAACAAAGTTAGACTTCAGGATCCTCATCAGAGAAAGCTTTCCTAATACTGATTTCTCCCGTCAAAGAGCCTTTTCAGAACTCGATTCCCCTCAGAGTTAAGTTTCAGTGTCCCCAGCGGAACTAAAATTTCCAACCATTGATCCCCAGCTGAACCAGGCTAGTGAGCCTTTTCCCCACAGAGATACTTCCCACCAAGCTGAGGATGCTCAGCCTTACCTCTCCAGCATAAGTCTATCAGGTTCTGAACTCCCCAGTAGAGATCATCAGAAATTCTCTTACCCTGCAAGTCACCAAGGAAATTCCAATTCCCCGCAGTGGTCATAAGGTCCCTCAACGATTGAAGACCTGGTATTCCCCAAGCAGAATGAAGACTCCCATTCTCAGTTCCTCATAGGATAATCAGATGTTCTCCGGTGAAGATTTTCTCAAGACAGGAATCCCCAGTAGATTGGCATACAACCCGAGCTTCTGATTCCCCAACAGTGGTCCCAGGACTTCTCATTTTTAACGATCAGAAGATTCTTTCCCTCCCCTGCAGCAGCCAAGGATTTATTTTCCCTAGCAGCAGTCAAGATTCTTTTATCTTCAGCCATTTAGGATTCATCTATCCTCCGCAAGATAGCTCTTCAGCTTACATGCGCATTCATTTACATTCATATCATAAACATTGATATAACATACATTGCGTCATGCATCATGACATTGCATACAACTAACTCTTTACCTTTTCAGGAAAGATCAGTCGACAGACAAAGATCATCATATTCCGAGATTCTTTCTAGAAATAGTTCGGATGTGACCCAGACATGGCGACATTCTGATAATTATTCCAGATTCATCCAGATGCAGTTTTACAAGAACTCATCATCAGGAAACCCTACACCGGTTCCCCCTCCACCTCAAGACTTCTGAAAACAGTTCACGGGTTCTCCAGTAACGGATGTTAACCTATCACTTGTTCAGATTCTTCTTCAGACTTCTGAAAACAGTTTACGGATTCTTCCCAACAACGGATGTTAATCTATCGCTTGTTCAGATGCAATTTTGAAAACAGTTTACGGACGCTTCCCATCAATGGACGCTGCTATGTTGCTTATTCAACTTCAAGATTTCTGAAAACAGTTCACAGGTTCTCCAGTAACGGATGTAAACCTATCGCTTGTTCAGACTCTTCTCAACTTCTGAAAACAGTTTATGGATTCTTCCCAACAACGGATGTTAATCTATCGCTTGTTCAGACGCAATTTTTGAAAACAGTTTACGGACGCTTCCCAACAACGGATGATGCTCTATTGCTTATTCAACTTCAAGACTTCTGAAAACAGTTCACGGGTTCTCCAGTAACGGATGTTAACCTATCGCTCGTTCAGATTCTTCTTCAACCTTTGAAAACAGTTTACGGACGCTTCCCATCAACGGACGCTGCTCTATTGCTTATTCAACTTCAAAGATTTTGAAAACAGTTTACGAATTCCTCCCAACAACGGATGTTAATCTATCGCTTGTTCAGACTCTTCTCAACTTTTGAAAACATTTTACGGATGCCTCCAGATACGGATGTCAATCTATTGCTTATTCAGACCCCCAGTTCAGAGATGTCCCCAAAACATGGACACCTTTCTGATACTCATTCCAGATGGCATCTTTAAGCCCATCCCCGACAAGATCCTGTCACCCCTCTAGATGGCATCTTTAAGCCCATCTCCAAATGGCATCTCTAAGCCCATTCCCACATCCATTGCTTTGACGAGTGCAAATTTAAGGGCACTCTAGTGTCCAATCTTCTTTTACCCTCGAGACGCGAAAGGCAAACCTGCCAATCTAACTCTTCAGGTGCAAGAAGATTGAACAGGGGCAACTGTTGTACCCTAAAATTTTCCCTCCCATTTTCTCAACATTTTCTCTTCACAAGACCCTTGGAGTTCAAGATCCAGCTAGGGTTTTCTCAGCTCAAGACTTCTCCTTGCACTGTTGGCCCAAATTAGGGTTTGAGTTTGCACAAAGATGTTTTGACCTAAAATGCCCAAAATGACTTTCATGCTTCATATTGGACTCCCAAGTTTATCCATACCAAGTTTCAAGCCTTGATTCCAAACTTTGCCCAGTCAATTGGACAGTTGGCCTAGAAATCAGCTCTATTGGGGAAAAAGTCAACTGTGGCCAATTGACAGTCAAACCTCATGATTTTTTAACCACATCAACATAATGAACTCATATGAACCATTTGATCAAGTTTGGATCACAATTCCACAAGAAATTTGATCAGATCACCAAAAGGGCAAAATGGTCATTTTTAGGGTTTTGACTGCACAAAGGCAATTTTTGACTGTTTAACCTAGCCAATGGCAAACCAAGCTCACATATGGAATCAAGGACCCAATGACAATGTCTTGACATGTTCCACAAATTCAAAAGATCCCAAATGCACAAGCTTGACAGATGAATTTTCCAGTCAATTGATCAATTTTTGACTGTATACTGAAAAGTCAAACTTTGACTTTTTGGTCAAAATCAAGGGTCAAAATTCATTTTTCACCAAAACATGTCAAAACATGAGACTTGTTCATCAAGAAATCAAAAATCACAAATTAGGGTTTGAAATGAAGAATTTTCATAACTTAGAATTTTTCTAAGTTATGAAAATCCCTAATTTTTTCCTAACTTTGTCCCATTTTTTCACCAAGATGCATTTGGATTCAAACAAAAGTCAAAACATGAAAGTTGTAGTCCATTGAAAACTCTACAACTTTTATTCACAAAGTTTCCTCAAAAGAAGCTTGTAGCTCAAGTTATGGTTTTTGGAACAAGGGTGCAAAACATTCCTAACTTAGAAAAATTTTGACCTATTCTAGACATGATTTTTGCCTAACTTCATGACAACTTTTCACATGCTTCCACTTGGAATTTCAACTTGCATTGCAAAGATGGATTGTAGTACACATTCCAAGCTTTCCAAAATGTCCAAGAACTCATCAAACAACCTTGTGGTTAGAGAGAATCGAATTTGGCAATATGGGAAAAACTCACTTTGTTTATGGCCAATTTACATGTTCATACACTTAGGCAATTTTGAAATCAGCTTGCACAACTTGATTACAGGTCCTTTATATCATTTACACTCATAAATTTAATGCTAACCCATTGTGCCAAGACCTTATTTTATGTGTTCAAACATTGTATACAAAATTAAGCCATAAGTAGAAAAAGCATTATATCCATTTTAGAAAAGTTGAACTTTATGTCAAAGTTGCAAATCAAGAAGTACAAGGCCATATATTTGGGCACAAGTTCAGAAGCAAAACACACTGATCAAGGGGAAAGGTTGCAGCACAATAGAGGGGCCTGTAGAAGTCTAAAACACAACTTGACATTTTGTTGCTTAAGAGAGAAGAAAACTTGCAAACTGAAGAACAACTCTCATTCATGTCAACAAGAGCTTAAGCAAACATTGTGAACATTTTCCAAACATCAAGCCTAACCTAAAACACGAGCCAACCACTTCCAATACCTTCTCAAACACAGAATCACCATTAAACTGCACAAAAACAGGGCATTCTGCACTTGGACTTGGCTAGCTCATTTCCATCGCGCACCTTGGCCAAAACCACTTCAAACACATCCCACACCATCCCTTGAAACTGTTCCAAGCCCTAAACACGACCTGTAACACCCCTAACCAACATCACCATTTTCATTTTTTCTGTTTTGCAGGTGGAGTGCTATAGCTTGATTCATTTGGTTTCAAAGCAAACTAAAGGTTGGAGAAGCATCCCTGAGCTTCAAGAAAGCTATACAAGTCATCACATTGCCTTGAAAAGACCTCCATTGTCAGACACGATTCAAGCTGAACAGGTAAGTTTTTGAGCTTCTATCTCCCTATCCAGGCATAGTTAGGTTTAAGATTGTGAAGAAAACATGTTCTAATCATAGCCCTGAATCCACCCATATCATTACTTTGCATTTAAGTTATGTGTGCTAAGAGAATTTTGAAGTTGAATATCTGAAAAAAGCTAGGTCAGAAATTGGGGGAGAAGAAATTCTCTCTCATTTCTGAGAGTTAAGCCAAGTTTTTTATATGTCTGGATTCGTCTCTTGATGCTCTACATTTCTTGTGTTATGAGTTTTGCTTGAAAGTCCAAGAATCAGGAGATAGGAAAACGCGTGTTTGTTGTTGTTCAAACAAGTTCAGAGGTTGAAGACAAAGTCTTCTTGGGCTGGGCCTGAGTTGACTTCTTATTTACACCATATTCTTACTTTTGAACCCCCTTGGCCCATTGTGCTTATTTGAAACATTTTTTGACTTTTTTTTGTTATTTCTGGCTTATTTATTTTTTCTCATAATATTAAAAATATAAAAAATATTTTTCAAACCATTTTTGTATTTATTAAGCATTTATTTGTTTAAATTGATATTTGTACATATAAATAACACATAAATACTCTTTTATTTAAAATACTAAAATAATACAAA
Source organism: Vicia faba (assembly GCA_948472305.1). Taxonomy (NCBI): domain Eukaryota; kingdom Viridiplantae; phylum Streptophyta; class Magnoliopsida; order Fabales; family Fabaceae; genus Vicia; species Vicia faba. The sequence goes on along the minus strand of OX451739.1, from coordinate 440,999,504 downwards.
TACTTTTTATTTTCTGACTTTTGTTTTATTTTACCTTTGAAAAACTTTTATAAAAAATACATTTTTTTTTTGTAAATATTAAATATTATTATTTTTATACATATATTTAGTATTTAGTGAATATTATAAATATTTATGTATTTATTAATACATTTAGGTTAAAAACACAATAAAATAATACATTTTATTTTTACTAATATTTAGCTTAAAAATTACTTTTTTATATACTTTCTTTTTATTTATTTTGTACATAATTAATAAATATTGCATATATTATATAATAAATATATTTTATTTAGTAAAATTAGGGTTTTATCCTAAATACTTAAAAATATCAAAAATTAATTAATTTTATTTTTGTTTATTTGATACATGATGAATACTTTTTTACATACATATGAAAAAAAAACCTTTTTTGCATTTTTTGCATATTTATTTTATTTTATTTGAATATTGTGTAATTAAATACCTTGCAAAATTCCAAGTTGGATGTAATAGTCTAGGGTTTTAATTCTTGTCAAAATACCCCCATTTGAACATTTGTACCCCCCATCCCATATATTGTGTTGTAATAACTTAGGACCTTTTATTTTTCGCATTTAAAAGCTTTCTAATTATGCCATGTTAGAATTAGGGTTTGTATGCAAATCAATTAACCAAAAAATAGTTTGACCTAACTTCAAGATAAACAAGCATGAAAATGGACAACACTAATCACATTTGCACCCCTAGGGTATTCCACTCGTTGCCTTCAATAATGGGCCATATTGCATGTTAGGTATCATTGGGCTAAAACAAAACAATCAAATGATCATAGTCCCTCGATGACGCTTTCGAAAGTTGCCTAAAAATGATCAAGTCCCTTAAAAGGAAATTGCCCAAAGATACTTGGCACCATTGCAATCATGGTCTAAACGATGACCCACGCCCATCCCGTTAACATCCTAACACAAGATTGTCCACCAAATATAATGGTGGAACAAAATTGTTAAAAGGGTTAAAACATAGCAAAGATCTTTGAGAACTTTAGGGTAGATAGCTCTTGGTTATTTGTCAACTTGCAAAACAAAAACACTTGCCTATTTTTCAAAACACACTTCCCAAACAAACTTTCAAAATAATTTTCAAAAACCTTGAAACATCTTTTCAAAAAGACAAACACCTTTTGTAAAACATTCGAGTAAAGAATTGTTACAAGGGTTGCCTAGACAAGGCATCTTTTTCAAAACATTTTCAAACCCACACACAAAGCACCATTTCAAACAATTGAAAATCAAGGCAAGTTGATCTAAGCAAGTAACTAAGAGCCCATGGATAACCATGGATAGAAAGGGTTCTAATACCTTCCCTTTCTATAATCTACTCCCCAAACCCAAGAAAACATCTCAAAGGTTTTTGCTGTGCTTTTTAACCTTTCCTTAGGATAAAATAAAAAGTCGGTGGCGACTCTTGCTCAACCGAAACATTTGCGAAAACGAACGCAAAACCCAAGTCAGTTCTCCCGCCGTATCACAGATGCCATTTCTTAGGAAGAACTTGGCAGCAAATCTCCTTAAGAACTTTTTGTCATTGACGGAAGCTCCTTCGGGGTATTCTCTAGTCTGGAGATACCTTTTGATTTCATGAAACCAGGGTTGTTCCACTACTTCTTCGGTATTAATCTCATGACAGTGTGCAGGTTCGTCCATTCGCTCGATGGTGATTTGGGGAGCCTCGTTATCCCAGTTGAGTTTAAACATGGAAGACATTGTAGCCAGAGCATCTGCTAGCTGATTCTCTTCTCGTGGGAAATGCTCGAAAGTTATCTGCTCAAAATGAGGCAACAACGTCAGGACATGTTCTTTGTATGGGATAAGGTTAGGATGTTTGGTGTCCCACTCTCCTTTGACTTGACTGATAACCAAAGCCGAGTCCCCAAATACGACCAAAGATTTGATCCCCAAGTCTATAGCAGCCTTGAGACCAAAGATGCAAGCTTCATATTCGGCCATGTTGTTGGTACAGCTGAAACAAAGTCTGGCAGTGAAGGGTGTATGGAAACCTTCCGGAGAAATGAGTATCTCACTGATACTGTTGCCAAGTGCATTTGAAGCACCATCAAAGTACAGGGTCCATCAGGATCCTTGTTCAGGTCCGTCATACGGTCTGTTACCTTCAAGTTGTCCAATTTCATGATGTCCTCGTCAGGGAAGTCGAACCTCATAGATTGGTAATCTTCAACGGCTTGATGAGCTAGATGGTCAGGTAGTACACTACCCTTTATAGCTTTTTGGGTAGTATACTGGATATCATACTCTGTCAGGATCATTTGCCATCTAGTGATTCTTCCAGATAAAGTAGGCTTCTCAAAGATATACTTGATCGAATCCATTTTGGAAATTAGCAAAGTGGTGAGAGTCAACATATACTGCCTCAGCCGGCGAGCAGCCCATACCAAAGTGCAACAAGTTTTCTCGAGCAGTGAGTAGCGAGTCTCACAGTCGGTAAACTTTTTGCTAAGGTATTAAATGGCATGCTCTTTTCGGCCAGACTCGTCATGTTGGCCCAGTACACACCCCATTGAGTTATCCAAAACAGTCAAATACATGGTCAATGGCCTTCCTTCGACGGGTGGCATCAGAATAGGAGGTTCTAGTAAGTACTCCTTGATCTTATCAAAAGAAACTTGACAATCATCATTTCATTCAACTACCTGATCTTTCTTTATCAGTTTGAAAATCGGCTCGCATGTAGATGTCAGGTGAGAGATGAACCTCACAATATAGTTCAAGCGTCCCAAGAATCCTCTAACCTCCTTTTCAGTATGGGGGGCAGTCATTTCTTGTATAGCCTTTACTTTAGCTGGATCAACCTTAATGCCTTTGTTGCTGACAATAAATCCCAGAAGTTTACCAGACCTAACTCCAAAAGTTCACTTGCTTGGATTCAGTCTGAGTTTATACTCCTTCAACCTGGCAAACAGCTTTTGCAAATGTTCAAGGTGTTCTTCCTCTGTCTGTGATCGAGCTATCATGTCGTCTACGTAAACTTCGATCTCATGATGTATCATATCATGAAACAAAGCTACCATGGGCGTTGATAGGTTGCCCCTGCATTCTTCAGTCCGAACGGCATCACCTTGTAGCAGAAGGTACCCCATTGCGTGACAAAGGTAGTTTTCTCCATGTCCTCGAGGGCCATTTTAATCTGGTTGTATCTCGAGAATCCATCCATGAAGTAAAATACCTTGTGCTGAGCTGTGTTGTCAACCAAGATGTCGATATGTGGCAATGGAAAATCGTCTTTAGGGCTAGCCCTGTTCAAATCCCGATAGTCCACACACATTCTGACTTTGCCGTCCTTCTTAGGCATGGGCACGATGTTAGCAACCCATTGTGGATAGGAGGTAACAGACAGAAAGCCAGCGTTGAATTGCTTCATTACTTCAGCCTTAATCTTTTCAGACATGTCAGGCCTCATTCGTCGGACCTTTTGTTTGATCGGTGGACAGTCTTCTCTCGTAGGGAGACGGTGAACCACGATATCTGTGTCTAACCCTGGCATGTCTTCATATGACCAAACGAAGATTTCAACATATTCGTTCAATAACTGCACTAAGCGCTCCTTAACACTTGGTTCCAGGTTGGCACCCACTTTTACTTCCTTCTTGTCTTCCTTTGTCCCCAAGTTGATGGTTTTAACAGCTCTTCATGAGGCAGAATGGCCCTCTCTTCTTGTTGTAGAAGTCTGGCTAACTCTCCCGGCACTTCACAATCTTCGTCAACTTCGTACTCAGCCTGATTGACCAAATCTTCAGAGTTATCGAAGGCTAAAGCAGAATAGTCACCCATGGAATCCGGAGTGGATGGGTACCTGTATTTGTGAGTGTGGGTGTGTGTAAGGGATAGCCATCCTTAAACAAACATAATGCAAAAGGAAATAAAATGAACACAGCAGTTTATAGATGAAAAACATCCAATGATTCATTAAACATGGCATATGATTATGAAGAAAATCAAGCCCTTACAAATGGACCTACATGCCCCGGGCAAGGCATGAGGTGAAAATAGTGTGCAAATTGTTTAGTTATTAAAGACCATAAAAATGGGAAATTGTTCAAAGATAAAATTACTGGTTGATAAAGGTGATAGGAAAAAAATCCTTTGCTTCCCAATTGCTCAAACCACCTTCGATGGTCGGGAAGATCCAATCTTCAAAGTGGCTCTCTTCATCCTCATCTTATACAACATTGATTCCATGAGATCTTGACGGGTGGCCCTCCAGCCTTGGAGCGACGCATAGCCCTTTGTCCTGCAGCAGTGAACCCTAACCCAAACTTGTCGGTCTTATGGGGAAAGTCAGGCAATTGTCCCCATACTGTACTCTTCCATTCTTTGATCACCGCCTCCGCGTCCTTGAGAGATGCCATCCTGGATACATGCTTGGGAACGATAGGCACCTCAATTATTGTCTTCACAAATGCTACCTCGGGAGAAACTTCCTCAAAATGCTGGAAAGGCGTTTCAATGAACTCGATATCCAACTCCACATAACGGAAGGAATTGAGGTGGATAATCATGTACTCTTCCTCGCCGTGCACCATTATAATTTTACCCTTAACAGGATATTTCAGCATCTGGTGCAAAGAGGAGGTAACTGCTCCGGCATAATGGATCCACGGTCTTCCTAGAAAACATGAATATGACGGTCGGATATCCATCACGTAAAAGGTTGAGTTGAAGACCTCTGTGCCTACTTTGATAGGAATATCAACCTCTCCATGAACCATTCTCTTGGAACCATCAAAAGCCCTAACGATGATGTTACTAGGCTTGAGAGTCAGTCCTTCGCAGTCCAAGAGGTCTAAGGCTTTCTTTGGCAGCACATTCAAGGAAGAACCAGTATCAACTAAGACATGGGAGAGAGTGGTTCCTCGGCATTCGACTGAAACATGTAACTCATCGTTGTGTTTCCTTCCTTTGGGAGTTAAGTCAACATCGGAAAAGCCAAGGCCATTATCAGCAGTAAGACTGGCCACACATTCCTGAAACTGGTCAGCTGAAGTCTCTTGGGGAACATGTGCCGCCTTCAAGAATTTGATCAGGGCCTTAGCGTGGGCCTCAGAATAGAGCAAAAGAGCCAACATTGAGATTTTAGAAGGGGCCTGCCCTAACTGCTCCACAACGTCGTAGTCACTTTTTCTGATTATTTTCAAGATTTCATCCATTTCTTTCTGAGTGGTTTCGGGGATAACTACAGCATGGGCCTTCATCCTGACAGGCGCTTCCATTATCCCCTCAACCTTGTCGGTAGTTTCAACAAATGGTCTTACTTCAGGAGTATCCAAATCTTCAATCATCGGGCCTTGCACAAAGGGTCCAACAGGTGCAGAAGCTTTCAAGGGTCCGAAAACTGCTCGAGGGGGAGCAATCTCCGGAGAAAAGATTCGGCCACTGCGGGTTATCTTGCTTGTACCCGTGATGTTCCCTATATCAGGGTCTTCTTCAGAAATCTATTGGACTGTTTCTATTTGTTTGATGTCGTAGAAGATTTCTCCCCCATAGTTCCATGGTACCGTTTTGCTGGATTTGTACGGGACAGGTCCCAGCATGGTGATCTTTAAAGGTACACATTCAGAGTTGGGTGTAATCCTGACAGGCCTTTTGTAAGCCTTGGGAGGATTGTTGGGTGTGATCCTGACAGGCCTTTTGAATAGAAGTATCACAAGTATCAGGAGTAATAGGATTGAAAGTGTCAACAGGGGTTTTCTGGAAAAGTATCTCTTGAGTATCCATCAGGCGTTGGACACCTGACTTCAACATTGTACAATTACTTTGAACGTTCAAACAAAAATAACAGTCTTTACCACAACCAGGAAAGATCCCGACTCGCAACAAATTTTCTTTAACCACTAACAATGGATTCAACAGATCGACGACATCAGTAACATGGAGGTTTTCCAAAACAACATGCACATTGTGGCCGTGCTTGGGCATCAGAGAGGATATAACATTGGGCTTCTCAGGAGTGTCAAATTCAACCTCTTTCGCGTCAATTAAGTCCTGAATTTTGTTCTTAATTGCCCAGCAATTATTGGTATCGTGTCCAACACTGTCGGAATGGTAAGCACACTTGGCATTGGAGTGGTGGTATGGAGAGGAAGTGTTAGGGTTTTTTGGCGCCTCCTTCAAACTGGTCAGATTCAGCTTCAACAAATGGGGAAGTACCTGAGCGAGCATCATGTTGATGCAGGTGAACTGCCGTTGTGGCCTTTCCACCCGTTGTTGATTAGGTCTCGACTGATTGTTACGAGGTTGATCATTTGACAAGTTTTGAATCATCATAGCCCCTACAGTCAGCCGACACTCAGTTCTTCCCAATCCCTTCTGAGAATACACAACAAATGCTTCCTTCTTAGCCGAAAAGGTTTTCTTAACGGCTGTGGACGCAGAAGCATCCTTTTGAATCTTTCCACTTTTAATACCGGCCTCAACCCTTTTGCCGGTCAAAATCAGTTCAGTAAATCCCGCATAAGAGATCCCGATTAGATGGTTGAAGAAGGGGCCAGACAGGGTCCCCAGAAACATATCAACTAACTCCCTATCTGATAATGGCGGCTGCACCCTTCCAGCCAAATCACGCCACTTTTGAGCGTACTCTTTAAACCCTTCATTGGAAGCCATCCCCATACTTTGTAACTGAGTACGAGTGGGCGCCAAATCAGCATTGTATTGATACTGACGGTAAAAAGCAGCTACCAAGTCTTCCCGATTGTGAACCTCTGATCTATCGAGCTGATAAAACCAATCTAGTTGCGTGCCAAACAAACTGTCTTGGAAAAAGTGTACCCAAAGGTCTTTACCGGATGAGTGAGGTTGGATTTTTCTGACATACGACCTCAGGTGCATCTTAGGGCAAGACAGACCGTCGTACTTGGCAAATGTTGGCACCTTGAACTTGGGAGGGATAACAATCCCAACTACCAGCCCTAGTTCCTCAAAATCCAATCCGGGCACCCTCTGCAACTCCATAGCTGCCAATATATCTTCAAGGTTCTTATATTTGTCGTCCGCTGGTGGATACTGTTGCTCGGAGTAGTCTTCGTCTTCTTCCTCCTCTTCCTCTTCAACCTCAAATTCAGAAGGTACAGCAACACCTTTCCCTTTACCAGCCCCTTCGTCAGACGTTGAGGTGAACTCAAGAACCTTCCTAGCATTGCTCTCAAACCTTCTTCCAAAAGTGGCTAACCCAGGTCTCTTTTTCTTTTTCTCTTTATTCTTCTCCAACAACACTTTGAGGTCCTCTTGACCCTTTGCCAAGGTCATGAGGAGTTGTTGGAACTGTGAATTTTGTGCCTGTAGATCCTTTACCGTTTTCTCCAAATCCATCTTGCTGAAATAAACAGCAGAAAGATAAGGAAACTTGGCGTGAAGACCTGTTTATGCATATGATGAATGGTATGCTATTCATGTAATGCATTCAAGGGTTCAAAAATTCAGATTTGTTGCAAACAAAAAGAACGCACGTCATATTAAGAAGAAATTTGTTAGTACATAAGTGCCCCATAGGCGAAAATATTACAAAATTCTCAGTGTAAAAAGACATTGCGCATTCTCTTTGGTGCGATGTAAGTGTTGAGAGTCTCCTCCTCGTGAAGTCGGCGGGTAAGCTCCAAAACCTTCTTCTCACTGGCATAGAAGCTGGCTTCAAAAGTATCCTGTTCTTCCTTGAGTTGGATTCAACTCTTTTGCATTTCTTCCCATGATGTTGGCATGTCAGGATGTAGGATGGTGTATGGAACCTCTCCTTCCATAACAGGCTCTTTGATCAAGGAGAGAATGTGAGGATATGGCATCATAAGATTCAGGGAGCGGGTTAGTACCCACTTGAGGTAAGGCTCAAGGGGGATGGAATTCTTGTGCCCCGGTGTCTTACTATCCACCTTGTTAGGCATCCTCCAAGCTCTGATGAACCTTTGTCGAAGTCCTTGCGCATCGTTGTCGAAGTCAAAAACTAGGTCAGGAATCAGCATGTCATGAGGGCCATCCCTCCGAGCATATCCAAATTGTCTCAAAGCTAGACAGGGGTTGTAGGTAATGCCTCCCCTAATGCCAAGTAATGGGACATTAGGGAATTCCCCACAACGATCAATGATGATGACATTTTCTCTGGACCGAGAACACCAATGTACATCAGAATGTGTGAGGGTCATCAATCGTTGTGACCACCTTAAACCCGACTCATTCTTCAAAACTGATTGTGGAAGGTGAGAAATAAACCACCGTGCTAGGAGAGGAGTACAACACATGAGAACACCTCTTTTCCTCATTGTTCGTGTGTAAAATGAGTGTAGGATGTCCCCAAGCAATGTAGGTATAGGATTCCTGGATATGAAAATCTTGACAGCATTCACATCTATAAGTTGGTCAGGGTTTGGGAACAAGACCAACCCATAGATAAGGAGTGCCACAATCTATTCAAAGGCTTGTAGATCAAGAGAATTCCAGCATTCTTGTGCCTTCTCAAACAAAAACTTTACCAAGAATCCCTTGACACCACTTCTGGTTTCCCAATGCCCCTTGATGTCAGATGGTTGCAAGTGTAATGCTTGAGCAACATCTTCAGGCTTTGGTTCTTTTTCCGTACCGTTGTAGGGTAGTTGATGAAGAATGGGAATTCTCAGGAGTTGAGAAAATTCCTCCAAAGTAGGCACCAACTGATAATCAGGGAATGTGAAACAGTGGTGTAGGGGGTCAAAGAACTGGAAAAGTACTTTCACCATGTCTTCTTCAATGCTGGTGTTGACTAAGTTGAGGAGTCTACCATGTATTTCACTGAAGTGAGAATTCTCTGGAATCCTGGAAGTAAGCTCCTTGAGTTGAGGAGGGATCTTCACAAGGTTAACTTGAATTTTTTCCTGCGAAGAGATTCAATGACCTACAAAACAAGAACAAAGATGAAGATCCAAACCCTTGAAATGGTTAGTGGATGCATATGATGTTTTATGATGTTCATGATGTATGTACAAGCACATGTACAAGCAAATCACACAAAACCCTAGTTTCAGTCTTGCATGAGGCTTCATAGGTAAGTACCCTCTTGAGTTTAGTTGGCTCAAAACCTGTCCTATAAATAGTAACCGGGTTCTAAGGAGCTCAATATCATTGGATTGTTTTCTATGTTCATTGTTTTGGTTTAGCCACTTAACTAGCGACCAAAATATTCCAAGAAAACAACCCTCAATGAGTGTATTATCGAGTATCTACCAACTTCGAACTGCACCAAAGCCGGTCATCTCACTACCCCTAATAAAAGGCCAAGATGGTCAAGTAAGGTTCTAGTTTATTAGTGCTTTATGACATCACTCAGCGGCCCCGTATTCTCTTTGATTGACTCAAAGGCTACCGGTACTCACAAATATGTCTCACTAATATAGCTATTGCTTCAACCGTGTCGGTATACCCCACACAGTTTCCATAACGTATTGCTATTTACCTATGAATGTTTCCCAAATCCGGGTGGAGGATTTCAAGCCCAAACAAGAGAACAAGAATGTAAATTAATCAAAGCAAACAATAATCATGCAAAGGGTGATCTAAGCCCTAAGGTTACTCCACTTTTAAAGTTATCCCCAACGGAGTCGCGTTTGTGTTCGCAAATGTTTCAGTTTAGCAAGAGTCGCCACTGACTTTTTATTTTATCCTAAGGAAAGGTCAAAAAGCACAAGAAAGACCTTTGAGATGTTTTCTTGGGTTCAGGGAGTAGATTATAAAAAGGGAAGGTATTAGCACCCTTTCTATCCATGGTTATCATGGGCTCTTAGTTACTTGCTTAGATCACTTGCTTTGCATTTCAATTGTTTGAAATGGTGCTTTGTGTGTGATTTTGAAAGATGTTTTAGAAAGAGGCCATCATTGTGGCAACCTTTGTAATGATTCTTGTTTGAATGTATACAAAGGTGTTTTTGTCTTTTGAAAAGTTTTCAATGTTTGAAAGTAGGGTTTTGAAATTGTGTAGTGAGGTGTGTTTGGAAAAATAGCAAGGATGTTTTTTGCAAGTTTGATCAAGTAACTAAGAGTTTGTCTATCCTATTTTACTCAAAGATCTTTCTTATGTTTTAACCCTTTTAACAGTTTTGTTTCACCATTGTATTTGGTGAACAACCTTGTGTTAGGATGTTAACGGGACAGGCGCGGGTCATCGTATAGACCATGATAGCAATGGTGTCAAGTATCTTTGGCAATTTTCTTGAGGGACTTGATCATTTTGTTTAGGCAACTCAGATAGCGTCATTGATGGACTATGATCTTTTGTTTTGTTTTTGTTTTGCCAAAGTACTTGACATTCAACCATGGCCCATTTTTGAAGGCAACAAGTGGATGAAACCCTAGGGGTGTAAGTGTGCATTGTGTTTGTTTTTCATGCATGTTTATCTTGGATTAGGTCAAGCTAGTTGTTGATTTTATTTTGCATACAAACCCTAAGTCTAAGCATGGCATAATTTGGAAGCTTTTAAATGTGCGAGAATTTAAACGCTACACTATTACAACATGATATAGGGAGGGGGTACAAATTTGAATTGGGAATATTTGACAAGAAAATAAATTCTAAGTTATTACAACCATATCGAATGTATAGGCACTATTTAATATTTAAATAAATACAATTAAACAAATATCCAATCAAATGTATTATGCAAAAAAGATTTGTATGTATGTAAAAAGTATTTCTTTTCAATGTGAACTGTAAAAAAGGGGTCAATTTTAATTATTTTCCTTTTTAGGGCAAAAACCCTAATTCTAAATAAATAATATTATTTATTAATTATATACAATAAAATACTAATTTATACAAAAAATAAAACTATATTATGAAAATGATATTTTTAGTACAAAATATTAATAAAAATGAAAATGTAGTATTTTTGTATTTCTTAACCCAATTATTTAATAAAACAAGTATATAAGTATATATATATATATATATATTAGACATATTGAATATACAAAGATAAAAATTAATTATTTACAAAAAATGGGTATTTTCAAGAAAATATTCTAAAATATAAATAGAAATAATAAATGAAAATGAGTATATTTTTTTGTATTATTTTTGAGTTTTATTAAAAAGAAAATAGTTTATTTACATATTTATACTTAGTAAAATAAAAATAAATATCAAATAAATATGAAAAATATAGAAAATAATTTTTTGGTATTTTTTATACTTAGACAAAAAATAATAAAGTTAGAATGAAAAATAAAAATGTCAAAATGATAAATATTTAAATAAATGGGCCAGGGGGTGTAAACAGAAAAGGGGGGGTGTCAAAAGCAAAGAACAACCAGGCCCAGCCCAGTCAGACTTCATCTTCTTCCTCTTGTTCACAAAATACGTGCCTCTGTACATCAATGGTTATCTCCTGATTCTTTGATTTTTTGACAAAACTCATAACATGAACATTGTAGAGAGTTAAACAACGAATCCAACCATATAAAAAACTTGGATTAACTCTCAAAGACCAGAGAGAATTTCTCTGGCCCTAATTTCTAACCTAGTTTTTTCAGAAAGTTCATGAATGAAATTCTCTTAGCACGATTAATGTAAATGAAAACTAAGCATATGTATGGCTTCAGGGCTATGAGTACAACATATTTCATTCACAAACATAATCCTAACCATTCCTAAATAGAGAGATAGAAGTCCATGAAATACCTGTTTCAGTTGACTTCGAGCTGGACAATGCAACAACCTTCAATGGTGTTTGAGCTTCTCTTGAGCTTGCCTGAGGTCCAAGGAAGCTTTTCCAATGCTTGGCTTGTTTTGAAACAGCTTGAATCGTGTTGTAGAACTAAACCTGCAGAGCTTTGAAACAAAAATGGCAAAGTGTGTTAGAGGTGTTACAGCTTGTAATGGGGGCCTGGGATAGTTCAGGTGAGTTGATTGGAAGGTGTTTAAACTATCTTTGGACAAAACGCACGATGGAATTTGGTTATGGCTTGCAAAATGCAGAACTTGCCTTGTTTTGCAGAAAAATAGTGATTATGTGTACAAGGGAGTTTGAGAGGCAAAGGGGTCGTGTTTCAGGCTTGTTGGGAGGTATGGAACTTGTCTACAATGTTTGTGTAAGCTTGTCTTCACAGATATGAGAGATGGTCTATGATTTGCAACTTTTCTTCTACTTGAAGCAAGAGAATGAAAGTGATGTTATAGCCTTGTACAGACCCTCCTATCACCCTGCACACAACACTCTTGGCCCCTCCAATTCATGGATTTAGTTTGCAGTCTCATATTTTGTTCAAGGCTCAATGCTTAGTGTTTTGACATAAAGCAACCTTTTGCAAAAATGGCAATATACCTTTTACCATTTAGGGCTTAATCTTGTGTACAATGCCCTAATGAACAAGACAAAACCTTAACTCAATGGATATGCATTAAATTATGGAGTACAAGTTGTTTTTGAGGCCTGCAAGCTAGCACCAAACATGTTGATTTAAAAATGCAAGTTTGTATGAACATGTATTGACCATGGACAAAAGTGAGTTTTTGCCAACTTCAAGCATTCGATTCTCTCTAACCACAAGGGTGTTTTAAGAGTTATATGACAATTTGGAAAGCTTGGAACATGTACTATAATCCATCTTTGCAATGCAACTTGAAACTCCAAGTGGAACTATGTGAAAAGTGGCCAAGAAGATGGGTCAAAATCCTGCCTAGATTAGGGCAAATTTTCTCTAAGTTAAAAGTTTTAGGTACCCTTGTTCCAAAAATCATAACTTGAGATACAAGCTTCTTTTGAGAAAACTTTGTGAATCAAAGTTGTAGACTTTGTGATGGAATACAACTTTCATGTTGCAAGTTTTGTTTGAATCCATTTTCATCTTGGTGAAAAAATGGGACAAAGTTAGGAAAAAATAAGAAAATTTCATAACTTAGAAAATTTCTAAGTTATGGAAATTTTCCATTTTAAACCCTAATTTGCATTTTTGGGTTTCTTGATGAACAAGTTTCATAATTTGACATGTCTTGAAGAAAAATAACTCTTGGCACTTGATTTTGACCAAAAAGTCAAAGTTTGACTTTTCAGTATACAGTCAAATTTTGATCAGTTGACTGAAAAATTCATCTGTCAATCCTATGCATTTGAGATCTTTTGAACTTGTTGAATGTGTCAAGACAATGTTATTGAGTCCTTGATTCCATGTGTGAGCTTGATTTGCCATTGGCTAGGTCAAACAGTCAAAAATTGCCTTTGTGCAGTCAAAACCCTAAAAATGTCCATTTTGCCCTTTTGGTGATCTGATCACATTTCTTGTGGAATTGTGATCCAAACTTGATCAAATGGTTCATATGAGTTTGTAATGTTGATGTGGGTCAAATTTCATGAGGTTTGACTGTCAATTGGCCACAGTTGACTTTTTCCAATACAGCTGATTTTTAGGTCTACTGTCCAATTGACTAGGCAAAAACTTGAATCAAGGCTTGAAACTTGGTATGGACAAATTTGTGAATCCAAGATGAAGTATGAAAGTCACTTTGAGCATTGTAGGTCAAACTATCCCTATGCAAACTCAAACCCTAATTTAGGTCAACAGTGCAAGGAGGTGCCTTGAGCAGAGCAAACCCTACCTTGATCTTGAGTTCTCAGAGTCTTGTGATTGAGAAAATGTTGATGAAATGAGAGGGCAAATTTTGGAGTACAACAATGACTCTTACACATTATGATGTTCATTGGTGTTCTCGGTCTAGAGAAAATGTCATCATCATTGATTGTTGCGGGGAATTCCCTAATGTCTCACTACTTGGCATTAGGGGAGGCATCACCTACAACCCCTGTTTAGCTTTAAGGCAGTTTGGATATGCCCGGAGAGATGGTCCTCATGATATGCTGATCCCTGACTTGGTTTTTGACTTCGACAACGATGCTCAAGGACTTCTACAAAGGTTTATCAGAGCTTGGAGGATGCCCAACAAAGTGGATATTAAGACACTGGGGCACAAGAATTCCATCCAACTTGAGCCCTACCTCAAGTGGGTACGAACCCGCGCCCAGAGTCTTATGATGCCTTACCCTCACATTCTCCCCGTGATCAAAGAGCCTGTTATGGAAGGAGAGGTTCCATACACCCTCCTACATCCTGACATGCCGACATCATTGGAAGAATTACAAAAGAGTTGGATACAACTCAAAGAAGAACGGAATACTTTTGAAGCCAGCTTCTATGCCAGTGAGAAGAAGGTTTTGGAACTTACCCGCCGACTTCATGAAGAGGAAACTCTTAACACTTACATCGCGCCAAAGAGGATGCGCAATGTCTTTTTACATTAAGAATTTTGTAATATTTTTGCCCATGGGGCATTTATGTACTAACAAATTTCTTCTTAATATGACGTGTGTTCTTTTTGTTTGCAACAAATTTGAATTTCTGAATCCTTGAATGCATTACATGAATAACATATCATTCATCATATGCACAAGCAGGTCTTCACACCAGGTTTCCTTATCTTACTACTGTTTATTTCAGCAAGATGGATTTAGAGCAGACGGTTAAAGATCTGCAAGCACAGAATTCGCAATTCCAACAACTCCTCATGACCTTAGCAAAGGGTCAGGAGGACCTTAAAGCACTGTTAGAGAAAGAGAAGGAACCAAAAAGGAAGAAAAAGAAAATAGTTTGGGTAGCCACTATGGGAAGGATATTTGAGCTTCAGGCTAGGAGAGTTTTGGAATTTCCCTCAATGTCTGACGAAGGGGTTGGTAAAGGAAAAGGAGTTGCAATACCCTCCGAATCTGAAGCTGAAGAAGAAGAAGAGGAAGAGGACGAAGATTACTCCGAACAGCAATATCCCCCGGTGGATGATAAGTATAAAAATCTTGAGGATCGGTTGGCATCCATGGAGTTGCAAAGAGTACCTGGTTTATATTTCGAAGAACTAGGGTTGGTTGCTGGGATCGTCATTCCTCCCAAGTTCAAAGTACCTACATTTGATAAGTATGACGGTTTGTCCTGTCCAAAGATGCATCTAAGATCATACGTCAGAAAGATCCAACCTCACTCCTCTGATAAGAATCTTTGGGTCCACTTTTTTCAAGATAGTTTGTCAGGCACGCAATTGGACTGGTTCTATCAACTTGAGAGATCTGATGTTCATAACTGGGAAGATTTGGCTGCTGCTTTCTATCGACAATACCAATACAACGCAGATTTAGCGCCTACTGGTACTCAACTACAGAGTATGGGTATGGCTTCTAATGAGGGATTTAAGGAGTATGCCCAGAAGTGGCGGGATTTGGCTGGAAGGGTGCAGCCACCATTGTCGGATAGAGAGCTGGTTGACATGTTTTTTGGGACTTTGTCAGGTCCGTTCTTCAATCACTTGATCGGGAGCTCATCTGCAAGGTTCACCGAATTAATTCTGACCGGTGAAAGGGTCAAAGATGGCATTAAAAGTGGTAAAATTCAGAAGGATGCCTCCGCTTCCACTTCTATTAAGAAGACCTTCCCAGCCAAGAAGGAAGTTTTTGCTGTTCACACCCAGAGAAACCAAGGGAGAACAGAGCGCCGACCAATGGTGGGGGCTGTTATGATCCAAAACTCCTCAGCCGACCAACCTCGCAGCAATCAACCAAGAGCTAATCAGTAAAGGGTAGAAAGGCCACAACGGCAGTTCACCCGAATCAATATGACACCGGCTCAAGTCCTCCCTCATCTGTTAAAGCTGAACCTTACCAATTTGAAAGAAGCGCCGAAAAACCCCAATACTCTTCTCCTTATTATCATTCCAATGCAAAATGTACATACCACTCGGACAGTGTAGGGCATGACACCAACAACTGTTGGGCTCTTAAAAACAAGATCCAAGACCTAATAGACACCAAGGAGGTAGAGTTTGATGCTCCCGAAAAACCCAACGTGATATCCGCTCATGTGCCAAAACATGGCCATAACGTCCATGCCATTGTGGAAGATCTTCATGTTACCACTGTTGATGACCTTTTGACTCTGTTACCAGTGATTAAAGTGAATTTGATGAAAGTCGGGATATCCCCAGGGTGTGGAAAAGACTGTTACTTTTGTTCAAACTTGCTAACTGACTGCCCACTGTTGAAATCAGGCATCCAACGCCTGATGGATACCCAAGAGATCCTCTTTCAGAAAACCCCTGTTGCTGCCATCACTCATGTTACTCCTATTACCTTTGATACTCCAATCAATGACATTGTTATAATAACCATCTCCGACAATCTTTCCAAGACCTGGAAAAGGCCTGTTAAGATTACGCCTGATCCTAAGTTTGTGCCGTTAAAAATCACCATGCCGGGGCCTATCCCGTATAAGTCCAATAAGACGATACCATGGAATTACGGAGGAGAAATCTTCTACCATGGTATCAAACAGATCGAATCAGTCCAAGAGAATTCCGATGATGAAACCCCTGATATAGGGAATATTGCGGGAACGAGCAAGATAACTCGCAGCGGAAGGATCTTCTCTCCGGAGATTACTCCTCCACGGGCAGTCTTCAGACCCTCGAGAGTTTTTGTACCTGTCAAGCCATCTGTGCAAAGTCCGGTAATTGAAGAAGTTGATGCACCCGAAGTTAGACCCTCTGATGTTACTGCCAATAAAGGTAAGGGGATATAAGAAGCGCCTGTCAGGACGAAGGCTCAGACTGTGGTTATCCCCGAGACCACCCAAAAAGAGATGGAAGAAATCTTAAAGATAATCAAGAAGAGCGACTACGATGTCGTAGAGCAGCTAGGGAAAACCCCTTCAAAAATCTCCATGTTGGTTCTCTTACTCTACTCCGAGGCTCATGCCAAATCCTTGATTAAATTTCTAAAGACGGCACACGTGCCTCAAGAAACTTCTGCGGACCAGTTTCAAGAGTGCGTGGCTAGCCTTACAGCCGATAATGGTCTTGGTTTTTCTGATGCTGATTTGACCCCTAAGGGAAGAAAGCATAATGATGCACTGCATGTCTCGGTAGAGTGTAGGGGGACCACACTTGCTCATGTTCTGGTAGGCACCGGTTCATCCTTAAATGTTCTACCAAAGAAGGCGTTGGATAGATTGGACTGCGAAGGTTTGACCCTAAAGCCCAGTAACATCGTTGTTAGAGCCTTCGACGGTTCTAAGAGGATGGTTCACGTAGAAGTGGACATTCCAATCAAAGTGGGTACAGAAATTTTCAACTCTACATTTTATGTGATGGACATCCGTCCTTCATATTCATGCTTTTTGGGAAGGCCATGGATCCGCAACGCTGGGGCAGTCACTTCTTCTCTACACCAAATGCTAAAGTATCCAGTTCAGGGTAAGATCATAACGGTTCATGGTGAGGAGAAGTATATGATAAGTCACCTGAACTCCTTCCGCTATGTGGAGTTAGATGGCAAATTCATAGAAACGCCATTCCAACACTTCAAAGAGGTTTCTCCTAAAGTCGCAGTAGCAAAGACAATGACTGATGTGCCGATCATTTCCAAGCCAGTATCTCGGATGGCATCCCTTAAAGATGCAGAGGATGTAATCAAAGAAGGAAGAAGTACAGTGTGAGGGAAATTGCCTGATTTTCCTCACAAGACGGACAAGTTTGGACTAGGTTTCACTGCTACTGGCCAGAAAGCTGTGCGACGCTCCCGGGCTGGAGGACCACCCTTAAAAATCACTCACCATGGAATTCATGCCTTAGAAGATGATGATGAAGAAGACAATTTTGAAGATTGGATCTTTCCAACCATTGAAGGAGGATTAAGCAACTGGGAGGCGAAAGACTTCGTTCCCATCACTTTCATCAATCAGTAATTTATCTTTGAACAATTTCCTGTTTGGTCTGTAATAATTAAACAATCCGTACACTCTTTTTTCCTTGTGCCATTCCCGGGGCATATAGGTCCATTTGTAAGGGCTTGATTTCTTCATTATCATATGCCATTTTTAATGAATCATTGGACGTTTTCATCTATAAACTGTTGTGTTCATTTTCTTTCCTTTTACATTTTGTTTTGTTTAAGGATGGTTATCCCTTACACACACCCACACTCACAAAATGCAGGTACCCATCCACTCCGGATTCCATGGGTGACTATTCTGCTTTGGCCTTCAGTGACTCTGAAGATTTGGTCAATCATGCCGAGTACGAAGGTGATGAAGACTGTGAAGTGCCTGGAGAGTTAGCTAGACTTTTGCAACAAGAGGAAAGGGCTATTCTTCCCCATGAAGAATTGCTAGAGACTATCAATTTGGGAACAGAGGAAGACAAGAAAGAGGTTAAAGTGGGTGCCAACCTGAAGCCAAATGTCAAAGAGTGCTTAGTACAGTTGTTGAATGAATATGTTGAAATATTTTCCTGGTCCTACGAAGACATGCCGGGACTGGATACAGATATTGTGGTTCACCGTCTCCCTACAAGAGAAGACTGTCCACCAATCAAACAGAAAGTCCGTCGAATGAGGCCCGACATGTCCGAAAAGATCAAAGCTGAAGTGATGAAACAATTCAATGCTGGTTTTCTGGCTGTTACTTCCTATCCATAATGGGTTTCTAACATTGTGCCTGTGCCTAAGAAGGACGGCAAAGTCAGAATGTGTGTGGACTACAGAGACCTAAACAGGGCTAGCCCTAAAGATGATTTTCCACTGCCACACATCGACATCTTGGTTGACAATACAGCTCAACACAAGGTATTTTCCTTCATGGATGCATTCTCGGGATACAACCAGCTCAAAATGGCCCCCGAAGACATGGAGAAGACTACTTTTGTTATGTAGTGGGGTACCTTCTTCTATAAAGTGATGCCATTCGGACTGAAGAATGCCGGGGCAACCTATCAGCGAGCCATGATAGCTTTGTTTCATGACATGATACATCATGAGATTGAAGTCTACGTAGACGACATGATAGCCCGTTCACAAACAGAAGAAGAACACCTCGACCACCTGCAAAAGTTGTTTGTCAGATTGAAGGAATATAAGCTCAGATTGAACCCTAGCAAGTGCACTTTCGAAGTCAGGTCCGGTAAACTTTTGGGATTCATCGTCAGTTACAAAGGCATTGAGGTTGATCCTGCTAAAGTCAAAGCTATACAAAAAATGCCTGCCCCCCGCACTGAAAAGGAGGTTAGAGGTTTCTTGGGGCGCTTAAATTATATTGCAAGGTTCATCTCTCACCTAACATCTACCTGTGAGGCAATCTTCAAGCTGTTTAAGAAAGATCAGGTGGTTGAATGGAATGATGACTATCAAGTTGCTTTTGATAAGATCAAGGAGTATTTGCTGGAACCTCCTATCTTGATGCCACCCGTCGAAGGAAGACCTTTAATCATGTATCTGACTGTTTTGGATAACTCAATGGGGTGCATACTGGGCCAACATGACGAGTCTGGCCGAAAAGAGCATGCCATTTATTACCTTAGAAAAAAGTTTACCGACTGTGAGACTTGCTACTCGGTGCTCGAGAAAACTTGTTGCGCTTTGGTATGGGCTGCTCGCCGGCTAAGGCATTATATGTTGACACATACCACCTTGCTGATTTCTAAAATGGATCTGATTAAGTACATCTTCGAGAAGCCTGCTTTATCCGGAAGAATCACTTGATGGCAGATGATCCTGACTGAATATGATATCTAGTACACAACTCAAAAAGCTATAAAGGGAAGTGTACTAGTTGACCATCTAGCTCATCAAGCCGTCGAAGATTACTAATCTATGAGGTTCGACTTCCCTGACAAGGACATTATGACATTGAACAACATTGAAGGTAACGGACCGTATGACGGACCTGAACAAGGATCCCGATGGACCCTGTACTTTGATGGTGCTTCAAATGCACTTGGCAACGGTATCGGTGCGGTACTTATTTCTCCAGAAGGTTGCCATACACCTTTCACTGCTAGAATCTGCTTCAGCTGTACCAACAACATGGCCGAATATGAAGCTTGTATCTTTGGTCTCAAGGCTGCTATTGACTTGGGAATCAAATCTCTGATTGTATTTGGGGACTCAGCTTTGGTTATCAATCAAATCAAAGGAGAGTGGGACACCAAACATCCTAATATTATCCCATATAAAGAACATGTCTTGACCTTGTTTCCTCATTTCGAGCAGATTACCTTTGAGCATTTCCTGTGAGAAGAAAATCAGCTAGCAGATGCTCTGGCTACAATGTCTTCCATGTTTAAACTCAATTGGGATAATGAGGCTCCCCAAATCACCATCGAGCGAATGGATGAACCTGCGCACTGTCATGAGATTAATACCTAAGAAGTAGTGGAACAACCCTGGTTTCATGAAATCAAAAGGAATCTCCAGACTCGAGAATACCCTGAAGGAGCTTCCGTCAATGACAAAAAGTTCTTAAGGAGATTTGCTGCCAAGTTCTTCCTGAGAAATGGTATCTTATATAAGCGCAACCATGATTGTGTTCTACTTCGTTGTGTGGACAAGGTTGAAGCAGAGTTGATCATGACCGAAATACATAGTGGCACATTTGGCACCCACTTGAGCGGACATAAGATGGCTAAGAAGATCCTAAGGGCAGGCTACTACTGGTCTACCATGGAAGCTGATTGCCATCAACATTCCCGTACTTGTCACAAATGCCAAGTCTATGCTGACAAGGTACATATTCCTCCAGTTCCTCTCAACGTTCTAACAGCTCCTTGGCCATTTGCGATGTGGGGGATCGACATGATTGGAGAGATCAAGCCTACAACATCCAATGGACATCGCTTCATCTTGGTCGCTATTGATTATTTTACCAAGTGGGTCGAAGCAGCTTCCTTCGCCTCCGTTACAAAGAATGTGGTTGCCCACTTCATCAAGCAGAACCTCGTATGCCAGTATGGTGTCCCCGACAGGATCATCACGGACAACGGTACAAACCTGAATAACACTGTGATCACCGCTCTGTGCGAGAAGTTCAAGATTCAACATCATAATTTATCTCCCTATCGGCCAAAGATGAACGGTGCTGTTGAATCCGCGAAAAAAAATATCAAGAAGATCATTCAAAAGATGGCAGTCACATACAAAGACTGGCATGAGATGTTACCGTTTGCTCTGCACGGATATCGTACCACGACACGTACTTCAACTGAGGCAACCCCCTTTTCTTTAGTATATGGCATGGAGGTTGTTTTACCCATGGAAGTTCAGATTCCTTCCTTAAGGATTATGAAGGATGTTTGTTTAAGTGAAGACGATTGGATTCAGACCCGGCTTGATCAACTTAATTTGATTGACGAGAAGCGACTTACTGCTGTGTGTCATGGTCAGACGTATCAAAAACGGATGATCAAGGCTTTCAACAAGAAAGTCAGGCGTCAGGTTTATCAAGTCGGAGATCTTGTAATCAAGCGGATCATCTTGCCGCAAAGTGATCCCAGGGGCAAGTGGACTCCTACTTACGAAGGACTATTTGTGATAAAGAACATCTTTTCTGGTGGGGCAATGATTCTGACCACCATGGACGTCGATGACTTGCCGCACCCTGTGAACGCAGACATAGTCAAAAGATACTACGCATAAAACGACCCAACAAGTTGAAAACCCGAAAGGGCGGCTTGGGCAAAAATGGGCATCCCGGTGAATCGAAAACCCGAAAGGGCGGTTCAGGCAAAAATTAGGGATAAATAAAAAAAACTTGTACACCCGAAAAGTTGAAAACCTGAAAGGGCGACTTGGGAAAAAAAGGGTTTCCCGGTGGATCGAAAACCCGAAAGGGCGATTCAGGCAAAATTTAGGGAATTAAAGCGTATGACTATGTCTCGTCTGATCACTTTAAGGACAATCTCTTCATGACCAAACTCCAGGCTCATGATCAATCCAATCACCCACATACGAAGCAACGAATGGGCAAGATACTCAGAGTTGTGAAGGCTATAGCAGAATGGGAACCCCATGGAATTGTTCCACATAACCATCTTTCTTTGTATAAATTTTTCCCAATTTTTCGACAACATTCTCTTACTAGGATGTTTGTCTCCTTTGTACAAAGATACTTACAAAAGTTAATATAAAAATACTTCAAAGTGCATAAATTTTCTTGCCTTTCCTTTCTTTTTACACTTATGTTTTATTTGAAAACGTCCAATGGTTTGTTAAATGAGCATATGCATTTGAATATAATCACTGCTTACAAATAAAACGAAATAAGAAAGGATAATTACTGATAGGTCGAAAGTATAGGAAAACGTCTTTAGGCTATTCCAGAAGAAATCTCCTACAGTATGTCATTCAGATCCTCAACAGAGCTAAAACCTTGAAGTACATATCCCCAGCGGAGTTAAATTCCAAAATTCCCATCAGAGTTAAGTTTCTAAAAAACTCCCGATCCCCAGCGGAGCCAGAATACTCTAAACTTGCATCACCAGCAGAGTTCTCTACAAAACAAGGAATCCCCAGTAGATGGGCATACAACCCAAGCTCCTGATTTCCCCGGCGGAATAAACACTCTCCCCACAGAGTTATTTTCTGACAGAATGAAGATTCTAGTTCCCGTTTCTCCATTTGAAGCTTCCCAGGTTTTAATTCCCCAGTAGAGGTCGTCGGATTTTTCCTTATTTCCCCAGGAAAGTCATGAAGGATTCTCACATTCCCACAAAAGTTGTCAAAGTTTTGATAATCCCTGCAGGTTGCCAACGATTTTCTATCCCCAACAGTAATCAGCAAGGTTTTCTCATCTTCAACAATCAAAGATTTTTGGAATCCCCAACATCGGTCAAGGATTTACTTTCCCCGGCGGCAGTCAAAGATTTCATTATCTCCAGCTATCAAGGATTTATTTTCCTCAGCGAGACAGCTAATTAGCTTACATGCACATCCATTACATTCATATATCATAAACATTGATGGAACACATTTTATTGCATCATACATATCATGCAACATAACTTTGTGCTTTATCTAACATTCTACCCTTTTCAGGATAAGATTAAAAAGCTATCGTTAACAACTATTCAGAATTTCAAGTCAGATACAGTATGGATACACCCCCAGACACGACGGTCATTCTATTACTCATTCAGAATTTCAAGACAGGTACAGTATGGATACACCCCCAGACACGGCGGTCATTCTATTTCTCATTCAGACTTCAGCAATCAGATACAGACTAGATACGCTCCAAACACGGAAGCCATTCTATTTCTCTTTCAGATTCAGCTATCAAACTCAAGTCCAGATACACTCCAGACACGGAAGTCATTTTGTCACTTGTCCGGATCCTAGTTACAGTACGGATATACTCCAGACACGAAAGTCATTCTGCTACTCATACAGATCTCAACTTCAGATACAGTCCAAATACGCTCTAAACATGGTTGCCATTATGTCAATCATTCGGAATTTATCCCCAGCACATAGATGTTCCATACACAGATGTTTCTCTGTTACCTATTCAGAATACAGATACACTCCAGGCACGGTAGTCGTTCTGATATTCATTCAAGAATCAAATATAGTTACAGCTCGAATACGCTCTAGACAAGGACACCATTCCCTTACTCATACGAACCTAGTCTCTAGATACAACTCAGATACGTTCCAAATACGGATACCATTCTGATGTTCATTCTACTGATTTTCAACAAACAAGTTTTGGATGGCATCTCTAAGCCCATCTCCAGCAAGATTCTACCATTTCCAAATGGCATCTTTAAGCCCATTCCCTCAGCTACATTTTGATGAGTGCAAATTTACGGGCACTCTAATGTCCAATCCTCTTTTACCTTCGAGTCACGAAAGGCAAACTTGCCAATCTAACTCTTCAGGTTCAAGAAGATTGAACAGGGGCAACTGTTGTACCCCAAAATTTTCCCTCTCATTTTATCAACATTTCTCATCACAAGGCTCTTGGAACTCAAAATCAAGCTAGGGTTTGCTCTGCTCAAGACATCTCCTTGCACTGATGACCTAAACTAGGGTTTGAGTTTGCACAAGGATTTTTGGACCTTCAATGCTCAAATTGACTTTCATACTTCATATTGGACTCATAAGTTTTTCCATACCAAATTTCAAGCCTTGAATCAAATTTTTGCCCAGTCAATTGGACAGTTGACCTAGAAATCAGCTGTATTGGGGAAAAAGCCAATTGTGGCCAATTTACAATCAAACCTCATGAATTTTGACCCACATCAATATTATGAACTCATATGAACCATTGGATCAAGTTTGGACCACAACTCCACAAGAAATTTGATCAGATCACCAAAAGGGCAAAATGGTCATTTTTAGGGTTTTGACTGTACAAAGGCAATTTCTGACTTTTTAACCTAGACAATGGCAAATTAGGTTCAACCATGGACTAAAGGACTCAATTACATCATCTTGATATATTCAACAAGTTCAAAAGATCTCAAATGCATGGGATTGACAGATGAATTTTTCAGTCAACTGATCAAAATTTGACTGTACACTGAAAAGTCAAACTTTGACTTTTTGGTCAAAATCAAGTACCAAGGGTCATTTTTCATCAAGATGTGTCAAATTATGAAAATTGTTCATCAAGAAACCTAAAATTGCAAATTAGGGTTTGAAATTGAAAAAAATTCATAACTTAGAATTTTTCTAAGTTATGAAATTTTCTTAATTTTTTCTAACTTTGCCCTACATTTTCACCATGATGCAAATGGATTCAAACAAAACCTACAACATTAAATTTTTAGTCCTCCACAAAGTATACAACTTTGATTCACAAAGTTTTCTCAAAAGAAGCTTGAATCTCAAGTTATGATTTTTGGAACAAGGGTCCCTAAAACTTTTAACTTAGTGAAATTTTGCCCTAGTTTAGGCAAGATTTTGACCTATCTTCTTGGACATTTTTCACATAGTTCCACTTGGATTCTCAAGTTGCATTTCAAATATGGATTATAGAGCATGTTGCAAGCTTTCCAAAATGTCCAAGAACTCCTCAAACACATTTGTGGTTAGGGAGAATTGAAGGCTTGAAGTTGGCAAAAACTCACTTTTCATCCATGGCATATTCATGTTCATACAAGTTGCATTTTCAAATTAGCATGCCTTACACTAGTTGGCAGGCCTCTAAACCACTTCACACTCCATAATTAAATGCAAATCCATCAGTCTAAGCTTTTGTTTTGGTCATTTGGACATTGTACACAAGATTAGGCCCTAAGTAGAAAAAGGCAAATTTCCATTTTTGCTTAAGTATGCTTTATGTCAAATCAATAATCCTTGAGCATTGGTCCAAGATCTCTGGCAGCAAAACAAATCCACAAATCAGAGGGGCCAAGAGAAAATTATGCAAGCATATTTGATAGCCTGTACAGGCCTGTAACTTCACTTCCACTTTCTTACTTCAAAAACAAGAAACTTGTCAAAAACTTGAGAACTTGAAAACCAGCCAATGTTAACTTACACAAACAGTTTGAACATCTTTCTCACGTCCCTTTAAGCTAGAAACACGGTTGCTTGAGCCTCTAAACACCCCATAGCCAGAAATCACATTCCTTTGGGAAAACAGGGAAAGTTCTGCAACTTGAGTTCCATAGCTCATTTGGCTCGTGCGTTTTGCCCCAAGTTGCTTTAAACACCTTCCATTCAACTCACCCAAGCTATCCCAAACCTCAAACACCAACTGTAACTCCATTTACAGTGTTCACCATTTTCATTTTGAGCTTGTGCAGGTTGAGTTCTATAGGCTAATTCAAGGACATTCAAGGCAAGCTAGCTATTGGAGAAGGTCAAGTGAAGTTCAAGCAATCTACCAGACATCTCAAGCCTTGTTGAAAAACACTGCATTTCCCTACACGAATCCAACTGAAACAGGTTTTTCTCCACTTTCTATCTCTCTATTTAGGAACATTTAGCCTTAGGTTTGTGAATAAAAAATGTAGTGTTCATTGCCATGAAGCCGTACATATGCTCAGTTTTCATTTATATTGAGTGTGCTAGGAGAATTTCATCCATGAACATGCTGAAAAAACTAGGTCAGATTTTAGGGCCAGAGAAATTCTCTCTGGTCTTTGAGAGTTAGGATTAGTTTTTTATATGGTTGGAATCGTCTTGAAATTCTCTACAAGTTTGATGTTGTGTGTTTTTGCAAAAGAGCTCGTATACAGGATCTGGTATTTGAACAGGGCACGCACGCGTTTTCAAGTCTGAAGGTTGAAGATGAAGCTGGCTTGGGCTGGGCTTGGCCTGGCCTGCTTTTGACACCTCCCATTTTCATTTTTGCACCCCCTGGCCCAATTTCTTGTATTTTCATATTTTTGCATTTTTGTTTTCATTTTTTATTTTTTTTATTTATTTCCAAACATAAAAAATGCTCAAAAATATTTCCATAATTTTTTCACATTTATTTGGCATTTTATTTTAATTTTTCTAACCTAAAAAACATTTGAATACTTTTATAATTTATTTAAACTTGAAAATAATATGTAATTTATACTTTTATTTTTGCTCTTTATTTTTATTCATACTAAAAATATTTTCTTAAATATATTTTATTTTTGTACATATTTTATTTTATATTGTACATATTTAATTTGATTAATATACATATATAAATATATACTTTTTATTTTATTAAATACTCTAGAATAAAAAAAATACAAAATATTACATTTTCATTTTTATTATTATCCATACTAAAAAAATACTTTTTTCTATGTATATTTTATTTTTACATATATTAATATATTTTATTGTATATAAATAATATATTGTATTTATTTTCTTAAAGAAATTAGGGTTTACCCTTAAACAATTAAAATAAATCTTTTATTTATTTCTTTATTTTTTACATTAAAAAACTTTTACATACATAAAAAAACAAAAACCCTTTTTTGCATAATTCATATTATTTGATATATTTATCTATTTTGTTCATTTAAATATTGTCCTTTTAATATTTGTGCATTGGGAATTCAATTTGGATGTAATAGTAAATTAGGGTTTATATTTCTTGTCAAATACCCCCCATTCAAAGATTGTACCCCCATCCCTATAATCATGTTGTAATAGCTTAGAATTTTGATTCTCGCACTTTACGCTTTCAATTATGCCATGATTAGAGAATTAGGGTTTGTATGCAAAAAAATCCAAATCAACAAATAGTTTGACCTAATCAAAGACAAAAATACATGAAAATTAAACACAATGCACACTTGCACCCCTAGGGTTACAATCCACTTGTTGCCTTCAAAAATGGGCCATGGTATGCATGTTGGGTACTTTGGCAAAACAAAAACAAAACAAAAGATCATAGTCCGTCGATGACGTTATCTTGGTTGCCTAAACAAAAATGATGAAGTCCCAAAAAAATTTGACAAAGATACTTGACACAATTGCTATCATGGTCTATACGATGACTCGCGCCTGTCCCGTTTAACATCCTAACACAAGGTTGTTCACCAAATGCAATGGTGAAACAACATTGTCAAAAGGGTTAAAAAACATTAGGAAAGATCTTTGAGTAAAATAGGGTAGATAGCTCTTAGTTACTTGATCAAAAAGCTTGCAAAAACATCCTTGCTATTTTCAAACACACCTCACAACACAATTTCAAAACATTTCCCAAATCAAACTTTCAAACATTGAAATCTTTTCAAAAGATAAAAAACACCTTTGTATACATTCAAACAAGAATCATTACAAAGGTTTCCATAAAGATGGCCTCTTTCCAAAACATCTTTCAAAACCACACACAAAGCACCATTTCAAACAATTGGAAAAGCAAAGCAAGTGATCTAAACAAGTAACTAAGAGCCCATGGATAACCATGGATGAAAAGGGTGCTTGCACCTTCCCTTTTCATAATCTACTCCCCGAACCCAAGAAAACATCTCAAAGGTATTTCCTGTGCTTTTTGACCTTTCCTTAGGATAAAATAAAAATTCGGTGGCGGCTCTTGCTAAACCGAAACATTTGCGAACATAAACGCAAAACCTCAAGTCAGTTCTCCCAGTGTATCACAGAACTGGCGACTCTGCTGGGGACCTCTAAAAGTGGAGTAACCTTAGGGTTTAGATCACCTTTGCATGCTTAACTTGTTTAGATCACCTTTGGTCAAGCATCTAAGCTTCTAAGGATAATATCTTTAATCAAAGCTCTCAACACCTTTAAAGGTATAATAATATTATCTACTTTGATCTTAAGATATAGATGCTTAAAAATGAAAAAGAAATGTTTAAGAATCATTACTCAAGCTTTTCAAAGATAAAATTTCACTTTTCATATGCATGCAATCGATTTACAGCTTAGTGCAATCGATTGCACTCTTCAAAAATTCCAAATCTTTTGCTTCTGTTTCTGCATGCAATCGAGTACATTGTTTGTGCAATCTATTGCACACTTAAAATTTTCAAAAAGTTTGGTTCTGTCTTTGCATGCAATCGATTACATAGTTGGTGCAATCGATTGCACTCAGTTAAATTTTGCTACTGTCTTAGCATGTAATCGATTACATTGTTAATGCAATCAATTGCACTCTTAAAATTTTGAAAATAAAGTTGTTGAAAACCTTGTGCAATCGATTACACACTGCATAAATTTGAAAAATTACAGCTTTGTTCATGCCTTTTGATCATGTCTTTTCATTACATCTTTTCACTCAAACTTGGCATTTGTTCATGATACATTTCCAGATCTTCATGTTGTTTCAAAAGGGTGTTATGAACATATAAATATTCAATTTCAAATCCAGATCTAACACCTTCTTTCATAATATTTTTCTGAACTTTCAAAATACAAACTCAAGCATTCTTCATTTTCATGCATAAGTTTTCTGCTTTTATTTTCATACTTTAAACAGAAAACTTTGAGCAAATATATCTTGAGTCTTTGTACAATATTATTATTGAAAGAAGAAGATTATACATTGTCAAATCACTCTTAAGTGATCAATATACTCTACTCACTCAAACTCACAAATTGATATTTACTTACTTATTTTCCAGGATTGTTGAAATTAAGTTTAAGTGTTTTTGTTGAAATCTTGTCTTTCCAAGTTGTTGGATACAAGTGTAGTTACATTGAGAGGATTGTTCTCATAGGTAACTTAGTGAAAATCCAAGAGGATTGTTCTTGGTCCAAGAGGATTGTTCTTGGTTTGGTTGGTAGTTCTTATGTAAGTTTGCCACAATAAGAAAATCTCTTTCATGTTGAAAGGGGACTGGAGTACTCTCGGACTGTGAGGGGAACCAGGATATATCGCCCGTGTCTCTTTATTTTTTTGCATCTTTAAGCTTTCCTAAACTCACTTATAACCAGAAAAATAAGAACCATCATCACTAAAAACCAGAATTTTTAAAAGTACCTAATTCACCCCCCCTCTTAGGCGCACTTCATACTTACAATTGGTATCAGAGCAGGTTATAGGTAACCTGCTCCTAAAAGATCCAGAATGGCTTCCGCAAATCATAATCCCGTTTTTAGAGATGGTGGTAGTAACAACAAGCCTCCTCTATTATGTGGTGAATATTTTGACTTCTGGAAAATTCGCATGAAGGCGCATCTAGAAGCACAAGGAGAGAAAATATGGGATGCCATCGAAAATGGTCCATTTATCCCGGTAACGGTAATCAATGGTGTTGGCTCATCAAAGCCTAAAACTGCATGGGACGATGATGATAAGAAGAAAGTTCTCTATGACAAAAAGGCAATAAACCTTCTTCAAGGTGCACTAAGTATGGATGAATTCTTCCGTGTCTCGACATGCAAAACAACAAAGGAAATATGGGATACCTTGGTACAAACTCATGAAGGAACGACTGAAGTAAAAAGATCAAGACTAAATACCCTAAGTCAAGAATACGAACTATTTCGAATGCAGCCCGGAGAAACCATTCTTGACCTACAAAAGAGATTTGTGTACTTGACAAATCATCTAAGTGCTCTTGGTAAAACTTTGACAAATGATGAATTGAATCTGAAAGTACTTAGGTCCTTAACTAGGGAATGGAAACCAAAGGTAACGGCAATTTCAGAAAAGAAAAGTCTCTCCAACATGACATCCGCAACTCTATTTGGAAAACTTCAAGAATACGAAACTGAACTCGGAATACTCGAAAAGCATGAAAATCAAGAGAAGAAATCCAAGAATATTGCTTTGAAGATAGACTCCAAGGAAGTTGAAAAGGAAAACAATCCAGAAGAAGATGAAAACTTCATGCTTCTTGTTAAAAGGCTTGGTAAGTTCTTCGGTAGAAATGACAAACCTTTTTCTCATGCAAAAGGAAAGAAACATTTTCAGAAAAAGGAAGGCTCCACATCAACACAAGAAATCACATGTTATGAATGTGGTAAGCAAGGTCATATCAAGCCGGATTTTCCAAAACTCTCCAAGAAAGGTGGCTTCAAAAGCAAGAAGGGATTCAAGAACAAAAAGGCTTATGTCGCATGGGAGGACAATGAAATAAGTTCCTCATCCAATTCTTATAGTGATGAAAGTGAAAATCTAGCATTGATGGCCTCACACCATTCCGATGATGAAGACAATGAGGTATGCTTGAAGACCACATGCAATCTTTGGTATCTTAATAGTGGTTGTTCAAAGCATATGACAGGAGATATAAACCAATTTTCACATCTAGCGCTAAAGGCCAAGGGTTTTGTCACTTATGGAGACAATAATAAGGGAAGAATCCTAGGCAAAGGCAAAGTTGGGGCTCCACCTTTCACATCCATTGAAGATGTTCTTTATGTTGAAGGACTAAAGCACAATCTTCTAAGTATTAGCCAACTTTGTGACAAAGGCTTCAAAATCAAGTTCACCAAGGATGAATGTTTGATAGAAGACGAAGTCACTCATGAGGTTATACTTAAAGGTAAAAGAATCAATAATATATTTATGATTTCCCTTGATGATCCATCTTTGAAGGTTAAATGTCTCATGGCGAACAACGATGATTCATGGTTTTGGCACAAAAGAATTGCTCATATTCATATGGAACACTTGAATAAATTAATCAAGCATGATCTTGTCATTGGATTGCCTAAGAGAAATTTCGTCAAAGATAGACTATGCGATGCCTGTCAAAAAGGGGAACAAATTAGATCAACTTTCAAATCTAAGAATGTGGTGTCCACTACAAGGCCACTACAATTGTTACACATGGATCTATTTGGTCCATCGAGAATAAAGAGTTTCGGAGGTAATGTATATGCTTTGGTTATTGTTGACGATTTCTCTAGATATACTTGGACATTCTTTTTAGTGCAGAAAAGTGATGCATTCAAGGCGTTCAAGAAGAATGCTAAACAAATTCAGAATGAGAAGTCTCTAACAATTGCCTCAATCAGGAGTGACCATGGCGGAGAATTCCAAAATGCTCTATTTGAAGAATTCTGTGGAGAACATGGAATATCTCACAACTTCTCGGCACCAAGGACTCCACAACAAAATGGAGTGGTTGAAAGAAAGAATAGGTCTCTTGTGGAACTTGCTAGAACCATGCTTAGCGACTCAAACCTTCCAAAATACTTTTGGGTGGATGCGGTGAGCACGGCATGCTTTGTTAGAAATAGAGTTAACATTAGACCAATCTTAAAGAAAACTCCATATGAACTTTTCAAAGGGAGAAAACCAAACATTGATTTCTTTCATATCTTTGGGTGCAAATGCTTTGTCCTAAACAATGACAAAGATAATTTGGGTAAGTTTGATGAGAAATACGATGAAGAAGGTCCTCAAGAAAATTCTTCCAAGGATCAACCCATTCAACTAGAAGAATCACCTCAACAAGAATCGAATCTCAATGATCTACCAAAAGAATGGAGAACTCATAGAGATCATCCTATTGATAAAGTGATTGGGGATATAAGTCAAGGCGTGTCTACAAGATTAAATCTCAAGGATGCTTGCCTAAACATGGCGTTTGTCTCTCAAATTGAACCTTCCAAAGTTGATGAAGCTTTAGGCGATGACCAATGGATCATAGCTATGCAAGAATAATTGAATCAATTTGAAAGGAATCAAGTTTGGGAACTCGTTCCTAGGCCAAGCAACAAACACATTATTGGAACAAGATGGGTGTTCAAAAACAAACTTGACAAGAATGGAATAATTGTTTGCAACAAAGCAAGATTAGTAGCACAAGGCTATAATCAAGAAGAAGGAATAGACTTTGAAGAAACGTTCGCTCCAGTTGCAAGGTTAGAAGTTATTCGTCTCTTACTTGCCTATGCTTGTTCTTTAAATTTTCAGCTTTTCCAAATGGACGTCAAAAGCGCATTCTTGAATGGATATATCACTGAAGAAGTATATGTCAAGCAACCCCCCTGTTTTGAAGACTTCAAGAATCCATCTCATGTGTATAAATTAAGAAAAGCTCTCTATGGACTGAAACAAGCACCAAGGGCATGGTATGATCGTTTAAGCAACTTCTTATGCGAAAAAGGTTTCGAAAAAGGCAAAGTTGACAAGACTCTATTTATCAAGAAAATCAAAGACGACACTTTGCTAGCACAAGTCTATGTTGATGACATCATCTTTGGTTCTTCAAATCAAGAAATGTGTGAACAGTTCTCATCAATGATGCAAGGAGAATTTGAAATGTCCATGATGGGGAAAATGAACTATTTTCTTGGACTTCAAATCAAACAACTTAAAGATGGCATCTTCATCAACCAATCCAAATATTGCAAGGAACTCTTGAAAAGGTTTGACATGGATAGTTGCAAAGAAATGTCTACACCTATGGGTTTTGGTTCTTATGTTGATTAAGATGAATCAGGTGTTTCCATCGGCATCACTAAATATCGAGGTATGATTGGCTCCTTATTATATTTGACGGCAAGCCGTCCTGACATAATGTTCAGTGTTTGTCTATGTGCCCGCTTTCAAGCTAACCCAAAGGAATCTCATATCACGGCGGTAAAGAGGATCATGAAGTATCTCAAAGGGACAACAAATGTCAGATTATGGTATCCAAAAGGTAGTATCTGTAACTTAATTGGTTATTCTGACGCGGATTATGCAGGATGTAAAACAGATAGAAAGAGAACAAGTGGTACTTGTCACATTCTTGGTAATGCATTAGTATCATGGGCCTGCAAGAAACAAGCATGTGTTGCTCTAAGCATGGCCGAAGCTGAATATATTGCAGCGGGTAGTAGTTACGCTCAAATTTTGTGGCTAAAACAACAACTTCATGACTACGGACTCGATCTAGGGTGCATTCCTCTAAGATGTGACAACAGAAGTGCAATCAACATCACAAAGAATCCCGTCATGCATTCAAGGACTAAACATATAGACATTCGACATCATTTTCTCCGTGATCATGTTCTTCAAGGAGATATCGAGGTAACCTTTGTAGATACTCATAATCAACTTGCCGATATCTTCACCAAACCTTTGGCGAAAGAACCTTTCTACAAAATTCGTCGAGAGCTCGGCATACTTGACGAACGCGACTTATAAGATGAATTCTACCCTTGATATATCTTTTATATATGTTTTTATACATGCCATATATGAATTTATGCTATGTGATACTTATATTTTCAAGAAAAATTTGATTTTGGACAATTTTTGTTGGTGCAAATCGATTGCACAAAGAAATTTTTTCATTCTGTCCATTTTGTTTCATGTGCAAATCGATTGCACCTTTACTGCAATCGATTGCACTATGTGCATTTTGCTTTAATTTTTGTTTTTGTTTGTGTGCAAATCGATTGCACATGGTAATGCAATCGATTGCACGCACTGAAAGTAGCTTTTATGACAGAAAATTAATATTGGTCTGAATTTATCTCTCATATTCCCAAAGCCAAATACACTTCAATACTAATAACTCATTCCATACCTACCAAAATCACTTCCAATTCTCTCTAACAAAACCTTTCTCTCTCACAAAAACCCTAAAACCACAAAACCTAAAACACCATATCCATGGCTTCAAGAACAAAGAGAAAGGCATCAGCTTCAGATAAAGGGAAAAAGAAGATTGACTCATCATCCAATCCACTAATCTCAACTCTCACCGAGGCACAAGAAGTCGGATTTGTCAAATACTTTCAAAGGAAAATTGTTTCCAACCCTAAGTATGGTATTCTCTCCTCCTTCCCTCAAGAATTTTTTTCAGTTCAGAACGATCTAGCTGCTTATGGTCTGGAACCTTTGATTTCTTCGTACGGCCCATACTACCCGGATTTGGTAAGAATGTTTTTCAGTAACCTAACTCCCTACAAAGAAAAGATAGTCACATATGTGCTAGGCACTCGCATCTCCCTAACTCCTCAGGTTGTTGGTGAGATCTTGCATATTCCTTTCACCGAAAGCTCCCTATATGATCCTAAAAACGAGATTTGGGATGGCTATACGAAAAAGGGATTCTTTTACAGCATTGGGCGGTTAAGTGAAGCTGAATTTTGCACCAAATAGATACGTGGTCTTGGCGGAGTAATTCCTTCCAGAGATTCCTAGAGTGCAGGTAACCTTTATATAGACGATCGTTTATTTCATTATTTCTTGGTCTATATACTTTTTCCAAGGGCTGGAAACCATTGCACGGTTACCGACTTCGAGATGCAACTTATTTATGCAAGGAAGAAAGGAGTTAATGTAAACTGGGCAAGGATGATGATGATGCATATGCTGAGAGTGGGTGAAAAATATAAATTCCTTCCATATGCTTATTTTATCACCTTAATTATGGAGGAATTTGGTGTAGATTTTCGAGATTTTGAAAAGGTGGATATGGATCCTATTCTAAACAGAATTTCAATTAAGAATGTTGATTCAAGGATGGGCGTACATTTTAATCCGGAGACAAAGACCATCACCTATATTGGTGAAGATGTTGTTGTCAATGAAGATAATGACCAAGAAGTTGAAGGCGGTGAAGCTATGCCTCCTCCTCCTACTGCTCCCTCTGGTCCAAGCAACCAAGAACTCATGGACTACATGGCTCAATAGTTTGCTTCTATGAACACCAACATCAACAATCAATGGAGTGCAATAAATGACTCCACTACAACCCGGATAAATGATTTTCGCTCGGATGTGAACCAACAATTCTCATACCTTTATTCTCACCTTCATATCCCACCATACGACCCAAACAACCCAGCTGCACCTCCTCCTTATTACACAGAACCTCCACTTCAACAACAATTCCCAAACCAGGGCTCATGGCCTTACAATCATCCAAACATTCATCACCCCTAATGTTCTGGCTGACTATTGTTTTTCTGTTATGTTATTGTGTTGATATTTTAATGTTTCATTTATTCAATTTTATGTGTAACTCTTAAACATTGTGTGTTAATGTTTTAATTTTTATAATTTTTGGTAAATATTTTGCTCTATTATTATTTGCTTGAGGCATCTTTCCCTTCTTTTTGATAATGTCAAAGGGGGAGAAAGATGTATGGTACTTTATGCTTGTATTTCCTTGTCTTAATTTTCAAGGTACTCTCCAATCAAGATGAAGAATTGCAAGGATTTCAACCCTCTCCTACATAGGGGGAGTTTTGCATCTAAGGGGGAGAAGCTCTTCCGGAAAGTACATCGCATAAAGAAAGATTGTTTGTCATCATCAAAAAGGGGGAGAATGTGAAATCAAGCTTCTCAAATAAGCTTTTGTTTTGATGAAGACAAACCATGGCTAACAAAGAAGGCAAAGACTTTGGTCAAGCATCTAAGCATCTAAGGATAATATCTTCAATCAAAGCTCTCAACACCTTTAAAGGTATAATAATATTATCTACTTTGATCTTAAGATATAGATGCTCAAAAATGAAAAAGAAATGTTTAAGAATCATTACTCAAGCTTTTCAAAGATAAAATTTCACTTTTCATATGCATGCAATCGATTTACATCTTAGTGAAATCGATTGCACTCTTCAAAAATTCCAAATCTTTTGCTTCTATTTCTGCATGCAATCGATTACATTGTTTGTGCAATCGATTGCACACTTAAAATTTTCAAAACGTTTGGTTCTGTCTTTGCATGCAATTGATTACATAGTTGGTGCAATTGATTGCACTCAGTTAAATTTTGCTATTGTCTTAGCATGCAATCGATTACATTATTAATGCAATCAATTACACTCTTAAAATTTTGAAAATATAGTTGTTGAAAACCTTGTGCAATCGATTACACTAAAGGTGCAATTGATTACACACTGCACGAATTTGAAAAATTACAGCTTTGTTCATGCCTTTTGATCATGCCTTTTCATTACATCTTTTCACTCAAACTTGACATTTGTTCATGATACATTTCCAGATCTTCATGTTGTTTCAAAAGGGTGTTATGAACATATAAATATTAAATTTCAAATCCAGATCTAACACCTTCTTTCATAATATTTTTCTGAACTTTCAAAATACAAACTCAAGCATTCTTCATTTTCATGCATAAGTTTTCTGCTTTTATTTTCATACTTTAAACAGAAAACTTTGAGCAAATATATCTTGAGTCTTTGTACAATATTATTATTGAAATAAGAAGATTATACATTGTCAAATCACTCTTAAGTGATCAATATACTCTACTCACTCAAACTCACAAATTGATATTTACTTACTTATTTTCTAGGATTGTTGGAATTAAGTTTAAGTGTTTTTGTTGAAATCTTGTCTTTCTAAGTTGTTGGATACAAGTGTAGTTACATTGAGATGATTTTTCTCATAGGTAACTTAGTGAAAATACAAGAGGATTGTTCTTGGTTTGGTTGGTAGTTCTTATGTAAGTTTTCCACAATAAGGAAATCTCTTTCATGTTGAAAGGGGACTAGAGTACTCTCGGACTGTGAGGGGAACCAGGATATATCGCCCGTGTCTCTTTATTTTTCTGCATCTTTAAGCTTTCCTAAACTCACTTATAACCAGAAAAATAAGAACCATCATCACTAAAAACCAGAATTTTTAAAAGTACCTAATTCCCCCCCCCCCCTTCTTAGGCGCACTTCGTACTTACATTATACACCCTGACAGGGGATAAAAGAGATGGATAATCTTCCGATTTGTCTGGGGAGGATAAGGTTAACTGGTATCTGGTCGGATTCCTGGTTTGCAGCAACTTTCTGGGGATAGTGGCAACTTTACTGGGGAGAAAAATTTTGTCAGTGATTTGAAGTAATCTGAGGAATAGAGTCGATCTGGGGAATTTGTAGATTGTTGGGGAAATAAATCCTTGTTGAAGGAGAAGTGTTCTGCTGAGGAAAAAACTCTCTTGGGGAAATTGAATTTGCTAAAGAGAAGAATTCTGTCAGATTTCTTTTTCAGTTTTGGAGGACCAAACTTAGCTGGGGAAGAGAATTTCCATAAAGTGTACGGATGGGAACTCCGTAGAGAAATTATGGGGAAGAGATTATACTCCTCTACTTACTGGAGTGATCTGTCGGGGAGATTGCGGGGAATGTACCCTTAATTGTGAAGACTATTCTGTGGGGGTAATCTCATAGGAGTATCTCTGTAGGGATAATCTTATGAAAGTGGCTTTGCGGGATTTATGGATAGTTCGAGTGTCATCTAGTTCCTAGAATTTTGAGTAAATGCTTATTCCTGTTTGTATGCACTTATTTGTTAACAGTTAATCATGTTCATATGCATATGTTCATTCAATTTAGTCATTAGATGTTTTTGAAAACAAACAGAAAAAAAAACAAAAAGTTTGAACTTCAAGGTGTATTTGTATTGATAATTTGCCTATAAACAGGCGATTTTGTATAAAGAGACGCAAATCCTTGTAAGAGGAAGTCGTCATTAAATGAAAAGAGTACAAAGTGAAAACAAATATATATATATATATATATATATATATATATATATATATATATATATATATATATATATATATATATATATATATATATATATATATATATATATATATATATATATATATATATATATATATATATATATATATATATATATATATATATATATATATATATATATATATATATATATATATATATATATATATATATATATATATATATATATATATATATATATATATATATATATATATATATATATATATATATATATATATATATATATATATATATATATATATATATATATATATATATATATATATATATATATATATATATATATATATATATATATATATCCGCGTGAAAGTGATCTCATTGAGTTCCAAACTCCGATATTTCCCCTATGTCTTTGAATCAAATCCTCCCTTGTTGTCGGAATAAGTTGATTAAACAGATCTTGTACCATTTGAACTTTTGACCTTGGTAATAAAGCTGGTTGTAAGTGATCCATCGGGACATAGTCATACACTTTAATCCCTAACTTTTTCCTGGACCGCCCTTTCGGGTTTTCAGTCCACCAAGAAACCTTTTTTTTTCAAGCCGTCCTTTCAGGTTTTCGACTTGTCGGGTGTACATCTTTTGTATATATCCCTAACCTTTTCCCGAACCCTTTTGGTTTGTCGGGATGCCCTTATTTTTTCCTAGGCATGTCAACCTAGTGGGTTATTCTTATGCGTAGTATTCTTTGACTATGTCCGCATTCACAGGGTTCGAGAAATCTTCGCCGTCCATAGTGGTTAGTGTGATACGGTGGGAGAACTGACTTGAGATTTTTCATTTTATCGCAAATGTTGCAGTTTAGCAAGAGTCGCCACCGACTTTTCTTTTATCCAAAAGGAAAGGTGAAAAAGCATAGGAAAGACCTTTAAGATGTTTTCTTGAGTTCGGGGGGTAGATTATTAAAAGGGAAGGTATTAGCACCCTTTTCATCCATGGTTTTCCATTGGCTCTTAGTTACTTGCTTAGATCACTTGCTTTGGTTTGTTTGAAATGGTGTTTGATGTGGTTTTGAAAGTATTTTGTAAAAGAGGCCATTCGTTTAGGCAATCTTTGTAATGATTCTCGTTCGTAAGAATGTATACAAAGATGTTTGTCTTTTGAAAATGTTTTGAATGTTTGTAAGATGTTTTTGAAATGTGTATGTGTTTGTTTTGAAAAAATAGCAAGGATTATTTGAAATGGAGCAAGCAACTTAGAAGCTATCTACCTACTCAAATTTCCTTCCTATGCATTTTCTATTCCTTTGACATTGTTGATTTACCATTGATTTGGTAAACAACCCTATCTTTGGATGTAAACGGGACGGGTGTGGGTCATCATATAACCATGATAGCAATGTTGCAAAGTATCTTAGCATTTTTGAGGGACCAATATCATTTTTGTTTAGGTAACTTTGGAATAGCGTCATCTAGGGGCTATGATATTATATTTGTTTTGTTTTGCCAAGATACTTCACATGCGTAACATGGCCATTTTATTTTAGGCAACCAAGTGGAGAAACCATAAGGATGCTTGTGTGCAAGTGTGTTATTTGCATGCGTTTTATCTTTGATTAGGATTGTCTATTTTGTTGTTTTTATCTTGCCATACATTTCCTATTTTACTAGCAAGCATACAAAAATAATAAAATGCAAAAAAAAAGATAAAACCCTACGCTATTACAACCATATTGAATAGCATGAAATTATAAAGGCAAAAATAAAGGCAAAAGGCAAGAAAAAAAAGGAAAAGGTATTTCGACTCAGGAAGGAACCCTTCGATTCTGCGTATTTTGGCTTCTTTCGATTTGCCTTTCTGTCTCCTTCAACTGGGGGTTGGAGTCAGTGGAGTCATGTCCTTCGATTTTCCTTTGTCTCCTTCGACTGGGGGTTGGAGTAAGTAAGGTTCTGGCTTTTCCATAGGCTCCTTGCTGACTCATTGTAAGCAAATTAGGCCCTCAGATTTTGATTCAAAAGGCTTGTGCAGCTAGCCAATCGAAGGGTATAACAAACCTGTTTTAAGTTCTTAAAATGCAACATCCAAACATAACTACAGTCCAGGGGTTAGCACAAAAACAAAACAATGGGTCTCAAAGTCCAAAGTATAACTAATTAAGGTTGAGTTTTCAGCATATGGGCAGTCAAAATCGAATGTTAAAACATGGTCCAGAAATATCTACATTTTTCTTTATTGGCATGTGCACATGATGTTTAAATCAAAGAGTTCCAAGTTTAGAGAGAACTTACCTCTTGAAGTGTTTAGTCGAAAGAGCTGTAGGCGAATTTTTTGATGGTGGAGGGAGCTTCGCTAGGATCTTCCTGAAGTTA
This sequence comes from Vicia faba, assembly GCA_948472305.1. Classification (NCBI taxonomy): domain Eukaryota; kingdom Viridiplantae; phylum Streptophyta; class Magnoliopsida; order Fabales; family Fabaceae; genus Vicia; species Vicia faba. The sequence continues at coordinate 440,959,451 of OX451739.1, read as the reverse complement.
GTTCTGTTACTGATTGGTTTGGGCAGTCACTTAATCGAAAGAGAGTATATGGTGGTGATGCGTGAATCAAAGGTTGCTACAGTCTAGGGGAAGTAAATCGAAAGGTACACCACTGAGGCTTCTTATGAAAAAAATCTTAGAGTTTTGAATGTTTGAGAATGTTGGAGAGTTTGAGAATATGGGAGAGTTTTAGTGCTTGAGGATTTTTTATGATTTTTCTCTTTAGCAAAAATCTGGACCCTTTCTTTGTCAATGGTTCCTCTATTTATAGACAAAAGGTTTGGAAGTTTAAACAAAGATGTGGCTTGGCTGAAACGTGAATATTAAGCTATGTCAGATTTTCAAAGATCCCAAGGTGAAGTACTGAAGTTGTTAGTTAAAAGGGGCTGACTTCCCTGACTTATGGTGAAGTACAAACATGATTTAAGCAAAGCATGGTCTTGGGACAGGATTTGTACTTAGCAAGTTCACTTTCATGCAAAAAACTTCTGGACAAAGGCTTAATCACCTGGACAATAGCTTAATCCAAAATGTAAGCAATTAATTATGGAGTGAAATACAAGCATTAAGGCTTGAAAAGTAAGATCACGTAGCAGGGTCCACAGATTTGATCAGTTGTCCTTTCAAAATCCTATTTTCCACTGATGTCGAAGAGTTCTAGAAATGTACTAAAGAATACTGCGTCGAAGGATTCAAAGTTGGGTTTGAAAGATGCTGATTCGAAGGGAACCAAAATTCCAATCGAAGCTTTTGTGTGAAGGTGGCTCATGTCCAATCGAAAGCTTGCATGCCATGGGTTACATGTGGTTAAACGAATGAGTGTATCTAGGAGGACAAAATGTTCATATTCGAAAGAGGCAAATAGGGAACAAAAAGTGAAAATTGAAGAATGTTAAAAGAGAGCCTTTTGCCTTCGAAATGAAATAGATTACAAGAGGCTTTTTTTCCTTGTGAATCCAAACCAAAATGTGTCAGAGGCCCATGCCCAGTCGAAGGACGCAAGCCAAGCTTGTGTTGAAAGAGGCCAAAAGGCCAATCGAAGGAGCTGAAACGAAGAATACTTGTATTTCTCCGAATTTTGTCAAAATAATATTTTTATCTGTTTTCTCCCTTTTTGACTGTTTTCTTTTAATTTTGGTACTGGAAAATTCCAAAGTACTTGTGCAAGCTTGAACCTTGAGAAACCTTGTGAGTAAGGCCTTGAAGAATGAGAGGGCAAATTTTGGGGTACAACAATTAGCATCATAACATGGCCTGAGAATACTTTCTTGACAACAAATGGCCCTTCGTAGGTGGGAGTCCATTTTCCCCTGGGATCACCTTGTGGTAGAATGATGAGCTTTATTACCAAGTCACCAACCTGATATACCCGATGCTTGATCTTCATGTTGAAAGCTTTGATCATACATTTCTGATACATCTGACTGTGACAGATAGCAGACAACCTCTTTTCGTCAATAAAATTCAACTAATCTAACCTAGTCTAAATCCACTCGTCTTCGTCCAAGTCTTCATCTTTCATAATCCTTAGAGAAGGAATCTGAACTTCGACGGGCAGGACAACTTCCATGCCATAGACTAAAGAGAAAGGGGTTTCCCCAGTTAACGTTCGCGCCAAAGTACGATAGCCATGAAGAGAAAATGGTAACATCTCATGCCAGTCTTTATAGGTGACAACCATATTTTTCACAATCTTATTTATATTCTTGTTGGCAGCTTCCACTGCACCATTCATCTTAGGTCTGTATGGAGAAGAGTTGTGATGCTTGATCTTGAACTGCGTGCAGAGTTCAGTAATCATGGCGTTGTTGAGGTTGGTACCATTGTTAATGATGATTCTCTCAGGGATACAATACCTACATATAAGGTTATGCTTGATGAATCAAGCCGCATCATTCTTGGTAATGGAGGCAAATGAAGCTGCTTCAACCCACTTGGTAAAGTAATCAATGGCGACGAGAATGAAATGATGTCCATTAGAGGTAGTAGGATTGATTTTTATGATCATATCAATGCCCCACATTGCAAATGGCCAAGGAGAAGTCATGACATTCAAAGGAATTGGAGGCACATGAACTTTATCGGCATAAAATATGGCACTTATGGTAAGTTTTCGAGTGGTGATGACAATCGGTTTCCATGGTCGACTAATATTAACCAGATCTCAGAATATTATTAGCCATGGTGTATCCACTGGAGTGAGTACCAAATATGCCTTCGTGCATATCCTCCATAAATTTCTCTGCTTCCTTCTTGTCCATACAACGGAGCAGAGTGGAATCATGGTTGCGCTTGTACAAAATCCCATTACTCAGGAAGAACTTGGCTGAGAACCTCTGCAGGAATTTTTTGTCGTTGATTGATGCCCCTTCAGGATACTCTTGAGCTTCAAGGTATCTTTTCACTTCGTGAAACCAAAGCTTGTCTCCTACTACCTCAGTGTCAATCTCATAATAGTGTGTCGGCTCGTCGAGTCTTTTGATGGTAATTCTGGGAGCTTCGTTGTCCCAATTGACCTTGAACATAGATGACATGGTAGCTAAGGCATCTCTCAATTGATTTTCCTCCCTTGGGATATGTTCGAAGGTGACCTCTTCAAAGTACGGTATCAAGGTTAGCACAAGCTCTTTGTATGGGATAAGATTTGGATGTTTGGTATCCCACTCTCCTTTAACTTGACTGACCACCAAGGCTGAGTCTCCATATACTCTTAGGAATTTTATTCTTAGGTCAATAGAAGCCTTGAGACCCATGATAGATGCTTCGTACTCAGCCATATTATTGGTACAATCGAAGCAAAGTCTGGCGATGAAAGGTGTATGGAAACCTTCGGGGGAGATGATCACAACACCAATTCCATTACCAAGTGCATTAGAAGTTCCATCAAAAACCATAGTCCATCGGGATCTTTGCTCAGGTCCATCATACAGTCCATGTTCTTCAGTCTATTACTAGCATGATATTCTCGTTTGGGAACTCGAAGTTTATTGATTGGTAGTCATCAATAGCTTGATGTGCCAAATGATCTGCCATTACACTTCCTTTGTTTGCTTTTTGTGTAGTGTAATGAATGTCGTATTCAGTTAAGATCATTTTCCATCAGGCTATTCTTCTGGAGAGAGCTGGCTTCTTGAAGATGTACTTGATGGGATCCATCTTAGAGATTAATAGAGTGGTATGAGTCAACATATACTGTCTTAGTCGGCGAGCAGCCCGTGCCAAAGAGCATCAAGTTTTCTCGAGCAGTGAATATCTTGTTTCAGAGTTGGTAAAATTTTTGCTAAGGTAGTATATTGCATGCTCTTTTCGACCAGAATCGTCATTGTGCCCCAGCACACACCCCATTAAATTCTCTAACACGGTCAGGTACATGATCAGATGTCTTCCTTCAACTGGTGGCATCGGGATTGGAGGTTCTTGAAGGTACTCTTTAATCTTATCAAAAGCTATTTGGCATTCGTCGTTCCATCTGACTGCTTGATCTTTCTTCAATAGTTTGAATATTGGCTCACAGGTAGCTGTTAGGTGAGAGATGAATCGAGCAATGTAGTTTAATCGTCCCAAGAAACCTCTAACCTCCTTCTCAGTATGGGGAGCTAGCATTTCTTGGATAGCTTTGACTTTTGCGGGATCAACTTCAATTCCTTTGCCACTAACGACAAAGCCTAGGAGCTTACCAGACCTTACTCCGAAAGTGCGTTTGTTTGGATTCAACCTCAACTTGTATTTCTTCAGTCTCTCAAATAACTTGTGTAGATGATTAAGGTGATCTTCCTCAGTTTGTGACCTGTCTATCATATCATCGACATAGACTTCTATCTCATGGTGTATCATGTCATGAAATAGAGCCACCATAGCCTGTTGATAAGTTGCGCCTGCATTCTTCATCCCAAAAGGCATGACCTTATAACAGAAGGTGCCCCATTATGTGACAAAGGTAGTTTTTTTCCATGTCTTCAGGTGCCATTTTGATTTAGTTGTAACCCGAGAAGCCATCCGTGAAGGAGAACACTTTGTGTTGGGCAGTGTTTTCTACCAAGACATCAATATGTGGTAGTGGGAAATTGTCTTTGGGACTCTCCCTAATTAAATACCTGTAGTCTACACACATGCGGACCTTACTGTGATACGGTGGCAGAACCGACAGTTATACTGGTCTGTGTTTTGCGTTTTGTGTTCGCAAAATGTCGCGGTAAGCAAGAGTCGCCACCGACTTTTATTTCATCCAACCGGAAAGGAAAAAAGTACAAAAAAATCCTTTTTTAGAATATTGAGTACGGGGGGTAGATTATAGAAAGGGGAGTTGTTAGAACCCTTTCTATCTGTGGTTTTCCACGGGCTCTTAGGTACTTGCTCATTTTTAAATTGCTTGTGTATGTGCTTTGGTTTGAAAATTTTTACTTCGTGATAACCCTTGTATCAGTCCTCAAGAGTGTGACGAAGTTTGTTTTGAAAATTTGTTTGAAAAGTGTAAGTGTGAAAAGCTTTGATTTGAGCAAGTACCTAATAGCATCTACCTACTCGAAAAAGAGATCGTTTCTATTCTTATTTCCTTTAGACAGCACTATCCTACTATTGAGAAATAGGTAGCACCGTCGTTGGAATTGTAAGGGTCAATTCGAAAGGGACCTACGAACACTAAAGCAATATTAGGACACCTTAGTAGTAACCCTAGAGTCTTAAGATCTTTTTCGAGGCAACATTAGAATGGGACAATTTGATCTTTTAGACAGGAGGGCAACCACTAAGACACCCTATGTTTAATGATCATTTACCGAAGGCAACCGAAGTGAGAGTATACTCTAAGAGTGAATATGTGCTAGTGATCCATTTTCAGTTTATTTAATCTTTGCACATTAGGGTTTTCTAACCATTTTAATATGTCATGCATTGTTGTCATACAATCCTATTAGCATACATCTAGACAGTTAAATATTTGCGGGAATTAAAAATGCGAGAAAATAAACCTAGCTATTACAAGGCTTCGGGGAGGGGGGTTAATTACATAACCAAAAAAGTCAGGGATTTAAACAGTAAATAAAAACCCTAAGTTAACTATTACAAACCATGAACAGTTACAAAATATTGGGAAAATAATTAACAAGCGCGCGGCGAATTAAATGCGAGGCAATTAGGGTTTTGACCCTTTGACTAATCTTACTGGCGATTGATTAAAGAAAATGCCTTTTTTGTCATGTTTTGTTATTTGAGAAAATAATGGAATAATTGAATTAAAAGAAAATCCTAAGTTCTAATTAATGTTAATTTTTGAAAATTAATTAATTAATTCTAAACAACCTATTTTTGTATTTTTATTGTTTGAAAAAGAAAAGAATTAAATCAAGAACTTAAACCTAATTTTATAATTGATTTTAATTATAAAAAACAAGTTGAAATTTCCCTAAATTAGATTAAACTAAATTAAACTAAATTTGATAAAAAGAAAAAAAAACTAATTCTAATTTTTGTGAATTCTTGATTTTATGATTTTTATAAAAAAAATTGATTTTAAAATAAAATAAATAAAGGATTAAGAATAAAGTAAAATAAAATAAAAAGAAACAATGAGGAATGGGCCTGATAGTCAATTCTGGGGGTTTGAAGTTGAATTTCTAGGCCCAAAATACTCCAAGGCCTGGTCAACCTTTGAATCTGGCACAACGTTGACTTTGTATAACACCATGGATCTTCATTGCTGGCACGTTGGATTTGGCTAGCTAGGCATCCATTGGCCAGAAGTTGAGGGTGTATGGAAGGCGTTTGATGGTGTAGCGCATTGGATCTGCCTGAAACAATCAAGAAAATAATAAAATGCACACGCCCGGGATCGAACCCAGGACGTGTGCATCAAAGGCATTCCCTCCAACCATCTGCGCTAGCATGTTAACTTGTAAGTATAATAAAAAAAAAACATAATATTCAAAACAAGATAGTGGGGTCAGTCAAACGCGCGAAATTTCAAACGGGCCAGTCCCATGTTGCCACGCCATCATCTTCTTCACTGATTCCGTCGTTTTAGAAAGAACACTTTTACCCACAGATGTTTACTATAGGTACAAACTTGTTCATCTCCAAAATTTCACACGAGCAAGATAAATGAAAAGTACTGGTACCAATCAACTCGTCTCCCCCTCACGAGCATCATGGTACCAGAATCAAGGCCTAATTTTGCCTGCTTTGAAAAACCCTAAACAAGAACAAAAAACCCTAACAATGGCAACATCAGGTACATGCATAAAAATGCAATCAAATGGTATGGTTAACTTGCAAACATGATGACAAACACAAATATAACAATCAAAAGTGATAATGATGCAAGAATCGTGAAAATCGAATTGAGAAAAAATGCCAAACCGTGGAAGGCGTAGAGCGCGTTTCTGGGCGTGTTGAAGCTTGCAAAGGATGTTGTTAGATTCCTAAGATGTCTAGCAAGAGATTGGAATGGATAGGAGGGCTTGAGATAGCCTATGGAATGAAAACCAACTCCCACTTTTCTTTGAATTTTTCAATTTTGTCCTGCACTTCTCATGACCTCTAACCCCTATTTTTTGATCTCGAAAGCTTCATTATATAACCTAGAATGAATTAGGTTAACAAACTTGGCATGAATCTTTGCATTTATCCAAGATTTGATTTTATTTTCAAGTTGTATGATATGTTTCTATTTTGAGCCAAATCATGCCTTTCTTGTACCAATTGGCCTTGATTCGAACTGATCTTGTAAACTCAGCATATCTTGATTGCCAAACTGTCAAAAAACAAATCAAATCATATCTTTATTAATTTTCATCATTTATTTGATTTAATTCACTTTTTAATTAATAAAAAATCAAAATAAATTGGAAAATGAAGCACATAATGGGTGAGTGATCATTTGAGTCGTGGACCACATTGTAATTGAGGTGCAAGCATAAAAAGTTGGGCCCATTTAGCAAAAAATGCAAATTTGGGCACATTTGACTTTTGACAAATTTGCAAAAATGGTCAACTTGGCCAATGCATAACTCTCTAAATTTTGACCCTAGAGAGGTGTCCTTGGACTTTTTAGAAATATTAGGATGTCCTCTAAGCAACCCTTTTGGTCTCATATCAATTGACTCTTCCATGTTCATGTATGAAGCTTTGACCCAAAAGGTGTTTTTGTTGACTTTTCAAAAGGACCTATAATGTCAAAATTCATATATTTTTGTGAGTACATATTTTGAACTTGGGAGATGAAGATGAATTGTAGGATATTTGATCCTCTTCAAAATGAGCTTTGGATGGGTCATTTTTGATAAAGTATGAGAAAGTTATGCTTGGTCAAAGTTGAGTTGACTTTTCCTGTAAGACCCTAATTTAGCAACTTTTGGGTTTTGATGAATTGTGAGCAATCCTTAAAGAATCATGATCGACCCTTGATAAAATGATGTATAATACTTCAAAATGAGGATGTTGACCAAAAATCTTGATGTTTGACTGTATGTGGGCCACAGTTGACTTTTGACCTAATATAGTCGATTCTCAAGCATCTGATCAGTTGACTGAGCAAACTTCTTCTACAAGGCTTGAAACTTGACATGGATGATCTTGAGAACATGTTAGAACAATGATGAGAATTTTATTCCTTTGTGGTTCACACATCTTGATGAAAATAGAAACCCTAATTTGAGGTATGCTACCTTAGGAGAGAGTTTGTCTGGTCAACTCTTGAACTTCCTTGAGCAATTTGGGGACCTCACTTGCCAGGTGTTGATAAATATGGGAGGGAAAATTTTTGGGTACAACAGCTTCCCCTTTTCAATCTTCTTAAACCTGAGGATGTAGATTGGCTCGTCTTCCTTTCGTGATCTGAAGGTGGAAGAGCATTGAACACTAGAGTACCCAGAAATTTGCACTCGCATGAAGTGGAACTTGTTTTGTGATATCGGAGATGGGCTTAAAGATGTCATCCGTAGAGGTGTCGATCGCATAAGAGATTCCTTTGCGAGAACCCGTATACCTGTTGTTGAGAAGGACTTCGCTGGGGAATGCTGGTCTCTGTCTTGGGAGAAATAAAGTTTTAGGAGCTTCAGTTGTCTGTTACTCTACTGGGGAATAACTCCGGTTTGGGGAAGCAGAAGTGAACTATGTGTCTGGTCGGGGTATATGTTGCACTGCGACTTACTGGAGAGATGTGAAATAAATCATGTTTGATCGGGTCCCGGTCTTAAAGTGTTGTGGACTGCTGTCTGGGGATGAGAGGAGAACCCGGATAGTAAGGTTATGAGAAGGAACCTGGATAGTAGGGTTGCAAGAAGGAACCTGGATAGTAGGGTTGCTTCGATATGAAATCTTGGATAGAAGGGCTGTGAGAAGGAACCTGGATAGTAGGGTTACTTCGATATGAAAGTCTGGATATTAGGGGTGTGAGAAGGAACCTAGATAGTAGGGTTGCAAGAAGGAATCTAGATATTAGGGTTACTTCGATATGAAAGCCTGGATAGCAGGGCTGTAAGAAGGAACCTGAATAGTAGGGTTACTTCGATATGAAAGCCTGGATAGTAGGGCTATGAGAAGGAACCTGGATAGTAGGGTTACTTTGATATGAAAAGCCTGGATAGTAGGGCTTGGGAAGGAACCTGGATAGTAGGGTTACTTCAATATGAAAGCTTGGATAGTAGGGCTTGGGAAGGAACCTGGATAGTAGGGTTACTTCGATATGAAAGCCTGGATAGTAGGGCTGTAAGAAGGAACCTTGATGGTAGGCTTACTTCGATATGAAAGCCTGGATAGTAGGGCTGTGAGAAGGAACCTGGATGGTAGGGTTACTTCGATATGAAAGCCTGTATAGTAGGGCTATAAGAAGGAACCTGGATAGTAGGGTTCCAAGAAGGAACCTGGATAGTAGGGTTACTCCGATATGAAAGCCTGGATAGTAGGGTTGTGAGAAGGAACCTGGATAGTAGGGTTACTTCGATATGAAAGCCTGGATAGTAGGGTTGTAAGAAGGAACGTGGATGGTAGGGTTACTTCGATATGAGTTTGGGTAAAACTGCAGAGGGAACCTGGGTAAGGTTTCTTTGTGATGAGTTTGTGTAGGACTTCAGGAGGAACCTGGGTAAGGTTGCATCTGTCACACCGATGATTACTCTATTTAGCTTCGAGTGTTGATCATGGACTTGCTGGAAATTGTTGATAATAATTGTCTTTCCTAAAAGGAATACAGGGTTAGTTATGTGTGATGCATGCGATTCATTGTGATGAGGTTCTCGAAATAACTGAGATTATGTTATATGTGATGTATGCACATGTCATGATGTATGAACATGAAATGCTGATGCAATAATCTGAGTCCGAGAAAATAAATCCCTGACTGCTGCTTGGAGAGTATGGGAAATGATATTCTTGACTGTTGTAAAAAACCATAGTTCCTCTACTTCTGTTGGGGATAGTGAGCAAAGATGACTAGTTGGGGTTTCACGTCCACTCGGCTGGCGAATATTCTGCCGGAGGAGACCCTGTCTGAGGATAACTTTGTGGGGAATAACTCTGTTGGAGAGGAGATACTATGTTGATAAATCTACTGATTTGGAGAAATAAACTCAGCTGGGGATGAATCTCCGTTACTGGTGATAATGAATCTTATTGGAGATTAAATTCCTGCTTATGAGAGAAATAAACTCTGCTCGGGGAAACATTTACTGACTCACTCGCGATTGTGAACCTCAGTTGGGGAGAGCTATGTCATGTTCGGGAAATCTAATCATCACCGTCTTTGGGTACTTTTTACTCTGTGGGGAGCGTATGTCCAACTGCTCATGTTCTCAAGCTGGCTCTATCCCGGTACCTGATGGGCCGAGTAACTGTAAGGTTTGGACACCTCTTGTTTTCCCTGTTTTTAAAAATTACGAGCAATTGACGTTTGTCTTTTATGTAAATATTTATGAGCAGCAATCATCTTCAAATGCATATATCAAAAATAAATCATTGGACGTTCTTACAAAACAAAACAGAAAAAGAAAAACAAATTGAAATTTCTTGTGAAAAATGAATTGTATTGATTTCGAAATTGGCCTGTAATAGGCATTTTTGTACAAGGAGGCTGACATCCTAGTAAGAGAACACCACCGAAAGTCAGAAATTCTACAATTTGTGTAAAAGAAAGAAAACAGCTACGTGAAACAACCCCATTGGGTTCCAACTCTACTATTGCCTTTATATCTTCAAGTGTCTCATCACTTTGCTGCTTGGTTGAAGGTGGATCAGATTGATTGGCGCCGTCTGAGCTTGATAGTCTATATCGAAGTCTAGTTGCAAGATGATCCAATGAGACATAGTGTTATGCTTCAATCCCTAATTTTTTCCTGGACCGCCCTGTAGCGGTAGAAATGTTCAAGACTAAGCCATTGGATTGACTAGACTTTACAAATCAAAATAAAAATCGCCACCGCGCTTTATTGTTTCCAAAGGAATGGGAAAAGAGAGAATAACCCAAAAATAGGGGGAAAGATTCAAGGTAAGGGGGTTGGTTGTGCAAAGGGAAGGTATTAGCACCCTAAACATCCACGGTACTCCGCAAGAACCTCTTTGAAAAATCTGTATATTTCGGCTATAAAAATGTGTTGTATATAAAATGGATGGTGGAGGTGAGAAAAGAAATATTTTTATGATTTTTGCACCCGCCGCGGTTGCGAACCTTTAGTGCCGACGTACCACGTTTCGTGCAATAGGGGATCAGGGTACACGTAGTTCATCTAGAAAAGACTTTTTTGTTGATTATTTTTAAACAAGGAGACAAGTCGTCATTGTTAGGAGAGAAATCTCGACTAACGCCCACAAGGTATGAGAAAGATGGACCGTGCGTCAACAAGAGTGAGGGTTTGAGAACGCCTCTAGTACTCAAGTGGAAAAGTCGACACCTTTATAACCATAGGGATAGGATAATGTTGCTCGACTATCAATGAATCGTGTCTCACCTTGAAAAAAAGTTTTGAATGGAAAAGGTGCTTGGGCGCACAAAAGAGTTTGAATGAGTTGAAGTGTTTTGTTAATTTTGAAAGATGTCAAAGTATGATTAAATGAGTTGAAGTTTGTTTAAAGAAAATTAGTTTTAAAAGAAAAGGCACTCGACAAAGTCGAGGTTTATTATGAAAGTGGTTCGAGTTTAAAAACAAAGAAGATTTTGAAAGAAGATGAGAAGGTTTTTAAAATTAAAGAAGATGGGAGGAGATGAAGGGACTATCCTAAAGCATAAGGTAAAAGCTAAGGAAGAGAACCGTCTAACCAACATGAAGTCGATACTTGACATTATAAGCCAATGTAGAATTCCCATTCTTTGGATTGAAACCAAGCAAGCAAATTTACTAGACCTCTTGAGAGAATCAAACTTCAAGTGTACTTAGTCTTCGCAAAAATTGGGCAGAGTAACGGCTGTATACGGGTGAATTCCAGATTACAAACAAAGATCGTAATCTCAATAACCTGCACACAAAACAAACAAACAACCCAATGTCTTGAGGTAAACCTCAAGAACTCCAGACAAAATATCAAATAAAGTCACAAAGTCTCCAAGATAGGCCAAGGTCTCTAATCCTAAGTCCAAGAAGTCCATCACTCCATAATGAAAAGGATAGTAACCATGTAGTCCAAGTATCATTAATGATTTTTATGGTTCATGTTGATTATAAGGTGTCTTTAAAAAGAAAGAAATGCTCAAGTGAGCAAAATAAAAATGACATAAAAGTAAATGGTCAAGTGAGAAAAGATGAAAATAGCATGAAATGTAAAATGCTAAAAGTAAATGGTACATAAAGCATGGAAATAAAAGCGTAAAGTAAAGTTAATTGTTAGTAATTACTAGTTAGTTGGATGACCATCTTGAAACTTGCATTTGGAACTCATTAGAGGATTGGTAGAACCAAAGCCTCCACATAACAAGTTGCATTTGCTTTTTGTCAAGTATATCATCCATTTTGGAATTCTCACAAGGCAACATGTAATGATCAACGATGTTTAAGTGATCTGCGTTGACCAAAGGTGTTGTAGATCCATTAGAGGATTGGTAGAACCAAAGCCTCCACACAATGAATCTCAAGGTTATTGGATCAAAGAGATCAAATTAACATACTTAGGCTTGCAATCATAAGTTTAGGCCACGAATGATCATTTATTCGAGTCGGGACAAAATTTAGCGCTATGTTAAGCAATCGTAAGTGGACTTATGTAGAAGTCACACCTATTTTGAGGCCGGTCAATAGCAATCTATGTACTTCATGTTTGGATAAATGGTATAGAGATCACCATCCCTTAACATGTAGCACAATTAAAAAAGAAAGGGATAAGATGAAGAGGGAGGGGAATGATAAGCTACTTTGGATCACCATTTCAAAATTCTTTCATCTTTAAATTCAACCACTCCTCTAGATGGATTAAAACACTAAACATATCATTAATCCAAAGCACCAAAAATGAATTAAATAATTCACTCTTAGTTAGATTTGAATTGATGAACATTTATCCAACTTCATCTACATCACAAAGTCCATTGAGTTTAAAGACAAATTGGACATTTAAAATTGCAATCCAAACCAACAATCAAAAAGGAGTGAGTAGAAAAAGCATTTTGGATCAAAGCTGCCCCAAAACAAGGCAAAAAGTGCATTTTGTCCCTGTGTAAATCGATTGAACTATTGTGTAAATCGATTTACACAGTACATTTTTCAAAAATCTGCGTGAAATTGCTTCTGTGCAATCGATTGCACTATAGTGCAAATCGATTAGACACAGTAACAGTAGCAAAAACAGCATTTTAAAAGGGCAATTTCTTGTTCAAACTTTCCATCAAACACCTTATGATCATGGATCCACTTGAGCACGAAAATTCCATCAAATTATGAGAAAATAACACCATTGAAATCACAAAATAATGCTCAAAGAATCAACCCCAAAGATCACCAAGAGATCACATTATGAAAGATGAATTATCCAACTTACCAAAGGTAGATCTAGAGAATTATCAAAATATTTCAAGAATTTGCTTCAATTCAACCACAAGAATCAATTGACCAAGCTTGGATGTAGAGAATTGATGGAGAAAAAGTTTTTGGATGAAGGTTTAGCTCAAAGATTAGTAAGCTTCAATGCAAAGCTTACTAACTTTTTGAAAATGGAGCTTTGAGTGAATTTGGTAGATGGAGAGAATTGAGAGATTTTTTAGCAAGGTGGATTTGGCTATCCAAAGCTTGAAATTTGAATGAAATGAGGGCTCTATTTATAGAGTTTTAGGATTGGGATTAGTGGTAATTTGGTAATTGATTCTTGGAGCCAAAATTTGAATTAATGATAATTCTTCTTAAAAATGAAAAATTGGCACTAAAATTTGAATTAATGATACATCTTTCAAAAATGAAGAAAAATTGGAGCCAAAATTTGTCAATTTTAAAATGCTGATTTTTTTTCAAATTTCATGTTGTGCAATCGATTGCACTAAAGTGCAAATCGATTTGCACAGTGTATCTTTCCAAAAATTGCACAAAATTCACTTTGTGCAATCGATTGCACTCTAGGAGCAATCAATTGTACAGTGAAAAAAATGAATTCTTTTTAATTCTTTTTCTTTGCAAAATAGAGATTTTAGGGAAATAATATCGGAAAACCTTATTTGCCATATGCTCCGACTCGGTACCTACAAAACACAAATATGCAAACACAAAGACAAATATTTTTTGTATTTTGATTAGAAGTTAGTCAACAACACAAGAAAAAACTTAAAGATAGGATGCAAATGTGATGAATGAAGCTATTTATTAATGATTGTGACTGAATGATAAAATATGGTATGAAAGCGCGACTGAAAAATGTTAGGGGGAAAATTTAGGGTACAACAGCTGCCCCTATTTAATTATCTTTTAGCCAGATAGGCGGAAAGTAATTAATACAAACAGACCTGAATTTTGTCCCTGATGCGATGAGATGATAGCATATGTCATGAATGAATGCATGGACTCTTTTTGACATATTTTTTGAATGATGTATGAGATGAGACAGACTCTGTGGGAATATGGAAAGACTTGAAACTGGAAACTTATGGTAGTTCAGATAAAATGATGTGGAAAGACACGCCGGGGAACAACAAGATACTTCTGGATATCTATCAGGGAGACAAAGAGTAACCATCAATACTTGGAAAAAAGAGATAAAACTCAAGAAGGCAAGCAGCGACATCCAAGAATGGCATTGAATGAGGCAAGCAACTCTCTGGAAAGGCAATCAGAAGCATCTAGAAGAATATTAGATGTGGGATGAGACCAAATCTGAAGCTACATCAGATTCGTCCAGGAAAGACGCTGGACGGAAAAGAAACACGACATCCAATACTGGTTTTGAATGAAGAGAAAACTCAATGTCTAATACTGGCTTTAGACGAGAGAAAAGATCACAACATCCAATACTGGCTTTAAATGAGTGAAAGGGATCTTGACATTCAATACTGGCTTTGAATGAAGAAAAGCTCAACGTCTAATACTGGCTTTAGACGAGAGAAAAGATCACAACATCCAATACTGGCTTTGAATGAGTGAAAGGGTTCTTAACATTCAATACTGGCTTTGAATGAAGAAAAAGGTAACAACATCTAATACTGGATTTGGATGGAAGAAGAGATCTTGACATTCAATACTGGCTTTGAATGAAAGAAAAGCTCAACATCTAATACTGGCTTTAGACGAGAGAAAAGATCACAGCATCCAATACTGGCTTTGAATGAGTGAGAGGGTTCTTGACATTCAATACTGGCTTTGAATGAAGAAAAAGGTAACAACATCCAATACTGGCTTTGGATGGAAGAAGAGATCTTGACATTCAATACTGGCTTTGAATGAAAGAAAAGCTCAACGTCTAATATTGGCTTTAGACGAGAGGAAAGATCACAACATCCAATACTGGCTTTGAATGAGTGAAAGGGTTCTTGAAATTCAATACTGGCTTTGAATGAAGAAAAAGGTAACAACATCCAATACTGGCTTTGGATGGAAAAAGAGACAGCTGAACTGATGTTTGCTTTGGTAGGTGCCAAGTAAGTTGGGCTTTGATCTCAAGGTGACATGTCAACCGCAACAAGACCTCGGGAAATGCAAATGAGGATGAAACACTCTTGTTATGCATTATGTATGAATTTTGTTATGCATGATATGTGAATGATCTATGCAGGTAATGCCGATGTTTACGACAACGGAGTTTGACTCTTTTGTGAAGGTAAGATTGGAAGTTTAATTCCTCAACATGGAGAACTCTGCCAAATTTAATTGGAAAGAAAATATCCTGAACCCAAATTTGTCACACTTGTAAACTGTATTGAACTGATGATCTTCTGAAGAAGGACATGAAGAGCTACTTGGGGACTCGTCCCAGATTAGCTGACTGTTGAAGATAAACTGATCATGGCTTCAGTTGAAAGTTGCTGGAAATAAGCTGATCACGGCTTCAGCTCCGAAATGACTATTGGAGATAAACTGATCATGGCTTCAGCTTCTGAAATGTTTGTTGGGAATAAACTGATTGTGGCTTCAGTTCTGAAATGATTGTTGGAGATAAACTGATCATGGCTTCAGTTCTGAAATGATTGTTGTAAATAAATGCCCCTGTATGAGTCTTGAAAATGATTTCCTGGCTGGCCAATTCTGAGAAAACTTGCATTGAGCAGTAAATCTTGAACTGATTCACAACAGGATCTGGAAGATACTTGCCCCTGATAGGGTCACTGACCAAGTTTCTCAGCTGTTTGAAATTCCTTGATGAGGAAAGCTTGTTTGTAAGCAAAATTGTTTATTCAAACATGGTATTTTTAATGCAAAGTTCATGCAAAAGTTTTGAATCCAAAATCATTTTTGAAATGATGTTATTGGTGTATAGAAAATTCATCACTGGTTAAAACACAGTGGTTTATACTTTTAAAGTGAAAACAAAGGTATGAAACCAAAACAAATGATTCGCAAAAGATCATAGGAGTCAGTTTATGCAACCTTGCTTTAGTATGCTTTCAAAAGAAACCTGGCTTCAATTAGGTCTTTTGAGGGTTGTAATGTGGTCGGGTTCACTGTTTAAGAAATAAAGGATAAAGGCTCAAAGTTTATTTGTATCTAACCCAATCTTCGTGATGTTCTTCAGCCCTACGTTCAGTTAATTCAAAATATGCATTCAGGTTCCAAGAGATTTTGGAATTGCACTTATGGCGGCAATGACGATGGCTCAGAAACTAAAGGATTCTTGAGAATGACAATCATTTCTTCTTACATCTCTTTGTTGTTTTGAGGACTTTTGTCAACTCTGGTGGAGAATTTTGAGGATTTGAAGACCTCTTCTGATTAGATTTATTATTCCCAACTTTTTCCTGAATTGTTTCATTTGAGATTACAGTCAGCGGGATGCCCCAGTTTTTGCCTGAACTGTTTCATTTGAGATTACAGTCAGCGGGATGCCCCAGTTTTTGCCTAAGTCTCCTTCATAGGTTTTGACTTAGTGGTATTTTTCTTTTGATTTTTATTTTCATTTCATTTTTCCTTTTTTTGGAAAGATAATGACTACCTTGCTCAATGATTACGGGGAACTATCTTCGTCATTTTTGTTTGAGAGCATCTTTGACACTTTTTGTTGTGTGCAAAGGAAAGCTTGATCGCGACCTTTGTTGAAAGGTGTCTTGCATGATTTCTCTTGTAATTGAATGCACAACCAGATTAACTGAGAACTACCCATCCCCGGGTTAAGATTGTGGGTTTTCTGTATAGAAAGAAACTCCAACTTCTAGGCTCAAAGGGGCGAACAAGGGATTAACTTCCTTATTTCTCCAGTGTTTGGGAGTTAAAACAATGCCTATATATCCTCAGCAAAGTTTTATTCGAAAGCATACCAGCAACAATTATGGGTATTTCGTTTTCATCATCCTCCCTCAGATCTTTGCATAAACAAAAGCTTGATAAAGGGAGTAAACAAGAGAAATGTATTTGAAAGCAGTAAATGAAAATGATTTGAATCAAAACATTGCAATGCTCATTTCATTAGAACTAACATGAAAGTACAAACAGAATTTGAAAGCAACAATTTTAACATAAACAAGGGACAAATGCAAACAGAAAGAAACATGGCCTAGTGACTAATCAGTAACAAGGATGAGTTGTCCTGTCTGAAACACTGGCTTTAGGAGGTGACTTGAGGGTATCCCGACTCAGTCTTCAGCCACTTTGTTTTGGCAAAGGATTGTTGATGACATTAGGACCTGCCTCCTTGAAAGTGATAAAATTGTTTTTCACCAATTCTTGCACTTTGTTTTTTAATGCATAAAAACTCTCTAAATCATGACCGGAAGCTCCCTGATGAAACTCACAGTGAAGGTCAGATCTAAACCCGGCTGGAGGAGGATTTCGAGGAATCAGAGGCCTAGTTATA
The DNA here is from genome assembly GCA_948472305.1 of Vicia faba. Classification (NCBI taxonomy): domain Eukaryota; kingdom Viridiplantae; phylum Streptophyta; class Magnoliopsida; order Fabales; family Fabaceae; genus Vicia; species Vicia faba. Next base: position 440,942,051 of record OX451739.1, on the reverse strand, counting down.
ATCAAGCCCTTCTGCACCAATGCAGGATACAATTCAGTGTACGTCATAGGGATGGGATCAAACTGAGCCCTATTCCGATTCTGATTTTGCGCAATATTCTGTTGTTGAGGGACATAAACTGGTTGAGCATTGACCGCAAGAGTAACAACCGTTACTTGTGGTTGATCAGTGTATTGAGGCCTACGGCGAGGTCCTTTTCTCTTAGTCGAGACAGCATTGGCTTCTACCTCTTTCTTCTTTTGAAAGCTCCCAAGGTATTTCTTTGCACCATTAGAAGATTCAGCAGCTTTAGACACTTTACCATTCTTGATTCCTTCTTCTAATCTCTGGCCAATAGTCACCAGGTCTGTGAAGCTGGAGGACACACTACCAATCATCTTCTCCCAAAAGAAAGGGGATAAAGTATCCATGAACAAACCAGTTATCTCTTTCTCTGCCAGAGGTGGTTCAACTTGAGATGCCAGTTCTCTCCATCGTTGAGCATACTCCTTGAAAGATTCTTTCTCATTCTGAAACATATTTTGTAGTTGGCGACGATCAGGTGCCATGTCAAGGTTGTATTTGTATTGCTTTATGAAAGCATCAACAAGATCTTGGAAGCATTGGATACAACCTTTCTCAAGTCCCATATACCATTTCAATGAAGCTCCACTCAGATTGTCTTGGAAACAATGGATAAGCAGCTTGTCATTCTTTGTGTAAGCAGACATCTTTCGAAAGTACATCACCAAATGACTTCTTGGACAAGTGTTCCCCTTATATTTCTCAAACTCGGGAGTCTTGAACTTTGCAGGCATAACCAGATCAGAAACCAAGCACATATTGTTAGCATCAACACTGAAGAACTCATTTCCTTCCATAGCTCTGAGTCTCTTCTCCAAAGTTTGATACTGTTCTTTGAAATCTTCAAACTCACCGAAGTCTCCTTGACTCACACTTCGAGGACTGGCAGCATGGTACTCAAAGAGAGGGTTCCCAAAAGTAGCTTGTGCAGCAGGTTGATGAGAAGCAGTATGAACGATTGGCTGAGGTTCAGTGAAAACTAGAGCTTGAAAGACTAGTCGGGAAGACTGACCAACCATTAAAGTAATTACAACAGGTGGAGAGTAATTCTGAGGTAACCCAAACTATGGCCATGCAGTAGATGTATGCTGGATAGGTTGAGTGTTAACAGCAGCAGTTGGGATTTCAGATATCACAGTCCTTAGAGGTGGCTCTCCTCTGGAAATCAGGACTTGCATCATCTCAGTAAGTTTGGCCATGCCTGACTTTAACTCGTCGATTTCCATTCTGACTTCCATGTTGTGTTGTTGTTGGTTTTCCATTTTCAATCTGACAGCAGCTCTAGTCCCGTAGTTATGTTGAGGAATCAGCTTGACGGTAGATGACTAACTGGAAGGAAGAAGCAACTGGGAATAAGATCCTGATCAACCTGGATGTATACAGAACGATGCAGAGGATGCAAATGATATGCAATGTTATGCAATGCACTGCACAGTAACAAGATCACACGGTTCAGAGCCACGAGCCTGGAGTCAAAGGTACAACCCATGAGGTATGGACTAACTGTTATCACCTGCCGAACAAGGTTCTAAGACGTTCCCAGAGTCTACATCCTTCCTTTGGATATTACCAACGTCCCGATTAACTCGGTAATTAGCAATATTCTCATAAAAGACTCGTCCGAGCGTAGTATCGCGTGACAACTACTTCTGGATTACTCCGTCATAGCTTACGCACTACACCTAAAAGGCCAAGATGAGTTAGGTAATCTACAGTCCTCAGCTTCAGTAGGCTCCCAGGTCGAAAGCAGTACGTCTTCCCGATTACTTGGTAAACGATACTACAGTCAAAGGGGCCCCCACTGAGTGGGGGATCTCATGCCTCCTTTTTTGGGATTACTCCCTCAAAATTAACATGACTATACCGCCCTTCCTATCTTAAGTTTGCCCTAGTCCGAGTATATGACTTATAAGAAATCCCCAAGCACCCTATAAACCAAGAGAATCCAGACAAACATATATACAAAATATAACACATAAACAACAATATCACATATACAGATATAAACAAAGATAGGCTCAACCCACTTAGGGATGGACCAGGAAGAGGTCAATCTGTCCCCAGTGAAGTCGCCATTTTTCTGTAGTGGTAGAAATGTTCAAGACTAAGCCATTGGATTGACTAGACTTTACAAATCAAAATAAAAATTGCCACCGCGCTTTATTGTTTCCAAAGGAATGGGAAAATAGAGAATAACCCAAAAAGAGGGGGAAAGATTCAAGGTAAGGGGTTTGGTTATGCAAAGGGAAGGTATTAGCACCCTAAACATCCACGGTACTCCGCAGGAACCTCTTTGAAAAATCTATATATTTCAGCTATAAAAATGTGTTGTATATAAAATGGATGGTGGAGGTGAGAAAAGAAATATTTTTATGATTTTTGCACCCGCCGCGGTTGCGAACCTTTAGTTCCTACGTACCACCTTTCGTGCAATAGGGGATCAGGGTACACGTAGTTCATCTAGAAAAGACTTGTTTGTTGATTGTTTTTAAACAAGGAGACAAGTCGTCATTGTTAGGAAAGAAATCTCGACTAACGCCCACTAGGTATGAGAAAGATGGACCATGCGTAAACAAGAGTGAGGATTTGAGAACGCCTCTAGTACTCAAGTGGAAAATTCGACACCTTTATAACCATAGGGATAGGAGAATGTTGCTCGACTATCAATGAATCATGTCTCACCTTGAAAAAAAGTTTTGAATGGAAAAGGTGCTTGGGCGCACAAAAGAGTTTGAATGAATTGAAGTGTTTTGTTAATTTTGAAAGATGTCAAAGTATTATTAAATGAATTGAAGTTTGTTTAAAGTAAATAAGTTTTAAAAGAAAAGGCACTCGACAAAGTCGAGGTTTATTATGAAAGCGGTTCGAGTTTAATACAAAGAAGATTTTGAAAGAAGATGAGAAGGTTTTTAAAATTAAAAAAGATGGGAGGAGATGAAGGGACTATCCTAAAGCATAAGGTAAAAGCTAAGAAAGAGAACCGTCTAACCAACATGAAGCCGATACTTGAAAATATAAGCCAATGTAGAATTCCCATTCTTTGGATTGAAACCAAGCAAGCAAAGATACTAGACCTCTTGAGAGAATCAAACTTCAAGTGTACTTAGTCTTCGCAAAAATTGAGCAGAGTAACGGCTGTATACGGGTGAATTCCATATTACAAACAAAGATCGTAATCTTAATAACTTGCACACAAAACAAACAAACAACCCAATGTCTTGAGGTAAACCTCAAGAAATTCAGACAAAATATCAAATAAAGTCACAAAGTATCCAAGATAGGCGAAGGTCTCTAATCCTAAGTCCAAGAAGTCCATCACTCCATAATGCAAAGGATAGTAACCATGCAGTCCAAGTATCATTAATGATTTTTATGGTTCATGTTGATTATAAGGTGTATTTAAAAAGAAATAAAAGCTCAAGTGAGCAAAATAAAAATGACATAAAAGTAAATGCTCAAGTGAGCAAAGATGAAAATAGCATGAAATGTAAAATGCTAAAAGTAAATGGTACATAAAGCATGGAAATAAAAGTGTAAAGTAAAGTTAATTGTTAGTAATTAGTGGTTAGTTGGATAACCATCTTGAAACTTGCATTTGGAACTCATTAGAGGATTGGTAGAACCAAAGCCTCCACACAACAAGTTGCATTTGCTTTTTGTCAAGTATATCATCCATTTTGGAATTCTCACAAGGCAACATGTAATGATCAACGATGTTTAGGTGATCCGCGTTGACCAAAGGTGTTGTAGATCCATTAGAGGATTGGTAGAACCAAAGCCTCCACACAATGAATCTCAAGGTTATTGGATCAAAGAGATCAAATTAATATACTTGGGCTTGCAATCATAAGTTTGGGCCACGAATGATCATTTATTCGAGTCGGGACAAAATTTAGCGCTATGTTAAGCAATCATAAGTGGACTTATGTAGAAGTCACACCTATTTTGAGGCCGGTAAATAGAAATCTATGTACTTCATGTTTGGATAAATGATATAAAGATCACCATCCCTTAACATGTATTACAATTAAAAAAGAAAGGGATAAGATGAAGAGGGAGGGGAATGATAAGCTAATTTGGATCACCATTTCAAAATTCTTTCATCTTTAAATTCAACCACTCCTCTAGATGGATTAAAGCACTAAATATATCATTAATCCAAAGCACCAAAAATGAATTAAATAATTCACTCTTAGGTAGATTTGAATTGATGAACATTTATCCAACTTCATCTACATCACAAAGTCTATTGAGTTTACAGACAAATTGGACATTTAAAATTGCAATCCAAACCAACAATAAAAAAGGAGTGAGTAGAAAAAGCATTTTGGATCAAAGCTGCCCCAAAACAAGGCAAAAAGTGCATTTTGTCCATTTGTAAATCGATTGAACTATTGTGTAAATCGATTTACACAGTACATTTTTCAAAAATCTGTGTGAAATTGCTTCTGTGCAATCGATTGCACTATAGTGCAAATCGATTGTATACAGTAACAATAGCAAAAACAGCATTTTAAAAGGGCAATTTCTTGTTCAAACTTTCCATCAAACACCTTATGATCATGGATCCACTTGAGCACGAAAATTCCATCAAATTATGAGAAAATAACACCATTGAAATCACAAAATAATGCTCAAAGAATCAATCCCAAAGATCACCAAGAGATCACATTGTGAAAGATGAATTATCCAACTTACCAAAGGTAGATCTAGAGAATTATCAAAACAACTTCAAGAATTTGCTTCAATTCAACCACAAGAATCAATTGACCAAGCTTGGATGTAGAGAATTGATGGAGAAAAAGTGTTTGGATGAAGGTTTAGCTCAAAGATTAGTAAGCTTCAATGCAAAGCTTACTAACTTTTTGAAAATGGAGCTTTGAGTGAATTTGGTAGATGGAGAGAATTGAGAGATTTTTTAGCAAGGTGGATTTGGCTATCCAAAGCTTGAAATTTGAATGAAATGAGGGCTCTATTTATAGAGTTTTAGGATTGGGATTAGTGGTAATTTGGTAATTGATTCTTGGAGCCAAAATTTGAATTAATGATAATTCTTTCAAATATTAGAGTCAAAATTTGAATTAATGATAATTCTTCTTAAAAATGAAAAATTGGCACTAAAATTTGAATTAATGATACATCTTTCAAAAATGAAGAAAAATTGGAGCCAAAATTTGACAATTTTAAAATGCTGGTTTTTTTTCAAATTTCACGATGTGCAATCGATTGCACTACAGTGCAAATCGATTTGCACAGTGTATCTTTCCAAAAATTGCACAAAATTCACTTTGTGCAATCGATTGCACTCTAGGAGCAATCGATTGTACAGTGAAAAAAATGAAATTTTTTTAATTCTTTTTCTTTGCAAAATAGAGATTTTAGGGAAATAATACCGGAAAACCTTATTTGTCATATGCTCCGACTCGGTACCTACAAAACACAAATATGCAAAGACAAAGACAAATATTTTTTGTATTTTGATTAGAAGTTAGTCAACAACACAAGAAAAAACTTAAAGATAGGATGCAAATGTGATGAATGAAGCTATTTATTAATGATTGTGATTGAATGATAAAATATGGTATGAAAGCATGACTGAAAAAAGTTAGGGGCAAAATTTAGGGTACAACACGCCCTTTCGGGTTTTCAGTCCACCGGGATACCCTTTTTTTCCCAAGTCGCCTTTTCAGGTTTTCGACTTGCCGGGTGTATAGTTTTTTTCATTTTCATCCCTTACTTTTGCCCAAACCCTTTTGGTTCATCGAGAAGCCCTTATTTTTGCCTAGGCCAGTCAACCTAGCGGGTCTTTGATTATGCGTAGTATCTTTTCACTATGTCTGCATTGACGGGGTGAGGAAGGTCGTCACCATCCATGATGGTTAGAATCATGGCTCCTCCCGAGAAAATGTTCTTAACCACAAATGACCCTTCGTATGTGGGGGTCCATTTGCCCCTTGGATCACCTTGCGGTAGTATGATGTGTTTGATCACTAGATCCCCGACTTGATATTCTTGACGTCTAACTTTCTTGTTAAAATCCTTGATCATTTGCTTTTGATACGTCTGACCATGACAGATAGCAGTAAGTATCTTTTCATCGATTAGATTAAGTTGATCAAGTCAGGTTTGGATCCAGTCGTCTTCGTTTAAACCTGCATCCTTCATAATCCTGAGAGAGGGTATCTGGACTTCGATGGGTAGGACTGCCTCCATGCCATAAACCAAAGAGTAGGGTGTTGCCCATGTCGATGCCTGTGCTAAGGTACGGTACCCATGAAGAGCGAATGGTAACTGTGATACAGTGGGAAGAACAGACTGTTTTTTAGGAATGCTGGTTTGCGTTTTGCGTTTGTTTTCGCAAAATGTCGCGGTAAGCAAGAGTCTCCACCGTCTTTTATTTTATCCAACAAGGAAAGGAAAAAAGCACAGAAAAATTCCTTTTTCGAGATATTTCTGAGTACGGGGGGTAGATTATAGAAAGGGAAGGTGTTAGCACCCTTTCTATCCGTGGTTATCCACGGGCTCTTAGGTACTTGCTCAATTGTTTTCAAAATTGTTTAGGGTTTGCTCTTTAGGGTTTGCTTTAGTTTGCTTCAGAGTTAGGGTTACAGTTGTACGAACGACGCTCTCATCTTCTTCTTTGTTCTTCGCCTCTTCACTTTCTCAAGCCAAGGCCATTGATGTTCCTCCTTGCCCTAGCTGCCAGATGCGACGCCTCCACCTCCTCCTCTTCATGGTTGCTCAGGCGGTGGTAAAGAGGTAATGATTTCTGTTTCTCCTTCATGCGCTTTAGGGTTTCAAGTTTTTTCATGTTATTGATTTTATTTTGACAAGTTCTGACCTTTATGTTATTTGATATTGTGTGAGGTGTTAGAGAGAAGAGAGGAGTTACTACCTTTGGAGAGGAGACAGAGGAGGACGGCGGCGCGTCTCAGGTGGCCGGGGCGTGGGGACCGGTGATGAGGCTTTGTGGCCTTCCTGGTACTTTGTATCTTGCTTCTATTAGGTTTTATGATGACATGCTATAATCTGAAAACCCTGTAATAGTTGCTTCTTTTCCTCTTCTGAATGCTCGCCTCTGAATGTTTTCTTCTGAGTTGCTTTCTGTGATAATTTGATTCTGAGTTTGATGATGCTGTTGAGGTTGCCTTAGTGTTTTTGCTAGCTTCAGTTGCTTTTCCTCTCTCTAGATTTGTTACTCGATGATGAACTTTAGTTCTGAGAGTTTGTTTGGATATGTTTGATCCTGACTTCCTCTTCTCTTTGACTTGGTTGGTAATTTTTGGTTACTTTGGCCCTGTGATGAACATGGTTCTGAGGGTGTTTGGGATTTAGGCTTTGACAGGCTCGTGTTTTGACAGGCTTTGGTATTATGCAGGCTTGTTGGAATTTGTTTTGGAAAAGAAACAGGTTTTGACAGGCTTGAAAGTTTAGGCTTTGACAGGCTTGAAAGTTTAGGCTTGTTGGAATTTTTCTGCCTTTTCTTTACAGTGTTGATTCTGTTTTTTTATATCTCTTAAGCCTTAAGCCTGCAAACTGTAAGCCTCTCTTCTCCCTCTCTTTCTCTCTCCACAGATAAGTATATTATATTACTTAGACTTGCTTTTCTCTGAAAAAGTGTTTGGCTGGGAAATGATGATAATGTACTCTCACAAGCTTGCTTGCATCTTTTGCTTTCCTCTGCATCTTTCCAGATTTTCTGCCTTTTGCTTTTTGTGTACTTGTTGACAGTTTTTGATAGTTTTTGGACAGTTTGGTTGACAGCTTAGTTTGGGCAGTTCTGCATTTGTGACTTAGTTTGCCTCTTTGACAAATTAGTTTGCTTTGTTTGATAGTGCAATTCAGTTTAGTTGACATTTTGGACTTTGTAATTGTTTGGCATATTCATTTGTCCATGTGCAGCTTGTTTGAATTTGTGCATTTTTGTATTTGGTTCATATGCTTGCAAGATAATTTTCTTTCCCTCTTTGTGAACCAAGAGTCTTCTTGTGATTTGCAGAGAGGGCGAACAAACTGATTCCGGCCAACACTTTTAATGATGAGTTTTTTATGATTAACTATCGGAAAATGCCTTTTTTTAATTCATCTGCATTTGACTTCTTTCTTTTTCGTCTTTGCAGATAAATATCAGTTGAGCAATGAGGAGCAGCAGTAGCAGATGAAGATTTCAAGACACTTAGGATACAATTTTATTTTATTTTAATCATTTGTAATAAATATTATTATAAATACTGTAAAAATTACTTGTATTTAAATAACACTTGTACCAATAATTAAAAATAAATAAAAGTCTTTTTGTCAGATATCTCTTTTATTTCACTGTCTATTTAATTATTTAAGTTTTCTTGAATTAAAATAACTGGAAGTAAATCCCAATTATTCTAACTTAGATAAAATAAAAAATTAATAAATACTGTAGTCTTGCAACTTCGCATTTATCAATAATAAACTCGGCGTCCCAATTAACCACATGTATTGCACAGTCAATCAAAACAAATGTCCATACGCCTTTCATTTCACTGACTAAACCAATACTTCAAACTCTCAATTAGAAGCCTCAGCCCATGTCCCAGATGTTTAGACCTTGAGAAACAAACAGAAATCTTGAGCAAACGTCAAAGCAGCGTAACAGCCAATTAAAACACTGTGGATTCAAATTCTTCTGAAAATGCGCGTGCAAACCCTAATTCTTGATTTATTGTCAAAGAAGCGTCTGTTTGATCAAACCCTGAGCCAAACTCAAACAAATCAAAAGAAACCCTAATTTTGTCTGACTGATGAGAAAAGTCAGTTTGACTGATTCTTAAGCCAATCTGAAAAATCAGGAAAAGCCTGAAGCTGTGATTTCTTGTAAAAAAGAGGAGGGCAAATTTTGGGGTACAACAGTTGCCCCTGTTCAATCTTCTTGAACCTGAAGAGTTAGATTGGCAAGTTTGTCGTTCGCGACTCGAAGGTAAAAGGAGATTGGACACTAGAGTGCCCAAAAAATTTGCACTCGTCAAAGCGTAGTTTGAGGGAATGGGCTTAAAGATGCCATTTGGAGATGGGCTTAAAGATGCCATCTGGAGATGTGACAGAATCTTGTCGGGGGATGGGCTTAGAGATGCCATCTGGGAATTGCTGGTAGGAGGATGGGCTTAGAGATGCCATCTGGAAATGTTTGTTGAACTGTATGTCGTGGGTGAGTTGGTGAGTATCAGAAAGGTATCCATGTTTTGGAACATCTCTGAATTGGGGGTCTGAATAAGCAATAGATTGACATCTGTATCTGGAAGCATCCGTAAACTATCTTCAAAAGTTGAATATGAACAAGCGATAGATTAACATCCGTGTTTGGAGAATCCGTAAACTGTTTTCAGAGGTCTTGGAATCTGAACAAGCGATAGGTTGACATCCGTATCTGGAGAACCCGTAAACTGTTTTCAATAGCCTTGAAATTGAATAAGCAATAGATCAGCATCCATGTTGGGAAGCGTCCGTAAACTGTTTTCAAAAGTTGAGTCTGAACAAGCGATAGATTAACATCCGTATTTGGAGAATCCGTAAACTATTTTCAGAAATGGAGAATCTGAACAAGTGATAGGTTAACATCCGTGTCTGGAGAACCCGTGAACTGTTTTCAGAAGTCTTGAAATTGAATAAGCAATAGATCAGCATCCATGTTGGGAAGCGTCCGTAAACTGTTTTCAAAAGTTGAGTCTGAACAAGCGATAGATTAACATCCGTGTTTGGAGAATCCGTAAACTGTTTTCATAAATGGAAGAATCTGAACAAGCGATAGGTTAACACCCGTGTCTGGAGAATCCGTAAACTGTTTTTAGAAGTCTTGGAATGGAGAAGGAACCGGTGTAGGGTTGCCTGATGATGAGTCTGTGTAAAACTGCATCTGAAATTGAGAAGGAATCGGTGTAGGATTGCCTCATGATGAGTCCGTGTAGAACTGCATCTTAGATAATTGTTAATGATAGCCTTTTATTCTTATCCTGAAAAGGACAAAATGTTAGCTAAACACGAAGTTATGTTGCATGAAATGTATGATGCAATATATGTTATATCAATGTTTATGATATGAATGTAATGAATGCGCATGTAAGCTGATGAGCTGTCTTGCTGAGGATAGATGAATCCTGGATGGCTGGAGATAATAGAATCTTGACTGCTGCCAGGGAAAGTAAATCCTTGACTGCTGCAGGGGATTGTTGGAAATGAGAAGTCCTGGAACCACTATTGGGGGATCTGGAGCTTGGGTTGTATGCCAATCTACTGGGGATTCCTGTCTTGAGGAGATCTTCACTGGAGAATATCTGAATATCCTGTGAGGAACTGAGAATGAGAGTCATCATTCTGCTTGGGGATTGATAGTTGGAAGTTTTTTAGCTCCGCTGGGGATTGCAAGAATCTTGTGATTGCTGCAGGTATTGATCTGGGATCTTGAAAAGGTTAGTCGGTGAGATAGTTGTCCTGGCTGGTTTCAGGTATTAATCTCTGACCTGAGAAAGAAAGATAGTTTTCCTAGCTTGTTACAGGTATTAATCTTCAATCTCTTCATGTAGATAGTTTTCCTGGCTGGTTTCAGGTATTAATCTACAATCAGTCATCCACAGATAGTTTTCCTGGCTTGTTATAGGTATTAATCTGGAACTTGGATTATACGCCACTTTGAGAATGAGAATATTCACTCTGTTGGGGGTTAGAAATTGGGAGTATACCAATCTTCTGGGGTTTTAAGGATGAGAGTCTTCATTCTGTTAACGGTCAGAAATTGGGAGCATACCAATCTTCTGAGGTTTTAAGGATGAGAATCTTCATTCTGTTAACCATTAACTGCTATCTGGTCGATCTTCAGGCTTTCACAGAAACTTGTATTGCTATATGGTCGTAATCCAGGCTTCACAATAACTTGTTGGGGATTAAACTATTATCCGGTCGAATCCGGGCTTCATAGCTTGTTTTTTAGGAGATACCACTATCTGGTCGTAATCCAGGCTTCGCGGTAGTCTGATACTATAACTGGGATCTGAATGAGTGACAGAATGGATACCGTGTCTGGAGCGTATCTGAAACTGTATCTTGGAGTTGAGATCTGTATGAGTAGTAGAATGACTTTCGTGTATGGAGTGTATCTGAAACTGTAACTGGGATCTGAATGAGTGACAGAATGGCTACCGTGTCTGGAGCGTATCTGAAACTGTATCTTGGAGTTGAGATCTGTATGAGTAGCAGAATGACTTCCGTGTATGGAGTGTATCTGAAACTGTAACTGGGATCTGAATGAGTGACAGAATGGCTACCGTGTTTGGAGCGTATCTGAAACTGAATCCTCCAACAGGTGATGAAGAAGTTTGTGATGTTGATCGTAACTTCCAGCAGGTGATGAAGGAAATTTTGAACGACCTTGAGATTGACATTCGAATGCCCCAAGTGATGATGAAGGAGACTTGCCCCAAGTTCACTGAACTTTTGAGAGATTTGTTGAAATCTTGACTGGACTGCCCCAGGTTAATTGAACTTTGAAAGATTTGTTGAAATCTTGACTGGACTGCCCCAGGTGTGCTGGATAGTGACATGTCATGCCCCTTTGTTGATAGAAGATTTTTGCAACGAAAGTGTCATCCTTTTGAAGTGATTTTGTTCACTGAGAGAGCTTTCGTTCATCGGATATTCATTGTGTGAATTTCTCCGCTGTCAAACAAATAACCATGTGCAAACAACGATATTCAAATAATGCAAAGTTTATGCTTGTCTCGAAGTTTTGAAAATGCGTTTTTTAGCAGAAAACTTTTTATAAGACAAATTCAACACAAGACTTAGGGCAAAGCCTTACAGGAGTCAGGATACCTTTTGTAACAGTATGCTTTCTAACTAACCCATGCTTCAGTTAGGACTTTTGAAGGGTTGTAACGTGGCTTGGTTCACGGTTCAAGAAACAAAGGATAAAGGCTCAAAGTATATTTGTACCCACCCGCTCTTCGTGATGTTCTTCAATCCTAAACTCAGTTAATTGTGCGCCAAACTCTATTCGAATTTGGAACGACTTTTTGGTGATGGTTCACACCAGTTGAATTTTGTGGAAGACAGTCATCATCTCCTTTTTCTTTTGCAACATTTTTCATGTTGTTGAGGATTTGTAATGACCTCGTTCTTTTGATTTATTATCCCTAACTTTTGCCTGACTGTTCTTGTTTTCGAGATTACAGTCAGCGGGATGCGCCAGGTTTCTCAAGCCTCCTTTACAGGTTTTGGCTTGGTGGGCTTTTGTCTTTTGAGAGATTGACTGCCTATGTGATAGGGAACCATCACTGTCTTTTGGTTCCAAAGGAATGTTTTTTTTTATGTTGTTCGTTGTATTACGAACTGAGAGTTTGCGACCTTAATGCGCATCTTTTTTGAATTAACTTAGAGACTACCCTGCCCCAGGTTTAAATCAAAGGTTTCAATTTGTTTAGAACAGAAAACTCCTACTTCTTTGGCTCAAAGGGGTTGACTAGGGATTATCTTCCTTATAACTCCAGTGTTTGGGATTTGAAAGAAATGCCTGTACATCATCAGCAAGGTCTGTTCAAAAGCATATTGTATGAGATTATGGTATTGTTTCGTCATCCTCCCTCTAAAGGCTTGCAGCTTTTTATCAAGAGTTAAATATCATAAAGAAAGCATAAGAGTAGTGAAAACGAATGGATGAATTCAAGACAAACATATGCAATGCATTAATGAAACAAAGTTTGACATTAATAGATAATTGTTTGAATAACAAAGAGATTACAACTTGAAAATTCAAATGAAGCAAAAGTCTCTCAGCTCGAGCTTTGTCATTTCAGGTGGAGAAACCCTTAACGGAAGATTTTCATCTCGCCATCTGGCATGAATCTCAGCACTCCCATGTCAATCAGATCTTGAATCTTGTTCTTCAAGGCCCAACAGTCGTCAGTGTCATGCCCGGGACTATAGGAGTGGTATACACAAAATGCATCAGGATGATAGCTAGGAGCGGAGGTATTAGGATTCCGAATAGGATCCCTCAAAGCAGTCAGATTGACCTCCAACAAGCGTTCAAGTATTAGAGATGACGGTATGTCAGTCTTAGTGAACTGTCTTCCTCACGTATTTTGCTTACACCGATTACCCCGTTGACGCTGACGAGGTTGTTGATGGGCTTGTGACCCTGAAGCAAGTAGGGGAGCCTTTCCCTTATCTTCTTGTCTCAAAGGGGATTGAATGATGACTTGCTCTTCAACCTCAGATGTTTTCCCCACTTGGTTGTCCCGAAGCAGTTGTTTGACGAGAACCCTGAGCTCCTCTTGTCTTTGAGCCAAGTCCTGGATGAGAGCCATCTGGCCCACCAGTTGTCCCATCATCTAGATCCTCATTGTTGCCAGCTCAAACTGCAGTTCCTCCAACTGATCACTCCTGGCATTGCTTGAATTCCCCTGGACCATGCCCCTTGTGAGGAGAGCTTTCACTTCTTCTTGCCCCTGGGACAGGTTCAAGAACATTTCTTGAAGCTGAGCATTTTGGTCCTGGATATCTTTGACAGTCCTCTCTAGAGCCATCTCTACTGAAATAAACAGTAGGAGAATAAGGAAACTTGAAAAGGAAAGAACTGTTATGATGCAATGCATGATATGTGAATGCATGCTTTCAAGGATCTCTCGGGGTAAACACAAGAAAAATGTTAGAGGTTGAGCTTTGGTCAGCATCTTTGATTGGGGAACTTTGCACCGGCGGATGTCTTTCCACTAGAATCAAGCTCACCATGTCAAGTGGGTCATAGCCCCTGATTCAAGTTGTTGCACTTGATCTTTGATGGCATTTGTTTAGAGGAGAAACCTCTTGCCCCTTGGTAGACGTCTGGTTCAACGTGACCCTGCATCAACAGACCCTCGAGATCCTTGAAATGGTTATTGAAAATGTTATGGCATGATGTTATGATGTTATGTACATGTATGCAAAAGCAAGTAAGTGTATATACAGGTAATCATATTCACATAAAGCAAACAAGTCCTTAGGTTTAGGCTTTGCATGGGGTTTGTAGGTAAGTACCCTCTTGAAGTTAGTTGGCTCATCCTGTCCTAAAATAGAAACCGGGTTCTAAGGAGCTCAATATCATTGGATTATTTTCTGTGTTCATTGTTTTGGTTTAGCCACTTAACTGGCGACCAAAATATTCCAAGAAAACAATCCTCAATGAGTGTAGTATCGAGTATCTACCAACTTCGGACTGCACCAAAGTCGGTCATCTCACTACCCCTAAAAAGTCTAAGATGGTCAATTAAGGTTCTAAGAGTTCGTTAGTGCTTCATGACATCACTCAGCGGCCCCGTATTCTCCTTGACTACTCAAGGGCTACCGATACTCACAAATATGTCACACTAACATAGCTTACTGCTTTAACCATGTCGGTATACCCCGCATAGTTCCCTCACAGTTTTATTGCTATTTACCTAAAAAGGTGCCCCCAAATCCGGGTGTAGGATTTACAACAAACCCAAACAAGGACCCAAAAAGTAAAGCAATCAAAGCAATCAAAGCAAGTATGTAAAGGTGATCTAAACCCTAAGGTAACCCCACTTTCAGAACATTCTCCCCAGCAGAGTCGCCAGTTCTGTGATACGGTGGGAGAACTGACTTGGGTTTTTGCGTTTGTATTCGCACTTGTTCGGTTTAGCAAGAGTCGCCACCGACTTTTTATTTTATCCTAAAGGAAAGGTTAAAAAGCACAGGAAAAACCTTTGAGATGTTTTCGTGGGTTCGGGGGGTAGATTATGAAAAGGGAAGGTGCTAGCACCCTTTTCATCCATGGTTATCCATGGGCTCTTAGTTACTTGTTTTAGATCACTTGCCTTTTCTTTTCAATTGTTTGAAATGGTGCTTTGTGTGTGTGGTTTTGAAAATGTTTTGAAAAAGATGCCTTGTCTAGGAAACCATTATAATGACTCTTGTTTGAGTATATGCAAAGGTGTTTGTCTTTTTGAAAAGATGTTTCAATGTTTTTGAAAGTTGTTTTTGGAAGTTATGTTTGTGAAGTGTGTTTTGAAAGTAGGCAAGTGTGTTTTGCAAGTTTGATCAAGTAACTAAGAGTTTGCCTACCCCTAAATTTACTCAAAGATTTTTCTCATGTTTTAACCCTTTTAACAGTGTTGTTTCACCATTGTATTTGGTGAACAACCTTGTGTTAGGATGTTAACGGGACGGGCACGGGTCATCGTTTAGACCATGAATGCAACAGTGTCAAGTGTTTTGGCAATTTTCTTGAAGGGACTATGATTATTTTGTTTAGGCAACTTCGAAAGCGTCATCGAGGGACTATGATCATTTCGTTTGTTCTTGTTTTGCCAAAGTACTTGACATGCAAACATGGCCCGTTTTTGAAGGCAACGAGTGGAGGAACCCTAGGGGTGCAAGTGTGAATTGTGTATTGATTGTCATGCACTTGTCTTGTATTAGGTTATCTAGCGGTTGATTTTGAATCTTCGCATACAAACCCTAATTACTATACAGTATATAGAAAGCGATAAATTGCGGGAATTTAAAGTCTAAGCTATTATAAATAAGTATCCGGGAATGGGGGTACAAATGTTTACAAATGGGGATGAGTCTTATCAGGATAGTAGTGTCCAAATAATATTTACAACCAAACCGAATCGCATTCTCAATGTAAAGTATAGTCAAGTATAAGGATAAAAGAGAATCAAAAGTATTAGTGAAAGTGTATGTGATTATTTACACATGAGAAAAATATGTTAATCTAATACAATATTAAGTATTTTATTCTTTTTGTGTTTTTGTTAATATTATATAAACAAAAGTTTTAATTAAAAAAGGAAATATTCAATCTTAAAAATTCTGTGTATTTTATTAATGTTTTATATACAAGATTTAATTTAAACAAAAAAAGTTTTAATAAAAGAAAAAATGTTTAAACTTAATAAACCTAAGATTTACATATTTTTAAGTATAATAAAATAAAAAGAAGCATCTAAGAAAAAAAGTTAAAGTATCATTTTTATTTAACCAAAAAAATATTAGTTTAAGCTATATAAAAAAAGGAAAAATAAAGTGATAATAAATAATAAAAAAAGAAAAATAGGGTGTTAGTTTGTATAAGAAAAAAAAATGGGCTTGGAAGATCATGCTGGGCCCAAATAAAAACAAAAAAACGGATTAAGAAGAGAAAAGGGGGTGCACGCCAGGATCTATTGGGCTTAGGCGTTAGTTTTGTTAGGGAAGCAGGCCCAAGCGCTTTACAAAATTTGTTTAGGGTTTGCTTTAGTTTGCTTCAGAGTTAGGGTTACAGTTGTACGAACGGCGCTCTCATCTTCTTCTTCGTTCTTCGCCTCTTCACTTTCTCAAGCCAAGGCCATTGATGTTCCTCCTTACCCTAGCTGCCAGATGCGACGCCTCCACCTCTTCCTCTTCATGGTTGCTCAGGCGGTGGTAAAGAGGTAATGATTTCTGTTTCTCCTTCATGCGCTTTAGGGTTTCAAGTTTTTGCATGTTATTGATTTTATTTTGACAAGTTCTGACCTTTATGTTATTTGATATTGTGTGAGGTGTTAGAGAGAAGAGAGGAGTTACTACCTTTGGAGAGGAGACGAAGGAGGACGGCGACGCGTCTCAGGTGGCCGGGGCGTGGGGACCGGTGATGAGGCTTTGTGGCCTTCCTGGTACTTTGTATCTTGCTTCTATTAGGTTTTATGATGACATGCTATAATCTGAAAACCCTGTAATAGTTGCTTCTTTTCCTCTTCTGAATGCTCGCCTCTGAATGTTTTCTTCTGAGTTGCTTTCTGTGATAATTTGATTCTGAGTTTGATGATGCTGTTGAGGTTTCCTTAGTGTTTTTGCTAGCTTCAGTTGCTTTTCCTCTCTCTGGCTTTGTTACTCGATGATGAACTTTAGTTCTGAGAGTTTGTTTGGATATGTTTGATCCTGACTTCCTCTTCTCTTTGACTTGGTTGGTAATTTTTGGTTACTTTAGCCCTGTGATGAACATGGTTCTGAGGGTGTTTGGGATTTAGGCTTTGACAGGGTCGTGTTTTGATAGCTTTGGTATTATGCAGGCTTGTTGGAATTTGTTTTGGAAAAGAAACAGGTTTTGACAGGCTTGAAAGTTTAGGCTTTGACAGGCTTGTGATTATAGGCAGGCTTATATGTTTGTTTGTTTTGAAACTGAACAAGCTTTTAGATTTTTTGTTGTTCAGGCAGGCATGCTTATGTTTGCAGGTTGATACAGTTTGGAGGCAAGCTTTGTGTTATTTATTGTTTGAAACAGGTTAGCAGGCTTCAGGCTTGTGTTATAGTTTGTGGTGAGCCTGGTTTCTAAGCTTGAGGCAGTTTGAAGCTTATTTCTAAGTTACAGGCTTGAGAGCTTGCGTTGTATATTTCTTTATGTTTTTCTGCCTTTCCTTTACAGTGTTGATTCTGTTTTTTTATATCTCTTAAGCCTTAAGCCTGCAAACTGTAAGCATCTCTTCTCCCTCTCTTTCTCTCTCCACAGATAAGTATATTATATTACTTAGACTGTACTTTTCTCTGAAAAAGTGTTTGGCTGGAAAATGATGATAATGTACTCTCACAAGCTTGCTTGCATCTTTTGCTTTCCTCTGCATCTTTCTAGATTTTCTGCCTTTTGCTTTTTGTGTACTTGTTGACAGTTTTTGATAGTTTTTGGACAGTTTGGTTGACAGCTTAGTTTGGGCAGTTCTGCATTTGTGACTTAGTTTGCCTCTTTGACAAATTGGTTTGCTTTGTTTGATAGTGCAATTCAGTTTAGTTGACATTTTGGACTTTGTAATTGTTTGGCATATTCATTTGTCCATGTGCAACTTGTTTGAATTTGTGCATTTTTGTATTTGATTCATATGCTTGCAAGATAATTTTCTTCCCCTCTTTGTGAACCAAGAGTCTTCTTGTGATTTGCAGAGAGGGCGAACAAACTGATTCTGGCCAACACTTTCAATGATGAGTTTTTTATGATTAACTGTCTGAAAATGCCTTTTTTTAATTCATCTGCATTTGACTTCTTTCTTTTTCGTCTTTGCAGATAAATATCAGTTGAGCAATGGGAAGCAGCAGTAGCAGATGAAGATTTCAAGACACTTAGGATACAGTTTTATTTTATTTTAATCATTTGTAATAAATATTATTATAAATACTGTAAAAATTACTTGTATTTAAATAACACTTGTACCAATAATTAAAAATAAATAAAAGTCTTTTTGTCAGATATCTCTTTTATTTCACTGTCTATTTAATTATTTAAGTTTTCTTGAATTAAAATAACTGGAAGTAAATCCCAATTATACTAACTTAGATAAAATAAATAATTAATAAACACTGTAGTCTTGCAACTTTGCATTAATCAATAATAAAACCGGCGTCCCAATTAACCACATGTATTCCACAGTCAATCAAAACAAATGTCCATACGCCTTTCATTTCACTGACTAAACCAATACTTCAAACTCTCAATTAGAAGCCTTAGCCCATGTCCCAGATGTTTAGACCTTGAGAAACAAACAGAAATCTTGAGCAAACGTCAAAGCAGCGTAACAGCCAATTAAAACACTGCGGATTCAAATTCTTCTGAAAATGCGCGTGCAAACCCTAATTCTTGATTTATTGTCAAAGAAGCGTCTGTTTGATCAAACCCTGAGCCAAACTCAAACAAATCAAAAGAAACCCTAATTTTGTCTGACTGATGAGAAAAGTATGTTTGACTGATTCTTAAGCCAATCTGAAAAACTAGGAAAAGCCCGAAGCTGTGATTTCTTGTAAAAAAGAGGAGGGCAAATTTTGGGGTACATAACTTTAGATTTTTTATGATTTTATTTGATTTAAAATAAATAAATTCAATTAAAAATCAAATTAAATAATAAAAATGAAATATGGGCTCATGGCTGAAGTTAGGACACGTGGGAAACTATGCAAGCTCAAATCAAGTGGGAAAGAATGGGCCCATTTGACAAAATTTGATGTTTTGGGGATAGTTGACTTTTGGAAATTTTGCAAAAAAGTCCAACTTCAACAATACATAACTTCTTCAATTTTGAACTTTTGGAAGTGTTCTTGGACTTTTTAGAAATATTGAGATGTCATCTAACCAACTCTTTTGGTATCATCTCATTTTGATATTCCATGCTCAAGTTATAAGTTTCGGCAAACAAGGTGTTTTTGTTGACTTTCAAAAATGACCTATAATGTCCAAATTTATAACTTCTTGTGAGTGCATTTTTTTATCTTGGGGTATGAATATGGATTGTAGGTAATTGCATCCTCTTCAAAATGAGCTTTGTATTGGTCATTTCTCATAAAGTATGAGAAAGTTATGTTTGGTCAAAGTTGAGTTGACTTTTCCTATAAAACCCTAATTTAGCAACTTTTGAGTCTTGATGAATTTTGAGCAATCCTTGATGAATCATGATCAACCCTTGATCAAATGATGAAATATACTTAAAAATGAGAATGTTGACAAAAAATCTTGAAGTTTGACTGTTTGTAGGTCACAGTTGACTTTTGCCTTAGTACAGTCGATTTTTGGACTTTTGAGCAATTGACTGAGCAAACTTCCTCTGCAAGGCTTGAAACTTGACATGGATGATCTTGAGAACATATTAGGGCATTGGGGAGAACTTGAGGTCATTTGGACTCAAGGACCTTGATGCAACACCAAACCCTAATTTGGGGTAGACTGCCTTAGGAGATAGCTTGTCTGACCAACTCTTGAGCTATCTTGAGCCATTTGGAGATTTTTCTTGCAATGTTTTGAGGAATATGAGAGGGAAAATTTAGGGATACAACAGTAACATCTCGTGCCAGTCTTTGTATGTCACCGTCATCTTCTGTACAATATTTTTGATGTTCTTGTTAGTTGCTTCAACAGCCCCATTCATCTTCTGTCGGTAGGGAGAAGAGTTATGATGCTGAATCTTGAACTTTTTGCAGAGCTCGGTGATCATTTTGTTATTGAGATTTGTACCATTGTCAGTAATAATTCTCTCTGGGACACCATATCGACATATCAGATTGTGTCGGATAAATCGCACCACGGTGTTCTTAGTTATTGTAGCAAAGGAAGCTGCCTCAACCCACTTCGTAAAGTAATCAATGGCTACCAGAATGAAACGATGTCTGTTAGACGTGGTAGTTCTGATATCGCCGATCATGTCGATGCCCCACATCGCAAAAGGCCAGAGACCGTCAAAACATTCAGGGGAACCGGAGGTACATGCACCTTATCAGCATAGACTTGACACTTATGACAGGTTCGAGAGTGTTGATAATAATCGGATTCCATAGTGGAACAGTAATATCCTACCCGTAGGATCTTCTTAGCCATGGTGTGTCCACTGGAATGAGTTTCGAAGGTACCTTCATGCAACTCTGCCATGATCCTTTCTGCCTCGCTCTTATCTACACACCGCAGTAAGGTTGAATCATGGTTACGCTTATAAAGGATCCCATTGCTAAGAAAGAACTTTGCAGCGAACTTTATCAGAAACTTCTTATCATTGACAGATGCCCCTTCGGGATACTCCTGAACCTCAAGATATCTCTTTACCTCGTGAAACCAAGGTTTATCTACTACCTCTTCAGTCTCAATGTCACAGCAATGTGCGGGTTCATCCAACCTCTCAATGGTAATCTGGGGAGCTTCATTATCCCACCTAACTTTGAACATAGAAGACATGGTAGCTAACGCGTCCGCCAACTGGTTCTCTTATCGTGGGAAATGTTCAAAGGTTACCTCCTTAAAGTGTGGGAGAAATGTCAGTACATATTCTTTATAAGGAATAAGATTCGGGTGCTTCGTATCCCACTCGCCTTTGATTTGACTTATCACTAGAGTGGAATCTCCGAATACACTCAAGAACTTAATCCTTAGGTCAATGGCAGCTCGAAGACCCATAATACACGCTTCATACTCCGCCATGTTGTTGGTGCAGTTGAAACATAATCAGGCGGTGAAAGGAGTATGACAACCCTCAGGAGATATAATTACAGCGCCAATGCCATTACCCAATGCGTTCGAGACTCCATCAAAATACATAGACCATAGGGATCCCTCATAGGGTCCTTCATCTGGTCCAGGTTCTTCGCAGTCGGTTATCAACATGATATTCTCATACGGGAACTCGTAATTCATGGATTGGTAGTCCTCCACGGCCTGATGCGCCAAATGATCCGCCAATACACTCCCCTTAATTGCTTTTTGGGTGGTGTATTGGATGTCTTACTCAGTCAAGATCATCTGCCATCTTGCTATTCTTCTGGATAAGGCGGACTTCTCGAAAATATATTTGATCGGATCCATCTTCGATATCAACAAGGTAGTGTGAGTCAGCATATACTGTCTCAGTCGGCAAGCAGCCCATGCCAAATCGCAACAAGTTTTCTCGAGCAATGAGTATCGAGTCTCACAGTCGGTAAACTTTTTTCTAAGGTAATAAATAGTGTGCTCTTTTCGACCAGACTCGTCATGCTGCCCCAACACACACCCCATTGAATTGTCTAGCACTGTCAAGTATAATATCAAAGGTCTTCCTTCAACTGGAGGCATCAAAATTGGTGGTTCTTAACGGTATTCCTTGATTCTTTCGAAAGAGGTTTGGCATTCATCATTCCACTTTACCACTTGATCTTTCTTCAGCAGCTTGATGATTGGCTCACAAGTAGCAGTCAGATATGAAATGAACCTGGCGAAGTAATTCAGACGTCCCAAGAAACCTCTAACTTCCTTCTTTGTGCGGGGAGACAGCATCTCTTGTATGGCTTTTACGTTTGCAGGGTCCACCTAAATACCCTTATCACTGACAACAAAGCCCAGAAGCTTACCAGACCTTACCCTGAAGGTACACTTGTTCGGATTCAACCTCAGCTTGTACGTCTTTGTGATCGGTGGAAATAGAACTGACTGTTTTTAGCTGGTTTCGCGAAATGTCGCGGTAAGCAAGAGTCGCCACCATCTTTTATGTTCTCCAACATGGAAAGGACAAAAGCACAGCAAAATTCCTTCTTTGAGAATGTTTCTCGGTTCGGAAGGTAGATTTATAGAAAGGGAAGGTGTTAGCACCCTTTCTATCTGTGGTTATCCACGGGCTCTTAGGTACTTGCTCTTATGTTTTCAAAATTTGTTTGCTTTTCAAATGTGTGTGGGTTTTGAAAGAGTTCGTTTGGAAAACTTCTAAGTAACTCTTGTATCAGTCCTCAAGAGTGTATGAAGTGTTTTGTTTGAAAACTTTTGAAAGTGTAGGTGTGAAAAGATGTTTTTGTTTGTTTTGAAAAGAGCAAGTACTTAAGAGAATCTACCTACTCTAAGGAATTAAGCTGTGTGAGAGTCCTTTAGATAGTGATATCCCACCATTGAGAGGTAGGTAGCACCATCGTTGGAGTTATTCGGGTCAATTCGATTAAGGGACATATGTGGTCACCTAAGTAATGGTAGGACACCTTAGAAGTAACCCTAATGTCCTAGATCCTTTTATCCGAGGCAACCGTTTCGAGGCAACTGGATCTTAGACAGGAGGGCGACCTCTAAGACACCCTATACTTGATGACCACGTTCGAGGCAACCAGTGAGGCGTACCCTAAGAGTGGCATGTGCTTTGTGTGTTGTGTTTCAGTTAAGGTTATCTTGTACATGTTATTTGTGAGCTACAGATTGATTTTATTTACATACATTCTTTCATGCATTTTTTTAACAGTTAGGAGTGCGGAAAATAAATTGTTGAAAGATAAATCTAGCTATTACAAGGCGCGGGTCTATACATCGCCAAAAACAAAAACCCGTTTTTGAAAAGTAAATGCAGGAAATTAAAGAGAGCAATAAAATCCTAATTACTATTACATCCTCTGTACAGATACATAAATATAATCAAAATAAATAAATACGCGTGAATAGAAATTTAATCGGGAACGTCCTAAGGGTCTTGACCCTTTTTGAGAAAGAATTGAATTTTTATCCTTTTTTGTAATTAATGAAATTAAAACTAATAACTAATTAATTAATTAATTAAAAAAATGTTTTTTGTGTTTTTTATGTTTTTAATGAAATAAAATAAAAAGAGAAATTAAAAAGTGAAAGTGAAAGACCTAATTCTAAATTAATTTTACTTATTAAAAAAATGTTAAAATTGTCCTAATTACACAACTAATTAATTAATGTTAGAATTTATTTACAAAAATAAGTTAGTAAATAATAATATGTTTTTTTTTTGTTTTTTTGAATTTTTATTGAAAAAAATGTTAATTTGTTAATTAACAATAATGATAATAATTAAAAAAAAGAAATTATAAGGGAAAGAAAAATAAAAAAAGTAACAAAACCATTGGGGGTTTGGGCCCTTTTTGGAGGTGTTGATTGCAGTTTTTTTTTGGCCCACTAAGCTCAGCCACGTTTGACTTTTGCAATTGCCTGCATGTGCTTTGACTGAAGGACATGGTACTCCTCCTCTCATGGCCTTTGGATGGCTGATTGTGGACATATGGCATGTGGATTGGTGAGGCGTATGGTGGAGCACATTGACTAGCCTGCATAGGAATTTGTTAGACAAAATAATATTGAGTTTTGGGGGACCTGAGAATCGAACCCAGGTCCCAACGATTGCTAGACGCGTCATCAACCACTGAGCCATTGTGCTACGTTTGTTAATATAATATGCAATAAACATAAAATATAGAAACAACGTCCATGCTGGAATTTAACAAAAACGCGCGCTACGTTTGAATGCACCAACCATGCTCTTCCATGTATTGTCTTCTTCACCTGGCCTGTAAAAAAAATAAAGCAGATAGCGGGGGTTTTTAACCCCCACAAACTGCAAATGTAAAAAATAGTGATTAGCAGTACGTGTTATATAAAAAGGGCACGAGGGTTGCAATGAGTTCGTCTTGATCCTCTGAATCCAACCATGGGCGTTATGGAGTTCAATTTTTCCTGCTTACTAAATCCCCAAATTTCAAGCTTAGAAAACCTAAAATTCGTTAATGGTGGTTTTCATTTCACTGCATAAAAATTCAATTAAGTAATACCAACAGCTTTATGGGGATGCAAACAATGTAAAACAAACTTTAAATCACACCAAATGTTCATGAATCATGCATTTTGATTTTGAAAAAAAATGGACAAACCGTGATCTGAAGTGAGTGATTCTTTGAGTGTTGGACCCTGTTTGTGATCGCAAAATGTCCCTGGGAAGGCTAACAATGTGTTTGGATCAAGAAAACACTTTGAATCGTGCTGAAAGGTGGATTTCAGTTTTCAAATTTCTTTGGAATTTTTGGAATTTGGTTTGGCCGTTTCAATGAGCTCTAGGTCGTGAATGAGGTTGGGGAGGCTTGCATATGTATGTATGAAGGGAATTAAGTCAACAATAAGAGCCTTAACCTTGTGCAATTAAGCTTTGGATTTTGTTTGACCACCATTAAAAGGACATTCCATACTTGGTTCAAATTCAAAATTTTGTGTACAAAAATAGCTTGCACGAATTTGGCAGCTAGTAAATGGCATATAAAGGTCATTCAAACCACAAAGATGCCCTTTAATTAATTTTTTTGATTTTATTTGAATTTTATGGATTTAAAATGGATTAAATCAATAAAAATTAAATAAAATAGAAAAATTAATGTTTAATCTTGAAATTAATCATGGGACACGTGGGTGGCATGACAAGGCTGAATCAAGTGGAAAAAAGTGGGCCCTTTTGTCAAAAATTGAAGTTTCAAGGATAGTTGACTTTTGCCATTTCACAAAAATTTCCCAACTTCTCCAATGCATATCTTGCTCAATTTTGATCATATGAACATGTTCTTGGACATTTTGGAAAGGTCTTGAAGTCCTCTAACCAATTCCTTTGGTCCCATGTCATTTGAATTTACCAATCTCAAGTTATGGTCTTTGACTTAAAATGCCTTTTTGTTGACTTTTGAAAATGACCTATAATGTTGAAATTGATAACTTTTTGTGAGAGCATTTCTTGGACTTGGGATGTGAAGATTAGTTGTAGGAAATGTCATCCCCTTCAAAATGAGCATTGGATGGGATTTTTCTGATGAACCATGAAAAAGTTATGCCTTGGTCAAGTTACAGTTGACTTTTCAGCTGTCCAAAAATGGAAACTTTTGCATCTTGATGATTTTTGAGCCATTCTTGTGGAATCATGATCAAGAATTGATCAAATGATGATTGTGGCCTCAAAATAAGATGTTGACCAAAATTTTTGACTTTTGACTGCTAAATGACCATTTTACCCCTACAGTTGATTGTGAAGCAATTAGGGCTTTTGACTGTGCAACTTGACCTTGTGAGCCTTGAAACTTGACATGGAGATGTTTGACAATGTGTATAGGCATATGTGACTTGATTGAGCCCTTGAAAACCTCAACTTCCTTGCAAGAACCAAAACCCTAATTTGACTGGCTTAGGAGGATGGTTGAACTGTGCAATCCCTTTAGTAGACTTGAGCAAATTGAGATGATGCTTGTCAAAAATTTGAAGAATATGGGAGGGAAAATTTTGGGGTACAACAGTTGCCCCTGTTCAATCTTCTTAGACCTGAGGATGTAGATTGGCGTGCGTGCCTTTCGTGATCCGAGGGTGGAAGATGATTGAACACTAGAGTGCCCAGAAATTTGCACTCACATAGTGGAGTATCAGCAGTGTGATAGCGGGAATGGCCTTATAGATGCCATTTGGAAATGTGATGGATAGGAGGATGGGCTTATAGATGCCATCTGGATGTGACAAGACCTTGTCGGGAATGGGCTTATAGATGCCATTTAGAAGTGTGATGGATAGTTGTGGAGATGGGCTTAAAGATGCCATCGGGGGTGGTCTGTTGAACTGTAATTTTTGTAAGTTGAAAGAGGGAACCTGTGTAGGGTTGCCTGATGATGAGCTCGTGTAAAGCTGCATCTTGGAAAGAAGGACACATGTGTAGGGTTGACTGATGATGAGCTCGTGTAAAACTGCATCTTCGGAGGAAGGAAACCTGTGTAGGGTTTACTGATAATGAGTCCGTATAAGACTGCATATGAAATGGAGAAGGAACCTGTGTAGGGTTACTTTGATGACGAGTCCGTGTAAAACCGCATCTAGAGCTGAGAAGGGAAACATGTGTAGGGTTTACTGATGACGAGTCCGTGTAAAACTACGTCTGGAGTTTGAGAAGGGAACCTGTGTGGGGTTACTTTGATGATGAGCCCGTGTAAAACTGCATCCTGGAAGAATTAAAACCTGGGTAGGGTTTCTGATGACGAGTCCGTGTAAAACTGCATCTTTGGGAAGAGAGAACCTGTGTAGGGTTTCTTTGGCGACGAGCCCGTGTAAAACTACGTCTGGAGAGAGAGAACCTGTGTAGGGTTTCTTCGGGATAAGTTCGTGTAAAACTTCTGGAGGAACCAGGGTAAGGTTACTTCGGGATAAGTCCGTGTAAGACTTCTGGAGGAACCGGGGTAAGGTTACTGCAGGATAAGTTCGTGTAAAACTTCTGGATGAACCGGGGTAAGGTCATCTTGAGATAAGTCCATGTAAGACTTCTGGAGGAACCGGGGTAAGGTTACTGCAGGATAAGTTCGTGTAAAACTTCTGGATGAACCGGGGTAAGGTCATCTTGAGATAAGTCCGTGTAAGACTTTGGGAGGAACCAGTGTAAGGTTACCTTGAGATAAGTCCGTGTAAGACTTCTGGAGGAACCGAGGTAAGGTTACTGCAGGATAAGTTCGTGTAAAACTTATTGATGAACCGAGGTAAGGTCATCTTGAGATAAGTCCGTGTAAGACTTCTGGAGGAACCGGGGTAAGGTTACTGCAGGGTAAGTTCGTGTAAAACTTCTTGATGAACTGGGGTAAGGTCATCTTGAGATAAGTCCGTGTAAGACTTATGGAGGAACCGGGGTAAGGTTACTTTGAGATAAGTCCGTGTAAGACTTTTTTTGAAAGAAAAGGAACCGGTGTAGGGTTACTTTGATGATAAGTCCGTGTAAGACTTCTTCTGAAAGAAAAGGAACCGGTGTAGGGTTACTCTGATGATAAGTCCGTGTAAGACTTGTTCTGAAAGAAAAGGAACCGGTGTAGGGTTACTTTGATGATAAGTCCGTGTAAGACTTCTTCTGAAAGAAAAGGAACTGGTGTAGGGTTACTTTGATGATAAGTCTGTGTAAGACTACGTCTGAAAATTGAGAAGGAACCGGTGTGGGGTTGCCTGATAATGAGTTCGTGTAAAACTACATCTGAAGTTGAGAAGGAACCGGTGTGGGGTTGCTTCATGATGATCAAGTGGATGATTGTCCTGTCTGGTTTCAGATATTAACCCATGATCAGTCGTCCATAGAATTTTCCTGGCTTGTTACCAATGTTGATCTGGAACTGTAGAGGTAGATGGTAATCATCTTTTAATTGACCTTTTCCTGAAAAGGCAAAACGTTAGCTGTATGCAATGTCATGGTGCATGAACTGCATGATATTAAGATGTTCTCAAGAGTAAATGAGATTTGTGTTGTATGATGTGTATGCATGTCATAATGCATGAAGATGTGATGTTTATGAATGTGTTTTCGTCTGGGAAAATAAATCCTTGACGATTGCCGGGAAGTTTGTTGAATCCTGGGCTAATGTTGAAGAGTAGAGTTCTTCATTTCTGCTGGGGATGATGGTTGCAAGAATAAACCGGTAGGAGAAGATGACTCCATTGGGGAATAGACTTGTTGGAGAGATTACTCTGCGGGGAATTGCTCTGTGGGAAGAGATACTTCACTGAGGTTTGATGAGAACTCCGCTGGGGATTCTGTTGATGAGCTTTGTTAAGGGAATTGATGAACTCCGCTGGGGGGAGGAAGAACTTCGCCGAGGACGATCTTTCCGTGGTAATTGGCTAAGGATAACCCAGTTATAAGTTCTGGTGGGGAATAGCCTTTGAATAAAGCCGGGGAGATGCATTCGTACTCTGCAGGGGATAAGCTTCCAGAATCTGTTGGGGATAAGCTTCCAAAACTCTACTGGGGAGATTGATTCAACTCTCCTGGGGAAACTTTTGGACTGTACTGGGGAAGTGGCTCCACTGGGGTGTCTGGTATTCCGTCGGGGAACAATATTATCTTAAGACTGTCGGGGATGCTTGCTTAGGAACATCTGTATACTCCGTTGGGGAATATTGAGATTTTCTAGGGATATCCAACTTCCTTAAGGCTGACAGTAGACTAACTCTGCTTGGGGAGAGTATTGCTGACTTGCTAGGGATACTGTGCCTTTTGGGGCTGGTTGGAGACCAACTCTGCTCGGGGGAGAGTATTTGTTGATTCTGTCTTACCCTGTGGGGAGAGGAGGTATCTTGGTTACGTTCTTCAGCTGAACTTACCTTGTACCTGGAGGACAGAGCAGCTTTATACAGTTCGGACCGCTCTTATTGCCCCAGTTTCTGTGGGAGAAGGTGCCTGTGGAGGTCTTGATAATTGTCGATTGACAAACCTTCTTTTGGTAGGCAAGTGATGAGATGCCGGGACATAGTCGTACGCTGTGATCCCTAACTTTTGCCTGGACCACCCTTTCGGGTTTTCAGTCCACCGGGATACCCATTTTTGCCCAAGCCGCCTTTTCAGGTTTTCGACTTGCCGGGTGTACAGATTTTTTTTCTTTTCATCCCATATTTTTGCCCGAACCCTTTATGTTCGCCGGGAAGCCCTTATTTTTGCCTAGGTGTGTCAACCTAGCGGGTCTTCGATTATGCGTAGTATTTTTTCGACTATGTCTGTGCTCAGAATGCAGGGAGTTGTCACCGTCAGTAGTGTTGTGTTGTCGTACTACCAGAAAATGTTTGATCGTGCAAGATTCGTCGCTGGAATTCATGTCCAATGCCCCAAGTGATTCGGACGGAGATCTGCCCCTGGCTATTTGGCATCTTGAGAGATTCCTTGAATCTTGACTTGACTGCCCCAAATGATGGACGACGGGTATGTCTGCCCCTTGGTTGGAAGTGTTTTTTCCACTTGAGGTGACTCTTTTTATTGAGAAGGTTTTTGTTCACTAGATATTCGTCGTGCGAATTTCTCTGCTGTTTGAACAAATAGCCATATGCAAACAATGTTATTTTAAGAATGCAAAGCTTATGTCTGTCTTGAAGTTTTTTTTTATTTTTTGAAAATGCAGTTTTCGATAAAAACAAGTGAATTTTTTGTAAAATGTGATGTCAACTCAGGATTTTACAGCAAGCCCTAGAGGAGTCAGGACACCTTTTGTAACAGTATGCTTTCGGACTAACCCATGCTTCAGCTAGGACTTTTTAAGGGTTATAACGTGGCCTGGTTCACGGTTTAAGAAACAAAGGATAAAGGCTCAAAATTTATTTGTACCCACCCGCTCTTCATGATGTTCTTCGATCCTAAACTCAGCTAATCGTGCATTAGATCCTGTTTGAGTCTTTGCTCTGATATTCCAGTGATGGTTCGGACACTGACAATTTATTTTCAATAGGCAGTCATTTTTATTGAGAGTTTTTAGGACCTCTTTTTGATTTTATTATCCTTGTCTTTTGCCTGAACTGTTTCTTTTTGTATTTACAGTCAGCGGGATGCCCCAGTTTTGTAAGTCTCCTTCATAGGTTTTGACTTAATGGGCTTTTATTTCTGAGAGATAATGACTGTCTGTCCTTACGATTATTCGGAACCATCATTGTCTCTTGTTTTGGAAGGACTCCTTTGATGCCATTCGTTGTGCACTTGGATCAACTGAGAGAACTACCCTACCCCAGGTTATGATTAAGGGTTTTAATTTTCGAAAAGAAAAACTCCTACTTCTTTGGCTCGAAGGGGTTGACGAGGGATTATCTTCCTTATAACTCCGGTGTTTAGGAATTGAAACAATGCATGTACCTCATCAGCGGGGTCTGTTCAAAAGCATACTGTAAAAATCGTGGTATCATTTTCGTCATCCTCCCTCAAGAGGCTTTAGAATTTTAAATCGAGAGTTGAACATCAAGAAAAAAAAATAAAAGCAATTTTGAATATAGAGAACACAATTACTTCAAAACAGACACGTGTAATGCATTAATGAAATAATAGAGTTTGACATGATAATTGTTCGAATAAGCATAGAAAAATACAATATCAGAATTTAAATGAACAAGGGTCTCTCAATCCTAGCCATGTTTTGGCAAGGGAGCAGTGGTCACACCGGGAGTCTCAGCAGGCTCGAATTCGATCTCCTTGGCGTCAATCATGTTCTGAATCTTGTATTTCAGCGCCTAACAATCCTCAGTATCGTGCCCCGGGCTTCCGGAATGATAAGCACACCTCGCATCTGGGTTGTATTTTGGAGAAGAGGTCTTGGGATTTGCAGGAGGGTTGATCACCGCAATCAGATTCATTTTCAACATGTGCTGCAATGCTTGTGACAATGGCATGTTGATGTTGGTGAATTGTCTTTTAGGCTCGTCTGGCCTTCGCTGATTTCCCTCTGGCGGTTGTCGGCGTGACGCAGAACCTGAGATCATGACTGCCCCTACGTGTTGGTCACGATGATCCTTCTGACTGTACGCAGCATTGGACTCTTTCTTGAATGGTTTCTTCTCAGCGTTCGAGGAGTCACCCTTTTGTATCTTCCCGGACTTGATACCAGCTTCTATCCTCTCACCAGTTAAGATCAGATCTGTGAACCCAGCAGAAGAATTCCCAATCAGATGGTTGAAGAATGGACCGGACAGGGTTCCCAAGAACATGTCAACAAGCTCACGGTCAGTCAACGGTGGCTGCACCCTGCCAGCCAGGTCTCTCCACTTTTGCGCGTACTCTTTGAAACCTTCACCCGTTCCTAGTGACATACCCTGGAGTTGGGTACGCGTAGGAGCGAGGTCGGAATTGTACTGATACTGCTTATAAAAAGCAGTAGCCAAGTCCTCCCAGTTACGAATATTGGTTCCATCCAGCTGATAGAACCATTTGAGTTGAGTCCCTGAAAGACTCTCCTGGAAGAAATGGATCCATAAGTTCTTGTCTGCAATGTAAGGCTGGATCTTCCTTACATAAGAACGGAGGTGCAGCTTAGGACAGGAAGCCCCGTCGTACTTCACAAAGGCAGGCGCCTTGAACTTGTGTGGGATCACCACCCCAGAAGATAACCCTAAGTCTCCAAAATCCAACCCAGGCACACGTTGAATCTCCATAGCATTTAGCCGGTCCTCTAGTTGCTTGTACCTGTCTTCAGCGGGAGGGTATTGTTCGTCGTTGTAATCTGTCTCGTTGTCGGAGACCACGGGACTAGGGACCCTTCCCTCTTGGTGACTGCCTTCCCCAACAGATGGAGTAGTCCGCTCAGCTTCATTCTGCAGTGTATTCCCAGATCTGCGTCTAGGGTTGAACAAAACAGTCCTCTTCTTCTTCTTCTTCAACAGCAGAGTCTTCAATTCCTGTTGACCCTGGGCTAAGCTCATGACCAGCTCTTGAAACTGGGCGTTCTGGGCCTGGAGGGCCTTGATAGCTTGTTCATTGGATGATTCAGGATTCATGATGACTGCTGAAATAAACAGCGAGGAAGATTAAGCAACCGGTGGAAAAGAGTAACTGTAATGCGATGATATGTATGTATGCATGCGATGTTTTCAAGGGTCTCACGGGGTAAACAGAGAAGCTTGTTAGAATTTGAATTTCGTAGCTTGATTGAAGGAACTTCGTGTTGTTGAGAGTCCTTCTTCAAGAGTCAAGGCTCACCATATCGAGTGGGTCATAGCCCCTGACTCAAGTCATTAACCTTGGCTAGGGGAAAATAAATCCCCTTTGCCCCTTGCTAGACATTTGATTCATCATGACCTGCATCACAAACCCTTGAGATCCTTGAAATGGATTAGTCCTTATGTAGGATGTATGCAATGGTATGATGTTATGCTATGCATGGAGTGATGTAAGTAGGCCCTGTAATGAGTCCCAGATTAAGGACTGTAAACAAAACCTGCAAGAAACTCAAGTGTCAGATAACAAGCATGCAAGTAGTCAAGTTTGAAGGCACACAAGTCACACAACAGCCCTTAGAGTTTAGGCCAGCATGAAGTTTGGGGTACTACTCTCTTGAAGTTGGTGGGCTCAAAAACCTGTCCTATCAAAAGTAATCGGGTTCTAGAGGATCCCAATATCACTGACTACCCTCAATCGGTCATAACTTCAGCGTCACAATCTTTTCTTGCGGCCAGAACCATCGCGAGAGTTTAGCCTCAATGGGTGTAGCATACTGCTACTGTTCTATGGCCAAGTTGGGTCAATTTAGGGTTCTAAGGTCGGTTGGTGCTTAATGACTCCTCAGAAGACCCATATTCTCCTCGTTGCAACACAAGGGATATCGGTACAGACCAAGGTGCCACACCAACGTAGCCACTGCTTCACCCGTGTTGGTCTACGCCGGACAGGTCCCTCACAGCTTATGCTACCTAAAAGGGTATTCCCCAGATCCGGGTTAGGATCTATGTAACTCCAAAACAAGCCTATAATATAAAAGCAAACAAAGCATACAATTGAAAACATAAGAGTGGTCTAATCCTAAGGTACACCTCACTTATATAAAATATCCCCAGCAGAGTCGCCAGTTCTGTGATCGGTGGAAATAGAACTGACTGTTTTTAGCTGGTTTCGCGAAATGTCGCGGTAAGCAAGAGTCGCCACCGTCTTTTATGTTCTCCAACATGGAAAGGACAAAAGCACAGCAAAATTCCTTCTTTGAGAATGTTTCTCGGTTCGGGAGGTAGATTTATAGAAAGGGAAGGTGTTAGCACCCTTTCTATCTGTGGTTATCCACGGGCTCTTAGGTACTTGCTCTTATGTTTTCAAAATTTGTTTGCTTTTCAAATGTGTGTGGGTTTTGAAAGAGTTCGTTTGGAAAACTTCTAAGTAACTCTTGTATCAGTCCTCAAGAGTGTATGAAGTGTTTTGTTTGAAAACTTTTGAAAGTGTAGGTGTGAAAAGATGTTTTTGTTTGTTTTGAAAAGAGCAAGTACTCAAGAGAATCTACCTACTCTGAGGAATTAAGCTGTGTGAGAGTCCTTTAGATAGTGCTATCCCACCATTGAGAGGTAGGTAGCACCATCGTTGGAGTTATTCGGGTCAATTCGATTAAGGGACATATGTGGTCACCTAAGTAATGGTAGGACACCTTAGAAGTAACCCTAATGTCCTAGATCCTTTTATCTGAGGCAACCGTTTCGAGGCAACTGGATCTTAGACAGGAGGGCGACCTCTAAGACACCCTATACTTGATGACCACGTTCGAGGCAACCAGTGAGGCGTACCCTAAGAGTGGCATGTGCTTTGTGTGTTGTGTTTCAGTTAAGGTTATCTTGTACATGTTATTTGTGAGCTACGGATTGATTTTATTTACATACATTCTTTCATGCATTTTTTTAACAGTTAGGAGTGCGGAAAATAAATTGCTGAAAGATAAATCTAGCTATTACAAGGCGCGGGTCTATACATCGCCAAAAACAAAAACCCGTTTTTGAAAAGTAAATGCAGGAAATTACAGAAAGCAATAAAGTCCTAATTACTATTACATCCTCTGTACAGATACATAAATATAATCAAAATAAATAAATACACGCGAATAGAAATTTAATCGGGAACGTCCTAAGGGTTTTGACCCTTTTTGAGAAAGAATTGAATTTTTGTCCTTTTTTGTAATTAATGAAATTAAAACTAATAACTAATTAATTAATTAATTAAAAAAATGTTTTTTGTGTTTTTTATGTTTTTAATGAAATAAAATAAAAAGAGAAATTAAAAATTGAAAGTGAAAGACCTAATTCTAAATTAATTTTACTTATTAAAAAAATGTTAAAATTGTCCTAATTACACAACTAATTAATTAATGTTAGAATTTATTTACAAAAATAAGTTAGTAAATAATAATATGTTTTTTTTTTGTTTTTTTGAATTTTTATTGAAAAAAATATTAATTTGTTAATTAACAATAATGATAATAATAATAAAAAAAGAAATTATAAGGGAAAGAAAAATAAAAAAAGTAACAAAACCATGGGGGGTTTGGGCCCTTTTTGGAGGTGTTGATTGCAGTTTTTTTTGGCCCACTAAGCTCAGCCACGTTTGACTTTTGCAATTGCCTGCATGTGCTTTGACTGAAGGACATGGTACTCCTCCTCTCATGGCCTTTGGATGGCTGATTGTGGACATATGGCATGTGGATTGGTGAGGCGTATGGTGGAGCACATTGACTAGCCTGCATAGGAATTTGTTAGACAAAATAATATTGAGTTTTGGGGGACCTGGGAATTGAACCCAGGTCCCAACGATTGCTAGACGCGTCATCAACCACTGAGCCATTGTGCTACGTTTGTTAATATAATATGCAATAAACATAAAATATAGAAACAACGTCCATGCTGGAATTTAACAAAAACGCGCGCTACGTTTGAATGCACCAACCATGCTCTTCCACGTATTGTCTTCTTCACCTGGCCTGTAAAAAAATAAAGCAGATAGCGGGGGTTTTTAACCCCCACAAATTGCAAATGTAAAAAATAGCGATTAGCAGTACGTGTTATATAAAAAGGGCGCGAGGGTTGCAATGAGTTTGTCTTGATCCTCTGAATCCAACCATGGGCGTTATGGAGTTCAATTTTTCCTACTTACTAAATCCCCAAATTTCTAGCTTAGAAAACCTAAAATTCGTTAATGGTGGTTTTCATTTCACTGCATAAAAATTCAATTAAGTAATACCAACAGCTTTATGGGGATGCAAACAATGTAAAACAAACTTTAAATCACACCAAATGTTAATGAATCGTGCATTTTGATTTTGAAAAAAAATGGACAAACCGTGATCTGAAGTGAGTGATTCTTTGAGTGTTGGACCCTGTTTGTGATCGCAAAATGTCCCTGGGAAGGCTAACAATGTGTTTGGATCAAGAAAACACTTTGAATCGTGCTGAAAGGTGGATTTCAGTTTTCAAATTTCTTTGGAATTTTTGGAATTTGGTTTGGCTGTTTCAATGAGCTCTAGGTCGTGAATGAGGTTGGGGAGGTTTGCATATGTATGTATGAAGGGAATTAAGTCAACATTAAGAGCCTTAACCTTGTGCAGTTAAGCTTTGGATTTTGTTTGACCACCATTAAAAGGACATTCCATACTTGGTTCAAATTCAAAATTTTGTGTACGAAAATAGCTTGCACGAATTTGGCAGCTAGTAAATGGCATATAAAGGTCATTCAAACCACAAAGATGCCCTTTAATTAATTTTTTTGATTTTATTTGAATTTTATGGATTTAAAATGGATTAAATCAATAAAAATTAAATAAAATAGAAAAATTAATGTTTAATCTTGAAATTAATCATGGGACGCGTGGGTGGCATGACAAGGCTGAATCAAGTGGAAAAAAGTGGGCCCTTTTGTCAAAAAGTGAAGTTTCAAGGATAGTTGACTTTTGCCATTTCACAAAAATTTCCCAACTTCTCCAATGCATATCTTGCTCAATTTTGATCATATGAACATGTTCTTGGACATTTTGGAAAGGTCTTGAAGTCCTCTAACCAATGCCTTTGGTACCATGTCATTTGAATTTACCAATCTCAAGTTATGTTCTTTGACTTAAAATGCCTTTTTGTTGACTTTTGAAAATGACCTATAATGTTGAAATTGATAACTTTTTGTGAGAGCATTTCTTTGACTTGGGATGTGAAGATGAGTTGTAGGAAATGTCATCCCCTTCAAAATGAGCATTGGATGGGATTTTTCTGATGAACCATGAAAAAGTTATGCCTTGGTCAAGTTACAGTTGACTTTTCAGCTGTCCAAAAATGGAAACTTTTGCATCTTGATGATTTTTGAGCCATTCTTGTGGAATCATGATCAAGAATTGATCAAATGATGATTGTGGCCTCAAAATAATATGTTGACCAAAATTTTTGACTTTTGACTGCCAAATGACCATTTTACCCCTACAGTTGATTGTGAAGCAATTAGGGCTTTTGACTGTGCAACTTGACCTTGTGAGCCTTGAAACTTGACATGGAGATGCTTGACAATGTGTATAGGCATATGTGACTTGATTGAGCCCTTGAAAACCTCAACTTCCTTGCAAGAACCAAAACCCTAATTTGACTGGCTTTGGAGGATGGTTGAACTGTGCAATCCCTTGAGTAGACTTGAGCAAATTGAGATGATGCTTGTCAAAACTTTGAAGAATATGGGAGGGCAAATTTTGGGGTACAACAGTCTTCAACCTGTCAAACAGTTTCTGGAGATGATCAAGGTGCTCTTCCTCAGTCTGAGACCTGGTTATCATGTCATCGACATAAACCTGAATCTCGTGGTGAATCATATCGTTGAACAAAGCGACCATGGTGCGCTGATAAGTTTCCTCAGCATTCTTCAACCCAAAAGGCATTACCTTGTAACAGAAAGTGCCCCACTGTGTAACGAAGGTTGTCTTCTCCATGTCCTCAGGGGCCATCTTGATCTGGTTGTAGCAAGAAAAACCATCCATGAAGGAGAAGATCTTGTGATGCGCGGTATTGTCGACTAGAACATCAATGTGAGGAAGTGGAAAGTCATCCTTGGGACTTGCCCTGTTCAGATCTCTGTAGTCCACACACATTTGTACCTTACCATCCTTCTTAGTTACCGGAACGACGTTGGTAACCCACTGCGGATAAGAAGTGATAGCTAAGAATCCTGCGTCGAACTATATCATGACCTCTGCGTTGATTTTCTCTGACATTTCAGGGCATATACGGCGGACCTTCTGCTTTACCGGAGGGCAGTCTTCTTTAGTCGGAAGTCGATGTACCACAATATCAGTGTCCAAACCAGGCATGTCTTCATAGGACCAGTCAAAGATTTCAACATAGTCATGTAGCATCTGTATTAACTGTTGTTTGACACTAGGCTCCAGATTCGCACCTATTTTAACCTCTTTTCTGTCTTCCTCTGTACCCAAATTCACTTACTCAATTGGCTCTTCATGAGGATGTATGGCCCTTTCTTCCTGCTGTAACAGTCTAGCAAGTTCTCCAGGCACTTCACAATCATCCTCACCTTCGTCCTCGGCTTGGTTGATCGGATTTTTGAAGTTATAAATGGCAGTAGCAGAGTTGTTATCAATGGGATCCAGAGTGGATGTGGATCTGCAGTATGATACGTGAGTGTGTGTAAGAGAATAGTTGTTTTGATAAAGTGAAAAATAGAAAAGAAAAACAAGGAGCATAAAATTTGTATGCAAGAAACGTCCAATGCTTTATTAATGATATATGAAATGCCAAATAATATCCCTCACAAGCAAAGCCAAGGTGCCTTGGGCAAGGCACCGGGCCATAGAGTTTCAAACTGTTTATTACAAATCTTAAAACAAATGAGTAAATTACTATGGATTAAAAGAAACAGGTATGAAGTCCCTAGCCGTCCAGTTATTCGTTCCACCGTTGGTTGTTGGGTATATCCAACTGTCGATGTCTGAATCCTCTTCATTGTCTTCAATTGCATTAATTCCTCGATTGTTGATGTGTAGAGGAGGTCTTCCAGCCCGAGCGCGCCTAACAGCTCTTTGAGCCCCTGTAGTAAAGCCCAAACCAAATTTGTTAGTTTTGTGAGTGAAATCAGGGAGCTGACCCAAATTGGTACACCCACCTTCTTCAACCACAGCCCTGGCGTCCTTGAGAGAAGCCATCTTCAACGGAGGTTTGTTGGTAGTAACTTCAGTTGATGCCAAGTGTTGTACCCCAAAATTTTCCCTCCCATTTTCTTCAAGATTTGCTAAGAGTATGCTTCAAAATCTCCCAAAGGTTGCACAGTCCAATTGCCTCCTAACAGTCAAAAATTAGGGTTTTGGTTCTGGCAAAGAAATTGAAATTTCCAAGGGTCCAAACAAGTCCCACATGCCCATAAACATTGTCAAGCATCCTTATGCCAAGTTTCAAGACTCACAGCATAAAATTGCACAGTCAAAAACCCCAATGGCCCTACAGTCAACTGCAGGGCTAAAATGGTCATTTGACAGTCAAAAGTCAAAAATTTTGGTCAACATATTATTTTGAAGCCACAAACATCATTTGATCAATTCTTGATCATGATTCTCAAGGCATGGCTCAAAAAGTCTCAAGATGCAAAAGTTTCTATTTTTGGACAGTTGAAAAAGTCAACTGCAAATTGACCAAGGCATAACTTCCACATGGTATATCAGAAAAATTCCATCCAAAGCTCATTTTGAAGAGAATGACATTTCCTACAACTCCTCTTCACACTTCAAGTCCAAGAAATGCTCTCACAAAAAGTTATCAATCTCAACATTATAGGTCATTTTCAAAAGTCAACAAAAAGGCACTTTAAGTCAAAGACCATAACTTGAGATTGGTAAATCAAAATGACATGGGACCAAAGGCATTGGTTAGAGGACTTCAAGACCTTTCCAAAATGTCCAAGAACATGATCAAAGCTTAAAAATTGAGCAAGATATTCCTTGTGGAATTTGGGAAAGTTTTGGGAATTTTGAAAAGTCAACTTTGCTTCAAATGCCTCAAAATTGCTAATGGGCCACAATTTCTTCCAAGAATCATCACCCAAAAGCTATGCACGACCCATTGACCCAAAGGGGAGTTATTTTCTTATTTTTGATTAATTATTTGAATTATTATTATTATTAGTTCATTTAATTAAAATAAAATATGATAAAAATAGCAAATCATGTTTTCCAAACCTTTTTGTGCAGCATATCCACTCATCATGACCTCAATATTTCGTGCATACTCAAAAATGCAAGAATCTTCAATGATTGGCATAAGAAAGGTATGAAAAAGATTGGAAAAGATGCTTGAAAAATCAAATCTCAAAGACATGAATGCAAAGGATTATGGGCTTGGATTGTTGACCTAATTCATTCCTCATACA
Organism: Vicia faba; assembly: GCA_948472305.1. Taxonomy (NCBI): domain Eukaryota; kingdom Viridiplantae; phylum Streptophyta; class Magnoliopsida; order Fabales; family Fabaceae; genus Vicia; species Vicia faba. The sequence goes on along the minus strand of OX451739.1, from coordinate 440,903,121 downwards.
TATGCAAGCACAAACCTAATCAGAACAACAAGCAAGTTGTGCCCAAACTCAAAGAACAAAACTTGTATTTTTTCATAAAAATCTCAAATTTGTTTTCATAGTTTCAGTGTGTTGCAAGGCCTAAAAACTATTCCATAAGTTTGCCAAGACTACCAGGAAGCTTTCCCAATCAAAATCACATCCCCTAACCTCAAGAACTGGTAGAACACAGTCGCCCTGTTCATGAGATTTTTCTTAATCGTATTTGAATTCACATGCCATATCAATGCATTTTCATTATTGTTTTACACTAACATGATCATACTTAAGCTTTTGGTGTCTTTTAATTGAACTAATCTTGCCTGTATAGAAAGTTGCCATGGAAATTTTCTAGGGTTTCAGGAGCTTGAAATTAGGGACTTCTTCATGAGGAAAAATTAGGCCATGAGACCTAGACCAATGCACTCGTGACGTTCCAATGAATCCAAATCACTCATCGCGCCCTTTTTATATTCGTGTATGGCCTAATCGCTATTTTTGTATGTTATGGTTAGTGGGGGTTTAAAACCCCCGCTATTTGATATTAGTTTCAGGCAAAAACGAAGAAGCCAGGGAGAAGAAGATGAGCTGTTAGCTTGTGAGTGGTGCGTTCAAATCATTGGCGCGTTTTTTCATTGGTTCCAGAATAATTGCACATTTTACATATATTATTTCTATCTTATTATACTAACAAACACGCGTGCATAGCTCAGTTGGTGGACAGGGATAGTTGCAAGCATTGGGACCTGGGTTCGATTCCCAGGTCCCCCATATTCTTCATAATTTTGTTTATAATGCGCTCAGGTGTAGCTCCCTTCCAGTGGTCCACCAAACTCCCCAACGCTTGTGCCTGCCAAGTGGCCACGGGTCCCAATCCAAAGGTCAGAATTTGCAGTCCACCATGGACACCAGTCAACTGCTCCATACACAATCACTGAAAAGTCAAAAAGGCCTCAATCAAATGGGCCAAACTGCTTTCTACAAACCTCCACAATTGGGTCAACAACCCCTCTTGTTTGTATATCTTTCCCTTATTCTTTTTCTATTTTTTTTATTTGTTTTAATTATTTTCTTTTGATTCCCCAAATTAATTTTAATAATACAAAAATACAAAAAAATCAGAAAGTCAAAAAATAAAATATGTTTATTATTTAATTCACTAATATTTATTTTGTAAATAAATTTAATAATCAATTTAGTTTTAATTTTAGGTTTTTTACTTTAATGCTTTTTCTTAGATAATTAAAAAATATAAAAACAGGTCTTTTAGCATTTTTTATTCTTTTTCTTAATAAATAATCTTTTTTTCTTGTCACTATTAATTATTAATTATTTTGTAAATAAACTTGTAATTAATTAATTAAGACTAAATTAGGTTAAACTTAAACAATTTTTAAATAATTAAAAACATGTAGAATTAGGGTTTCTTTTCTTTTTTTTAATTTTCTTTATTTCCATTAAATATAAAAACACCAAAAAATAAGTTCTTTCCTTTATTTAATTTAATTAATTTATAATTTCAATTTAATTTCCTTAAAGGGTCCAACGCCCTCGCACTCGATTCTAATTTCTTCTCGCATTTATTTTTATTTTGTGGACATAATGTATTTGCCCCAAGGCCTTGTAATAGATAATTAGGACATTTACTTTCCGCACTTTCATTCAAATCGGGTCTTGGTTTAATTTGGCGATGTAGACCCGCGCCTTGTAATAGCGTAGGACTTTTATTTTTCCGTACTTTAAATTCCGCACTTTTAAACTGTTAATCACATGAAGGAATGTATGCTCTAATAAAATCAAAGCGTAGACCACTAAATGCATGACAAGACAAATAATAACTGAAAATAACACACAATTCACACACCACTCCTAGGGTACGCCTCACTGTTGTCTTGCCCCTCGAAACGTGGTCGTCGAGTATAAGACGTTTTAGTAAGTCCTTATGTCCATGAACATGGCATAAGGGTAGCTTCTAAGGTGTCCTACTGTTGCTCTGGTGACCACACTGTCCCTAATCCTCGAATTGACCCGAACACCTCCAGCGGTGGTGCTACCTACCTCTCAATGGTGGGATGACACTACCTTAAGGACATTTACACAGACTAATTCCTTAGGGTAGGTAGACGACTCGTAGATACTTGCTCTAATTAAAAAAAAATCAAAAACTTCTTTTCACACCGACACTTTGCAAAAAGCTTTCAAAAACAACTTTTCAAACACTCTTGAGGACTGATACAAGAGTCGAACTGAAATTTTAAACGAAACTTTTTCAAACCCACTCACTTTGAAAAGCAAACAAACCTTTTTGAAAACACAAATGAGCAAGTATCTAAGAGCCCATGGATAACCATGGATAGAAAGGGTGCTAACACCTTCCCTTTCTATAAATCTACCTCCCGAACCGAGAACTAATCTCAATAAGGAATTTTTCTGTGCTTTTGTCCTTTCCATATTGGAGAAAATAAAAGACGGTGGCGACTCTTGCTTCCGCGACATTTCGCGAAACCAGCGTTAAACAGTCAGTTCCAGATCCACCGATCACAGAACTGGCGACTCTGCTGGGGACTCTTATAAAGTGAGGTGTACCTTAGGATAGTTCATAACTGTGTTTTCAATTGTTTTGACTTGTTCGCTTTAAATTGTGGGTTGCATTGGAGTTACATAGATCCTAACCCAGATCTGGGGATACCCTGTTTAGGTAGCATAAGCTGTGAGGGACCTGTCCGGCGTAGACCGACATGGGTGAAGCAGTGGCTACGTTGGTGTGACACCTTGGTCTGTACCGATATCCCTTGTGTTGCAACAAGGAGAATATGGGTCTTCTGAGGAGTCATTAAGCACCAACAGACCTTAGAACCTTAAATGACACAACTTGGCCAATAGAACAGTAGCAGTATGCTACGCCCATTGAGGCTAAACTCTCGTGATGGTTTTGGCCGCAAGAAAAGATTGTGATGCTGGAGTTATGACCGATTGAGGGTAGTCAATGATATTGGGATCCTCTAAGAACCCGGTTACTTTTGATAGGACAGGTATGAACCAACAAACTGAAAGAGGGTAATACCTAGACCCCATGCTGGCCTAAACTCTAAGGGTTTGTCTTGTGTGACTTGTGTGCCTTATCATGTTTGCCTTTGTAAATATTTGTGGTGTGCTTTATCATAACATCATAACATCATGAGCATTGCATGCATCCTGCATAAGGACTGACCATTTCAAAGACAAGAGGGTTTCACCTTTGCTCTGTTTTCTAGGACATCATGATGCCTATGCGAAGGAATACTATCCGGTTCAACTTTGTTCACCCACCTGAGTTACTTGAAGAATTGGTTAGCAGAATTCCAAACACCACTTCCTTCATCCAGAGGCATGGTTCTCTTCTCAGTTTGGTCACTGCAAAGAGGGATCAACAGTTGATGAGTGTCCTGACCCAGTTCTATGACCCTCTGTACCAATGCTTCACCTTTCAAGACTTCCAGCTGGTCCCTACCCTGGAAGAGTTCTCTGATTTGCTTGCCATCCCTATCTTGGATCAGACTCCCTACACTGGTTGGGAAAAGACCCTCAGGCTTGAGGAGGTTGCTGCAACTCTCCCCTTGACCCACCAAGAAGTAATGGACAACTGGGTGACTAGAAGCGGAGTTAAGGGTTTCTTGGCCAAGTTTCTGGTTGGTAAAGCTAACAGTTTCTGGAATGACTTGGACTTTAGGGAATATGAAGACATCTTGGCTCTCTTAATCTATGGGCTAGTCTTGTTTCCTAATCCTGACAACTTCATCAATGTCACTGCCATAAGGATCTTCATGTCTCAGAATCCTGTGCCCACTCTCTTGGGTGACATCCTGCAACAACTTTATGCTCGTACTGCCTGAAGACGAGGAACTCTGTGGTGTTGTATCCCTTTGTTCGTGAGGTGGTTTATTTCGCACCTCCCTAAGTTCGTACTGAAGAACCAAGAAGGAAGAGGTTGGGCTCATAGGTTAATGTCTCTCACTGATAAGGACATCATTTGGACTTTCAGAGGTTTGGATGAGATAGCTGTTATTGATCGTTGCGGAGAATACCCTAATGTTCCTTTGATTGGTACTCAAGGAGGAATCTCTTACAATCCATGTCTAGCGCTCCGTCAGTTTGGAAGGGCCAGAAGAGCAGGGCCTCATGAGATGTTGGTGCCCCACATCAGTTTTGAGTTTCAGGTGGATAGTGACGAGCTGCGTCGTAGGTTCATCAAGGCTTGGGACAGAGTTCATAAAGCTGACCCACAAGAGTTGGGGCCAAAGACTTCTCTACCTATGGAAGCCTACTACAAATGGGTCTGCATCCGTGCTCAGAAGTTAGGTATGCCGTACGAAGCTGTCAGACCCGTCATTCTTGAGTATCCTGATAAAGATGGGGCTCCTCCAACTGTCCTCCCTCCTCAGATACCTACTGATTATGAGACATTAAAGAGGTCTTGGTCGCAACTGCGAGAAGAACGGGATTCTTACCGGGAAAAGTTCAACAAGCAGGAATTGAAGATCCAGAAGCTGACAAAGCAGTTGGAGAATGAGCGAGCTCTGAATGACTACATCGGCACTGAGAAGAGGAGACCCTGGGATCAATGATGAGCTTTGGATGTTTTTCTACAGTTTTATTTCCCTTTTTAGTGTTTCCATTTTATGTAACGCCTAAGGGAAATCTGTTGAACAATTTAAATTTCAAAGTTGAATCTAATGAAGTGTGTTCCTTTTTGTTTACAAAGTTGATTCCCGATTGTCTTTGAAAACATAAATCATACGCATTCCATTCATCATGTGCATAGCAGGTATTCTTCTTTTCAGGTTGCTTACTGTTCTTCACTGTTTATTTCAGCATCATGAACCCTGAATCATCAACCGAGATGTCTATCAAGGCCCTTCAGGCGCAGAACGCACAATTTCAAGAGTTGATCATAGGTTTGGCTCAAGGCCAAGAAGAGATGAAGGCTTTGCTCCTGAAGAAGGAGAAGAAGAAGAAGATAACTGTTCTTTTCAACTCGGGCCGGAGGTTTGGTAATACTCTGCAGAATGAGGAAGCTGGTTCTTCTGTAGGCAAAGACAGTCCCCGGGGGGGAAAGGCTCCAAGTCCGGTAGTCTCTGACAACGAGACTGACTTTAATGAGGAACGGTATCCTCCGGCTGAAGACCGGTACAAGCAATTGGAAGACCGTCTGAACGCCATGGAGATCCAACAAGTGCCTGGTTTGGATTTCGGAGACTTGGGCTTATCTACTGGTGTGATCATCCCTCACAAGTTTAAAGCACCATCTTTCACCAAGTATGACGGGGCGTCTTGCCCTAAGCTACACCTCAGATCTTATGTGCGGAAGATTTAACCGTACACAGTGGACAAGAACTTGTGGATCCACTTCTTCCAGGAGAGTCTTTCAGGGACTCATCTCGAATGGTTCTATCAGCTGGATGGAACCAAGGTTCGTAACTTGGAGGAGTTGGCTACTGCTTTTTACAAGCAGTATCAATATAATGCCGACCTTGCTCCTACATGTACCCAACTCCAGGGTATGTCGCTAGGATCAGGCGAAGGTTTTAAAGAGTATGCGCAGAAGTGGAGGGATCTGGCTGGCAGGGTGCAGCCTCTGTTAACAGACCGCGAGCTGGTAGATGTGTTCTTGGGGACCCTATCCGGGCCGTTTTTCAATCATCTTATCGGTAATTCATCTGCAGGGTTCACTGACCTTATTCTGACTGGGGAAAGGATAGAGGCTGGCATGAAGTCCGGTAAGATTCAGAAAGGTGCGTCTTCAAGTTCTGAGAAGAAACCCTTTAAGAAGGAGGCCAGTGCTGTGTATGGGCCTAGGAGGCAAGATAAACCAGAGCGCCGCCAATCTGTCAACGCGGTGGTGATTGCTAAGCCTGATGCCGCTCCTCGGCAAACCAATCAACAAAGGGCTGAAAGACCCAGAAGAGAGTTTACCCGGCTGAGTATGACCTTGTCACAAATCTTGCCGCAGCTGCTATCAACCAACCTAGTGACTGTCAGGGAGGCCCCAAAGGTTGTGAATACTGCCTCTCCCAAGTATAATCCAAATTCCCGCTGTGCTTATCACTCCGATAGCCCGGGGCATTCTACTGATGACTGTTGGGCCTTGAGGAATAAGGTGCAAGACCTTATTGATGCAAAGGAGGTACAGTTTGAGGCACCTGAGAAGCCCAATGTAGTGACAGCTCCCCTGCCTGCTCATGGAGTGAATGCTATCAGGGACGATGACGAGGTGGAAGAATCTGAGTTCGACAGCTGGATTTATCTGACGGCCGACAATGGACCTAGCAATTGGACTGCAAAGGACAACCTACCTGTTACTTTTGTTACGCAGTAATGAATTCCTTTGTTTTTGTTATTTGTAATAAACAATGAATTGAAACTCTATGGCCCGGTGTCTTACCCGGGGCACCGTGGCTTCATTTGTGAGGGCATATTAACTGTCATTTCATATATCATGAATAAAGACCTTGGACGTTTTCTCGCATTTCAAATCTTATGCTCCTTTTCTTTCTTTCCTTTCTTTATATATTGCAAAACAGCTGTATTTACACACACTCACCCATACAGGTTTCAATCCACTCTGGATCTCACTGGTAACGACTCTGCTACTGCCAGTTATGACTTCGAAAATCCGATCAACTTAGCCGAAGACGAAGGTGAAGATGATTGCGAAGTGCCTGGCGAGCTTGCAAGACTGTTACTCCAGGAAGAGAGGGCAATTCAACCACATGAAGAGCCAGTGGAAACAGTAAATCTGGGTACCGAGACAGATAGAAAGGAGGTTAAGATTGGTGCCAACCTAAAGCTCAGCGTGAAGCAACGGTTGACTCAGATGTTACATGATTATGTGGAGATCTTTGCCTGGTCCTACGAAGACATGCCTGGTTTGGATACTGACATTGTGGTCCATCACTTGCCTACCAAGGAAGACTGCCCTCCGGTTAAGCAAAAGGTCCGCCGTATGCGTCCAGAGATGTCTGAGAAGATCAAAGCTGAGGTTATGAAGCAATTCGATGACGGGTTTCTTGCAGTGACCTCTTACCCTCAGTGGATTGCCAATGTGGTGCCGGTACCAAAGAAGGATGGTAAGGTCAGAATGTGTGTTGACTATAGGGATCTGAACAGGGCCAGCCCTAAGGATGATTTCCCCCTACCTCACATTGATGTCCTGGTTGACAATACTGCTCGCACAAGGTGTTCTCTTTCATGGATGGTTTTTCAGGTTATAATCAGATCAAGATGGCTCCTGAAGACAAGGAAAAGACTACCTTTGTTACTCAGTGGGGCACCTTCTGCTATAAGGTCATGCCATTCGGGTTGAAAAATGCTGGGGCAACCTACCAACGCGCCATGGTTGCTTTATTTCATGACATGATCCATCATGAGATTGAAGTGTATGTCGACGACATGATTGCAAGGTCTCAAACAGAGGAGGAACACCTTGATCATCTGCAGAAACTGTTCGACCGTTTGAAACTGTACAAGCTGAGGTTGAACCCGAACAAGTGCACCTTCGGGGTATGATTTGGAAAGTTTTTAGGCTTCGTTGTAAGTGATAAGGGTATTCAAGTGGACCCTGCTAAGGTTAAAGCTATTCAAGAGATTCCAGTTCCTAAGACAGAGAAAGAAGTCAGAGGCTTTCTAGGACGTCTGAACTACATTGCCCGATTCATCTCGCACCTAACCGCTACTTGTGAACCAATCTTCAAGCTGCTGAAGAAAGATCAGGTAGTACGTTCGAACAATGAATGTCAGGCCGCTTTTGACAGAATCAAAGAGTATCTCCAAGAACCACCCATCCTTATGCCACCGGTTGAAGGGAGACCTCTGATATTATACCTAACAGTACTTGATAACTCAATGGGGTGTGTGCTGGGGCAGCATGACGAGTCTGGCCGAAAAGAGCACGCCATTTATTACCTTAGCAAAAAGTTTACCGACTGTGAGACCCAATACTCACTGCTCGAGAAAACTTGCTGTGCTTTGGTATGGGCTGCTCGCCGGCTGAGACAGTATATGCTGACTCACACCACCTTGTTGATCTCAAAGATGGATCCAATAAAGTACATATTTGAAAAGCCTGCTCTGTCTGGGAGAATAGCAAGATGGCAGATGATCTTGACAGAATACGACATCCAGTACACGACTCAGAAAGCCATCAAAGGAAGTGTATTGGCAGACCACTTGGCACATCAGGCAGTAGACGACTATCAGTCAATGAACTTCGAGTTTCCAGACGAGAGTATCATGATTGTGACTGATTGTGAAGTACCTGGACCGGATGAAGGACCTAAGGAAGGATCCCGATGGTCTATGCACTTTGACAGAGCCTCCAACGCTTTGGGTAACGGTATCGGCGCTGTAATCATATCCCCTCAAGGCACTCATACTCCACTCACTGCCCGACTATGTTTCAACTGCACCAACAACATGGCAGAGTATGAGGCATGCATCATGGGTCTTCAAGCTGCGATCGACTTAAGGATCAAGTTTCTGAGTGTCTTCGGAGATTCCACTCTCGTGATCAATCAAATCAAAGGGGAGTGGGATACGAAACATCCGAATCTTATTCCTTACAAAGAATGTGTGTTGACCTTGATCCCCCACTTCATAGAGATAACCTTTGAACATTTCCCAAGAGAGGAGAATCAGCTGGCGGACGCGTTAGCTACAATGTCTTCCATGTTCAAAGTCAAATGGGACAATGAGGCTCCCCAGGTCATTATCTGGAAACTAGACGAACCGGCATACTGTTGTGATCTCGAGGCTGAGGTAGTGACTGAGAAACCTTGGTACCATGAGGTGAAGAGATACTTGGAAGCTCAGGAATACCCTGAAGGTGCATCTATCAATGATAAGAAGTTTCTGAGAAGATTCGCAGCCAAGTTCTTCCTCAGCAACGACATCCTGTACAAGCGAAACCATGATTCGACCTTACTGCGTTGTGTGGATAAGACTGAAGCAGAAAGGATCATGGCAGAGCTACATGAAGGTACCTTCGGAACACATTCCAGTGGACACACCATGGAAAAGAAAATCCTTCGTGCAGGGTATTTCTGGTCCACAATGGAAGCCGACTGTTACCAACATTCTCGGACATGTCATAAATGCCAGATTTATGCAGACAAGGTGCATGTTCCTCCAGTCCCTCTGAATGTCCTGACTGCACCTTGGCCTTTTGCAATGTGGGGCATAGATATGATCGGCGAGATTAAACCTATGGCATCCAATGGGCATCGCTTCATCCTGGTGGCGATTGACTACTTTACAAAGTGGGTCGAAGCAGCTTCCTACGCTACAGTAACCAAGAATGTTGTGGCACGGTTCATTCGGCATAATCTGATCTGTCGATACGGCATCCCTGAAAGGATCATTACAGACAACGGTACCAATCTTAATAACAAGATGATCACTGAGCTCTGCGAGCAGTTTAAGATACAGCACCACAACTCTTCTCCCTACCGGCCGAAGATGAATGGGGCTGTAGAAGCAGCGAATAAAAATATCAAGAAAATTGTGCAGAAGATGATGGTGACCTATAAAGATTGGCACAAGATGTTACCGTTTGCTCTACATGGGTACCGTACCTCAGCAAGGACGTCAACCGGGGAAACTCCTTTCTCCTTGGTCTACGGTATGGAGGCAGTCTTACCGATCGAAGTGCAGATACCCTCTCTCCAGATAATGAAGGATGCAGACCTGAGTGAAGATGATTGGATCCAGACACGACTTGATCAGTTAAATCTAATTGACGAAAAGAGACTTGCTGCTATTTGTCATGGTCAGACGTATCAAAAATGGATGATCAGGGCATTTAACAAAAAGGTCAGACCACAAGAATATCAAGTTGGGGATCTGGTAATCAAACGTATCATCCTTCCTCAGAGTGATCCAAGGGGCAAATGGACCCCTACATACGAAGGTCCATTTGTGGTTAAACATGTGTTCTCAGGAGGAGCCATGATTCTAACCAACATGGATGGTGACGACCTTCCTTACCCCGCCAATGCAGACATAGTAAAAAGATACTACGCATGAAAAAAGACCCGCTAGGCTGACATACCTAGGCAAAAATTAGGGCTTCCCGGCGAACCAAAATGGTTCGGGCAAAATGAAGGGATGAAATGAAAAAATCTGTACACCTGGCAAGTCAAAAACCTGAAAAGGCGGCTTGGGCAAAAATGGGTATCCCGGTGGACCGAAAACCCGAAAGGGCGGTCCGGGAAAAAGTTAGGGATAAAGCGTAATACTATGTCTCATTGGATCACCTTGCATCCAGAATCCGGTATCAATCACCAAGTTCAGACGGCATCGATCAATCAGCTTCATCTTCAGCTAGGTCATCAAGTGATGAGACGCTCGAAGATATAAAGGCGATAGCAGAGTTGGAACCCAGTGGGATCATTCTTTTCACATAGCTGTTTTGTTTTCCCTTTGTACAAATTGTATAAACTCTTTTATTTGGCGGCGTTCTCTTACTAGGACGTCAGTCTCTTGTACATAAAACGCCTATTTACAGGCAATTCAAAAATCAATATAAATTCACTTTTCAGTTAAAATTGCCAATTGTTTTTCCTTTTTCTGTTTTGTTTTGCGAAGAACGTCCAAGGTTCAATTTGTGATATATGCATTTGACACTAATTGCTAATTCATAAATATTTGCATACGAAACAAAGGATTAATTACAGGTAACATTAGAAACAGGGGCAATAATGAGTGGTCTAAGTGATCTAATTGTTCTGTCCACCAAGGTACCAAGGTAAGTTCAGTTGAAGAACATAACCAATATACCTTAATTCCCCAGAGAGTGAGTCAGCAAGTCAATGCACTCTCCCCAAGCAAAGCTATATTATTAGCCTCAAGGAAGTTGGGTATTCCCAGCAGATCTCAACATTCCTCAGCGAAATATACGAATATTTTTAACAAGCATCCCCGGCAGTCTTGATCTAAGATTGTTCCCCGGCGGTATACCAGGCATTCAGTGGAGTCACTTCCAGTACATCTCAAAATCTCCCCAGGAGAGTCCAATCCAGATTTCCCCAGGAAAGTTTTAATCCATCTCCCCAGCAGGAAGCTCATCCCTAGTAGATTCTGGAAGCTTCCCCCCGCAAAGCACGAACGCGTCCACTGGCTTTATTCAAAGGTTATTTCCCTACCAGGATATAACTGGGTTATCCTCAGCTAAAAGCCACGGAAATACCGTCCTCGACAAAGTCTTCTTATCCCCAGCGGAGTCTATTAACACTTCCAACACAACAATGGTATCCCCAGCGAAGTTACCATCAACATCCAAGCAAAGTACCTCTCTCCCCACAGAGTATTGTTCCCCAGCGAGGTCGCTAGAATAATTTTCTCCCCGCAGAGTAATCTCTTCATCAAGTTTATTCCTTAAACAGAGTTATCTTCTCCTACCGGTATTCTTGCAACTATCATCCCCAGCGGAAACAACAAAGCACTATTCTCCAATATCAGCCCAGGATGTGACTTCCCGGCACCCGTCAAGGATTTATTTTCCTAGACAAAAACATACATTCATAAACATCGCATTTCCATACATTATAGCATGCATATACGCATCATATCTTACAATCTCATTTATGTTGAGAACATCATTGCTTGATCCATATCATGCATTGCATATGACTGACCTTTACCTTTCAGGAAAGATCCAGTTAGGTTCTCAGCTATATTCCAAGACTTTAATCTGGTTCAGTTAAATCGACTCCTAAAGATTTTTCTGATTCTTATCCAGTCAAAGGCCTTCTCTGGTTCAGTCAGATCGACCCTAAGATCTCCCTGATTCTTATTCCAGTTGAAGATTCCAAGACCTTGTCCGATTCAGTTAAATCGATTCCTAAAGATTTTTTCTTACCCAGTCAAAGGCCTTCTCTGGTTCAGTCAGATCGACCCTAAGATCTCCCTGATTCTTATTCCAGTTGAAGATTCCAAGACCTTGTCCGGTTTAGTTAAATCGAGTCCTAAAGATTTTTTCTTATCCAATCAAAGGCCTTCTCTGGTTCAGATAAATCGACCCTAAGATTTTTCTGATTCTTATCCAGTTGAAGTTATTCCAAGACTTTAGTTTGGTTCAGTCAGATCGACCCTAAGATCTCCCTGATTCTTATCCAGTCAAAGGCCTTCTCTGGTTCAGTCAGATCGACCCTAAGATCTCCCTGATTCTTATCCAGTTGAAGTTATTTCAAGACCTTGCCTGGTTCAGTTAAATCGACTCCTAAAGATTTTTCTGATTCTTATCCAGTCAAAGGCCTTCTCTGGTTCAGTCAGATCGACCCTAAGATCTCCCTGATTCTTATCCAGTTGAAGTTATTTCAAGACCTTTCCCGGTTCAGTTAAATCGACTCCTAAAGATTTTTCTGATGCCGATCCAGTCAAAGGCCTTCTCTAGTCCAGTTAAATCGATTCCTAAAGATTTTCCTGATGAAGACTCAGTAGAAGACATCCAAGATTCTCTCACCGTTACTGTTGAGGTAGTAATCGCCCCAGATTCTCTCATCGTTACTGTTGAGGTAGTAATCGCCCCAGGTTCTCTCATCGTTATTGTTGAGGTAGTAATCGCCCCAGATTCTCTCATCGTTACTGTTGAGGTAGTAATCGCCCCAGATTTTCTCATTGTTACTGTTGAGGTAGTAATCGCCCAAGGTTCTCTCATCGTTACTGTTGAGGTAGTAATCGTCCAAGGTTCTCTCACCGTCCCGTTGAGGTAGTAACCATCCCTGATTCATTCATCACCTTTTGAAGCTCCAGACTCGATTCCTGTATCTCGCCAGGGCACGTCTGAAGAAGTTGAAGATTCGATTCCTGTAACCAACCAGGGAGCGTCTACACAAAGAGTTTGAAGACCAACTCCTGTAACAGGTCAGGCAATTATCTTTCTTTTTTCAGGTACGCAAATTCTCGCTAAGGAATCTCTTACGCGATCGACACCCAGATGGCATCTATAAGCCCATCCACCTATTCATCACCTCTCAACATGGCATCTATAAGCCCATCTTCCTATCCATCAATCTCCAAATGGCATCTGTAAGCCCATTCCCATCATCACACTGCTAACATGTGAGCGCAAATTTCTAGGCACTCTAGTGTTCAATCATCTTCCACCTTTGGATTACGAAAGGCACGTCAGCCAATCTACATCCTCAGGTCTAATAAGATTGAACAGGGGCAACTGTTGTACCCCAAAATTTTCCCTCCCATTTTCTTCAAGATTTGCTAAGAGTATGCTTCAAAATCTCCCAAAGGTTGCACAGTCCAATTGCCTCCTAACAGTCAAAAATTAGGGTTTTGGTTCTGGCAAAGAAATTGAAGTTTCCAAGGGTCCAAACAAGTCCCACATGCCCATAAACATTGTCAAGCATCCTTATGCCAAGTTTCAAGACTCACAACACAAAATTGCACAGTCAAAAACCCCAATGGCCATACAGTCAACTGTAGGGGTAAAATGGTCATTTGACAGTCAAAAGTCAAAAATTTTGGTCAAAATCTTATTTTGAAGCCACAAACATCATTTGATCAATTCTTGATCATGATTCTCAAGGCATGGCTCAAAAAGTCTCAAGATGCAAAAGTTTCTATTTTTGGACAGTTGAAAAAGTCAACTGCAAATTGACCAAGGCATAACTTCCACATGGTTTATCAGAAAAATTCCATCCAAAGCTCATTTTGAAGAGAATGACATTTCCTACAACTCCTCTTCACACTTCAAGTCCAAGAAATGCTCTCACAAAAAGTTATCAATCTCAACATTATAGGTCATTTTCAAAAGTCAACAAAAATGCACTTTAAGTCAAAGACCATAACTTGATATTGGTAAATCAAAATGACATGGTACCAAAGGAATTGGTTATAGGACTTCAAGACCTTTCCAAAATGTCCAAGAACATGATCAAAGCTTAAAAATTGAGCAAGATATGCCTTGTGGAAGTTGGGAAATGTTTGGGAATTTTGAAAAGTCAACTTTGCTTCAAATGCCTCAAAATTGCTAATGGGCCACAATTTCTTCCAAGAATCATCACCCAAAAGCTATGCACGACCCATTGACCCAAAGGGGAGTTATTTTCTTATTTTTGATTAATTATTTGAATTATTATTATTATTAGTTCATTTAATTAAAATAAAATATGATAAAAATAGCAAATCATGTTTTCCAAACCTTTTTGTGCAGCATATCCACTCATCATGACCTCAATATTTCGTGCATACTCAAAAAGGAAAGAATCTTCAATGATTGGCATAAGAAAGGTATGAAAAAGATTGGAAAAGATGCTTGAAAAATCAAATCTCAAAGACATGAATGCAAAGGATTATGGGCTTGGATTGTTGACCTAATTCATTCCTCATACATATGCAAGCACAAACCTAATCAGAACAACAAGTAAGCTGCGCCCAAACTCAAAGAACAAAACTTGTATTTTTTCATAAAAATCTCAAATCTGTTTTCATAGTTTCAGTGTGTTGCAAGGCTTAAAAACTATTCCATAAGTTTGCCAAGACTACCAGGAAGCTTTCCCAATCAAAATCACATCCCCTAACCTCAAGAACTGGTAGAACACAGTCGCCCTGTTAATGAGATTTTTCTTAATCGTATTTGAATTCACATGCCATATCAATGCATTTTCATTATTGTTTTACACTAACATGATCATACTTAAACTTTTGGTGTCTTTTAATTGAACTAATCTTGCCTGTATAGAAAGTTGCCATGGAAATTTTCTAGGGTTTCAGGAGCTTGAAATTAGGGACTTCTTCATGAGGAAAAATTAGGCCATGAGACCTAGACCAATGCACTCGTGACGTTCCAATGAATCCAAATCACTCATCGCGCCCTTTTTATATTCGTGTATGGCCTAATCGCTATTTTTGTATGTTATGGTTAGTGGGGGTTTAAAACCCCCGCTATTTGATATTAGTTTCAGGCAAAAATGAAGAAGCCATGGAGAAGAAGATGAGCTGTTGGCTTGTGAGTGGTGCGTTCAAATCATTGGCGCGTTTTTTCGTTGGTTCCAGAATAATTGCACATTTTACATATATTATTTCTATCTTATTATACTAACAAACACGCGTGCATAGCTCAGTTGGTGGACAGGGATAGTTGCAAGCATTGGGACCTGGGTTCGATTCCCAGGTCCCCCATATTCTTCATAATTTTGTTTATAATGCGCTCAAGTGTAGCTCCCTTCCAGTGGTCCACCAAACTCCCCAACGCTTGTGCCTGCCAAGTGGCCAGGGGTCCCAATCCAAAGGTCAGAATTTGCAGTCCACCATGGACACCAGTCAATTGCTCCATACACAATCACTGAAAAGTCAAAAAGGCCTCAATCAAATGGGCCAAACTGCTTTCTACAAACCTCCACAATTGGGTCAACAACCCCTCTTGTTTGTATTTCTTTCCCTTATTCTTTTTCTATTTTTTTTATTTGTTTTAATTATTTTCTTTTAATTCCCCAAATTAATTTTAATAACACAAAAATACAAAAAAATCAGAAAGTCAAAAAATAAAATATGTTTATTATTTAATTCACTAATATTTATTTTGTAAATAAATTTAATAATCAATTTAGTTTTAATTTTAGGTTTTTTACTTTAATGCTTTTTCTTAGATAATTAAAAAATATAAAAACAGGTCTTTTAGCATTTTTTATTCTTTTTCTTAATAAATAATCTTTTTTTCTTGTCACTATTAATTATTAATTATTTTGTAAATAAACTTGTAATTAATTAATTAAGACTAAATTAGGTTAAACTTAAACACTTTTTAAATAAATAAAAACATGTAGAATTAGGGTTTCTTTTCTTTTTTTTTAATTTTCTTTATTTCCATTAAATATAAAAACACCAAAAAATAAGTTCTTTCCTTTATTTAATTTAATTAATTTATAATTTCAATTTAATTTCCTTAAAGGGTCCAACGCCCTCACACTCTATTCTAATTTCTTCTCGCATTTATTTTTATTTTGTGGACATAATGTATTTGCCCCAAGGCCTTGTAATAGATAATTAGGACATTTACTTTCTGCACTTTCATTCAAATCGGGTCTTGGTTTAATTTGGCGATGTAGACCTGCGCCTTGTAATAGCGTAGGACTTTTATTTTTCCGTACTTTAAATTCCGCACTTTTAAACTGTTAATCACATGAAAGAATGTATGCTCTAATAAAATCAAAGCGTAGACCACTAAATGCATGACAAGACAAATAATAACTGAAAATGACACACAATTCACACACCACTCCTAGGGTACGCCTCATTGTTGCCTTGCCCCTCGAAACATGGTCGTCGAGTATAGGACGTTTTAGTAAGTCCTTATGTCCATGAACATGGCATAAGGGTAGCTTCTAAGGTGTCCTACTGTTGCTCTGGTGACCACACTGTCCCTAATCCTCGAATTGACCCGAACACCTCCAACGGTGGTGCTACCTACCTCTCAATGGTGGGATGGCACTACCTTAAGGACATTTACACAGACTAATTCCTTAGGGTAGGTAGATGACTCGTAGATACTTGCTCTAATTCAAAACAAATCAAAAACTTCTTTTCACACCGACACTTTGCAAAAAGCTTTCAAAAACAACTTTTCAAACACTCTTGAGGACTGATACAAGAGTCGAACTGAAATTTTAAACGAAACTTTTTCAAACCCACTCACTTTGAAAAGCAAACAAACCTTTTTGAAAACATAAATGAGCAAGTATCTAAGAGCCCATGGATAACCATGGATAGAAAGGGTGCTAACACCTTCCCTTTCTATAAATCTACCTCCCGAACCGAGAACTAATCTCAATAAGGAATTTTTCTGTGCTTTTGTCCTTTCCATATTGGAGAAAATAAAAGACGGTGGCGACTCTTGCTTCCGTGACATTTCGCGAAACCAGCGTTAAACAGTCAGTTCCAGATCCACCGATCACACCAAGATCTGAGGGACCTCTTCGAAATTCCGACAAGGATTTTCTATGAATTCTCTGTCCATCTCTACGTAGCGGAAGGAATTGAGGTTACTCACCATATATTCTTCTTCACCTCGCACTATGACAATCTTTCCCTTCACCGGATACTTCAGCATTTGATGGAGTGTGGAAGTAACTTCCCCAACCTCATGGATCCAAGGACGACCCAACAAGCAAGAATACGACGGCCTGATATCCATTACGTAGAAGGTGGACCCAAAAGTCTGAGAACCCACTTTGACAGGGATGTCCACCTCCCCGTGCACCATTCTTTTTTATCCGTCAAAAGCCCTTACCACAATGTTACTAGGCTTTAGAGTCAAACCCTCACAATCCAAACGGTCCGACGATTTCTTCGGCAGAACATTCAGTGAAGACCCGGTATCTACTAGTACATGAGCCATAGTGGTGCCCCTGCACTCAATCGAGACATGCAGTGCATCATTATAACTCCTTCCTTTTGGTGTCAGATCAGCATCTGAGAAACCCAGCCCATTGTCAGCAGTCAGGCTGGCCACACAATCTTTGAACTGGTCTGCTGAAGTTTCCTGCGGCACATGCGCAATCTTAAGAAATGCAATCAAAGCCTTTGCATGAGCTTCAGAACACAACAACAGAGATAACATGGATATCTTTGACGGGGTCTGCCCCAGCTGCTCGACCATATTGTAGTCGCTCTTTTTAATGATTTTCAATATTTCCTCTATTTCTTGTTTAGAGGCTTCCACAACAATTTTCTTAGGTGCCTCCGTCCGGGCAGGCTCACCTATAACTTCCTTGCCCCGAGTCCTAGATGGCTCAGCAGCAGGGGTAATAACTGGAGTAGGAATAAGAGAAATGTCAGGAGTGCTGGTTGGAGCAGCAGTTGGAATAAGAGTAGGCTTAATGATCTTCGGAGCAATCTCAGGAGAGAAAACCCTTCCACTTTGGGTAACCTTACTAGTCCCTACAATATTACTGACATCAGTATCAGCTTCTTCATTTTTTAGATCTTGTTTAATGCCATGATAGTACACAGCAGCACCATAATGCCATGGGGAAGCCTTGTCTGAGGTGTACGGGATGAGACCAGGAGCAATGATTATCAGCGGAGCAATTCTTTGAACAGGTGTAATCCTAACAATTCTTCTCGAGGAAACCTTGGGAGTATTGGCGGAAATGGTTATAATAGCGACGTCTTCAATGGGAACAACATGAATCATAGTCTTCTCGAAGAGAATCTCTTTATTATCCATCAGGCGTTGAACACCTAACTTCAACAAACGGCAACCAGAAGGTAGAATCGAACACATGTGGCAACCTTCACCACAACCTGGAAATAAACCGGCCGACGGCAAATTCTTCTTAACCGTCATAAGAGGAGTAGAAATTTCTTCAACAGAGGTCACAAACAAATCAGTGTCAACAACATTAACTCCACGGCTATGTTTGGGCATGGGAGCAGTTATAACATTCGGCTTTTTTGGAGCACCGGACTCTATCTCCTTGGCCTCAAGCAAGTCTTGTACTTTGTTTCTCAGAACCCAACAATCATTTGTATTGTGGCTAGGACTCTCAGAATGGTAGGCGCACCGCGCGTTGGGATTGTACGTGGGAGAGGTAGTGTTTGGATTCTTGGGAGCCTCCATCAAGGTTGCCAAGTTGGATTTTAATAAATGAGGTAGGACTTCAGCCAAAGTCATGTTGATGCGGGTAAACTGCCGTTGTGGTCTTTCCACCCTTTGTTGATTGTTGCATTGTGGAGCAACTTCGGGTCTTGGTATCACTACAGCATTTACCATTTGACGATGTTCAGATCTGCTCTGGCCCCTCAGGCTGTAGACTGCACTGGCTTCCTTCTTACCAGCGAACGGCTTCTTAGTTGAACTCGAGGAGGTATCCTTTTGTATTTTACCACTCTGAATTCCAGCTTCTACTCTTTCTCCAGTTAAAATCAGCTCGATGAAACCAGATGACGAGCTGCCGATTAAGTGATTGAAAAATGGACCAGATAGCGTCCCCAGAAACATATCAACCAACTCCCTATCAGACAAAGGGGGTTAAACTTTCCCAGCCAAGTCTCTCCATTTTTGAGCATAATCTTTAAAACCTTCTTCTGCTCCTATGGACATACTCTGAAGTTGAGTACGAGTGGGAGCAAGGTCGGCATTATACTGATACTGCTTGTAGAAAGTAGCAGCGAGATCTTCCCACTTTCGGACACTGGCTCCCTCCAACTGGTAGAACCATTCAAGCTGAGTCCCTGATAGACTATCTTGAAATAAGTGCACCCACAAGTTTCTACCAGCGGTGTGGGGTTGGATTTTTCTGACATACGAGCGGAGATGGAGTTTTGGGCAGGACACCCTGTCATACTTGGCAAAAAATGGAGCTTTGAACTTATGAGGGATGACCACTCCCGATACCAGTCCCAATTCTCTGAAATCTAAACCAGGTATCTTCTGAACTTCCATGGCACTCAGACGGTCTTCCAACTACTTGTATATATCCTCAGCAGGAGGATATTGCTCATCGTTATAATTCGTATCATCGTCAGAAACTACAGGACTATGATCATTTTCCCCTTCTTGGTTCTACCCTTCCTTGGATGAAGAGGTCATATCAGTCTGATGGTTCAACCTTTCTCCAAATCTTCTGCCCATATTCAGAATACCAGTCTTCTTCTTTTTCTTCTTTTCTTTCATAATAAGGACTTTCAGATCTTCTTGGCCCTTTTCAAGACTTATGAACATCTGTTGGAACTGGGTGTTCTGTGCCTGAAGATCCTTGATGGCTTGATCGGAAGACATTTCTGTTGAAATAAACAGCAAAGAAGATGAGAAACCTGTAGTGGTACCTGTAATGATGTGTATGATAATGGGATGTGCATGTAATGATTTCAAAGACTTCGGGAAATTTAAATTTGCAAACCAAAATAAACAAGAACTTTATTAGCTTAAATTTAAAGGTCCAAAATTCCTTTAAGGCGTTACAAATAAGTAAATAAATACAAATCTAAAACTAGAAAAGAAAAATCAAAAGTCCCATGGACGCTTCCTCTTTGTGCTGATATAATTATTGAGTACTCTTTCTTCCTGGAGCTGCCTGGTAAGCTTTAAAACCTTCCTCTCTTGATCATGGAACTGTTCCCTGTAAGTATCCCGCTCATTCCTCAGCTGAATCCAAGATCTCTGTAACTCCCCAAGATCGGTGGGCATATAAGGATAGAGAACCGTGTAAGGAATGCCTTCTTCAGTAGTGGGCTCCACAATCACTGGTAATACGGCCACATAAGGCATCATAAGCTTCTGGGAACGAGCTCGTACCCATTGGAGGTAAGGCTGCATAGGAATGGAAGTCTTTGGTCCCAAATCTTTGGGGTCAGATCTGTTTACCATGCCCCAAGCTCGTATGAACCTCCAGCGATACTCCTTAACATCATCCTTATAGTTGAATACAATGCTCTCAATAAATAACTCATGGGGACCATCCCTTCGAGCGTGACCAAATTGTCGTAAGGCTAGACAAGGATTGTAAGTGATACCCCCTCTGATACCAAGTAATGGGACATTAGCATACTCCCTATAGCGATCAATAATAGCAATGTCTTCCATAGCTCGGGAACACCAAAGAATATACGTATGAGCGAGTGACATTATCTTGTGCGACCAACCCAAACCTTCTTCGTTCTTCAGTACAGACTTAGGGAGGTGAGAAATAAACCACCTCGACAGCAACGACATGCAGCACATAAGAGTCCCTCTTCTCTTCATGGTACGAGTATGGAGAGCGTGAAAAATATCTCCAAGCAGGGTAGGCACAGGGTTGCGGGAAAGGAAAATCTTGATAGCATTCACATCTACAAAGGAGTCCGGATTAGGGAAGAGAACTAAACCATAGATAAGAAGAGCCAAAACCTCCTCAAAAGCCTGAAAATACAAATCATCCCAAAATAGCTGAGCTTTGTCTATCAGAAATTTGACTAGAAAACCCTCGACTCCTCTTTGAGTTTCCCAATTAGATACCACGTCGGCCCGTTTCAAATGCAAAGCTGAGGCAATGAATTCTGGCTTAGGAACTTCTTCTATACCTGTGAAGGGTACCTGTTCAAGAATGGATATGCCCAATAGTTGAGAGAATTCTTCCAAGGTGGGTACCAACTGATAATCTGGAAAGGTGAAGCAGTGATGCTTGGGATCAAAGAACTTAAAAAGTACGCTCATCATCTATTCATCAAGGTTTGAAGTAACCAGGCTGAGAAGTTGACTGTATCTCTTAATGAAAGTAGAAGTTTTAGAAACTCTTGATGCTAGCTCTTTGAGTTGAGAAGGTATCTGCATAAAGCTGATTCGGATAGTATTTCTACGCACGGAAGCCATGATCTGCAAAACAGAACAAAGATAAATTCCCTTGGTCTTTGAAATGGTTAGTGTAATGAAGCATGAATGCCATTTTATAATGCATGATGTCATGATAAACCACAGGTATAGCAAACACAGGTATAGCAAACACAGTTAAGTCACACCAAGTCCTTAGGTTTAAGGCTTGCATGAGGTCAAAGGTAATACCCTCTTAAAGTTAAGTTGGTTTCAAACCTATCCTAGAAAAGTAACCGGGTTCTAGAGGATCTCAATATCACTGACCATCCTTTATCGGTCATGGTTTCAGCTCACACAATCTTTTCTTGCAGCCAAAATATTCCGAAAGTCTAGTCTCAATGAGTGTAGCATCGAGTATCAACCATTTCTCAGCTCTACACTGACTCCGGCTATCTCGCTAATTTCTAATGGCCAAGTTGTGAAATTAAAGGTTCTAAGGCCAGTTGATGCTTCACGACACTACGCAGCGGCCCCGTATTCTCCTCGTTTCACCATAAGGGATACCGGTACCAACCAAAGTGCTACACCAACATAGCTATTGCTTCAACCGTATTTGTCTACGCTGTACAATTCCCTCACAGTCTATTGATACTTACTTAAAATGTGTTCCCTAGATTCAGGTGTAGGATCTACAGTAACCCCAAACAAAACCCTCAAAAATAAAGCAAATAAAACAATCAAGAGAAGCAATTTAAATGACCTATATCCTAAGGTATACCCCACTTATAAGTCCCCAGCAGATTCACCAGGTCTGTGATACGGTGGCAGAACCGACAGTTATACTGGTTTGCATTTTTCGTTTTGTGTGTGCAAAATGTCGCGGTAAGTAAGAGTCGTCATCGACTTTTATTTCATCCAACCGAAAAGGAAAAATGTACAGAAAAAAATCCTTTTTCGAGATATTCTGAGTACGGAGGGTAGATTATAGAAAGGGAAGGTGTTAGCACCCTTTCTATCTGTGGTTTTCCACGGGCTCTTAGGTACTTGCTCATTTTTAAATTGCTTGTGTATGTGCTTTGTTTTGAAAAGTTTTACTTCGTGATAACCCTTGTATCAGTCCTCAAGAGTGTGACGAAGTTTGTTTTGAAAATTTGTTTGAAAAGTGTAAGTGTGAAAAGCTTTGATTTGAGCAAGTACCTACTAGCATTTACCTACTCGAAAAAGAGATTGTTTCTATTCTTGTTTCCTTTAGACAGCGCTATCCTACTATTGAAAAATAGGTAGCACCGTCGTTGGAATTGTAAGGGTCAATTTGAAAGGGACCTACGATCACTAAAGCAATATTAGGACACCTTAGTAGTCCCTAGAGTCTTAAGATCTTTTTCGAGGCAACATTTTCGAGGCAACATTCGAATGGGACAATTTGATCTTTTAGACAGGAGGGCAACCACTAAGACACCCTATGCTTAATGATCGTTTACCGAAGGTAACCGAAGTGAGAGTATACCCTAAGAGTAAATATGTGCGAGTGATCCATTTTCAGTTTATTTAATCTTTGCACATTAGGGTTTTCTAACCATTTTAATTTGTCATGCATTCTTGTCATACAATCCTATTAGCATACATCTAGACAGTTAAATATTTGCGGGAATTAAAAATGCGAGAAAATAAACCTAGCTATTACAAGGCTTCGGAGAGGGGGATTAATTACATAACCAAAAAAGTCGGGGATTTAAACAGTAAATAAAAACCCTAAGTCAACTATTACAAACCATGAACAGTTACAAAATATTGGAAAAATAATTAACAAGCGTGTGGCGAATTAAATGCGAGGCGATTAGGGTTTTGACCCTTTGACTAATCATACTGGCGATTGATTAAAGAAAAATGCCTTTTTTGTCATGTTTTGTTATTTGAGAAAATAATGGAATAATTGAATTAAAAGAAAATCCTAAGTTCTAATTAATATTAATTTTTGAAAATTAATTAATTAATTCTAGACAACCTATTTTTGTATTTTTATTGTTTGAAAAAGAAAAGAATTAAATCAAGAACTTAAACCTAATTTTCTAATTGATTTTAATTATAAAAAACAAGTTGAAATTTCCCTAAATTAGATTAAACTAAATTAAATTAAATTTGATAAAAAGAAGGGAAAAAACCTAATTCTAATTTTTGTGAATTCTTGATTTTATGTTTTTTTATTAAAAAAAATTGATTTTAAAATAAAATAAATAAAGGATTAAGAATAAAGTAAAATAAAATAAAAAGAAAGAATGAGGAATGGGCCTGATAGTGTTAGCAATTCTGGGGGTTTGAAGTTGAATTTCTAGGCCTAAAATACTCCAAGGCCTGGTCAACCTTTGAAGCTGGGGCAATGTTGACTTTGTAGAACACCATGGATCTTCATTGCTGGCACATTGGATTTGGCTAGCTAGGCATCCAGTGGCCAGAAGTTGAGGGTGTATGGAAGGCGTTTGATGGTGTAGCGCATTGGATCTGCCTGAAACAATCAAGAAAATAATAAAATGCACACGCCCGGGATCGAACCGAGGACGTGTGCATCAAAGACATTCCCTCCAACCATCTGAGATAGCGTGTTAAGTTGTAAGTATAATAAAAACAAAACATAATATTCAAAACAAGATAGTGGGGACAATCAAACGCGCGAAATTTCAAACGGGCTAGTCCTATGTTGCCACGCCATCATCTTCTTCACCGATTCCTTCGTTTTAGAAAGAAGACTTTTACCTACAGACGTTTACTGTAGGTACAAACCTGTTCATCTCCAAAATTGCACACGATCAAGATAAATGAAAAGTACTGGTACCAATCAACTCGTCTCCCCTCACGAGCATCATGGTACCAGAATTAAGGCCTAATTTTGCCTGCATTGAAAAACCCTAAACAAGAACAAAAAAACCCTAACAATGGCAATATCAGGTACATGCATAAAAAATGAAATCAAATGGCATGGTTAGCTTGCAAACATGATGACAAACACAAATATAACAATCAAAAGTGATAATGATGCAAGAATCGTGAAAATCGAATTGAGAAAAAATGCCAAACTGTGGGAGGCGTAGAGCGTGTTTCTGGGCGTGTTGAAGCTTTCAAAGGATGCTGTTAGCTTCCTGATATGTCTAGCAAGCGATTGGAATGGCTAGGAGGGCTTGAGATATCCAGTGGAATGAAAACCAACTCCCATTTTTATTTGAATTTTTCAATTTTGTCCTGCACTTCTCACGACCTCTAACCCCTATTTTTTGATCTGGAAAGCTTCATTATATAACCTAGAATGAATTAGGTTAAAAAACTTGGCATGAATCTTTGCATTTATCCAAGATTTGATTTGATTTTCAAGTTGTATGATATGTTGCTATTTTGAGCCAAATCATGCCTTTCTTGTACCAATTGGCCTTGATTCGAATTGATCTTGTAAACTCAGCATATCTTGATTGCCAAACTGTCAAAAAAACAAATCAAATCATATCTTTATTAATTTTCATCATTTATTTGATTTAATTCACTTTTTAATTAATAAAAAATCAAAATAAATTGGAAAATGAAGCACATAATGGGTAAGTGAGCATTTGAGTCGTGGACCACATTATAATTGAGGTGTAAGCATAAAAAGTTTGACCCATTTAGCAAAAAATGCAAATTTGGGCACATTTGACTTTTGGCAAATTTGCAAAAATGGTCAAATTGGCCAATGCATAACTCTCTCAATTTTGACCCTAAAGAGGTGTCCTTGGACTTCCTAGAAAGCTTAGGATGTCCTCTAAGCAACCCTTTTTGTCTCATATCAATTGAGTCTTCCATGTTCATGTATGAAGCTTTGACCCAAAAGGTGTTTTTGTTGACTTTTTAAAAGGACCTATAATGTCAAAATTCATATCTTTTTGTGAGTGCATATTATGAACTTGGGATATGAAGATAAATTGTAGGGAATTTAATTATCTTTAAAATGATCTTTGGATGGTCCATTTTTGATAAAGTATAAGAAAGTTATGCTTGGTCAAAGTTGAGTTAACTTTTCCTACAAGACCCTAATTTAGCTACTTTTGGGTTTTGATGAATTGTGAGCAATCCTTGAGGAATCATGATCAACCCTTGATCAAATGATGGATAATACTTCAAAATTAGGATGTTGACCAAAAATCTTGATGTTTGACTGTATGTGGGCCACAGTTGACTTTTGACCTAATACAGTCGATTCTCAAGCATCTGAGCAGTTGACTGAGCAAACTTCTTCTGCAAGGCTTGAAACTTGACATGGATGATCTTGAGAATATATTAGGACAATGGTGATCATTTTAGTCCTTTGTGGTTCACACATCTTGATGAAAATAGAAACCCTAATTTGAGGTATGCTGCCTTAGGAGAGAGTTTGTCTGGTCAACTCTTGAACTTCCTTGAGCAATTTGGGGACCTCACTTGCCAGGTTTTGAGAAATATGGGAGGGAAAATTTTTGGGTACAACACTTACCATCTTTCTTCAGCACTGGAACAACATTTGCAACCCATTGGGGATACGATGTCACTACCAAGAAACCTGCATCGAACTGTTTCATTTCCTCAACCTTGATTTTCTCTGACATGTTTGGACGCATGAGACAAACCTTTTGTTTAATAGAAGAATAAATCTCTTTCATTGGCAGACAATGAACCACGATATCAACATCGAGCCCTGGCATGTCTTCGTATTACCAAGCGAACACCTCAACATAGTCGTGTAACATCTGAACCAATTTGCCCTTGATATCATCTTCCAGGTTAGAGCCGATCTTGACTTCTTTCTTATCTTCCTCATTACCCAAATTTATCACTTCGACCGGTTCTTCGTGCGGTGGATAGCCTTTTCCTCTTGTATCAGAAGTCTGGCGAGTTCTCCAGGTATCTCACAATCTTCTTCACATCCGTGTTTGGCTTTATAGATCAGATTTTCAAAGTCATAAACGAAAATAGCAGAATTGTTGTCAATGAGATCCGAAGTGGATGTGGATCTGCAAATGTGTGTGTTTGCATGTAAGGTCACATGGTTATTTGAAAATGCAGTAAAGTAAAAGAAAGACAAGGAGCGCAAAATTTAAATGCAAAATAGTCCAATGTTTTCATTAAATGAGCATATGATATATGGAATGACAACCCTTAACAAATGGACCATTGTGTCCCGGGAAAGGCACATGGTTTAAAGTAATTGTTTTGAATAAAATTACAGACAAATTTCTTAAAGCAGTAAAAACAAGAAATAGCAATTACTCCTGGTTGAAGGAGATTGAGATGAAGTCCTTGGCTTTCCAGTTATTAAGTCCACCATCAATAGTCTGGAAGATCCAGTCGTCTAGGTCGCCATCATTATCAGTGTCTTCCAGTGCATTGACTCCATGATTACTAATATAGATAGGTGGTTTCCCAGCATGAGCACGTCGAACCTCTTTTTGAGCCTTGAAGGTGAAGCCCAGCCCAAATTTGTCTGACTTGTATGGGATATAAGGAAGTTGTCCCCAAATGGTGCAACCTCAAACTTTAACAACAACACGAGCATCCTTGAGAGAGGCCATTCTTGGTGTATCTTTAGCAGCTTTGGGATGGCAGGAGTGGCCTTGGCAACCACAATCATTGGGGGACTACTTCAAACGCTTGATAAGGAGTTTCAATGAATTCTCCATCCATTTCAACATATTTTAATGAATTCAAATGACTAATCATAAACTCTTCCTCCCCATAGACAGTGACAATTTTCCCTTTGACTGGGTACTTCAACTTTTGATGTAATATGGAGGTAACCGCACTTGCCCCAAGAATCCATGGGAGTTCGAGTAGGAAATAATAAGTCGGGCAGATATCTATCACATAGAATGTTGAGTTGAAGACTTGAGACTCAACCTTGATAGGGAGATCAACCTCTCCATGGACCATTCTCTTTGATCTGTCAAAAGCTCTCGCCACAATGTCATTGGGTTTCACTACTAAACCTTCACAGTCCAACCTATCCATAGCACCTTTTGGTAAGACATTTAGGGAGGACCCAATACCCACTAACACATGTTCTAAAGTGGTGCCTTTACATTCGATGGAAACATGCAGAGCTTTGTTGTGATTCTTCCCCACCTAGGTCAATTCTGCATCCGAAAATACCAAACCATTGTCAGCAGTCAGGCTTGCTACACAGTTCTCAAATTGGTCAGTAGTGGTTTCTTGAGCAACATGGGCATTCTTCAGGAAATTTAACAGATCTTGGGCATGCGCATCAGAGCATAATAGAAGGGACAACATGGATATCTTTGAGGGTGTCTACCCCAATTGCTCCATTATCATGTAATCACTTTTTCGGATGATCTTCAAGATTTCTTCCATCTCTTGTCTAGATAGATCTTCAATTGTCACATCTTTTATGGGTGCCTCCGTCCGGGCAGGCTCAGTAACTTTCTCTTTACCTCGGGCACTAGCAATTTCCCCAGCAACAGGAATTCGAACAGGTGTTGTTGTAGTTGTTGGAGGAGAGATATCCAGAGAGAAGACCCTTCATGTTCTTGTCACTTTACTGGTTCCAACAATGTTTGTAATTTCAAAACCTTCATTTTCAGCAATTCATGTCTCTTGCTTGACGCCATAATAATAAACTTCTGCCCCATAGTTCCAGGGTAATGCTTTGTCATAGGTATAGGGGACTGGTCCCGGTGTAGTAACGATCAAGGGAGCTACTATGGGCTTAGCGGAAATCCTTATAAGGCCTTTGGAGGTGATCCTAATAGTAGTATTAGAAATAGTAATTATAGAAACATCTTCAAGTGTACTTTCAGGAAAACTTTTTATAGATGGATTTGTTGTACCCCAAAGTTTTCCCTCTCATTTTACTCAATACGTGTCAATTGAGGTCCCCAAGTTGCTCAAGGAAGTCCAAGAGTTGACTAGACCAACTCTCTCCTAAGGCAGTATACCTCAAATTAGGGTTTCATTTTTCATCAAGATGCTTGAGTCCAAAGGATCCCAAATTCCTTCCAAGGTCCTAATATGTTCCCAAGATCATCCACGTCTAGTTTCATGCCTTGCACAAGAAGTTTACCCAGCCAACTGCTCAGATGCTTGAGAATCGACTGTACTAGGTCAAAAGTCAATTGTGGCCCACGCACATTCAAACTTCAAGATTTTTGGTCAACATCAACATTTTGGAGTTATATCCATGATTTGATCAAGGGTTGATCATGATTCCTCAAGGAATGATCCAAATTCATCAAAACCCAAAAGTTGCTAAATTAGGGTTTCTTAGGAAAAGTCAACCAAACTTTGACCAAGCATAACTTCTTCATACTTTATCAGAAATTTTCCATCCAAATCTCATTTTGAAAAGGATTAAATTATATACAATTCATCTTCAGCTCACTAGTTCAAAATATGCACTCACAAAAAGATATGAATTTTGACACTATTGGTCATTTTGAAAAGCCAACAAAAACACCTTTTGGGTCAAAGCTTCATACATGAACATGGAAGACTCAATTGAGATGAGACAAAAAGGGTTGATTAGGGGACATCCTAAGCTTTCTAAAAAGTCGAAGAACACCTCTCTAGGGTTAAAATTGGAGGAGATATGCCTTATCAAAATTGACCTTTTTTGCAAAATTGCCAAAAGTCAAATGGGCTCAAAATTGCATTTTTTGCGAAATGGGCCTAACTTTTTATGCTTGCACCTCACTTATAATTTAATCCACGACCCAAATATACAACCTCATGTTATTTGCTTCACTTTTCAATTTATTTTGATTTTTTGTTAATTAAAATTTCAATTAAATTAAATAATTGATGAATAATGGAAAAGATATGTTATGATCTGATTTTTGGACAGGATTTCAATCAAATAATGCAAGGATATCATGATTAATTCGAATCAAGGCTGATTGGTACAAGAAAGGGAAGATTTGGCTCAAAATAGAAAGTTTACATAAGCTTCAAAATTAAATCAAATCTCTTATAATTGCAAAGATTCAGTCCAAATTTGTTGACCTAATTCAGTATATTATAAGGACATAACAATTCCAGATCAAGAAAACGAGGATTGGAGGCGTGAACAAGAAGAACAAAACTCCAAAAAGTTGACAAAAGTTGTGACTCGGTTTCAAGCTTGGAGGTCAATTCAAGCCATTCTTGAATTGCCAAACAATTCCTGGACCTTTCCAGAAGCTAACCCAATCAGTTGCACGCCTCTACACGTCCAGAATCGCCTTCTAGAAGTCCCACAGTTTTCCCTTTAATTCAAATTCAATTACTGTAATTCTTGCATCTTTAGCATGTTTAAGTTACATATTTGTGATCCTCACTTTGTTTGCAAGCTAACTAGATGATTTAATAGCGTTTTTGGAGCCTGTACATGCCTTTACCATTGTTAGGGTTTGTATGTGCAGTTTAGGGGTTTTGTCCACAAGTTAAATTGGCCAGCAAAAGGGGTACCATGGTGTTCACAAGATCAAGACGAGTTGATCTATATAATTAGATGCCATTTATCATGCGTGTACATGATTTTTGAATGAGACAGGGTTATAGCCATGGCAAAACGTCTGTAGGTAAACGTATTTTACCTAAAACAACGGTCCAAGGAAGAAGATGATGCGTGTCAAAGCATGGTTGGCCAATTCAAATTTGGCGCGCGTTGTCTGGCCACTAACTTGTTTTCCAATATATTATATGTGCATTATTATGTTAACAATTGAGGAATCCAGTGCAGTTGGTCAGAGGAAGGAGGTATGAAGCTCATGTCCTGGGTTCGATCCCAGGCGTGAGCTTTTGGCATTTTCTCCATTATTTTCATCAGATCCAACACACCTCACCTTTTGAGGATCATCACACGCCCTCTGATCTCATCCTCTAGATCCATCTCCAGCCAGATCCAGCACACCTCACCTTCTAAGGATCATCTCGCGCCCTCTGATCTCATCCTCTGGATTCACCAGATCCAGCATACCTCACCTTCTGAGGATCATCAAACGCCTTCTGATCTCATCCTCTGGATCCATCTCCAGCCAGGTCCAACGCTAACATATGCAAGTCTACCATGAGTCCCCAAAAGATGGTCTCATTGGATCAGGCGCCAGACTCTGGGCCATTCTTTTGGGTTTCATAAGTTCAACATACACCCCCCAGATTTACTATTCAACACAGGCCCAATTCTCAATCTTTTTCTTTTTTATTATTTTGTTTTCTTTATTTATTTATTTTATTTTTAAAATCAGTTTTTTCTATAAAATCATAAAAATCAAAAAGTCATAAAAATTAGAATTAGGTTTTTTTATCAAATTTAATTTAATTAATTAGCTTAATTTAATTTAGGGTAACTCTAACTTATTTTTACAATTAAAATCAATTATAAAACTAGGTTTAAATTCTTGATTTAGTTATTTTCTTTTTTTTCAAACAAAAACACAAAAAAAATAGGTTAACTTAATTATTTTTCTTAATTAAAGTTAATTAGTGTGATACGGTGGGAAGAGAACTGACTGTTTTTGGAATGCTGGTTTGCGTTTTGCGTTTGTTTTTGCAAAACGTTGCGGTAAGCAAGAGTCACCACTGTCTTTTATTTTATCCAACAAGGAAAGGAAAAAAGCACAGAAAAATTCCTTTTTCGAGATGTTTCTCGGGTCCGGGGGTAGATTATAGAAAGGGAAGGTGTTAGCACCCTTTCTATCCGTGGTTATCCACGGGCTCTTAGGTACTTGCTCAAAGTGTTTTAAAAAATTTGCTTTTCTTTGTGTTTGTGGGTTTGAAAGAAGTTTTTGTTTGAATGGTGTAAGTGCGAAAAGTTTTGTTTTGTTTTGAAGAGAGCAAGTACTTAAGAACCATCTACCTATTCGAAAAAGGAATCAATCAGTGCTAATATCCTTTAGACAATGCTATCCCACTATTGATGAGTAGGTAGCACCGTCGTTGGAGTTTTAGGGTCAATTTGATTAAGGGACGTGTGGTCACTAAAGCAACGTTAGGACGCCTTAGTGGTAACCCTAATGTCTTAGATCATTTTTTCGAGGCAACCGCTTCGAGGCAACTATGATCTCTAGACAAGAGGACGACCTCTAAAACTTCTTATACTCAATGACCACGTTCGAAGGCAACCAATTGAGGTGTACCCTAAGAGTGTGCATATGCGAGTGTGTTTTTTCGGTTAATATTATCTTTGTACATGTCATGGGTGAGTGTGATCGATGGAAATATAACTGACTGTTTTTTAAGCTGGTTCGCGAAATGTCGCGGTAAGCAAGAGTCGCCACCGTCTTTTATGTTCTCCAACATGGAAAGGACAAAAGCACAGCAAAATTCCTTATTTGAGATGTTTCTCGGTTCGGGAGGTAGATTTATAGAAAGGGAAGGTGTTAGCACCCTTTCTATTCGTGGTTATCCACGGGCTCTTAGGTATTTGCTCTTATGTTTTCAAAATTTGTTTGCTTTTCAAGTGTGTGTGGGTTTGAAAAAGTTTCGTTTGAAAAATTTCTAAGTAACTCTTGTATCTGTCCTCAAGAGTGTATGAAATATTCGTTTGAAAACCTTTTGAAAGTGTGGGTGCGAAAAGTTGTTTTTGTTTGTTTGAGAGAGAAAGTACCTATGAGAAATCTACCTACTCTAAGGAATTAGGTTGTCTAAGAGTCCTTTAGACAGTACTATCCCACTATTGAGAAGTAGGTAGTACCGTCGTTGGAGATATTCGGGTCAATTCGATTATTAGGGACATGTGTGGTCACCAAAGCAATAGTAGGACACCTTAGAAATAACCCTAATGTCCTAGATCCTTTTTATCCGAGGCAACCGTTTCGAGGCAACTGGATCTTAGACAGGAGGGCAACCTCTAAAACACCCTATGCTTGACGACCACGTTCGAGGCAACCAGTGAGGCGTACCCTAGGAGTGGAGTGTGCATGTGTGTTGTTTCAGCTTATGTTTATCTTTGAACGTGCATTTGTGAGCTACGGATTGATTTTATTTGTCATACAAGTCTTTCATGCATTTTTAACAGTTAAGAGTGCGGAAAATAAAGTGCGGAAAAGGTAAATCTAGCTATTACAAGGCGCGGGTATATACATCGCCAAAAACATAACCCGTTTGGAAAATAAAAATGCAAGAAATTAAAAGAAAGCGATAAGGTTCTAATTAACTATTACATTTCTGAGCAGATACAAAATAATGAATTAAAAAAATGAATACGCGTGCGAAAAGAAGTTGAATCGGGATGTCCTAGGGTTTTGACCCTTTTTTGAGAGAAAAAAATGAGATTTGTCCCTTTTTTTGCAATTAATGAAATTAAGCCTAATTATTAATTAACTTATTAAAAGAAAAAAAAATGTTTTTGTGTTTTTTATGTCTTTAATAAAATAAAATAAAAAAAGGAAATTAAAAGTGTCAAAAAAACCTAAGTCTAATTCATTTTTATTTATTGTAAAAGAAAATTAAAATTAAACCTAATTAAACTAGATTAATTTAAATTAGTGTTTATTTACAAAATAATTACCTAAGTGAAATTAATAAAAATAAAATATTTAAATTTTTTAGTTTTCTGAATTTTTATTGTGAAAATGTTAATTAATTAGTTTTAGTGATAATAATAATAATAATTAGAAGAAAAAAGTTAATAAATAAAAATGGAAAATATAAAATAAAAGAAAAAAGGATGAACCAAAGGGGGGTTCTGGGCCCAGAATGGAGGTTTGCTAGCAGATTCTAAGCCCATTAACCCCAAGCCTGCGTTGACCTTCTGAATTCTCTGTAGCACGTGTTGACTGGATACATGGTGGTCGTCCACTCTAAGCCATTGGATCGCTGCTTGTAAACACCTGGCGCCTGGATGATTGAGACCTATGGTGGAATGCCTTGTATAGCGCTGCATGAGATCATGTGAAGAAAAGAACAAATAAATATTTTGGGGGACCTGGGATTCGAACCCAGGTCCCAACGTTCCATGCCTGCACGCCTTAGCCACTGAGCCAATTGATTCAATTGTAATAATAATAATAAGTGGTCAATATATTAGTAAATCAACGCATATGCCAAAAAAAATAAAAAAAGCGCGCGATTGTTTGAAATGGCCAATCACGCTGTGATGCATCATCATCTTCTTCAACAAAATGCTGGTTATTTTCCTGCGGATTTTCATCCGCAGGTAGTTTCGTAGGCTATGCTTAGAATCGTCCCTAGGCCTCAAAAAAACATTCCAAGACCATGGTTGGTCTCGTCCATGTCTCCTGAGTTCATCCCTGCTCCTTATTTGTTCTGATTTCACCTGAAAATAAAATCCCTAAAAACCATACAAATAAACCCTAGGCACGGGAATTGTCATATAAGGCCTAAAAATGAAATTGAATGATGCCATTAGGTTAGAAATCAAACTAGGAGTATGAATATGCTAATATTTTTGAGAAATCATGCAAGAATAAAGAAACACGATTCCATGTTCAGAGGTGACTTTGTGAGTACTTACAGTGCTTGATAGGTGGTCTTAGGATGCGTTTGTGGTCGCTTTGGCTTCAGGGGATGGCAAGGAAGGATGTCACGTTCTCCTTTTGGTCTGAAAGTGCTTGCAATACTATTTTTTGACAATTTTTCCACTTTTGCTCTGGCCGTTTGTGCACTCTCTAGGTTGTGAATTAGGTTTGTCACGCTTGCTTATGTAGGTATGAATGAAATTAGGTCAGCAGCTGAGCTTGTATCTTGGTCTAATTAAGTTTTGAGATTTTGTTGTCCACCATTAAAGACCTTTCCATCTTTGAAGCAAAACCAAGATTTCATGCACAAAATAGCCCTAGCACGAATTTGGTAGCTGGCATGTGGTATATGAAAGTTGTTCAAATCCAAAAGATGCCATTCCATTAATTTTTAAATTTTATTTGAATTATTATGGATTTAAAATGAATTAAATCAATAAAAATTAAATAAAATGGAAAAATAAATGTTTGGTCTTGAAATTAATTATGGGACACGTGGGTGGCATGACAAGGCTGAATCAAGTGGAAGAAAGTGGGCCCTTTTTGTCAAAAATTGAAGTTTCAAGGATAGTTGACTTTTGCCATTTCACAAATATTTCCCAACTTCTCCAATGCATATCTTGCTCAATTTTGATCATATGAACATGTTCTTGGACATTTTCGAAAGCTCTTGAAGTCTCTAACCAATGCCTTTGGTCCCATGTCATTTGGATTTACCAATCTCAAGTTATGGTCTTTGACTTAAAGTGCATTTTTGTTGACTTTTGAAAATGACCTATAATGTAGAAATTGATAACTTTTTGTGAGAGCATTTCTTGGACTTGGAATGTGAAGATGAGTTGTAGGAAATGTCATCCCCTTCATAATGAGAATTGGATGGGATTTTTCTGATGAACCATGAAAAAGTTATGCCTTGGTCAAGTTACAGTTGACTTTTCAGCTGTCCAAAAATGGAAACTTTTGCATCTTGATGATTTTTGAGCCATGCTTGAGGAATCATGATCAAGATTTGATCAAATGATGAGTGTGGCTTCAAAATAAGATGTTGACCAAAATTTTTGCCTTTTGACTGTAAAATGACCATTTTACCCCTGCAGTTGATTGTGAACCAAATAGGGCTTTTGACTGTGCAACTTGACCCTGTGAGTCTTGAAACTTGACTTGTAGATGCTTGACAATGTATATAGGCATATGGGAATTGATTGAGCCATTGAAAACCTCAACTTCCTTGAGAGAAACAAAACCCTAATTTTGACTAGCTTAGGAGGATGTTTGGACTGTGCAACCCCTTGAGAAATCTTGAACCATTTGAAGATGATTCTTGATAAACTTTGAAGAATATGGGAGGGAAAATTTTGGGGTACAACAGTTGCCCCTGTTCAATCTTCTTAAACCTGAGGATGTAGATTGGCTTGCGTGCCTTTCGTGATCCGAGGGTGGAAGATGATTGAACACTAGAGTGCCCAGAAATTTGCACTCACATAGTGGAGTATCAGCAGTGTGATGGCGGGAATGGGCTTACAGATGCCATTTGGTGAGATGGTGGATAGGAGGATGGGCTTATAGATGCCATCTGGAGACGTGACAGAACCTCGTCGAGAATGGGCTTATAGATGCCATTTGGAAACGTGTGTCGATCGCGTAAGAGATTCCTTAGCGAGAACTTGCGTACCTAAGAAAGAAAGATAATTACCTGGCCTGTTACAGGTGTTGATCTTCAATCCCTTCATGCAGATATGCCCTGGCTAGATACAGGTGTCGAATCTACAATCAATTGCTCACAGATATGCCCTGGCTAGATACAGGTATCGAATCTGGAACTGGTCGTCTACATATATGCCCTGACTGGATACATGTATCGAATCTACAATCAAATTACTCACAGATATGCCCTGGCTGGTTACAGGTATCGAATCTGGAATTAGTCGTCTACAGATATGCCCTGGCTGGATACAGGTATCGAATCTCTAAACTCTTCATGCAGATATGCCCTGGCTAGATACAGGTGTCGAATCTATAATCAATCACTCACAGATATGCCCTGGCTAGATACAGGTATCGAATCTGGAATTAGTCGTCTACAGATATGCCCTGGCTGGATACAGGTATCCAATCTCTAAACTCTTCATGCAGATATGCCCTGGCTAGATACAGGTGTCAATCCACAATCAAATTACTCACAGATATGCCCTGGCTAGATACAGGTATCGAATCTGGAATTAATCGTTTACAGATATGCCCTGGCTGGATACAAGTATCGAATCTCTAAACTCTTCATGCAGATATGCCCTGGATAGATACAGGTATCGAATCCATAATCGAATCACTCACAGATATGCCCTGGCTGGATACAGGTATCGAATCTGGAATTGGTTGTCTACAGATATGCCCTGGCTGGATACAAGAATCGAATCTCTAAACTCTTCATGCAGACATGCCCTGGCTAGATACAGGTGTCGAATCTACAATCAATTACTCACAGATATGCCCTGGATGGATACAGGAATCGAATCTGGAATTAGTCGTCTACAGATATGCCCTGGCTGGATACAGGTATCGAATCTCTAAACTCTTCATGCAGACATGCCCTGGCTAGATACAGGTGTCGAATCTACAATCAGTTACTCACAGATATGCTCTGGCTAGATACAGGAACCGAATCTAGAATTAGTCGTCTACAGATATGCCATGGCTGGATACAGGTGTCGAATCTCTAAACTCTTCATGCAGACATGCCCTGGCTGGATACAGGTATCGAATCTACAATCAATTACTCACAGATATGCCCTGGCTAGATACAGGTGTCGAATCTCTAAACTCTTCATGCAGACATGCCCTGGCTAGATACAGGTGTCGAATTTACAATCAGTTACTCACAGATATGCTCTGGTTGGATACAGGAATCTAATCTGGAATTAGTCGTCTACAGATATGCCCTGGCTGGATACAGGTATCGAATCTCTAAACTCTTCATGCAGACATGCCCTGGCTAGATACAGGTGTTGAATCTACAATCAGTTACTCACAGATATGCCCTGGCTGGATACAGGTGTCGAATCTGGAATTGGTCGTCTACAGATATGCCCTGGCTGGATACAGGTATTGAATTTCTAAACTCTTCATGCAGACATGCCCTGGCTAGATACAGGTGTCGAATCTACAATCAATCGCTCACAGATATGCCCTGGCTAGATACAGGTATCAAATATGGAATTGCGACCGTTGATGGTAATCATCTTTGGGTTGACCTTTTTCCTGAAAAGGCAAAACATCAGTTGTATGCAATGTCATGATGTATGAAATGAATGATGTCATGATGTTCACAAATAAATGAGATAGTGTTGTTTGCACTTTATCATGTATGTAAGCAGGATGTATGAAATGTGAAATGTTTATGAATGTATTTCGTTTGGGAAAATAAATCCTTGACGAATTCCGGGAAGTTTGTTGAATCCTGGGCTGATGTTGAAGAGTAGAATTCTTCGTTTCCACTGGGGATGATGATTGCAAGGATACACCGGTAGGAGAAGATGATTTCGTCGGGGAATAAACTTGTTGAAGAGATTACTCTGCGGGGAATTACTCTGTGGGAAGAGATACTTTGCTGAGAATTTGATGATAACTCCGTTGGGGATACCGTTGATATGTTTTGTTGAGGAATCTTGATGAACTCCACTGAGGGATAGGAAGAACTTCGCCGGGGACGATCTTTCCGTGGTAATTAGCTGAGGATAACCCAGTTAGACCCTGGTGGGGAATAACCTTTGAATAAAGCCGGGGAGACGCTTTCGTGCTCTGCAGGGGATAAGCTTCCAAAATCTACTGGGGATAAGCTTCCCGGGTCTATTGGGGAGGATGATTCAACTCTCCTGGGGGATCTTTTGAGACTGTACTGGGGAAGTGGCTCCACTGGGGTGTCTTGTATTTCGCTGGGGAACAATCTTATATTAAGACTGCCGAGGATGCTTGCTTAGGAACATCTGTATACTCCACTGAGGAATATTGAGATTTTCTGGGGATGTCCAACTTCCTTAAGGCTGACAGTAGACTAACTCTGCCTTGGGGAGAGTATTGCTGACTTGCTAGGGATACTGTGCCTTTTCGGGGCTGATTGGAGACCAACTCTGCTCGGGGGAGAGTATTGTTGATTCTGGTCTTACTTTGCGGAGAGTGAAGGTATCCTGGTTACGTTCTTCAGCCGAACCTACCTTGGTACCTTGATGGACAGAGCAACTAGATCGCGTGGGCAACTCATTATTGCACCTGTTTCTGATGTCACCTGTAATTAGCCCTTTGTTTCGCATGCAAATATTTATGAGTTAGCAATTAATGTCAAATGCATATATCAAAAATGAACATTGGACGTTCTTTGCAAAACAAAACAGATAAAGGAAAAACAATTGGCAATTTTTCTGGAAAGTGAGCTTGTATTGATTTTGAAGTTTGCCTGTAAATAGGCGTTTTGTGTACAAGAGGCTGACGTCCTAGTAAGAGAACGTCGCCGAACAACATAGAGTTTATACATTTTTGTGAAAAGGAAACAAAACAGCTATGTGAAAAATAGTCCCACTGGGTTCCAACTCTACTATCGCCTTTATGTCTTCAGGCGTCTCATCACTTTGCTGCTTAGTTGAAGATGAAGCTGATTGATCGATGTCGTCTGATCCTGATAGTTGATGCCGAATTCTGGATGCAAGGTGATCCAATGAGACATAGTATTATGCTTTAATCCCTAACTTTTTCCTGGACCGCCCTTTCGGGTTTTTAGTCCACCGGGATACCCATTTTTGCCCAAGCCGCCTTTTCAGGTTTTCGACTTGCCGGGTGTACAGATTTTTTTCATTTCACCCCTTATTTTTGCCCGAACCCTTTTGGTTCGCCGGGAAGCCCTTATTTTTTCCTAGGTGTGTAAACCTAGCGGGTCTTTTGTTCATGCGTAGTATCTTTTTACTATGTCTGCATTGGCGGGGTGAGGAAGGTCGTCACCATCCATGGTGGTTAGAATCATAGCTCCTCCTGAGAAGATGTGTTTAACCACAAATGGCCCTTCATACGTAGGGGTCCATTTTCCCCTGGGATCACTCTGAGGAAGGATGATGCGCTTGATTACCAGGTCTCCGACTTGATACTCCTGTCGTCTGACTTTTTTGTTGAATGCCCTGATCATCCGTTTTTGGTACGTTTGACCATGACAAATAGCGGTGAGTCTCTTTTCATCGATTAGATTTAATTGATCAAGCCGAGTCTGGATCCAGTCATCTTTGCTCAAACCTGCATCCTTCATTATCCGGAGAGAGGGTATCTGGACTTCAATAGGCAATACTTCTTCCATGCCATAGACCAAGGAAAAGGTGGTTGCCCCTGTTGACGTCCTTGCTGAGTTACGGTACCCATGAAGAGCAAACGGTAACATCTCGTGCCAATCTTTATAGGTCACTGTCATCTTCTGCATAATTTTCTTAATATTCTTATTAGCTTCTTCTACAGCCCCATTCATCTTCGGCTGGTAGGGAGAAGAATTGTGGTGCTGTATCTTGAATTGCTCGCAGAGCTCAGTGATCATCTTGTTGTTAAGATTGGTACCATTGTCTGTAATGATCCTTTCCGAGACGCCGTATCGACATATTAGGTTGTGCCGAATGAACCGTGCCACGACGTTTTTGGTTACGGTAGCATAGGAAGCTGCTTCAACCCACTTCGTGAAATAACCAATCGCCACCAGGATGAAGCGATGCACGTTGGATGCCGTAGGTTTGATCTCGCCGATCATATCAATGCCCCACATTGCAAAAGGCCAAGGTGCTGTCAAGACGTTCAAAGGAACTGGAGGAATGTGCACCTTATCTGCGTAGATCTGGCATTTGTGACACATTCGAGAATATTGGTAACAGTCAGCTTCCATTGTGGACCAGAAATATCCTGCCCGAAGGATTTTATTTGCCATGGTATGTCCACTGGAATGTGTTCCGAAGGTACCCTCATGCAGCTCTGCCATAATCTTTTCTACTTCAGTCTTATCCACACAACGCAGTAGAGTTGAATCATGGTTTCGCTTGTACAGAATGCCATTGCTGAGGAAGAACTTTGCAGCGAACCTTCTCAAGAACTTCTTGTCATTAACAGATGCACCCTCGGGGTATTCTTGAGCTTCCAGGTACCTCTTCACTTCATGATACCAAGGTTTTTCAGTTACCTCTTCAGCCTCAAGATCGCAGCAATGTGCAGGTTCATCCAATTTCCAAATAATGATCCGGGGAGCCTCGTTGTCCCATTTGACTTTGAACATGGAAGACATCGTAGCCAACGCGTCCGCCAACTGATTCTCCTCTCTTGGGAAGTGTTCAAAAGTTATCTCCTCGAAGTGGGGAACCAACGTCAATACATACTCCTTGTAAGGAATAAGATTTGGGTGTTTCGTATCCCACTCGCCTTTGATCTGATTGATCACGAGAGCGGAATCTCCAAAGACACTCAGAAACTTGATCCTTAAGTCAATTGCAGCTTGAAGACCCATGATACATGCCTCATACTCTGCCATGTTGTTGGTGCAATTGAAACATAGCCGGGCAGTGAGTGGAGTATGTGTGCCTTTAGGGGAGATGATCACAGCGCCAATACCGTTACCCAAAGCGTTTGAGGCTCCGTCAAAGTGCATAGACCATCGGATCCTTCCTCAGGTCCTTCATCCGGTCCAGGTACTTCACAATCAGTCACTACCATGATATTCTCGTATGGAAATTCAAAGTTCATAGATTGATAGTTGTCCACTGTCTGGTGTGCCAAATGGTCTGCCAATACACTTCCCTTGATCGCTTTTTGAGTCGTGTACTGGATGTCGTATTCCGTCAAGATCATCTGCCATCTTGCTATTCTTCCGGACAAGGCAGGCTTTTCGAAGATATGCTTGATTGGATCCATTTTTGAAATCAACAGAGTAGTGTGAGTCAACATATACTGTCTCAGCCGGCGAGCAGCCCATACCAAAGCGCAGCAAGTTTTCTCGAGCAGTGAGTATCGGGTCTCACAGCCGGTAAACTTTTTGCTAAGGTAATAAATGGCGTGCTCTTTTCGGCCAGACTCGTCATGCTTCCCCAGCACACACCCTATTGAGTTGTCCAGTACTGTCAAGTATAAGATTAGAGGTCTCCCTTCAACCGGTGGCATAAGGATGGGTGGTTCTTGGAGATACTCTTTGATTCTATCGAAAGCGGCCTGACATTAATCGTTCCAACGTACTACTTGATCTTTCTTCATTAGCTTGAAGATTGGTTCACAGGTAGCAGTTAGATGTGAGATGAATCGGGCAATGTAGTTCAGCCGTCCTAGAAAGCCTCTGACTTCTTTTTCTATCTTGGGAGCCGGCATCTCTTGTATGGCTTTCACCTTGGCAGGGTCCACTTGAATACCTTTGTCGCTTACGACAAAGCCTAGTAGTTTTCCAGACCTCACCCCGAAGGTGCACTTGTTTGGGTTCAACCTCAGCTTGTACAACTTCAGACGATCAAACAGCTTCTGTAGATGGTCATGGTGTTCCTCCTTAGTTTGGGACCTTGCGATCATATCGTCGACATATACTTCAATCTCATGGTGGATCATGTCATGAAATAAAGCAACCATGGCACGTTGGTAGGTTGCCCCAGCATTTTTCAACCCAAAAGGCATGACCTTGTAGCAAAAGGTGCCCTACTGAGTAACAAAAGTGGTCTTCTCCATGTCTTCAGGAGCCATCTTGATCTGATTATAACCCGAGAACCCATCCATGAAGGAGAATACCTTGTGCTGAGCAGTATTGTCAACCAGAACGTCGATGTGAGGCAAAGGGAAATCATCTTTGGGGCTCGCCCTGTTCAAATCCCTGTAATCAACACACATTTGGACCTTACCATCCTTCTTCGGCACTGGAACCACGTTGGCAACCCACTGAGGGTAAGAAGTTACTGCAAGAAAACCGGCGTCAAATTGTTTCATAACCTCAGCTTTGATTTTCTCGGACATCTCTGGACGCATACGGCGGACCTTCTGTTTTACCGGAGGGCAACCCTCCTTTGTAGGCAGATGATGAACCACAATGTCGGTATCCAACCCAGGCATGTCTTCGTAAGACCAGGCAAAGATTTCCACGTAGTCATGCAGCATCTGAATCAACCATTGTTTCACGCTAGACTCCAGATTGGCACTAATCTTGACTTCCTTTCTGTCTGTCTCAGTACCCAGATTTACCGTTTCCACTGGATCTTCATGTGGCTGAATGGCCCTCTCTTCCTGGAGTAACAGTCTTGCAAACTCACCAGGAACTTCGCAATCATCTTCACCTTCGTCTTCGGCTAAGTTGATCGGATTTTCGAAGTCATAAATGGCAGTAGCAGAGTCGTTACCAGTGAGATCCAGAGTGGATTAGAACCTGTATAGGTGAGTGTGTGTAAATATAGCTGTTTTGCAATATATATAATAAAGAAAGAAAGGGAGCGCAAGATTTGAAATGCGAAAAACGTCCAATGCTTTTATTCATGATATATGAAGATGACAAATAATAAGCCCTCACAAATAAAGCCACGGTGCCCCGGGTAAGACACCGGGCCATAGAGTTTCAAATTATTGTTCGTTACAAATTTAAAACAAAGGAGTTCATTACTGAGTGACAAAAGTAATATGTACGAAGTCCTTCGCAGTCCAATTGCTTGGTCCACCGTCGGTCGTTGGGCAGATCCAGCTGTCGAATTCAGATTCCTCCATGTCGTCTTCATTCCTAATAGCATTCACTCCATGATTGGGCATGGGAGCAGTCACAACATTGGGCCTTTCGGGCGCCTCGAACTGTACTTCTTTAGCATCAATAAGGTCCTGAACCTT
Organism: Vicia faba; assembly: GCA_948472305.1. Taxonomy (NCBI): domain Eukaryota; kingdom Viridiplantae; phylum Streptophyta; class Magnoliopsida; order Fabales; family Fabaceae; genus Vicia; species Vicia faba. The sequence goes on along the minus strand of OX451739.1, from coordinate 440,860,506 downwards.
ATTCCTCAGAGCCCAACAGTCATCTGTGTTATGCCCCGGGCTGTCAGAGTGGTAAGCGCAGCGGGCGTTGGGATTATACTTCGGAGAGGTGGTGTTCACTACCTTCGGAGCTTCCTTGACAGTAACCAGATTGGTTGACAGCAGTTACGGCAATATCTGAGACAGGGTCATGCTGAGCCGAGTGTACTGCCTTTTGGGTCTCTCATCCCTTGGTTGGTTGTACTGCTGAGGAGTAGCAGCAGGCTTTGAAATTACCACCGCGTTGACAGCTTGGCGGCGTTCCGATTTGTTTTGTCTCCTTGACCCATAAACAGCACTAGCTTCCTTCTTGAAAGGCTTCTTTTCAGTACTCGAGGAGGCACTTTTCTGTATCTTCTCCGACTTGATACCCGCTTCTATCCTCTCACCAGTCAATATCAAATATGTAAACCCAGCAGAAGAATTACCAATCAGGTGATTAAAGAATGGACCATACAGGGTCCCTAAGAACATGTCCACGAGTTCACGCTCAGTCAACGGTGGCTGCACCCTGCCAGCCAGGTCTCTCCACTTTAGCGCGTACTCCTTAAAACCTTCTCCCGTCCCTAGCGACATACCCTGGAGTTGGGTACGTGTAGGAGCGAGGTCGGCATTGTACTGATACTGCTTATAAAAAGCAGTAGCCAAGTCCTCCCAGTTTCGAATACTGGCTCCATCCAGCTGATAGAACCACTCGAGTTGAGCCCCTGAAAGGCTATCCTGGAAGAAATGGATCCATAGATTCTTGTCTGCAGTGTAAGGTTGGATCTTCCTTACATATGATCTGAGATGCAGCTTAGGACAGGAAGCCCCGTCGTACTTCACAAAGGCAGGTGCCTTGAACTTGTGTAGGATCACCACCCCAGAAGATAAACCTAAGTCTCCAAAATCCAACCCAGGCACGCGTTGGATCTCCATAGCATTTAACCGGTCCTCCAGCTGTTGGTACCTGTCCTCAGCAGGAGGGTACTGGTCATCATTGAAATCTGTCTCGTTGTCGGAGACCACAGGGCTAGCAACCCTTCCCTCTTGGGGACTGCCTTCCCCAACAGACGGAGTAGTCAGCTCAGCTTCATTCTGCAGTGTATTCCCGAATCTGCGTCCAGTGTTGAACAGCACAATCCTCTTCTTCTTCTTCTTCAGGAGCAAAGCCTTCAACTCCTGTTGTCCCTGGGCTAAGCTCATGACCAGCTCTTGAAACTGGGCGTTCTGGGCCTGGAGGGCCTTGATAGCTTGTTCGGTAGTAGGTTCAGGATTCATGATGATCACTAAAATAAACATCGAAGAAGATTAAGCAACCTGTAGAAAAAGGGTACCTGTTATGCACATGATGCATGATATGCTATTTATGCAATGCATTCAAGGGTTCGAAAGTTCAAATTCGTTGTAGACAAAAAAGAACACACTTTATATTAGGAAATAATCTGTTCAGTACATCAGGGCCTCATGGGCAAAACATTACAAAATAATTAATCCCAAAAGACACTGCGCATCTTCTTTGGAGCAATGTATGTGTTGAGAGTCTTTTCCTCGTGTAGTAGGCGAGTGAGCTCCAAGACCTTCTTCTCACTGGCATGTAGACTGGTTTCAAGAGAATTCCGTTCTTCCTTGAGTTGGATCCAGCTCTTTTGCATTTCTTCCTAAGAAGTTGGCATGTCAGGATGTTGAATGGTGTATGGCACCTCTCCTTCCAAAACTGGCTCTTTGATCACGGGGAGAACATGAGGATATGGCATTACCAGCTTCTGGGAGCGGGCTCGTACCCACTTGAGATAAGGCTCCAGGGGGATGGAGTTCTTGTACCCCAATGTCTTACTATCTACCCTGTTGGGCATCCTCCAAGCTCTGATAAATCTCTGGCGAAGTCCTTGTGCATCATTGTCGAAGTCAAAAACTATGTCAGGATTCAACATGTCATGAGGGCCATCCCTCCGAGCATAACCAAACTGTCTCAAAGCCAGACATGGGTTGTAAGTAATGCCTCCTCTGATTCCAAGTAAAGGAACATTAGGAAACTCTCCGCAACGATCAATGATAGTTACATTTTTTCTGGACCGAGAACACCAATGTATATCAGCATGTGTAAGAGTCATCAATCGTTGTGACCATCTCAAACCCCGCTCGTTCTTCAAAGCTGATTGTGGAAGGTGCGAAATAAACCACCTTGCCAGGAGAGGAGTGCAGCACATGAGAACACCTCTTTTTCTCATGGTTCGAGTGTAACATGAGTGGAGGATGTCCCCAAGCAACGTAGGTATAGGATTCCTGGACATGAAGATCTTGACAGCATTGATATCTATAAGCTGATCTGGATTCGGGAACAACACCAACCCATAGACAAGGAGTGCCAAAACTTCTTCAAAGGCTTGTAGGTCAAGGGAATTCCAACATTCTTGTGCTTTCTCAAACAGGAACTTTGCCAAGAATCCTTTGATACCACTTCTAACTTCCCAATGTCCCTTGATGTCAGAGGGTTGTAGGCATAATGCTTTAGCAACCTCTTCAAGTTTTGGTTCCCTTTCCGTACCGTTGTAGGGTAGTTGACTGAGAATGGGAACCCTCAGAAGCTGAAAAAACTCTTCCAAAGTAGGTACTAACTGGTAATCCGGGAAAGTAAAACAGTGGTGCAAAGGGTCAAAGAAATGGAAGAGAACCTTTATCATATCTTCTTCAATGTTGGTGTTGACCAAGCTGATGAGTCTACCATGCCTTTCACTGAAGGAAGAGTTCTCGGGAATCCTGGATGTAAGCTCCTTAAGCTGAGGAGGGACCCTTACGAGGTTGATCTGAATTGTCTTTCTACGGATATTTTCCATGTCCTACAAAACAAGAACAAAGATGAAGATTCAAACCCTTGAAGTGGTTAGGAAATGCATATGATGCTTTATGATGTTATGATAAAAACACACCACAAGTATCCACAAAAAGCAAACATGATAAGGCACACAAGTCACACCAGACAGCCCTTAGAGTTTAGGCCAGCATGAGGTCTAGGTACTACCCTCTTTGAAGTTGGTGGGTTCAAAACCTGTCCTATCAAAAGTAATCGGGTTCTAAGGAGCTCAATATCATTGGTTTGTTTTCTATGTTCATTGTTTTGATTTAGCCACTGAACTGGCGATCAAAATATTCCAAGAAAACAACCCTCAATGAGTGTAGTATCGAGTATCTACCAACTTCGGACTGCACCAAAGTCGGTCATCTCACTACCCCTAAAGAGGTCAGGATGGTCAAGTAAGGTTCCTAAGGTCAGTTGATGCTTCACGACACCATGCGGCGGCCCCGTACTCTCCTTGACTTGACTCAAGGGTTACCGGTACTCACCAAAGTGCCACATCAACGTAGCAAACTGCTTCAACCGTGTCGGTATACCCCACACAGTTCCCTTACAGTTTGTTGCTACTTTCTAAAAGGAATCCCCAGATCCGGGTTAGGATCTATGAAACTCCAAGACAGGCCCACAATATTAAATCAAACAAAGCAAGCAATTGAAAACGTAAGAGTGGTCTAATCCTAAGGTACACCTCACTTATATGTAGTCCCCAGCAGAGTCGCCAGTTCTGTGATCGGTGGAAATAGAACTGACTGTTTTTTAAGCTGGTTCGTGAAATGTCGCGGTAAGCAAGAGTCGCCACCGTCTTTTATGTTCTCCAACATGGAAAGGACAAAAGCACAGCAAAATTCCTTATTCGAGATGTTTCTCGGTTCGGGAGGTAGATTTATAGAAAGGGAGGGTGTTAGCACCCTTTCTATCCGTGGTTATCCACGGGCTCTTAGGTATTTGCTCTTATGTTTTCAAAATTTGTTTGCTTTTCAAGTGTGTGTGGGTTTGAAAAAGCTTCGTTTGAAAAATTTCTAAGTAACTCTTGTATCTGTCCTCAAGAGTGTATGAAATATTCGTTTGAAAACCTTTTGAAAGTGTGGGTGCGAAAAGTTGTTTTTGTTTGTTTGAGAGAGAAAGTACCTATGAGAAATCTACCTACTCTAAGGAATTAGGTTGTGTAAGAGTCCTTTAGTCAGTACTATCCCACTATTGAGAAGTAGGTAGCACCGTCGTTGGAGGTATTCGGGTCAATTCGATTATTAGGGACATGTGTGGTCACCAAAGCAATAGTAGGACACCTTAGAAATAACCCTAATGTCCTAGATCCTTTTTATCCGAGGCAACCGTTTCGAGGCAACTGGATCTTAGACAGAAGGGCGACCTCTAAAACACCTTATGCTTGACGACCACGTTCGAGGCAACCAGTGAGGCGTACCCTAGGAGTGGAGTGTGCATGTGTGTTGTTTCAGTTTATGTTTATCTTTGAACATGCATTTGTGAGCTACGGATTGATTTTATTTGTCATACAAGTCTTTCATGCATTTTTAACAGTTAAGAGTGCGGAAAATAAAGTGCGGAAAAGGTAAATCTAGCTATTACAAGGCGCGGGTATATACATCGCCAAAAACATAACCCGTTTGGAAAATAAAAATGCGAGAAATTAAAAGAAAGCGATAAGGTTCTAATTAACTATTACATTTCTGAGCAGATACAAAATAATGAATTAAAAAAATGAATACGCGTGCGAAAAGAAGTTGAATCAGGATGTCCTAGGGTTTTGACCCTTTTTTGAGAAAAAAAAAATGAGATTTGTCCCTTTTTTTGCAATTAATGAAATTAATCCTAATTATTAATTAACTTATTAAAAGAAAAAAATGTTTTTGTGTTTTTTATGTCTTTAATAAAATAAAATAAAAAAAGGAAATTAAAAGTGTCAAAAAAACCTAAGTCTAATTCAATTTTATTTATTGTAAAAGAAAATTAAAATTAAACCTAATTAAACTAGATTAATTTAAATTAGTGTTTATTTACAAAATAATTACCTAAGTGAAATTAATAAAAATAAAATATTTACATTTTTTAGTTTTCTGAATTTTTATTGTGAAAATGTTAATTAATTAGTTTTAGTGATAATAATAATAATTAGAAGAAAAAAGTTAATAAATAAAAATGGAAAATATAAAATAAAAGAAAAAAGGATGAACCAAAGGGGGGTTCTGGGCCCATAATGGAGGTTTGCTAGCAGATTCCAAGCCCATTAACCCCAAGCCTGCATTGACCTTCTGAATTCTCTGTAGCACGTGTTGACTGGATACATGGTGGTCGTCCACTCTAAGCCATTGGATCGCTGCTTGTAAACACCTGGCGCCTGGATGATTCAGACCTATGGTGGAATGCCTTGTATAGCGCTGCATGAGATCATGTGAAGAAAAGAACAAATAAATATTTTGGGGGACCTGGGATTCGAACCCAGGTCCCAACATTCCATGCCTGCACGCCTTAGCCACTGAGCCAATTGATTCAATTGTAATAATAATAATAAGTGGTCAATATATTAGTAAATCAACGCATATGCCAAAAAAAATAAAAAAAGTGCGCGATCGTTTGAAATGGCCAATCACGCTGTGACGCATCATCATCTTCTTCAACAAAATGCTGGTTATTTACCTGCGGATTTTCATCCGCAGGTAGTTTCGTAGGCTATGCTTAGAATCGTCCCTAGGCCTCAAAAAAACATTCCAAGACCATGGTTGGTCTCGTCCATGTCTCCTGAGTTCATCCCTGCTCCTTATTTGTTCTGATTTCAACTGAAAATAAAATCCCTAAAAACCATACAAACAAACCCTAGGCACGGGAATTGTCATATAAGGCCTAAAAATGAAATTGAATGATGCCATTAGGTTAGAAATCAAACTAGGAGTATGAATATGCTAATATTTTTGAGAAATCATGCAAGAATAGAGAAACACGATTCCATGTTCAGAGGTGACTTTGTGAGTACTTACAGTGCTTGATAGGTGGTCTTAGGATGCGTTTGTGGTCGCTTTGGCTTCAGGGGATGGCAAGGAAGGATGTCACGTTCTCCTTTTGGTTTGAAAGTGCTTGCAATACTGTTTTTTTGACAATTTTTCCACTTTTGCTCTGGCCGTTTGTGCACTCTCTAGGTTGTGAATTAGGTTTGTCACGCTTGCTTATGTAGGTATGAATGAAATTAGGTCAGCAGCTGAGCTTGTATCTCGGTCTAATTAAGTTTTGAGATTTTGTTGTCCACCATTAAAGACCTTTCCATCTTTGAAGCAAAACCAAGATTTCATGCACAAAATAGCCCTAGCACGAATTTGGCAGCTGGCATGTGGTATATGAAAGTTGTTCAAATCCAAAAGATGCCATTCCATTAATTTTTAGATTTTATTTGAATTATTATGGATTTAAAATGAATTAAATCAATAAAAATTAAGTAAAATGGAAAAATAAATGTTTGGTCTTGAAATTAATCATGGGACACGTGGGTGGCATGACAAGGATGAATCAAGTGGAAGAAAGTGGGCCCTTTTGTCAAAAATTGAAGTTTCAAGGATAGTTGACTTTTGCCATTTCATAAAAATTTCCTAACTTCTCCAATGCATATCTTGCTCAATTTTGATCATATGAACATGTTCTTGGACATTTTGGAAAGGTCTTGAAGTCCTCTAACCAATGCCTTTGGTACCATGTCATTTGGATTTACCAATCTCAAGTTATGGTCTTTGACTTAAAGTGCATTTTTGTTGACTTTTGAAAATGACCTATAATGTAGAAATTGATAACTTTTTGTGAGAGCATTTCTTGGACTTAGAATGTGAAGATGAGTTGTAGGAAATGTCATACCCTTCAAAATGAGAACTGGATGGGATTTTTCTGATGAACCATGAAAAAGTTATTCCTTGGTCAAGTTACAGTTGACTTTTCAGCTGTCCAAAAATGGAAACTTTTGCATCTTGATGATTTTTGAGCCATGCTTGAGGAATCATGATCAAGATTTGATCAAATGATGATTGTGGCTTCAAAATAAGATGTTGACCAAAAATTTTGCCTTTTGACTGTAGAATGACCATTTTACCCCTGCAGTTGATTGTGAACCAAATAGGGCTTTTGACTGTGCAACTTGACTCTGTGAGTCTTGAAACTTGACTTGTAGATGCTTGACAATGTATATAGGCATATGGGACTTGATTGAGCCATTGAAAACCTTAACTTCCTTGAGAGAAACAAAACCCTAATTTTGACTGGCTTAGGAGGATGTTTGGACTGTGCAACCCCTTGAGAAATCTTGAACCATTTGAAGATGATTCTTGATCAACTTTGAAGAATATGGGAGGGAAAATTTTGGGGTACAACAGTTGCCCCTGTTCAATCTTCTTAAACCTGAGGATGTAGATTGGCTTGCGTGCCTTTCGTGATCCGAGGATGGAAGATGATTGAACACTAGAGTGCCCAAAAATTTGCACTCACATAGTGGAGTATCAGCAGTGTGATGGCGGGAATGGGCTTACAGATGCCATTTGGAGAGATGGTGGATAGGAGGATGGGCTTATAGATGCCACCTGGAGACGTGACAGAACCTCGTCGGGAATGGGCTTATAGATGCCATTTGGAAACGTGTGTCGATCGCGTAAGAGATTCCTTAGCGAGAACTTGTGTACCTAAGAAAGAAAGATAATTACCTAGCCTGTTACAGGTGTTGATCTTCAATCCCTTCATGCAGATATGCCCTGGCTAGATACAGGTGTCAAATCTACAATCAATTGCTCACAGATATGCCCTGGCTAGATACAGGTATCGAATCTGGAACTGGTCGTCTACATATATGCCCTGGCTGGATACAGGTATCGAATCTATAATCAAATTACTCACAGATATACCCTGGCTGGATACAGGTATCGAATCTGGAATTAGTCGTCTACAGATATGTCCTGGCTGGATACAGGTATCGAATCTCTAAACTCTTCATGCAGATATGCCCTGGCTAGATACAGGTGTCGAATCTAAAATCAATCACTCACAGATATGCCCTGGCTAGATACAGGTATCGAATCTGGAATTAGTTGTCTACAGATATGCCCTGGCTGGATACAGGTATCGAATCTCTAAACTCTTCATGCAGATATGCCCTGGCTAGATACAGGTGTCAAATCCACAATCAAATTACTCACAGATATGCCCTGGCTAGATACAGGTATCGAATCTGGAATTAATCGTTTACAGATATGCCCTGGCTGGATACAGGTATCGAATCTCTAAACTCTTCATGCAGATATGCCCTGGCTAGATACATGTGTCGAATCCATAATTGAATCACTCACAGATATGCCCTGGCTGGATACAGGTATCGAATCTGGAATTGGTTGTCTACAGATATGCCCTGGCTGGATACAGGAATCGAATCTCTAAACTCTTCATGCAGACATGCCCTGGCTAGATACAGGTGTCGAATCTACAATCAATTACTCACAGATATGCCCTGGATGGATACAGGAATTGAATCTCGAATTAGTCGTCTACAGATATGCCCTGGCTGGATACAGGTACCGAATCTCTAAACTCTTCATGCAGACATGCCCTGGCTAGATACAGATGTCGAATCTACAATCAGTTACTCACAGATATGCCCTGGCTAGATACAGGAATCGAATCTAGAATTAGTCGTCTACAGATATGCCCTGGCTGGATACAGGTGTCGAATCTCTAAACTCTTCATGCAGACATGCCCTGGATGGATACAGGTATCGAATCTACAATCAATTACTCACAGATATGCCCTGGATAGATACAGGTGTCGAATCTCTAAACTCTTCATGCAGACATGCCCTGGCTAGATACAGGTGTCGAATCTCTAAACTCTTCATGCAGACATGCCCTGGCTAGATACAGGTGTCGAATCTACAATCAGTTACTCACAGATATGCCCTGGCTGGATACAGGAATCGAATCTGGAATTAGTCGTCTACAGATATGCCCTGGCTGGATACAGGTATCGAATCTCTAAACTCTTCATGCAGACATGCCCTGGCTAGATACAGGTGTCGAATCTACAATCAGTTACTCATAGATATGCCCTGGCTGAATACAGGTGTCGAATCTGGAATTGGTCGTCTACAGATATGCCCTGGCTGGATACAGGTATCGAATCTCTAAACTCTTCATGCAGACATGCCCTGGCTAGATACAGGTGTCGAATCTACAATCAATCGCTCACAGATATGCCCTGGCTAGATATAGGTATCGAATCTAGAATTGCGACCGTTGATGGTAATCATCTTTGGGTTGACCTTTTTCCTGAAAAGGCAAAACATCAGTTGTATGCAATGTCATGATGTATGAAATGCATGATGTCATGATGTTCACAAATAAATGAGATAGTGTCGTATGCACTTTATCATGTATGTAAGCAGGATGTATGAAATGTGAAATGTTTATGAATGTATTTCGTCTGGGAAAATAAATCCTTGACGAATGCCGGGAAGTTTGTTGAATCCTGGGCTGATGTTGAAGAGTAGAATTCTTCGTTTCCACTGGGGATGATGATTGCAAGGATACACCGGTAGGAGAAGATGATTCCGTCGGGGAATAAACTTGTTGAAGAGATTACTCTGCGGGGAATTACTCTGTGGGAAGAGATACTTTGCTGAGAATTTGATGATAACTCCGCTGGGGATACCGTTGATATGTTTTGTTGAGGAATCTTGATGAACTCCACTGGGGGATAGGAAGAACATCGCCGGGGACGATCTTTCCGTGGTAATTAGCTGAGGATAACCCAGTTAGACCCTGGTGGGGAATAACCTTTGAATAAAGCCGGGGAGACGCGTTCGTGCTCTGCAGGGGATAAGCTTCCAAAATCTACTGGGGATAAGCTTCCCGGGTCTACTGGGGAGGATGATTCAACTCTCCTGGGGGATCTTTTGAGACTGTACTGGGGAAGTGGCTCCACTGGTGGATCTTTTGAGACCTTGTCATGCATTCCCTATTATCAAACATCTAACAGTGTATAGTTGCGGAATTTAAATTGCGGAAATTAAATCTAAACTATTACAAGGCGTCGGGTATTTACATCGCCAAAAACAACCCTTTAATTTAAATTGCGGAAAGTAAAATAAAGCGATAAATAATTAAAGTCCTAATTAAAATCTATTACATACCGGAAGCAATTACAATATTGGAAATATGGATCGCGTGCGAGAAATTAAAACAGCGCATTTTTTAGGGTTTTGACCCTTTTTATTAAAGAAAAGATTTTTGTTGTTTTTGAATTAACTGGAATTAAACCTAAGCTAATTATTAATTAATTAATTAAAATATATTTTTGGATTTTTTATATTTAAGGAAATAAAATAAATTGGATTAATGTTAATAAAACCTAATTATCTAAATTGATTTTAAATATTGCAAAAATATTGAAATTATACCTAATTAAAGCTAAATCAATTAAATTAATTTATTTACAAAAATAAAAGTGATGAAGTTAGTTTTAATAAATAAAATATTTTTTGTGTTTTTTGATTTTATGAGGAAAATTATTGATTGGTTAATTAACAATAAAAATAATAAAACAATTTAAATAAAAGAAATATAAAAAAGAAAAGAAATAACCCAATGGGGGGTGTTGAGCCCAGATTGATGGTGATATTAGCATTTCTTTGGCCCAACAGGCGCAGGCCTGTATTGACTTTGGCTGCTTCCATGTGACACGTTGACTGGGTCTTATGGTGAGCTTCCAATCCTGGCCATCAGATTTGGCCTGGAGGCTATCTAGCACGTTTAGATCTGAAGTCCATGGTGGACCACGCTTTGGACATTGCATGGGAGTACCTATTAAAAAATAATAACAAGCAATTGGGGGACCTGGGATTCGAACCCAAGTCCCATGAGTCACTGAACAAGCGCACTAACCACCACACCACTTTGTTGCTTTTGTTAGTATAATAAACAATAATTATTATATAGAAAACAAATCATTATGCCTGGAAATAAAAAAATAGCGTGAATATTTTGAATGGGCCAATTGGGAAGGGACGCGTCATCGTCTTCCCCAAAGAACCCTGGTTATTTTTCCTGCGGATTTGAATCCGCAACAAAATCCATGGCTCGATCCTAAAATCGTCTCTAGGCTATGGAAACGAATTCTGAGACCATCATCATCCCTGTCTCTTCCTCCTGATTTCACTTATGTCCATGGTTTGTCCTAATTTTTCCTGAAACTCAAACGCCTAAAAAGCAAGAACCAAAACCCTAGTTTCGGGTACAGGGTTACAGGCTACAAAAACGAAATCAAATATTGCAAAAAGTCTCTAAATGGACCGATTAGCATGATTGTGCAAAGATTTTGGCAAAAAAAACGCATGAATACAAGAATATGATTTCATGTACAGGGGTAAGTTTCGAAGGACTTACAGTGCGATTCAAGAGGTGATGGGCTTGGCTTTTGATTGCAATAGCTTCAGTGGATGTCAGGCAAGAAGCCTACGTTGAGATTTTGTCTTGAATTGGCCTCTAACCAAGATTTCGATTCCACACTTTTCAAGCTTTTTTTCAAGTTTTGGTTTCTTGATTATGCAGCCTTTAGGTCCTGATTTCGTGCCTTTGCCTTGTGTGAGTATAATGGAGTGAATTAGGTTTAGTTTTGGGCTTTGAATCCATGAGCATTGATGATTGAAGATGTGATTTTATTCTCCATTGAAAAAGCTTCCAAATTTGTCAAAAACTGATATTTTGTTCATAACGTGGCTTGATTCGGATTTGATCTGGTCCATGATGATAATTGAAAGTTGTATCAATCAAAAAGATCACAAGTTATTAATATTTAGATTTTATTTGGATTTAAATTGATTAAAAATGAATTAATTCAATAAAAATTAAATAAAATAGAAAAATTAATGAATGGACATAAAACTTAACATAGGACACGTGTGTGGTGTGACAAGATCAAATCAAGTGGAAAAAAGTGGGCCCATTTGGCAAAATTTGAAGTTTTGGGGATAGTTGACTTTTGGCAATTTTGGAAAAACTCCCAACTTCAACAATGCATAACTTCTTCAATTTCGAACCTTTGGAGGTGTTCTTTGACTTTTTAGAAACCTTGATATGTCCTATAACAAACCCTTTTGGTATCATCTCATTTTGATATTCCATGCTCAAGTTATAATCTTTGGAAAAAAGGTGTTTCTGTTGACTTTCAAAAATGACCTATAATGTCCAAATTTGTAAATTTTTGTGAGGGAATTTCTTGATCTTGGGGTGTGAATATTTATTGTAGAAAATTTCATCCTCTTCAAAATGAGCTTTGGATGGGTCATTTCTCATAAAGTATGAGAAAGTTATGCTTGGTCAAATTTGAGTTGACTTTTCCTACAAAACCCTAATTTAGCAACTTTTGAATCTTGATGAATTTTGAGAAATCCTTGATGAATCATGATCAACCCTTGATCAAATGATGAATTATCCTTCAAAATGATAATGTTGACAAAAAATATTGAGGTTTGACTATTTGTAGGTCACAGTTGACTTTTGCCCCAGCATAGTCGATTTTTGGGCTTCTTGAGCAATTGACTGACCAAACTTCCTCTGCAAGGCTTGAAATTTGACATGGATGACCTTGAGGACATATTAGGACATTAGGGCACACTTGAGGTCATTTGGATGTAAGGACCTTGATGCAACACAAAACCCTAATTTGAGATTGACTGCCTTAGGAGGTGATTTGACTGTCCAACTTTTGAACCATCTTGAGCAACTTGGAGATTATTCTTGACATGCCTTGAGAAATATGGGAGGGAAAATTTTGGGGTACAAAAATTAGTAATTAGGTTCTTTTTTTAATTTAATTATTCCTTACTTTCTTAAATAATAAAAAATGACATAAAATGATTTTTCTTTAATCAATTGCAATTAGATTTAGTCAAGGGTCAAAACCCTAATTTCTCTCGCATTTAATTTACCGCGCATTTTTAATTTTCTTTCTTATTATTATTGTAACTGTTTCAAGGTTGTAATAGTTTTAATTAGGGTTTTAAATTACGCACTTTTATTTCCCGTCAAGGCAATTATGTAACCTTCAAAGCCATGTAATAGCTAGGGTTATTTCCGCTTTTAATTTCCACAATCTTTAATTGTCTAGATGTATGGCTAATAGGATTGTATGTCAAGAATGTCTAGAAAATTAAAACGGTAGATCACCTAATGTGCAAAGATTAAATAACTGAAACAAATCATATGCACATATTCACTCCTAGGGTTTACCTCACTTCGGTTGCCTTCGGTAAACAATCATTAAGCATAGGAGATTTTAGTGGTCGCCCTCCAGTCTAAAGAGATCAAAGTGTCCCATTCGAATGTTGCCTCGGAAATGTTGCCTCGGAAATGTTGCTTCGGAAAGATCTTAAGACTCTAGGGTTACTACTAAAGTTTTCTAATTGTTGCTTTAGTGATTGTATTTGTCCCTTTTGAACGTCCCTTACAAACTCCAACAACGGTGCTACCTACTCCTTAATAGTGGGATAGCGCTGTCTAAAGGAAATAGAACAAAAGACAATCTTTTTTCGAGTAGGTAGATGCTAGTAGGTACTTGCTCAAAACAAAACTTTTCACACAAACACCTTTCAAAAAAAATTTTCAAAACAACTTCGTCACACTCTTGAGGACTGATACAAGGGTTACCATGAAGTAAAACATTTTCAAGACAAACACACACAAGCAATTTGAAAAATGAGCAAGTACCTAAGAGCCCGTAGATAACTACGGATAGAAAGGGTGTTAACACCTTCCCCCGTACTCAGAATATCTTGAAAAAGGTTTTTTTCTGTTCTTTTCCCTTTTCCATGATTGGATGAAATAAAAGTCGGTGGCAACTCTTGCTTACCGCGACATTTTGCGAACAAAAAACGCAAAACACAAAGCAGTATTAAATAGTCGGTTCTGCCACCGTATCACAGAACTGGCGACTCTGTTGGGGACTTAATAAAGTGGGGTATACCTTAGGATCTAGGTCATTAAAATTGCTTCTCTTAATTGTCTTGATTGCTTTACTTTTGAGGGTTTGTTTGGGGTTACTATAGATCCTACACCCGGATCTGGGGGCACTCATTAGGTAAACAACAATAGATTATGGAGACTGTACAGCGTACACCGACATGGTTTAAGCGATGGTTGTGCTAGTGTGGCACTTTGGTTGGTACCGGTATCCTTCGTGGGGAAACGAGGAGACGTGAAGCACTAACGGACCTTAGAAACTTAGTTGAATAACTTGGCCATTAGAAAGTAGAAAGATAGTCGGCCTCAGTATAGAGCTCAAAACTGGTTGATACTCGATGCTACACTCATTGAGATCAGACTTTCGGGATATTTTGGCCACAAGAAAAGATTGAGAACTGAAACAATGCCCGATAAAAGATGGTCAGTGATATTGAGAATCTCTAGAACCCGGTTACTTTTTAGGACAGGTTGAACCAACTAAACTTCAAGAGGGTACTACCTTAAAACCCATGCAAGCCTAAACCTAAGGCTGTTTGTGTGACTTGTGTGCTTTCAAATTGAACTACTTGCACAGTTTTATTATCTGACAACATAAGTTCCTTGCAGGTTTTGTTTACAATCCTTATCCAATAACTTGGATTTCTTGCCGGGTTTACTTGCTTATATCACCTCGCACTTTTTCTTAAACGCATAGCATACACATCATAACATCATGCCTTAACAATTCCTTAACCATTTCAAGGATCTCAAGGGTTTGTGATGCAAGTTATGGTAAATCAGACATCTAGCAATGGGCAAGGGGATTTATTTTCCTCTAGCCAATGTCGTCAAAAGATCAAAACTCAACAACTTGAGTCAAGGGCTATGACCCACTTGATATGGTGAGCTTGACTCTCGTAGAAGGACTCTCAATGATACAAAGTTCTTCAATAAAAGCTGCAAAGTTCAACTTCTGGCCATTTCTTGTTTACCCCGCGAGATCCTTGAAAACATTGCATATATATATATATATATATATATATATATATATATATATATATATATATATATATATATATATATATATATATATATATATATATATATATATATATATATATATATATATATATATATATATATATATATATATATATATATATATATATATATATATATATATATATATATATATATATATATATATATATCATACATATCATTGCATAACAGGTCTTCCAGTACAGGTCTCTCATGTTCTCGTTGTTTATTTCAGCAATGGCTCTCAAACAAGACAACATAGATCTTCAAACTCAAGAAGCTCAATTCAGGGAAATATTCCTAAACCTATCCAAGGGGCAGGAAGAGTTGAAAACACTCCTCGTTGGGAACTTGGTTAAGAAAAGTCCTGAAGACAATAAGGACGGACGGCTAGAACAACTGCATGTTGAGGTAGGTGCAATGAGAACCCAGATGCTGGGGAAGACGGCTATTATCCAAGGCCTAGCCCGAAGGCAAGAAAAGCTGAAAGCCATCATCAACCAACTTCATTAAGACGGATACAACAGTATGAAGCAAACAGTCGAGGCCGGGGACCAAGTCATTGATCAACCTCCAAGAAGAAAAGAGTTTAGTTTGGTGAAGAGTGGACCTTTCCAATTTTCTACTACCTCACGGGTCCAACAAAAACCTCGCCAAAAACAACGGGTTAATCATAGTAAGCCAGATACACACAAGAGGCAGTTTACCAAACTCAACATGCCACTGTCTCAAGCTTTACAACACACGTTGAGGATGAATCTGGTTACGTTGATAGGACCTCATATGAATCCCAAGACTTCTTCACCTAACTACAATCCTGATGCAAGGTGTGCATATCACTCTAACAGTCCGGGGCATGATACTGACGACTGTTGGAGGTTGAAATACAAAATTCAAGACCTGATTTATGAAAGAGCATTGGAATTCACACAAGATGGTCAACTGGAATGTTTCTGTCAATCCTCCAAGGCCCACGATTTGAAGTGACAAGTTCTGACAAGAGGGCTTTTCGTTCATTAGAATTTTCAATTTGTAATTTTCTTTTGATTGTTCGAATATTTATTCATGTCAAACTTTGTTACTTTATCAATGCATTGCATATGTTTGTTCTGAATCAATTCATTCGTATTCACTATATTTAAACTCCGTTCCTTTTTGTGATATTCAACTCTCGACCAAAAAGTTGTAAGCCTTTAGAGGGAGGATGACGAAAATGATACCATAATATCTACAGTATGCTTTTTACCAGACCCCGCTGACGATGTACAGGCGTTGTTTCAAATCCTAAACAGTGGAGTTATAAGGAAGATAATCCCTAGTCAACCCCTTCGAGCCAAAGAAGTGGGAGCTTTTCTTTTCACACATATTAAAACCCTTAATCATAACCTGGGGCAGGGTAGTTTTCTGAGTTAATTCAGAGGCGCATTCAGTCACAATCTGCCGCTTCGTACACAATGAATGGCATCAAAGACGTCCTTCCGAAATAAAAGACGTTGATGGTTCCCTATAATCATCAAGATAGGCAGTCATTATCTCTCGAAATAAAAGCCCATTAAGTCAAAACCTATGAAGGAGACTTAAGAAAAAACACTGGGGCATCCCGCTGACTGTAATCACAAAAAGAAACAGTTCAGGAAAAAGACATGGATAATAAAATCAAAAAGAAAGAAGTCCTACAAACCCTCAACAACAAAAAATGACTTCCTATTCAAAATGAACTTTCACTATCCGAACCATCACCGGAAGATCAAGGACAATACTCCAGTAATCAACTGGGATTCTAAACGCGCAATTAACTGAGCATAGGACTGAAGAAAATCACGAAGAGCGGGTTGGGTACAAATAAAATTTGAGCCTTTATCCTTTGTTTCTTAAACTGTGAACCAGGCCACGTTATAACCCTTAAAAGTCCTAGCTGGAGCATGGGTTAGTTCAAAAGCATAATGTTACAAAAGGTATCCCGACTCTTGAAGGTCTGTTACAAATCCTGAGTTGATATCACATCTTTGCAAAATTCTATTTTTTCTATAAAAAACTGCATTTTCAAAACTTCAAGACAGGCGTAAGCTTTGCATTCTTAAAATAACATTGTTTGCATATGACTATTTGTTCAACAACAGAGAAGTTCGCATGACGAATATCTAGTGAACAAAAACCTTCTCAATAAAAAGGATCACCTTAAGTGGAAAAATACTTCCAACCAAGGGGCACGGCATGATCATTGTCCATCATCTGGGGCAGTCAAGTCAAGATTCAAGGAATCTCTTAAAGATGCCAAATAGCCAGGGACAGACCTCCATCTGAATCACTTGGGGGCATTGGGCATGAATTCCAGCAACGAATCTTGTACGATCAAACAAACATCTTCTGGTAGTGTGGCAACACAACACTACCGACAGTGACAACTCCCTACACCCTAAGAACGTGGACATAGTCAGAAAATACTGCACATGAATAAAGACCCGCTAGGTTGACTGGCCTAGGAAAAAATAAGGGCATCCCGGCGAACCAAAGGGGTTCGGGCAAAAATTAGGGATAAAAACAAAAATATTTGTACACTCGGCAAGTCGAAAACCTGAAAAGGCGGCTTGGGCAAAAAAGGGTATCCTGGTGGACTGAAAATCTGAAAAGACAGTCTAGGAAAAAGTTAGGGATTAAAGCGTACGACTATGTCCCGTCATCTTGTCACTTGCCTATCAGTAGAAGACTTATCATTCTAATCGACAATTACCAAGCACCTCATAAGTTGGGATAACACTCAATCCACAAGGCCTCCGCAGGCACTTTCTCCAGCAGGTACAGGGGCAGAAAAGTCTTGATGCGAAGCCATTGTCATATCCTCAGCATGTATCCCAGTAACATCTACACTCCCCACAGAGTAGAAGTATCCAAAGGCGTTGATTTTAGTTCCCCCGAAACAGGACATAACTATCCACAACCAAGGTTCACAATCGCAGGCGAGTCAACAAATTTCATTTCCCAAGCGGAGTATATTTCTACAGATGCAGAAGCTCAATCTCCAACAGAGCTCATCACTTCCAACGACCGAATTTCATCCCCAGCTAAGTTTACTCCTCCAGATCGGAAGGTCTACCAACAGAGTATCTCTTCCCCCAAAGTCTGGTCCCCGCAGAGTTATTCTCCAGCATCTCTTCTTGGAAGAATATTCATAAATATCCAGCAACCGTCAGGGATTTATTTTCCCAGACACGAGCATACCCCGACAGTATTTCATGAACATACATCATGACAGACGCATACATATCATATATAGCATAATCTCATTTATTTTGAGAACATCATCATACAATGCATTTCATGTATCATATACGATTAATCATGTACCTTTTCAGGAAATATGGTTATCAACAATAACTTCCAGCAAGTTCAAGATTAGCTCGTGAAACTAGACAGAGTAATTATCTGCACGATTAAATGCAGCTTTACGCGGGTTCGTCACGAAGCAATCTTACACGGGTTTCTCCTAAACGCAGCTTCACACGGGTTTATCCTGAAAAATCTTACACGGGTCCTTTCTCATACATTTCCTTCTGAAGTTTCACACGAACTTATCACAAAGTAACCTTACCCAGGTTCCTCCTGAAGTTTCACACGAACTTATCACAAAGTAACCTTACCAAGGTTCCTCCTGAAGTTTCACTCGAACTTATCACAAAGTAACTTTACCCAGGTTACTTCTCAGTTCAGATGCAGTTTTACCCAAACTCCTCACAAAGTAACCTTACACAGGTTCCTTCTCAGTTCAGATGCAGTTTTACCCAAACTCCTCACAAAGCAACCTTACCCAGGTTCCTTCTTAGTTCAGATGCAGTTTTACCCAAACTCCTCACAAAGGAACCTTACCCAGGTTCCTTCTCAGTTCAGATGCAGTTTTACCCAAACTCCTCACAAAGCAACCTTACCCAGGTTCCTTCTTAATTCAGATGCAGTTTTACCCAAACTCCTCACAAAGCAACCTTACCCAGGTTCCTTCTCAGTTCAGATGCAGTTTTACCCAAACTCCTCACAAAGCAACTTTACCCAGGTTCCTTCTCAATTCAGATGCAGTTTTACCCAAACTCCTCACAAAGCAACCTTACCCAGGTTCCTTCTCAGTTCAGATGCTGTTTTACCCAAACTCCTCACAAAGCAACCTTACCCAGGTTCCTTCTCAATTCAGATGCAGTTTTATCCAAACTCCTCACAAAGCAACCTTACCCAGGTTCCTTCTCAGTTCAAATGCAGTTTTATCCAAACTCTTCACAAAGCAACCTTAACCAGGTTCCTTCTCAGTTCAGATGCAGTTTTACCCAAACTCTTCACGAAACAACCTTACCCAGGTTCCTTCTCACAGCCCTACTATCCAGGCTTTCATATCGAAGTAGCCATACTATCCAGGTTCCTTCTCACAGCCCTACTATCCAGGCTTTCATACCGAAGTAACCCTACTATCCAGGTTCCTTCTCACAGCTCTACTATCCAGGCTTTCATATCGAAGTAACCCTACTATCCAGGTTCCTTCTCACAGCCTTACTATCTAGGCTTTCATATTGAAGTAACCCTACTATCCAGGTTCCTTCTCACAGCCCTACTATCCAGGCTTTCATATCGAAGTAACCCTACTATTCAGGTTCCTCCTCACAGACCTACTATCCAGGCTTTCACATCGAAGTAACCCTACTATCCAGGTTCCTTCTCATATCCTTATTATCTAGGCTTTCATATCGAAGTAACCCTACTATTCAGGTTCCTTCTCACAACCCTACTATCCAGGCTTTCATATCGAAGTAACCCTATTATTCAGGTTCCTCCTCACAACCCTACTATCCAGGCTTTCACATCGAAGTAACCCTACTATCCAGGTTCCTTCTCACAGCCCTACTATCCAGGCTTTCATATCGAAGTAACCCTACTCTCCAGGTTCCTTCTCACAACCCTACTATCCAGGCTTTCATATCGAAGCAACCCTACTATCCAGGTTCCTTCTCATAACCTTAATATCCAGGTTCCTCCTATCTTATCCCCAAACAGCGGTCCACAACATTGTAAGACCGGGACCCGATCAAACATGATTGGTTTCTCATTTCCCCAATAAATCGTGGTGCAACATATACTCTGACTAGATACACAGTACACTTCTGCTTCCTCAAGACCGGAGTTATTCCTCGGTAGAGTAACGAATAACGGAAGCTCCTAAAACTCTAGTTCTCACAAGACAGGAAATCGACATCCCCTAGATGGCATCTTTAAGCCCATCTCCTGCAATTCTCTGTCGCATCCAGGATGGAATCTTTAAGACCATCTCCGACAATCTTCAATCCTTGACCTCCAAATGGCATCTATAATCCCATTCCCGATATCACAAATTAAGTGCCACTTCCTGCGAGTGCAAATTTTTGGGCACTCTAGTGTTCAATCATCTTCCACCTTCAGATCACGAAAGGCAGAGCAGTCAATCTACATCCTCAGGTTTAAGAAGATTGAACAGGGGAAGTTGTTATACCCTAAAATTTTCCCTCTCATTTTACTCAATACATGTCAATTGAGGTCCCCAAGTTGCTCAAGGAAGTCCAAGAGTTGACTAGACCAACTCTCTCCTAAGGCAGTATACCTCAAATTAGGGTTTCGTTTTTCATCAAGATGCTTGAGTCCAAAGGATCCCAAATGCCTTCCAAGGTCCTAATATGTTCCCAAGATCATCCACATCTAGTTTCATGCCTTGCGCAAGAAGTTTGCCCAGCCAACTGCTCAGATGCTAGAGAATCGACTCTACTAGGTCAAAAGTCAAATGTGGCCCACATACAGTCAAACTTCAAGATTTTTGGTCAACATCAACATTTTCAAGTTATATCCATAATTTGATCAAGGGTTGATCATGATTCCTCAAGTAATGATCCAAAATCATCAAAACCCAAAAGTTGCTAAATTAGGGTTTCTTAGGAAAAGTCAACCAAAATTTGACCAAGCATAACTTCTTCATACTTTATCAGAAATTTTCCATCCAAAGCTCATTTTGAAAAGGAAGCAATTCCCTACAATTCATCTTCAGCTCACAAGTTCAAAATATGCACTCACAAAAAGATATGAATTTTGACATTATAGGTCATTTTGAAAAGCCAACAAAAACACCTTTTGGGTCAAAGCTTCATATATGAACATGGAAGACTCAATTGAGATGAGACCAAAAGGGTTGCTTATGGGACATCCTAAGATTTCTAAAAAGTCAAAGAACACCTATCTAGGGTTAAAATTGGAGGAGATGTGTCTTGTCAAAGTTGACCTTTTTTGCAAAATTGCCAAAAGTCAAATGGGCTCAAAATTGCATTTTTTGCCAAATGGGCCTAACTTTTTATGCTTTCACCTCACTTATAATGTAATCCAAGACCCAAATATACAACCTCATGTTATTTTCTTCACTTTTCAATTTATTTTTATTTTTTGTTAATTAAAATTTTAATTAAATCAAATAATTGATGAATAATGGAAAAGATATGTTATGATCTGATTTTTGGACAGGATTTCAATCAAATAATGTAAGGATATTATGATCAATTCGAATCAAGGCTTATTGGTACAAGAAAGGGAAGATTTGGCTCAAAATAGAAAGTTTACAAAAGCTTGAAAATTAAATCAAATCTCTTATAATTACAAAGATTCAGTCCAAATTTGTTGACCTAATTCAGTCTATTATAAGGACATAACAATTCTAGATCAAGAAAACGAGGATTAGAGGCGTGAACAAGAAGAACAAAACTCCAAAAAGATGACAAAAGTTGTGAATCGGTTTCAAGCTTGGAGGCCAATTCAAGCCATTCTAGCATTGCCAAACGATTCTTGGACCTTCTCAGAAGCTAACCCAATCGGTTGCACGCCTCTACACGTCCAGAATCGCCCTCTAGAAGTCCCACGGTTCGCCCTTTAATTTAAATTCGATTACTATAATTCTTGCATCTTTAGCATGTTTAAGTTACATATTTGTGATCCTCATTGTGTTTGCAAGCTAATTGGATGATTTAATTGCGTTTTTGGAGCCTGTACATGCCTTTACCGTTGTTAGGGTTTGTATGTGCAGTTTAGGGGTTTTGTCCATAGGTTAAATTGGCCAGCAAAAGGGGTACCATGTTGTTCACAAGATCAAGACGGGTTGATCTATATAATTAGATGCCATTTATCATGCGTGTACATGATTTTTGAATGAGACGGGGTTATAGCCATGGCAAAATGTCTGTAGGTAAAAGTATATTACCTAAAACAGCAGTCCAAGGAAGAAGATGATGCGTGTCAAAGCATGGTTGGCCAATTCAAATTTGGCGCGCGTTGTCTGGCCACTAACTTGTTTTCCAATATATTATATGTTCATTATTATATTAACAATTGAGACATCCAACACAGTCGGTCAGAGGAAGGAAGTATGAAGCTCATGTCCTGGGTTCGATGCAAGGCGTGAGCTTTTGGCATTTTCTCCATTATTTTCATCAGATCCAGCACGCCTCACCATCTGAGGATCATCACATGCCCTTTGATCTCATCCTCTAGATCCATCTCCAGCCAGATCCAACACACCTCACCTTCTGAGGATCATCACGCACCCTCTGATCTCATCCTATGGATTCACCAGATCCAGCACACCTCACCTTCTGAGGATCATCACACGCCCTCTGATCTCATCCTCTGGATCCATCTCTAGCCAGATCCAATGCCAACATACGCAGGTCCACCATGAGTCCCTAGAAGATGGTCTCATTGGATCAGGCGCCATACTCTGGACCATCCTTCTGGGTTTCAAAAGTTCAACATACACCCCCAGATTTGCTATTCAACACAGGCCCAATTCTCAATCTTTCTCTTTTTTATTATTTTGTTTTCTTTATTTATTTATTTTATTTTTAAAATCAGTTTTTTTATAAAATCATAAAAATCAAAAAGTCATAAAAATTAGGATTAGGTTTTTTTAATCAAATTTAATTTAATTAATTAGCTTAATTTAATTTAGGGTAACTCTAACTTATTTTTACAATTAAAATCAATTAGAAAACTAGGTTTAAATTCTTGATTTAATTATTTTCTTTTTTTCAAACAAAAACACAAAAAATAGGTTAACTTAATTATTTTTCTTAATTAAAGTTAATTAGTAATTAGGTTCTTTTTTTAATTCAATTATTCCTTATTTTCTTAAATAATAAAAAATGACAAAAAATGATTTTTCTTTAATCAATTGCAATTAGATTTAGTCAAGGGTCAAAACTCTAATTTCTCTCGCATTTAATTTACCGTGCATTTTTAATTTTCTTTCTTATTATTATTGTAATTGTTTCAAGGTTGTAATAGTTTTAATTAGGGTTTTAAATTCCGCACTTTTATTTCCCGTCAAGGCAATTATGTAACTGTCAAATCCATGTAATAGCTATGGTTATTTCCGCTTTTAATTTCCGCAATATTTAACTGCCTAGATGTACGAATAATAGGATTGTATGGCAAGAATGTCTGGAAAATTAAAACGGTAGATCAACTAATGTGAAAATATTAAATAACTAAAACAGATCATATGCACATATTCACTCCTAGGGTTTACCTCACTTCGGTTGCCTTCGGTAAACAATCATTAAGCATAGGAGATTTTAGTGGTCGCCCTCCAGTCTAAATAGATCAAAGTGTCCCATTTGAATATTGCCTCGGAAATGTTGCCTCGGAAAGATCTTAAGACTCTAGGGTTACTACTAAAGTTTTCTAACTGTTGCTTTAGTGATTTTATTTGTCCCTTTCAAACGTCCCTTACAAACTCCAACGACGGTGCTACCTACTCCTTAATAGTGGGATAGCGCTGTCTAAAGGAAATAGAATAAAAGACAATCTTTTTTCGAGTAGGTAGATGCTAGTAGGTACTTGCTCAAAATAAAACTTTTCACACAAACACCTTTCAAAACAAATTTTCAAAACAAATTTTCAAAACAACTTCGTCTCACTCTTGAGGACTGATACAAGGGTTATCACGAAGTAAAACATTTTCAAGACAAACACACACACAAGAAATTTGAAAAATGAGCAAGTACCTAAGAGCCCATAGATAACTACGGATAGAAAGGGTGCTAACACCTTCCCTTTCTATAATCTACCCCCCGTACTCAGAATATCTCGAAAAAAGGATTTTTTTGTTCTTTTCCATTTTCCATGATTGGATGAAATAAAAGTCGGTGGCGACTCTTGCTTACCGCGACATTTTGCAAACAAAAAATGCAAAATGCAAACAAGTATTAAACAGCCAGTTCTGCCACCGTATCACATGAGTCTTCTCAAACAGAATCTCATGGCTATCAATCAAGCGTTGAATGCCTTTCTTCAGCCATATATAGCCATTAACTTCGGAAGCACAAAGGTAGAAATTTTCAAGGCAGCCCAAAAATAAACCGGCTCTTAGCAGATTCTTCTTAAGTGTTAACAACGGAGTAGTTAAATCATTGATGGTGGAGACAAAGGAGAAATCTTCAATGGCATTGGCACCCTTACCATGACTGGGCATGGGTGCGGTGATCACATTGGGAGTTGGTGGAGGGTCAAATTTAATTGTCTTGTTATCAATTAGGTCTTGGATTTTGTTCTTTAGTTCCCAACAATCATTGGTATCATGTCCGGGACTATTTGAATGGTAAGCACATTTGGCATTGGGGTTATATTTTAGAGAAGCGATATTAGGATTAGAAGAGGGATCTCGCAAGGTCACCAAACCAGATTTCAATAGGTGTTGCAGAGCTTGAGATGGTTTCATATTGATTTTGGTAAATTGTCTTCTTTGGGCATCCGGCCTTTGTTGGTTGTTTTGTTGACGTGGTCATTGAGTTGGAGATGGGTTAGAAATCAATACTGCCTTTACTGAATGATGACGGTCATTCTTAGTATGACTTCTTGATCCATAAACGGCATTAGTCTCTTTTTTACCAATAAATGGTTTTTTCACAGCATTTGAGGTGGAGGCCATGGGCATCTTCCCACTTTTAGTCGCGCTTTCAACCCTCTCACCAGTCAAGATCAATTCAGTAAATTCGGATGATGAACTTCCAATCAACAAGTTGAAGAAAGGACCTGTCACTATTCTCATAAACATATCTACCAACTCTCTATCAGTTAAGGATGGTTGCACCCTGCCAGCCAGATCCCTCCATTTTTGGGTGTATTCCTTGAAGCCCTCATTTGGACCCATGTTCATTCCTTGAAATTTCACCCGAGTTGGTGCGAGATCAGTGTTATATTGATATTGGTGGTAAAAGGCAGCAGCCAAATCCTCCCAAGTATGGATATTGTTCCCTTCCAATTAGTAAAACCACTCCAACTGCGTTCCAGATAGACTTTCTTGAAGAAAGTGCACCCACAGTTTCCTATCGGCGGTGTGCGGATGGATCTTGCAGACGTATAATCTTAGATGAAGCTTCGCACAAGAGATTCCATCATACTTGGCAAAGATAGAGATCTTGAATTTATGGGGAATGAACACCCCATGAACCAAACCTAAGTCTCCAAAGTCCAAACCAGGCACAATTTCGATCTCTACATCCTTCAGCTGGTCTTCTAGTTGTTTGTATTTCTCATCCACCGATGGATATTGCTATTTGGTGTAGTCTTCATCCTTAGAAATTTGGTTGTTTCCACCCCCATCTTTGGTGCTTCTAACATCCTCGTCTTGATTATCGTTTTCTTTGGAGGAGACCACATTTGCTTGAGTTTGTCGCACAGGACCTTTGAACCTCCTTCCCATGTTGATAACAACCCAGTTGTTTGTCTTCTTCTTTGTGACAAGAAGCGCCATCAACTCTTGTTTTCCTTTGGCTAGATTGAGGAGAGTTTCCTGGAACTATGTGTGTTAAGCTTGTAGATCTTTGACGGTTTGTTCTAGAGCCATCTTGTACTGAAATAAACAGTAAAAATATGAGGAAACTTATATCTAAAAACCTACTTATGACATGATGCATGCTATGTGGATGCAATGTTTTCAAGGACTTTAAGGAATTTAAATTTGCTAGACAAAGAGAAGACAAAAAACATCAATTGCATTAATAAGTTCAAGAATTAAAAATGCCTCTTGGGCTTACAATGGAAGAAGCAAAGATGTCTTAAAAAAATAAACCCCTAAAAAAAGACTCAAGTCTCCCACAGGCGCATCCTCTTTGGTGCAATGTAAGCATTCAGACTTTGCTCCTCATGAAGTTACCTTGTGAGCTCCAACGCTTTCTTCTCACTTGTATAAAATTGAGCTTCAAAGGTACCTCATTCCTCCTTGAGATGAATCCATGATCTCTACAATTCTTTAAGGTCGGTAGGCATGTTAGGATGGAGAATGGTATGAGGAACATCCCCTTCAGTAACAGGCTCCACAACTATTGGTAGAATAGCAGGATATGGCATCATGAGACTTTGAGCACGAGCTCGTACCCATTTCAGATAAGGATCAAGAGGGATAGAATTCTTATGCCCTAAAGTCTTGCTATCAACTTTTCTTACCATGCCCCAAGCATGCAAAAAACTTTGATGATAACTTTGAACATCGTTCTCATAGTCGAATACAATACCTTAAATGAGTGCGTCATAAGGACCATATCTTTGAGCATAGCCAAATTGTTGTAGAGAAAGAGAAGGGTTATAAGTATTACCTCCCATAATGCCCAAGATTGGACCATTAGGGAACTCCCCACAATAGTAAATGATAGTAATGTCTTCTTGAGATTGAGAGCACCAATGGGTATCAGAATGAGAGAGCGACATCAACCTTTGAGACCACCTTAAACCTTGTTCATTCTTTAATATTGATTGAGGAAGGTGTGAAACAAACCACCTAGACAGCAAAGGAAAGCAACACATAAGAGTCCCTCGCTTCCTCATAGTGCGGGTATGAAGAGAGTGCAAAATGTCTCCAAGCAATGTAGGCATAGGGTTACGGGTAAGGAAAACTTTGACAGCGTTCACATCTATGAGTTGATCAGGGTTAGGGAACAGTACCAAACCATATATTAGAAGAGCCAAAACTTCTTCAAAAGCTTACAAATCCATGGCCTCCTAAAACAATAGAGCCTTCTCCATCGGGAATTTATCCAAAAAGCCTTTGATCCCACTTCTTGTCTCCCAATTAGCTATAATGTCAGAACTCTTCAAATGTAAAGCCTTAGCAATAACATCGGGTCTTGGAGCTTCCTCTAGACTGGTGAAGGGTATTTGATCAAGAACAGGAACCCCTAGTAGTTGAGAGAATTCTTCCATTGTAGGCACCTATTGATAATCGGGAAAGGTGAAACAATGATGTATGGGGTCAAAGAACTGAAAGAGCACCCTCAACATGTCTTCATCAAAGCTTGAGGTAACCAGGTTGAGAAGTCGACCATATCTTTTGGTGAATGGAGAATTTTAAGGAACCCTTTATGCTAACTCCTTGAGTTGAGGAGGTACTCTTACGAAGTTGATTCAAATGGTATTTCTGCGGGTGGAAGCCATATCCTACAAAATAGAACAAAGATAATTCCCTAAGTCCTTGAAATGATTAGTGAAAATGCTATGGCATGATGTCTGTGATACGGTGGGAGAACTGACTTGGGATTTTGCGTTTGTTTTCACACTTGTTCGGTTTAGCAAGAGTCGCCATCGACTTTTTGTTTTATCCTAAGGAAAGGTCAAAAAGCACAGGAAAGACCTTTGAGATGTTTTCGTGGGTTCGGGGGGTAGATTATGAAAAGGGAAGGTGCTAGCACCCTTTTCATCCATGGTTTTCCATGGGCTCTTAGTTACTTGTTTTAGATCACTTGCCTTTGCTTTTCAATTGTTTGAAATGGTGCTTTGTGTGTGTGGTTTTGAAAATGTTTTGAAAAAAGATGCCTTGTCTAGGCAACCTTTGTAATGATTCTTGTTTGAATATATACAAAGGTGTGTGTCTTTTTGAAAAGATAATTCAATGTTTTGAAAGTTGTTTTGAAATTGTTTTGAAGTTGTTTTGAAGTTGTGTTGTAAAGTGTGTTTGAAAATGGAAAGGATGTTTTGCAAGATTTTTTGATCAACTAACTAAGAGTTGTCTACCCTATTTTACTCAAAGATTTTTCTTATGTTTTTAACCCTTTTAACAGTGTTGTTTCACCATTGTGTTTGATGAACAACTGTGATCGGTGGAAATAGAACTGACTGTTTTAGAATGCTGGTTTGCGAAATGTCGCGGTAAGCAAGAGTCGCCACCGTCTTTTATTTTCTCCAACATGGAAAGGACAAAAGCACAGCAAAATTCCTTTTCGAGATGTTTCTCGGTTCGGGAGGTAGATTATAGAAAGGGATGGTGTTAGCACCCTTTCTATCCGTGGTTATCCATGGGCTCTTAGGTACTTGCTCACTATGTTTTCAAAAATGTTTGCTTTTCTTGTGTTTGTGGGTTTTGAAAAAGTTTGTTTTGAAAACTTCTAGGTAACTCTTGTATCAGTCCTCAAGAGTGTATGAAGTATTTGTTTGAAAACTTTTGTCAGAAAAGTGTAGGTGCGAAAAGTTGTTTTTGTTTTTTGAAAGAGCAAGTACCCAGGAGAAATTTACCTACTCAAAAGAAATTAAGTTGTGTAAATGTCCTTTATACTGTACTATCCCACTATTGAGAAGTAGGTAGCAACGTCGTTGGAGTTATTCGGGTCAATTCGATTATAGGGACATGTGTGGTCACCAAAGCAATAGTAGGACGCCTTAGCGGTAACCCTAATGTCCTAGATCCTTTTTTATCCGAGGTAACCGTCTCGAGGCAACTTGGGTCTTTAGACAGGAGGGCGACCTCTAAAACACCCTATACTTAATGACCACGTCGAGGCAACCAAGTGAGGCGTACCCTAGGAGTGGCATGTGCATGTGTGTCAGGTTTCATGTTAAATTATCTTTGCACAAGTTATGGTGAGCTACGAGTTGATTTTAATTTTCAGGCAAGTCTTGTCATGCATAGTTAACATACATCTAACAGTTAATAGTGGCGGAAAGTAAATTGCGGAAAGTAAATCTACGCTATTACAAGGCGTCGGGTATTTACATCGCCAAAAACATAACCCTTGAAAAGTAAATGCGAGAAATTAAAAGCAAGCGATAAAAAGGGGTCCTAATTACGCTATTACATCCTCGGAACAGTTACATAAATATGATCAAAATAATAATATGCGCGAAAAGAATTAAATCGGAAAAGTCCTTAGGATATTGACCCTTTTTGAGAAAAGAATGGAATTTTGGTCCTTTTGCATTTAATTAAACCTAATTCTAATTAATTAAATAAAAGAAATATTTTTTATGTTTTTTATGTTTTTCATGAAAATAAAATAAATTAAAATTGTCAAGATAACCCTAATTCTAAATTTATTTTATTTATTATGAAAAAGTCAAAATTAAACCTAATTAAACTAAATTAATTTGTTAAAATTTATTTACAAAAAATAAAGTGAAATTAATAAATAATAATAATAATAAAAATATTAGTTTTCTGAATTTATTATGAAAATAATTAATTTGTTAATTAAATACTAATAATAATAATAATAATAATAATTAAAAGAATTAAATAGAAATTGAAATATAAAAGAAAAAAGAATAAAGAAACCAGGGGGTGATGGGCCAGCAAGGAGATGTTGTTAGCAATCTTTAAAGCCCATTAAGCTGCCAGTCCGTTTGACCTTTTTGACTATCTACGCGTGGGTTGACCAGGAGTATGATGGTCATCCATCTTTTGACCATTGGATTTGTGACTGTGGCCACTTGGCGCTTGGATGGTTGGAGGCACATGGTGGAACGCTGCCTGAAGCCTGCATGCAATCATATGTAGAAAAAATAGAAACAAATATTTGGGGGACCTGGGAATCGAACCCAGGTCCCAACGCCTGTTGAACACTTGGCCAACCACTCCACCAACTTGCACGCTTTGTTAATATAATAAGAAACAAATATAATATATAGAAAATAACAATTATGCTGGAAACAACAAAATCACGCGCGTTTTTTTGAATGGCCCAATGATGTATCACCACGTACTCATCTTCGTCGCTGATGCCTGTAAAAACAAATTAGATAGCGGGGTTTTTTAACCCCCACAACCTGCAACCACGAAAAATAGCGAATAGGCATATGATTAATAGAAATATTTCGCGAGGGTCCCCTTAGATTCGTCTGGTCTCAACGATCTAACCATGGGTCTTAAAGGTTCTAATTTTTCCTGGATAATAAAGCCCCAATTTGGAAGCTCAAGAACCCTAGATTTTGTCAATGGCAACTTACGATTCTGCACACTATAAGTCAATTAATTTATACCATTAGCTTTATATGAACTCAAGCAATACAAAACAATGAATAAAACATGTTAATTATGCATGAAATATCCAATACGATTATGGACATGAGAAGCAAACCGTGGGTCTGTTCTTGAGTATTTCTTGAGCTTTAGCGTATGGTTTTGATTGCAACACGTCCCTGACACTTCCAACAATGTGTTAGAAACAACCAAAGTCCTTGAATTGTCCTGGAAGATAGAAAACAGTTTTCAAGTTTCTTGAGTTTTTCTCAATATTATTATGGCTTTGTCTGCAGTGATTTCACGTCTGCATGAGTAGGGTTCACTTGTGTACTTATAGTAGAATAGAATTAGGTTAAATCTTTGCAAAGAAATCCATGGAATTGATGGTTGTATATTTGATTGAAAATCAAATATTTTTGAATCTTTTTGATTGGAAAAACTTGTTAATTTGGAGATTCTTGTCCCTTTGATTTGCACACGAATTTTCCAGCATATATTGACCACTTTTGCTTCACAAAAAGATTGAAAAATCAAATCTTTGTATTTCCTACAATTTAAATTAATTAAATGAATTAAAATTGATTAAAAATCCAAATAATTAATAAAAATAAGAAAAATAAGTTCAAATAAGCTTGATGGGTCGTGCATAGGTCATGGGTAAAGTTTCAAGAAGGAATTTGAGGCCCATTAGCAAAAACAAAGTGTTTTGAGCAAAGTTGACTTTTGCAAATTCACCCAAATTTCCCAACTTCTCCAATGCATATCTTGATCAATTTTGATCATATGAACATGTTCTTGGACATTTTGAAAAGGTATTGAAGTCCTCTAACCAATGCCTTTGGTCCCATGTAATTTGGATTTACCAATCTCAAGTTATGGTCTTTGACTTAAAGTGCATTTTTGTTGACTTTTGAATTTGACCTATAATGTAGAAATTGATAACTTTTTGTGAGAGCATTTCTTGGACTTGGAATGTGAAGATTAGTCGTAGGAAATGTCATCCCCTTCAAAATGAGCATTGGATGGGATTTTTCTGATGAACCATGAAAAAGTTATGCCCTAGTCAAGATACAATTGACTTTTCTACTGTCCAAAAATAGTAACTTTTGCATCTTGATGATTTTTGAGCCATGCTTGTGAAATCATGATCAAGATTTGATAAAATGATGATTGTGAGCTCAAAATAAGATGTTGACCAAAAATTTTGACTTTTGACTGTAAAATGACCATTTTGCCCTTGCAGTTGACTGTGGATCAAATAGGGCTTTTGACTGTGGAATTTGGCACTGTGAGTCTTGAAACTTGACATGTAGGTGCTTGAGAATATGTATAGGCCTATGATACTTGATTGAACCATTGAAAACCTCCAATTCCTTGAAAGAACCAAAACCCTAATTTTGACTGGCTTAGGAGGTATTTGGACTGTGCAACCCTTGAGTAGACTTGAACCATTTGAAGATGATTCTTGACAAATCCTGAGGAATATGGGAGGGAAAATTTTGGGGTACAACAGTTTCCCCTGTTCAATCTTCTTAGACCTGAGGATGTAGATTGGCTTGCGTGCCTTTCGTGATCCGAAGGTGGAAGATGATTGAACACTAAAGTGCCCAGAAATTTGCACTCGCATAGTGTAGTATCAGCAATGTGATGTCGGGAATGGGCTTACAGATGCAATTTGGAGAGATGATGGATGGGAGGATGGGCTTATAGATGCCATCTGGAGATGTGATAGAATCTTGTCGGGAATGGGCTTATGGATGTCATTTGGAGATGTAATGGATAGTTGTGGAGATGGGCTTAAAGATGCCATCCAAGGGTGTCGATCGCGTAAGAGATTCCTTAGCGAGAACTTGCGTACCTGAGAAAGAAAGATAGTTTTCCCGGCTAGATACAGGTATTGACCTTCAATCTCTTCATGTAGATAACTTTCCTGGCTAGTTACAGGTATCGAATCTACAATCAATCGCTCACAGATGTTTCCTGGCTAGATACAGGTGTTGATCCAGAACTTAAAAAAGGTTAGTCGAGATAGCTTTCCTGGCTAGATACAGGTGTAGATCTCCGACCTGAGAATGAAAGATAATTTCCTGGCCTGTTACAGGTGTTGATCTTCAAACTCTTCATGCAGATACTTTCCTGGCTAGTTACAGGTATAGATCTACAATCAATCGCTCACAGATATGCCCTGGCTAGATACAGGTATCGAATCTGGAACTTCAAAAGGTTGGTCGAGATAGCTTTCCTGGCTGGATACAGGTGTAGACCTCTGACCTGAGAAAGAAAGATGACTTCCTGGCTAGATACAGGTATTGATCTTCAAACTCCTCATGCAGATACTTTCCTGGCTAGTTACAGGTATAGATCCACAATCAACCGCTCACAGATATACCCTGGCTAGATACAGGTATCGAATCTGGAACTTCAAAAGGTTGATGGGTTGTGTCTACTGACAGGTTATCTCAGAAAAATCTTTAGGAATCGATTTAACTGAACAAGGGGGGGTTTTGTCTTCTTTGATGAGTTGTCTCTTTTAACGGGTTGTCTTTATGGACGGGTTGTCTTTATTGATGGGTTGTCTTTATTGACGGGTTGTCTTCATTGACGGGCTATCTTCGTTGACAGGTTGTCTTCATTGACAGGCTGTCTTTGTTGACAGGTTGTCTTCATTGACAGGTTGTCTTCATTGACAGGCTATCTTTGTTGACAGGTTGTCTTCATTGACATGTTGTCTTTATTGACGGGTTGTCTTTATTGACGGGTTGTCTTTATTGACAGGTTGTCTTTATTGACGGGTTGTCTTCATTGATAGGTTGTCTTTATTGACGGGTTGTCTTTATTGACGGGTTGTCTTTATTGACGGGTTATCTTTATTGACGGGTTATCTTTATTGACGGGCTATCTTCATTGACAGGTTGTCTTCATTGACGGGTTGTCTTTATTGACGGGCTGTCTTCATTGACAGGTTATCTTTTTTGACTGAATTTGTCTCTATTGACTGAATTTAGAGTTTAATTGCGTCTTTCCTGAAAGGTAAAGGTCAGTCATATGCAATGCATGATATGGATCGAGCAATAATGTTCTCAAGATAAATGAGATTGTATGATATGATGCGTATATGCATGTATCATGATGTATGACAATGTGATGTTTATGAATGTATCTTCGTCTGGGAAAATAAATCCTTGACGAATGCCGGGAAGTTCGTTGAATCTTGGGCTGATGTTGAAGAGTAGAGTCCTTCGTTTCCGTTGGGGATGATGAATGAAGATGATTGCAAGAATAAACCGGTAGGAGAAGATGACTCCGTTGGGGAATAAACCTGGTGAAGAGATTACTATGCGGGGAATTACTCTGTGGAGAAGAGATGCTTCGCTAAGATTTTAATGATGACTCCGTTGGGGAATAAACTTGGTGAAGAGATTACTCTGCGGGGAATTACTCTGTGGAGAAGAGATGCTTCGCTGAGATTTTAATGATGACTCCGCTGGGGATTCCGCTGATAAGCTTTGTTGGGGGATTTTGATGAACTCCGCTGGGGGACAGAAAGAACTTCGTCGGGGACGATCTTTCCATTGCAATTTGCTGAGGATAACCCGGTTAGACTCTGGTGGGGAATAACCTTTGGATATGGCTGAGGAGATGCATTTATACTCTGCGGGGGATAAGCTTCCAGAATCTACTAGGGGGATGGTTCAACTCTCCTGGGGGAACTTTTGGACTGTATTGGGGAAATGGCTCCACTGGGGGTATCTTGTATTCCGCCGGGGAACAATCTTATATTTCTGTCGAGGAATATTAAGACCGCCGGGGATGCTTGCTGAGGAATATCTGTATACTCCGCTGGAGAATATTAAGATCTTCTGGGGATACCCAACTTTCTTTTAGGGCTGAAAGTAGACCAACTCTGCTTGGGGAGAGTGTCGCTGACTTGCTGGAGATATTGTGCCTTTTTAGGGTTGATGGGAGACCAACTCTGCTTGGGAGAGGGTATGGCTGATTCATCCGTAGTTGCAAGTCTCAGTGGTGAGAGCTACCATTGTTGTCTTGTTGCGGGGAGTGACGGTATCCTGGTTACATTCTTCAACTGAATATACCTCAGTACCTTGGTGGACAGAGCATCTTGTACAGTTCAGACAATTCTTATTGCCCCGGTTTCTGTGGGAGAAGGTACCTGTGGAGGTGCTTGATGACTGTCGATTGACAAATCTTCTTCTGGTAGGCAAGTGACGAGATGATGGGACATAGTCGTACGCTTTGATCCCTAATTTTTGCCTGGACCGCCCTTTCGGGTTTTCAGTCCACCGGGATACCCATTTTTGCCCAAGCCGCCTTTTCAGGTTTTCGACTTGCCGGGTGTACAGATTTTTTCATTTTCATCCCTTATTTTTGCCCGAACCCTTTTGGTTCGCCGGGAAGCCCTTATTTTTGCCTAGGCCAGTCGACCTAGCGGGTCTTTGATTATGCGCAGTATTTTCTGACTATGTCCACATTCTCAGAGTGCCGGGAGTTGTCAGTAGTGTTGTGTTGCCATACTTCCAGAAGATGTTTGATCGTGCAAGATTCATCGCTAGAATTCACGTCCCATGCCCCAAGTGGCTCAGGCAGAGATTTTCCCCTGGTTGTTTGGCATTTTGAGAGATTCCTTGAATCTTGACTTGACTGCCCCAGATGATGGATAATGATCATGCCGTGCCCCTTGATTGGAAGTGCTTTTATTCACTGGATATTCTTCGTGCGAATTTCTCTGCTGTTCGAACAAATAGTCATATGCAAACAATGTTATTTTAAGAATGCAAAGCTTATGTCTGTCTTGAAATTTTTGAAAATGGATTTTTTTTTTTAGTAAAACACGCAAATTTTGTAAAATGTGATGTCAACTCGGTATCTTACAGCAAGCCTTAAGGAGTCAGGATACCTTTTGTAACAGTATGCTTTCGAACTAACCCATGCTTCAGCTAGGACTTTTTTAGGGTTATAACATGGCCTGGTTCACGATTTAAGAAACAAAGGATAAAGGCTCAAAGTTTATTTGTACCCACCCATTCTTCGTGATGTTCTTCGACCCTAAACTCAGTTAATCGTGCATTAGATCTTGTTTGAGTCTTTGCTCTGATATTTCGGTGACGGTTCGGATACTGATAGTTTATTTTGAATAGGCAGTCATTTCTTTTTGTTGAGGGTTTGTAGGACCTCTTTATTTTTTGATTTTATTATCCCTGTCTTTTTGCCTGAACTGTTTCTTTTGTGATTACAGTCAGCGGGATGCCCCAGTTTTTGTAAGTCTCCTTCATAGGTTTTGACTTATTGGGCTTTTATTTTGAGAGACAATGACTGCCTGTCTTTATGATTATTCGGAACCATCACTGTCTTTTGTCTTGGAAGGACTCCTTTGATGCCATTCCTTGTGCACCTGGATCAACTGAGAAAACTACCATGCCCCTGGTTATAATTAAGGGTTTTAATTTTTGCGAAAAGAAAAACTCCAACTTCTTTGGCTCAAAGGGGTTGACTAGGGATTATCTTCCTTATAACTCCACTGTTTAGGATTTGAAACAATGCTTGTACCTCATCAGCGGGGTCTATTCAAAAGCATATTGTAAAGATCATGGTATCGTTTTCGTCATCCTCCCTCAAAAGGCTTAGAATTTTTTAATCGAGAGTTTGAACATCACAACAAAAATGAAAGCAATTTGAATATAGTGAATACGAATGGATTGATTCAAAACAGACATATGCGATGCATTAATGAAATAAAAAAGTTTGCCATGACAATGATTGTTTGAATAAGCAAAGAAAAATACAACTTCAGAATTCAAATGAACAAAAGTCTCTCGATCCTAGCCATGTTTTTACAAGGGAGCAGTGATCACATTGGGAGTCTCGGGCGCTTCGAACTCGACCTCCTTTGCATCGATTAGGTCCTGCACCTTGTTTCTCAAAGTCCAACAATCATCTGTAGCATGCCCCGGGCTGTCAGAATGATAAGCACAGCGGGCGTTGGGGTTATACCTTGAAGGTGTAGTGTTCGAATTCTTAGGAGGGTCCCTTAGAGTTACCAAATTGGTTGTCAATAACTGCGGAAATATTTGGGACAGGGTCATACTGAGCCGAGTAAACTGCCTTTTAGGTCTCTCACCCCTTGGTTGGTTATATTGCTGAGGAGCAGCAACAGGCTTTGAAATAACCACCGCATTGACAGCTTGGCGGCGTTTCGGTTTATTCTGTCTCCTTGAACCATAAACAGCACTAGATTCTTTCTTGAAGGGCTTCTTTTCAGTGCTCGAGGAGGCACCTTTCTGTATCTTCCCAGACTTGATACCAGCTTCTATTCTCTCTCCAGTCAAGATAAGGTCTATAAACCCGGCCGAAGAATTCCCGATCAGATGGTTGAAGAACGGACCAGACAGGGTCCCTAAGAACATATCCACAAGTTCACGGTCGGTCAGAGGTGGCTGCACCCTTCCATCCAGGATTCTCCACTTTTGGGCATATTCCTTAAATCCTTCACACGTCCTTAGTGACATACCCTAGAGTTGGGTACGCGTAGGAGCGAGGTCAGAATTATACTGATATTGCTTATAAAATGCAGTAGCCAAGTCCTCCCAGTTACGAATACTGGCTCCATCCAGCTGATAGAACCATTCGAGTTGAGTCCCTGAAAGACTATCCTGGAAGAAATGGATCCACAAATTTTTGTCAGCTGTATAAGGTTGGATCTTCCTTACATACGACCGGAGGTGCACCTTAGGACAGGAAGCTCCGTCGTACTTTGCAAAAGCAGGTGCCTTGAACTTATGGGGAATCACCACCCCAGAGGACAGACCTAGATCTTCGAAGTCCAGGCCGGGCACCTTCTGTATCTCCATAGCGCTTAACCGGTCTTCCAGCTGTTTGTACCTATCCTCAGCAGGAGGGTACTGTTCATCATTATAATCCGTCTCGTTGTCGGAGACTATGGGACTAGGAACCCCTCTCTCTTGGGGGCTGTCTTTGCCTACAGATGAAGTAGTCAGCTCAACCTCATTCTGTGGTCCATTCCCAGATCTGCGTCTAGTGTTGAACAAGACGGTCCTCTTCTTCTTCTTCTTCCTCTCCTTCAGAATCAAAGTTTTCAAATCCTGTTGACCCTGGCTAGGCTCATAACCAACTCTTGGAACTGGGCATTCTGGGCCTGGAGGGCCTTGATAGCTTGTTCAGTGGAAGGTTCAGTAGACATGATGACTGTTGAAATAAACAGCGAAGAAGGTAAGTGACCTGTAAAAAGGATACCTGTAATGCAATGATATGTATGATATATGTATGCAATGTTTTCAAGGATCTCGCGGGGTAAACAAGAAAATTGTTAGAATTTGAATTTTGTAGCTTGATTGAAGGAACTTCATGTTGTTGAGAGTCCTTCTTTAAGAGTCAAGGCTCACCATATCGAGTGGGTCATAGCCCCTGACTCAAGCTATCGTGTTTTGATCTCCAAACAACCTTGGCTAGAGGAAAATAAATCCCCTTTGCCCCTTGTTTGACGTCTGGTTCATCATGACCTGCATCACAAACCCTTGAGATCCTTGAAATGGTTAAGGAAATGCTATGGTATGATGTTATGATGCGTATGATGTTATGTACGTGGATGCAACGGTGTGTGGTGTAAGTAAGCCCTGTAATAAGTCCAGATTAAGGACTGTAAACAAAACCTGCAAGGAACTCATGTGTCAGATAACATGAATGTGCAAGTATTTCAAGTTTGAAGGCACACAAGTCACACAAAAGAGCCCTTAGATTTCAGGCCAGCATGAAGTTTAGGTACTACCCTCTTTCAGTTTCAGTTGGTTAAGACCTGTCCTAAAAAGTAGTAACCGGGTTCTAGAGGATCTCAATATCACCGACTACCCTCAATCGGTCATAACTCCAGCTTCGCAATCTTTTCTTGCTGCCAGAACCATCGCGAGAGTTTAGCCTCAATGAGTGTAGCATACTGCTACTGTTCTATGGCCAAGTTGGGTCAATTTAAGGTTCTAAGGTCGGTTGGTGCTTAATGACTCCTCAGACGACCCA
This sequence comes from Vicia faba, assembly GCA_948472305.1. Taxonomy (NCBI): domain Eukaryota; kingdom Viridiplantae; phylum Streptophyta; class Magnoliopsida; order Fabales; family Fabaceae; genus Vicia; species Vicia faba. The sequence continues at coordinate 440,822,320 of OX451739.1, read as the reverse complement.
TATTCTCCTCGTTCCAACACAAGGGATATCGGTACAGACCAAGGTGTCACACCAACGTAGCTACTGCTTCACCCGTGTCGGTCTACGCCGGATAGGTCCCTCACAGCTTATTGCTACCTAAAGGGTATTCCCCAGATCCGGGTTAGGATCTATGAAACTCTGATGCAAGCCCATAATATTAAAGCAATCAAGGCATACAATTGAAAACATAGAATGACCTAATCCTAAGGTACACCTCACTTATAATGTTCCCCAGCAGAGTCGCCAGTTCTGTGATCGGTGGAAATAGAACTGACTGTTTCGGAATGCTGGTTCGCGAAATGTCGCGGTAAGCAAGAGTCGCCACCGTCTTTTATTTTCTCCAACATGGAAAGGACAAAAGCACAGCAAAATTCCTTTTCGAGATATTTCTCGGTTCGGGAGGTAGATTATAGAAAGGGAAGGTGTTAGCACCCTTTCTATCTGTGGTTATCCACGGGCTCTTAGGTACTTGCTCACTATGTTTTCAAAAATGTTTACTTTTCTTGTGTTTGTGGGTTTTAAAAAAGTTTGTTTTGAAAACTTCTAGGTAACTCTTGTATCAGTCCTCAAGAGTGTATGAAGTATTTGTTTGAAAACTTTTGTCAGAAAAGTGTAGGTGCGAAAAGTTGTTTTTGTTTTTTGAAAGAGCAAGTACCCAGGAGAAATCTACCTACTCAAAAGAAATTAAGCTGTGTAAATGTCCTTTAGACAGTACTATCCCACTATTGAGAAGTAGGTAGCACCGTCGTTGGATTTATTCGGGTCAATTCGATTATAGGGACATGTGTGGTCACCAAAGCAATAGTAGGACGCCTTAGCGGTAACCCTAATGTCCTAGATCCTTTTTTATCCGAGGCAACCGTTTCGAGGCAACTTGGATCTTTAGACAGGAGGGCGACCTCTAAAACACCCTATACTTAATGACCACGTCGAGGCAACCAAGTGAGGCGTACCCTAGGAGTGGCATGTGCATGTGTGTCAGGTTTCATGTTAAATTATCTTTGCACAAGTTATGGTGAGCTACGAGTTGATTTTAATTTTCAGGCAAGTCTTGTCATGCATAGTTAACATACATCTAACAGTTAATAGTGGCGGAAAGTAAATTGCGGAAAGTAAATCTACGCTATTACAAGGCGTCGGGTATTTACATCGCCAAAAACATAACCCTTGAAAAGTAAATGCGAGAAATTAAAAGCAAGCGATAAAAAGGGGTCCTAATTACGCTATTACATCCTCAGAACAGTTACATAAATATGATCAAAATAATAATATGCGCGAAAAGAATTAAGTCAGAAAAGTCCTTAGGGTATTGACCCTTTTTGAGAAAAGAAAGGAATTTTGGTCCTTTTGCATTTAATTAAACCTAATTCTAATTAATTAAATAAAAGAAATATTTTTTAAGTTTTTTATGTTTTTCATGAAAATAAAATAAATTAAAATTGTCAAGAAAACCCTAATTCTAAATTTATTTTATTTATTATGAAAAAGTCAAAATTAAACCTAATTAAACTAAATTAATTTGTTAAAATTTATTTACAAAAAATAATGTGAAATTAATAAATAATAATAATAATAAAAATATTAGTTTTCTGAATTTATTATGAAAATAATTAATTTGTTAATTAAATACTAATAATAATAATAATAATAATAATAATAATAATAATTAAAAGAATTAAATAGAAATTGAAATATAAAAAAATAAAGAATAAAGAAACCAGGGGGTGATGGGCCAGCAAGGAGATGTTGTTAGCAATCTTTCAAGCCCATTAAGCTGCCAGTCCGTTTGACCTTTTTGACTGTCTACGCGTGGGTTGACCAGGAGTATGATGGTCATCCAGCTTTTGACCATTGGATTTGTGACTGTGGCCACTTGGCGCTTGGATGGTTGGAGGCACATGGTGGAACGCTGCCTGAAGCCTGCATGCAATCATATGTAGAAAAAATAGAAACAAATATTTGGGGGACCTGGGAATCGAACCCAGGTCCCAACGCCTGTTGAACACTTGGCCAACCACTCCACCAACTTGCACGCTTTGTTAATATAATAAGAAACAAATATAATATATAGAAAATAACAATTATGCTAGAAACAACAAAATCACGCGCGTTTTTTTGAATGGCCCAATGATGTATCACCACGTACTCATCTTCTTCGCTGATGCCTGTAAAAACAAATTAGATAGCGGGGTTTTTTAACCCCCACAACCTGCAACCACGAAAAATAGCGAATAGGCATATGATTAATAGAAATATTTCGCGAGGGTCCCCTTAGATTCGTCTGGTCTCAACGATCTAACCATGGGTCTTAAAGGTTCCAATTTTTCCTGGATAATAAAGCCCCAATTTGGAAGCTCAAGAACCCTAGATTTTGTCAATGGCAACTTACGATTCTGCACACTATAAGTCAATTAATTTATACCATTAGCTTTATATGAACTCAAGAAATACAAAACAATGAATAAAACATGTTAGTTATGCATGAAATAGCCAATACGATTATGGACATGAGAAGCAAACTGTGGGTCTGTTCTTGAGTATTTCTTGAGCTTTAGCGTATGGTTTTGATTGCAACACGTCCCTGACACTTCCAGCAATGTGTTAGAAACAACCAAAGTCCTTGAATTGGCCTGGAAGATAGAAAACAGTTTTCAAGTTTCTTGAGTTTTTCTCAATATTGCTATGGCTTTGTCTGCAGTGATTTCACGTCTGCATGAGTAGGGTTCACTTGTGTACTTATAGTAGAATAGAATTAGGTTAAATCTTTGCAAAGAAATCCATGGAATTGATGGTTGTATATTTGATTGAAAATCAAATATTTTTGAATGGAAAAACTTGCTAAATTTGGAGATTCTTGTCCCTTTGATTTGCACATGAATTTTCCAGCATATATTGACCACTTTTGCTTCACAAAAAGATTGAAAAATCAAATCTTTGTATTTCCTACAATTTAAATTAATTAAATGAATTAAAATTGATTAAAAATCTAAATAATTAATAAAAATAAGAAAAATAAGTTCAAATAAGCTTGATGGGTCGTGCATAGGTCATGGATAAAGTTTCAAGAAGGAATTTGAGGCCCATTAGCAAAAACAAAGTGTTTTGAGCAAAGTTGACTTTTGCAAATTCACACAAATTTCCCAACTTCTCCAATGCATATCTTGCTCAATTTTGATCATATGAACATGTTCTTGGACATTTTGGAAAGGTCTTGAAGTCCTCTAACCAATGCCTTTAGTCCCATGTCATTTGGATTTACCAATCTCAAGTTATGGTCTTTGACTTAAAGTGCATTTTTGTTGACTTTTGAATTTGACCTATAATGTAGAAATTGATAACTTTTTGTGAGAGAATTTCTTGGACTTGGAATGTGAAGATGAGTTGTAGGAAATGTCATCCACTTCAAAATGAGCATTGGATGGGATTTTTCTGATGAACCATGAAAAAGTTATGCCCTGGTCAAGATACAATTGACTTTTCTGCTGTCCAAAAATAGTAACTTTTGCATCTTGATGATTTTTGAGCCATGCTTGTGAAATCATGATCAAGATTTGATCAAATGATGATTGTGAGCTCAAAATAAGATGTTGACCAAAAAATTTGACTTTTGACTGTAAAATGACCATTTTGCCCTTGTAGTTGACTGTGGATCAAATAGGGTTTTTGACTGTGGAATTTGGCACTGTGAGTCTTGAAACTTGACATGTAGGTGCTTGAGAATATTTATAGGCCTATGAGACTTGATTGAACCATTGAAAACCTCCAATTCCTTGAAAGAACCAAAACCCTAATTTTGACTGGCTTAGGAGGTATTTGGACTGTGCAACCCTTGAGTAGACTTGAACCATTTGAAGATGATTCTTGACAAATCCTGAGGAATATGGGAGGGCAAATTTTAGGGTACAACAACAACCTTGCGTTAGGATGTTAAACGGGACAGGCGCGGGTCATCATATACAATCATTGAAGGCAACTTGTGACACGCTCTAGCAATTTTGTAAGGGACGAAATCATTTTATCGAAGGCAACATTGAGGGTCATCGAGGGACTACGATCTTTGTTTATCAAAGGGACATTTGCTAGAGTGTCTCATACTCGAGGGACATGATTGCATTTTCTGAGGCAGCAAGCGAGGTTACCCTAGAGGTGCAAGTGTGAATTGTGTATTGATTTTCATGCATTTGTCTTTGTATTAGGTCAACTAGCGATCGATTTTAGATTTTTGCATACAAACCCTAATCTCTAATCATGGCATATTTAAAAAGCATAAAGTGCGAGAATTAAATTCTAAGCTATTACAAAAGAGTATCTGGGGATGGGGGTACAAATTATTTACAAATGGGGATGAGTCTCATCAGAATAATGTCCCAAATATTATGGTTTACAACCAAATTGAATCGACGCAATTCAAATATAATAGATTATAAGATAAAGAAAATCAGAGAAATATGAGATGTATGTGTTTATTTACAAATGATCAAATAAAGTATTAACCTAATTAAAGACTTAAGTATTATTATTTTTTGTGTTTTTGTTAGTTATATATAAACAAAGGGTTTTAAAGAAAAAGAAATAATTGTTTAAGTTAAAAAAATCTATTATTTATGTGTATTTCTGTGTTATTAAACGAAAACAAGATTAATTAAACTTAAACTATATTTTTTTTGATGTTTTAATGATATTAATCAAGATTAATAAAGAGATAATTATCTCTAAAAAGAAAATGAACAAAATTTAATTAGTGTTATTAACTAAAAAGGAAAAAAAAACTAATTAAGGTTAGTTAGCAAAAATTAAGTTAATGAAACGATTTTTTTGGAATGAAGCTTTAAATGGGTTTGGGCCTAAAAATAAAAAGAACAAAATTCAGGGGGAGGGGGTATGCGCCAGAAATATTGGGCTTTGGTTTGGTTCATGGGGCAAAAGCCCAATTGCATTGTTCAATGTTTTTTAGGGTTTTTGTTATGGGAGCTCATAGTTAGGGTTTGCTTTGTGAACGGCGCCGCTCCTCTCCTCTCGTCTTCATCCTCTTTGTTTTTCTCAAACCAAGAGCAACTGATGTACTCTCCCCTCGCCTTAGGCTACCAGAGTATTACCTCCATCTTCCTCTCTCTGCGACTATACAGGGCGGCGATTCGAAAGGGTACGCGTTTTCTTTACAGTTTAAGTTCGTGCATGTTTAATTCTTACATGTTTAATTCTTGCATGTTTTGATCTTTGATATTTATGCATGAGATGTAGGAAAAGAAGACAATACCTTTGGGGTTTTGTTTCTGGAGAGACGATGGAGGGAGAGGAACACAGGATTGGTGAAGCTCTCAGGTGGCCAAGGCGGAGGGAGGAGCGTGGTGACTGTTGCACCCCAAAATTTGCCCTCTCATGTTTTCCAAAGTCTTCCCCCTGCATGGTTGACCAGAAACCCTTGCCTAAGGAAAAAGAAAATTTTTGAGTGGTGCTTTAAGTACCTTTCAATTGGCATTCTGAAAGGCCCTTCGATTGGTACTTTGAAGGAGCCTTTCAATTGGCATTAAGGACAAGCACTTCGATTTGCATTCTGAAAGACCCTTCGATTGGTATTCTGAAGGAGCCTTTCGATTGGCATTAATGACAAGCACTTCGATTTTCATTCTTAAAGACCCTTCGATTGGTATTCTGAAGGAGCCTTTCGATTGGCATTATGGATAAGCACTTCGATTTGCATTCTGAAAGACCCTTCGATTGGTATTCTGAAGGAGCCTTTCAATTGGCATTATGTCAAGGCCTTCGATTGGCATTCTGAAAGACCCTTCGATTGGTATTCTGAATGAGCCTTTCGATTGTCATGCCAAGGGATCCTTCGATTAGCATGAACATCACCTTTCGATTGGCCTGTTAACAAAGCCTTTCGATTGGAATTTTAATTAGTACCCTTCAATTGATATTTGGACAAGGACCAATCGAAGAGCAGGGCCTGAAGGCATTCGAAATTCAAAAGTGTCCAGGTTCATTCAAGAGACACGAACATTTCAAAAAGGGAAATGTTTTAATGTGTATGATTCTTGTCTCATGGCTTTAATGGCCTGTTTAATGGGCTCTCTCTTGTCGTTATTAGACCCCCCACTCCTATAAATACAAGGGCCAGTGGCACATTACAAAGAACGAAAAAACACAGAGCAGAGGAAAAAAAATAGAGAACTTGGAGATACGCTGCCAAAAGTCATCAGCATTTTCAGAAGTAATCCAAGCCAAAGTAGTCCTTCAGATCAAAGGTGCCCACGCCCAGAAGCCCTCAGATTGAAAATGCTCCCATCCATCCAGTACCCAAATCGAAGGTCCCAACTACTGGTAAGAGAGGGTAAAATATCAAATTTTGTGTTTACATAACATATCCATATTTATTGTTTCATTCGATTGTCATTTTAGACAGAATTCAAGGGCCTGGGTTTGGCCCCAGGTCATGTTCTTTGTTTGCTAACATTTGCTGCAGATTTAGCCTGGAAAGACTCAGCGCACACAGGATCGAAGGGCCTGGGGTTCGATACCAGGCCCTGAGTTTTATTTTGCTAACATGCTTTTGCAGGTATAGCATCCCAGATCGAAGGAGACACCTTCTCTGGATCGAAGCTTCCTGTTGTCCTCCTGGATCGAAGGATGCATTTTTCCCAGGATCGAAGGGAAATCCCCTTCCCTGGATCGAAGGCTGTTCATGCCCACTTCCTGGCCCAATCGAAAGAGCCATGACCCTGTTTGGATCGAAGCTTCCCAGGCCTCCAAAATTATGTTTTTTTTATTTGCTGCCTGTTTCCTTCGTTTTTTTGTCCTTATTTTGACTATTTTATTCTTCTTTTTTTAATCATCATAAAATCAAAAACACAAAAACATTAGGCTAGTTTTTCCTATTAAATTAATTTTGTTAATTAATCTTTTAATTATCTTAACGTTTTTCCAAAACTAAAATTAAGTAGATTTAGATCATTTTCTCAAAATAAAATAAAACTCAAAAAATATTTTCTTTTTTTAATTAGTCATTAGTTAGTCTTAATTCTTAAATAAAAAATGACAAAAAAAAACTTTATTTAATAAAAAAAGGGTCAAAACCCAAGGACACTCCGATTCAATTTTTTTCACGCGCGCTTATTTTATTGTAACTGCCTACTGGTTTGTAATAGCTTAACTAAGACCTTTTACACTTTACTGCTTTTTATTCTCCCAATTTTTGGACATGTAAATAATCCCCCTCCCCGAAGCCTTGTAATAGCGTAGGATTTACAATTCCCGCACTTTAAATTCCTGTACATATATTAACTGTTTAGATGTATGCTAACTAGGATTGCATGACAAGATTAACTCTTAACTTAAAATCAGCAGTAGCTCACCATAACATGCACAAAGATAATATAAACTGAAAATTGACACAGTCGCACATGTCACTCTTAGGGTACACCTCACTTGGTTGCCTCGAACGTGGTCATTGAGTATAGGAAGTCTTAGAGGTCGCCCTCCTGTCCAAAGATCAAAAGTTGCCTCGAAATGGTTGCCTCGATAAAAATGATCTAAGACATTAGGGTTACCGCTAAAGCATCCTAACATTGCTTTAGTGACCACACGTCCCTTAAATCGAATTGACCCGAAAACTCCAACGACGATGCTACCTACTCCTCAATAGTGGGATAGCACTGTCTAAAGGACATTTGCACAGTTTAATTCCTTTTTGAGTAGGTAGAGGTTCTTAAGTACTTGATCCTTTTAAAAACAAAACAAAACTTTTCGCACTTACACTCTCTTCAAAAACAAAACTCTTTTCAAAACCCACAAACACAAAGAAAAGCAAACTTTTGAAAACATAGTGAGCAAGTACCTAAGAGCCCGTGGATAACCACAGATAGAAAGGGTGCTAACACCTTCCCTTTCTATAATCTACCTCCCGAACCCGAGAAACATCTCGAAAAGGAAATTTTTTGTGCTTTTGTCCTTTCCTTGTTGGATAAAATAAAAGACGGTGGCGACTCTTGCTTACCGCGACACTTTGCAAAAACAAACGCAAACGTGAACCAGCATTCCAAAACAGTCAGTTCTCGTTCCCACCGATCACAGAACTGGCGACTCTGCTGGGGATCACAATAAGTGAGGTGTACCTTAGGACTAGATCACTTGTGTTTTCAATTGTATTGCTTTGTATGCTTTTAATTTTGTGGGCTTGTATCTAAGTTCTATAAATCCTCCAACCGGATTTGGGAAACATTCATAGATAGCAATATGTTGTGGAAACTGTGCGGGGTATACCGACGCGGTTGAAGCAATAGCTATATTAGTGCGACATATTTGTGAGTACCGGTAGCCTTTGAGTCAATCAAAGAGAATACGGGGCCGTTGAGTGATGTCACTAAGCACTAATGACCTAGAACCTTACTTGACCATCTTGGCCTTTTTTAGGGGTAGTGAGATGACCGACTTTGGTGCAGTCCGAAGTTGGTAGATACTCGATACTACACTCATTGAGGATTGTTTTCTTGGAATATTTTGGTCGCTAGTTCAGTGGCTAAACCAAAACGATGAACATAGAAAACAATCCAATGATATTGAGCTCCTTAGAACCTGGTTACTATTTATAGGACAGGTTTTGAGCCAACTACACTCAAGAGGGTACTTACCTATGAAACTCCATGCCAGCCTCAACTTAAGGCTATTTGTGTGACTTGCGTGCCTTCAAACTTGAACCACTTGCACATTCTTGTTATCTGACAACAGGGTTCCCTTGCAGGTTTTGTTTACATTCCTTATCCAATATTTTGGATTTATTGCAGGGCTTAATTACATCACTTCACACTTTTGCTTAAACGCATAGCATACACATCATAACATCATACCTTAACATTTCCTTAACCATTTCAAGGATCTCAAGGGCTTATGATGCAGGTTATGGTAAATCAAATGTCCAGCAAGGGGCAAGGGGATTTATTTTCCTCTAGCCAATGGTGTCTAGAAATCCAAGCACGATAACTTGAGTCAGTGGCTATGACCCACTCGATATGCTGAGCTTGACTCTTGAAGAATGATTCTCAACAACATGAAGTTCCTTCAATCAAGCTACCAGATTCAGATTCTAACAGTTTCTTGTTTACCCTGCGAGATCCTTGGAAACATTGCATACATATATCATACATATCATTGCATAACAGGTCATCTGTTACAGGTCTCTTATCTTCTTCGTTGTTTATTTCAGCAATCATCATGTCTACTGAACCTTCCACTGAGCAAGCTATCAAGGCCCTCCAGACCCAGAATGCCCAATTTCAATAGTTGGTCATGAGCCTAGCTAAGGGTCAGCAGGACCTGAAGACCCTGATTCTGAAAGAGAAAAAGAAGAAGAAAAAGAGGACCATCCTATTCAACACTGGACGCAGGTTTGGAAACGGGCTGCAGAATGAAGTTGACCTGACCACCCCATCTGGAGGGAAAGACAGTCCACAAGAAAGGAAGGCTCATAGCCCTGAAGTCTCCGACAACAAGATGGACTATGATGAAGAACAGTATCCTCTTGCTGAGGATAAGTACAAACAACTGGAAGACCGCCTAAACGCTATGGAAATATAGAAGGTGCCCGGTCTGGACTTCAGAGATCTGGGTCTATCATCTGGGGTGGTGATTCTCCATAAATTCAAGGCACCTGCCTTTTCCAAGTATGACGGAGCTTCCTGTCCAAAGCTGCACCTCCGGTCATATGTAAGGAAGATCCAGCCTTACACTGCTGATAAGAACTTATGGATCCATTTCTTTCAAGACAGTCTCTCAGGGACTCAACTTGAGTGGTTCTATCAGTTGGACGGAGCCAGTATCCGTAGCTGGGAAGATTTGGCTACCGCATTCTATAGGCAGTATCAGTATAACTCCGACCTCGCTCCTACGCGTACCCAACTCCAGGGTATGTCAATAGGGACGGGTGAAGGATTTAAAGAGTATGCTCAAAAATGGAGAGACCTTGCCGGAAGGGTGCAACCACCTTTACCTGATCGTGAACTTGTTGATATGTTTTTGGGGACCCTGTCTGGTCCATTCTTTAACCACTTGATCGGAAGCTCTTCAGCTGGGTTCACCGAGCTAATACTGACCGGCGAAAGGGTCGAAGCTGGCATCAAAAGTGGGAAGATTCAAGAAGCTACACCTTCTGATGCTCAGAAAAAGCCCTACAATGGAAAAAAAGAGTCCAATGTTGTGAACAGTCAAAAAGGTCACTGTCACCAACACGTAGGGGAAGTTCTGATCTCTGGTTCTACGTCACACCCACAACAGCAAAAGGGAAATCAACGAAAGCCAGATGATCCTAAAAGACAGTTCACCAACATCAATATGTCGTTGTCTCAAGCGTTGCAACACTTTTTGAGGATGAATCTAATTACATTGATAGGACCTCATCCAAACCCCAAGACTTCTTCTCCTAACTACAATCCTAATGCGACTTGCGCTTATCATTCTGACAGTCCCGGGCATGATACTAATGATTGTTGGGCATTGAAGTACAAGATTCAGAATTTGATTGACGCCAAGGAGATTGAGTTTGGTCCTCCGGAGACTCTAGCATAATCACTGCTCCTACGCCATATCATTGAAAGCTTTTGTTCATTTGAATTTTCAAGTTGTAATCTCTTTGTTATTCAAACAATTATCTATTAATGCCAAACTTTGTTTCATTAATGAAAAGCATATGCTTGTCTTGAATTCATCCTTTCATTACATTTAAACTATGTTTTTTACTCACTTTATGACATTCAACTCTTGCTAAAAGTTACAAGCCTTTAGAGGGAGGATGACGAAACAATGCCATAATCTCATACAGTATGCTTTTGGACAGACCTTGCTGATGATGTACAGGCATTTCTTTCAAATCCTAAACACTGGAGTTATAAGGAAGATAATCCCTAGTCAACCCCTTCGAGCCAAAGAAGTAGGAGTTTTCTGTTTTTAAACAAATTAAAACCTTTAATTTAAACCTGGGGCAAGGTAGTCTCTGAAGGAAAATTGTGATCAAAAGCGCAGCGGAATTTAAAATTTTCCTTTAACGATCCTTACGAATGAGCATGGTCAGTGATATAAATATTTACCTCTTGTGGAGATTCAGACCTTTGATGTTGTGATCACGAGCGTTGATGAAGAACAACGCCTCTACTCAGTCCACACGAATAGATCGCTTCCAGTCACAGTGCTAGCTGATCACGAACGGAAACCTTGAGTGAGACAGAGAATCAAAAACGAAACCGCATCAAGTGAAATTGCTTCATCACAAGGGATCTATTTATAGAATCACTCGTGTGGGCTACAAGCTAAAACCCCAATTAAGGCTATAAGCTAAAAGCCCAATTAAGCTTATGGACATCATACCTTATGATGTACCATATATCACTTATCCACGTGGTACCTTACCACTTTCCGTATTACACTTAAGTGCATCTTACCTTATGGTGTTCCTTATTTATTTTATCTCTCATCAACCTGTCCTTATGTGTGTGACCCTGTAGGTTTTCGCGACGTTGGCAATTATATTAAATCACACATTTAATATAATAAACAGTGAGCGGTATCTAGCAACACATCACTGTTACCCAAGTCACGAAAATGTCATGTGACCTGACCAAACCTTTTCCGTGATAATATTTGTGTTGTACAATTACCCTTTTGCCCTCATGTCTATATTGAACACAAGGCATACACTGTGTCACCCTTGTCCAGTTCAATATTGGGCCCTTAGACATATATCCTGTTATGCAGGATGAGAAAATTCCATCTAGGTCACTCATGTCCCTTAGCATGCTTTGTGAAGTACCCATCAACCGTCTTTATAGTCATCCAGTTACGGATGACGTTTGATCAGCAATAAAGTACTTGACTCTACATCTAGGGTCCATAATGGTTTCAGGTCGAAGGGTGGTATACACCATTATCATCATGAGAATAACTTATGACACTTTGCATAACATTCTATGTAGTATTCTCATAGCGGGTCAATCCAGTATAAATATTACTCCTAATATTCATACCTATGTCAAGACTTGATAACTCCTTATCTATGATCCATGAGATGTGATCATTAATCTATCTTCATAATAATCTTAATGCTTTAATGTTATCCCACTTCACATTAAAGCTTGACTACGGATACTTTAAGAATAATGTCTTATGTTTAATGGGATCTCATGATTAAGTCACACTTAACATTTCATTAAACAAATAAACCATTCTAGGGACTTTATTATTTTGGAAAGCAAACATAATAAAGAAATGCCTTTTATTATTAACAAATAATTCGATACAAGTACCAAAAGTATTGGCCTCTAGGGCTTACACCAACAATCTCCCACTAGCACTAGAGCCAATCAGGCATACCCCTAATACCCATAGATCTAGTATGTCCATCATGCTTCAGCTGCGCAAGAGGCTTTGTTAATGGGTCAGCAACATTGTCAAGTGTAGGTACTCTGCATATTTTCACATCTCCCTGATCGATTATCTCTCGAATGAGATGATAACGCCTAAGTATGTGTTTGGATCGTTGGTGAGATCTAGGCTTCTTAGCTTGTGTGATAGCACCATTGTTATCACAATAGAGATCAATGGTATCCACATCGCTATGGACTATGCCAAGTTCACTAATGAACTTCTTGATCCAAACAGCTTCCTTTGCTGCAGTTGAGGCAACAATATACTCAGCCTCAGTTGTAGAATCAACAATTGTATCTTGCTTTGAACTTTTCCAGCTCACAGCGCCACCATTTAAATAAAACACATAACCAGATTGCGATCTAAAGTCATCCTTATCTGTCTGGAAGCTAGCATCGGTGTATCCAATTACAGCAAGCTCTTCCTGACCTCCATATATCAAGAATGAGTCCTTAGTTCTTCTCAAGTACTTAAGGATATTCTTGACAACTACCCAATGAGCATCACCGGGATTAGACTGGTACCTACTCGTTGCACTTAAAGAATACGAGACATCTGGTCGAGTACATAGCATGGCATACATGATAGATCCTATTGCAGATGCATATGGAATCTTATCCATGCGATCCCTTTCTTCCTTACTTAAAGGGGATTGTGTTTTTGACAGACACATGCCATGTTGCATAGGTATGAATCCTTTCTTGGAATCATGCATATTAAAGTGTCTCAACACTTTTTCTATGTATGTACTCTGACTTAGGCCAAGCAGTTTTTGTGACCTATCTCTATAGATCCTGATTCCTAATATATAGGCTGCTTCACCTAGGTCCTTCATTGAAAAGCATTTCCCTAACCAAGTCTTCACTTGTTGCAAGGTAGGGACATCGTTTCCAATGAGTAATATGTCATCTACATATAATAGCAGGAATACGATCATGCTCCCACTAACCTTCTTGTAGACACAAGGCTCATCTTCATTCTTGATGAATCCATATTTTTTTACTGTTTCATCAAAACGAAGATTCCAGCTTCTAGAAGCTTGCTTCAATCCATAAATTGATTGTTGTAACTTACATATCTTTTGGGCTTCTTCTGGTATGTCAAATCCTTCAGGTTGTGTCATGTACACATCCTCAAGAAGATTCCCATTAAGGAAAGCAGTTTTGACATCCATTTTCCATATTTCATAATCATGATATGCAGCGATAGCAAGTAAAATCCGAACAGATTTAAGCATTGCAACTGGTGAAAAGGTTTCATCATAGTCAACCCCATGAATTTGTTTATAGCCTTTTGCAACCAGTCTTGCCTTATAGGTATGTACCTTACCATCCATGTCAGTCTTCTTTTTGAAGACCCACTTGCATCCTATAGGGTTAACTCCTATAGGAGGCTCTACCAAGGTCCAAACCTGGTTTGTGTACATGGAATCCATTTCAGATTTCATGGCTTCTAGCCACTTCTCGGACTCAGGACTAGTTATGGCCTCTTGGTAGGTCACATGCTCATCTTGATCCATGAGTAATACATCACCCTGATCACTTATGAGATATCCATATCTCTCAGGTTGTTGACGTATCCTACTTGACCTACGCTGGTCTTGTTCTACTTGAGCAGGTTGCTCTTCCATAACTAGTGTTTCCTTCTCTAATTCCTCCATAGGTGTATCAATGCTTTGTGGTTCTTGAATTTATTCAAGCTCTATTTTCCTCCCACTGATTCTTTTGGAAATAAAATCCTTTTCCAGAAAAACTCCAGTTCGAGCGACAAACACTTTGCCCTTAGAAGGATTGTAGAAGTAATACCCTCTTGTTTCTTTAGGATACCCCACAAATAAGCATTTGTCAGATTTGGGCTCAAGCTTAGTTGAAATTTGTCGTTTCACATAAACTTCGCAACCCCAAATCTTCATGTAAGACATATGTGGTTTCTTACCACTCCATATCTCATATGGTGTCTTCTCAACCTTTTTGGATGGAACCCGGTTAAGTGTGTAAGCTGCAGTCAATAGTGCATGTACCCAAAAGGAGTTCGGAAGATCGGCGTGACTCATCATGGATCGGACCATGTCTAACAAGGTTCGATTTCTTCTCTCAGATACACCATTCCATTGTGGTGTTCCGGGAGGAGTAAGTTGGGATAAAATCCCATATTCCTTTAGATGGTCATCAAACTCTAGGCTTAAATATTCACCGCCTCGATCTGATCGAAGAACTTTAATATTCTTACCTAGTTGGTTTTGTACTTCATTCTTGAATTCCTTGAATTTTTCAAAGGTTTTAGATTTGTGTTTCATTAAATACACATAACCATATCTACTAAAATCATCAGTAAATGTGATGAAGTATTAAAAACCTCCTCTGGCTGGTATGTTCAGTGGTCCACATTCATCAGTATGTATGAGGGCCAAAATATCATTAGCCCTTTCACCTTTTCCTGTGAATGGGGACTTTGTCATCTTTCCAATTAAACAAGATCTGCATGTCTCATATGATTCATAATCAAAAGAGTCCAAGAGTCCATCTTTATGGAGTTTGGAAATGCGTTTCTCATTTATGTGGCCTAAGCGACAGTGCCAAAGGTAGCTTGGATTTAACTCATTAGGTTTAATCCGTTTAGTATTAATGTTATAAATTGGAATTTCAAGATCAAGGACATATAGTCCATTGTTCATTTGTGCAGAAGCATAGAATATATCATTCAAATAAATAGAGCAACAATTGTTCTTTATTATAAATGAAAAACCAAACTTGTCCAAACAAGAAACGGAAATAATATTCCTACTAATTGCAGGTACATAATAACAGTTCTCTAACTGAATTATTAAACCACTAGGTAAAGTCAAAACATAAGTTCCTACGGCTAAAGCATCAACCTTTGCTCCATTTCCAACTCGTAGGTCAACTTCACCTTTTGCCAAATCTCTACTCCTTTTTAGCCCCTGCACATTAGTACAAATGTGAGAACCGCATCCAGTATCTAATACCCATGATGCAGAAGTAGATAAATTAATTTCAATAACAAAAATACCTGAATTTGAAGTCCCTACTCCATTGTTCATATCTTCCAGGTACTTTGGGCAGTTTCTCTTCCAATGTCTGGTCTTACCGCAATGGAAGAAAGTGCCCTCCTTTGCTATGCCTCCACTAGGCTTCAAAGCAGGAATAGTAGGTTTAGGCTTGGCAACTTCCTTGCCTTTCCCTTTACCAACTTGCTTGGTAGGCCTCTTGTTCAGCTTCTTTCCATTACTGACCATCATAATGGACTTCCCTTTTGTCTTCATATTCTGCTCAGTAGTTTTCAACATGCTTAGCAATTCTGGAAGACTCTTATCCATGTCATTCATGTTGAAATTCATGACAAACTGATTAAAGCTATCTGGCAACGATTGCAAGATAAAATCAGTTGCAAGTTCCTTTCCAAGCGGAAACCCTAACCTTTCAAGGTTCTCCACATACCCAATCATTTTGAGTACATGGGGACCTACAGGGTTTCCCTCAGATAACTTGTTGTTAAAAAGGGCCTTTGAAACCTGAAACCTCTCATTTCTTGCCTGCTCTTGATAGAGCATTTTCAGATGTCCGCTCATATCGAACGCTGACATGTTCTCGTGTTGCTTTTGCAACTCCGAGTTCATAGTAGCTAGCATGAGACAAGCGGCTTCATTAGCATCATCAAAATGCTTCTTATAAGCATCTCTTTCTGCCTTAGGTTCCGAACTAGGCGGTTCCTCTTCAGGAACAGGTGTCTCCGAGACATACAGCTTCTTATCGTGCTTGAGGACAATCCTCAGATTTCGGTGCCAATCCAGGAAATTTGTCCCAGACAATTTTTCCTTATCTAGGATTGATCGCAAAATATGGTTGTTTGTTGTCATGGTAATCTACAAAAAATTGAAAATATAAGTATCATTAAAACAACATATTTAATTAGGCCTTTAATCAAATATGCTCCCACTATTTTACTCAAACCAAATGACCCTCATCATTTGATTCGGAAAATCCCGTTGGAAGACTTTCTAGTGGGTCGAGATCCACATTTCACTTTGTTCTAAGTCAGCGTTAGGCTAATTACACAAAACTAGGTTATTTAGGTAGGAACTCCTTCCAATTGTATCTCATACAACTCTCGAATAATTTCAGTTGGGTGAATAACTCCTTATTCTAATTCATCATATGAATCATTCCCAACTCTTGCTTCTAAACATGTATAATCTTATTATAATGTGTTTAGTTAAGTTTGACCCATTGTTTTAGCAGTTGGATATTACAATTATCCCATCGCACCTTACTAATATAGAACATGCACCTCGCGTAGGCGAAACCTACATTGTTCGATATTAGTCTTGATGAGTGCTAAAACTTGGAAAGCATGAACTTAATATTTAACTTGAGGGATTTTGTTATTAGTTTGATCTCATCGGCTTAACATGCAACTCGTCTCTCTCATGCATCAACATACAAACACATGCATCAATATACATAAAAGGATACAGTTATGGCCCCTAGCGCAATTGTTCTCCCAAGCCAATGAGAGAACCTAAGCTAACCTAATAACGATCTAAACTTCTCCAAGCAAGATCTCCAAGGTTATCCTCCTTTGATATTGTATTCTTCTCTTTCTTCATAACATTACATTACATAAAAGAAACTCGTTTTACATACGAGGGAGTGAGATGAGAAAAGAAGTTACATCAAGAATTTTAGAGAGAGGCACGACACGCAGGCCGTATTTTACAATCCCAAAACAGAAAAAAAAGGAAAAAAAAACTAAGGCCATAACTGATCACCACAAGACAATAATAATAAGCACACTTTTATTATTAGTTTAACTTTTGTTAATTAAAAAAAGGAAAATTAAATTTCGACGATTGATTACACTACGCAGAGTTAGCCGGGGGTTCCGCTGCCCGGTCAGCAAACGGTGGTTCCGCTGACCGTTCAGCGGACGGGGGTCAAGGGGGCAGCTCCCCTTTGCAGGGTTGTTAGGGGCAGCGCCCCGACGCAAAATTTTAATGAACAATTCATTTGAAATCAGCGTCATTTTCGCACAACTCTTGTGCATTCACAACCCTAATCGCATAACTTTGCAACAACACAACCCTTGTGCCGTCATGAACCCTAATGCAACAGTTTCATGCTGTCAAACACATTTCGATTGATAATTCAGTATGATTAATCACATGCCATTGCTTCACCATACTAATGTCGGATTCCGAAGCATATGAACAGTGATCGGTCAAAGGAATAACAATCATCAAGTGTTTGAATGAAGGAAATAGAAACAGTATATCCCATATACCATCGTTGCATCAGATTTACTTATATCATATATAAAAGTGATCGATCTTATTTGTGTAACCTATGGACGATCGATGTATCGCTGCTTCACCATACTAATGTCAGATTCCGAAGCATAGTCAACATCAATCATCCAAATCGTACACAACAGGTGCCAAATTTAATTACTCGTTTATTATTCAATTCATTCTGGTTTTAATCGAATCAAAACAAAAAATATAGAACATAAACAACTATCAGATCCATGGTTTCGTAAGTGGCTCTGATACCACTGAAGGAAAATTGCGATCAAAAGCGCAGCGGAATTTAAATTTTTCCTTTAGCGATCCTTACGAATGAGCATGGTCAGTGATAGAAATATTTACCTCTTGTGGAGATTCAGACCTTTGATGTTGTGATCACGAGCGTTGATGAAGAACAACGCCTCTACTCAGTCCACACGAACATATCGCTTTCGGTCACAGTGTTAGCTGATCACGAACGAAAACCTTGAGTGAGAGAGAGAATCAAAAATGAAATTGCATCAAGTGAAATTGCTTCATCACAAGGGATCTATTTATATAATCACTCGTGTGGGCTACAAGCTAAAATCCCAATTAAGGCTATAAGCTAAAAGCCCAATTAAGCTTACGGACATCATACCTTATGATGTACCATATATCACTTATCCACGTGGTACCTTACCACTTTCCGTATTACACTTAAGTGCATCGTACCTTACGGTGTTCCTTATTTATTCTATCTCTCATCAACCTATCCTTATGTGTGTGACCCTGTAGGTTTTCGCGACGTTGGCAATTATATTAAATCACACATTTAATATAATAAACAGTGAGCGGTATCTAGCAACACATCACTGTTACCTAAGTCACGAAAATGTCATGTGATCTGACAAAACGTTTTCCGTGATAATATTTGTGTTGTACAATTACCCTTTTGCCCTCATGTCTATATTGAACACAAGGCATACACTGTGTCACCCTTGTCCAGTTCAATATTGGGCCCTTAGACATTTATCCTATTATGCAGGATGAGCAAATTCCATCTAGGTCACTCATGTCCCTTAGCTTGCTTTGTGAAGTACCCATCAACCGTCTTTATAGTCATCCAGTTACGGATGACGTTTGATCAGCAATAAAGTACTTGACTCTACATCTAGGGTCCATAATGGTTTCAGGTCGAAGGGTGGTATACACCATTATCATCATGAGAATAACTTATGACACTTTGCATAACATTTTATGTAGTATTCTCATAGCGGGTCAATCCAGTATAAATATTACTCCTAATATTCATACCTATGTCAAGACTTGATAACTCCTTATCTATGATCCATGAGATGTGACCATCAATCTATCTTCATAATAATCTTAATGCTTTAATGTTATCCCACTTCACATTAAAGCTTGACTACAGATACTTTAAGAATAGTGTCTTATGTTTAATGGGATCTCATGATTAAGTCACACTTAACATTTCATTAAACAAATAAACCATTCTAGGGACTTTATTATTTTGGAAAGCAAACATAATAAAGAAATTCCTTTTATTATTAACAAATAATTCGATACAAGTACCAAAAGTATTGGCCTCTAGGGCTTACACCAACAGTCTCTCAGTTAATTCAAATGCGCTTTACGTCGCAAAAATCTCAGTTTATAATACAACGAATGACATCAAAAGCATTCCTCTGGAATCAAAAGACAGTGGTGGTTCCTTATTTCATAGGCAGTCAATCTCTCAAAAGAGAAAAGCCCACTGAGCCAAAACCTATAAAGGAGGCTTAAGAAAGCTGGGGCATCGCGCTGACTGTAATCTCGAAAACAAGAACAGTCAGGTAAAAGTTAGGGATAACAAATCAAAAGAACGAGGTCGCTACAAATCCTCAACAACATGAAAAATGTTGCAAAAAAAAAGTGATGACGACTGCCT
The DNA here is from genome assembly GCA_948472305.1 of Vicia faba. Taxonomy (NCBI): domain Eukaryota; kingdom Viridiplantae; phylum Streptophyta; class Magnoliopsida; order Fabales; family Fabaceae; genus Vicia; species Vicia faba. The sequence continues at coordinate 440,802,656 of OX451739.1, read as the reverse complement.
TCCATAAAATCCAACTTGTGTGAACCATCACCAAAAACGTCGTTCCAGACTCATTTGGAGTTCAAATGCACAATTAACTGAGTTTAGGATTGAAGAACATCACGAAGAGCGGGTGGGTACAAATATACTTAGAGCCTTTATCCTTTGTTTCTTAAACCATGAACCAAGCCACGTTACAACCCTTCAAAAGTCCTAACTGAAGCATGGGTTAGTTCGAAAGCATACTGTTACAAAAGGTATCCTGACTCCTGTAAGGCTTTTCCTAAATCTTGTGTTCAATTTGTTTTATAAAAAGTTTTCTGCTAAAAATGCATTTTTCAAAACTTCGAGACAAGCATAAACTTTGCATTATTTGAATATCATTGTTTGCATATGGCCATTTGTTTGACAGTGGAGAAATTCACACGACGAATATCCGATGAACGAAAGCCCTCTCAGTGAACAAAATCACTTCAAAAAGGATGACACTTCCATTGACAAATCTCCTATCAACAAGGGGACTTAACATGTCACTATCCAGCACACCTGGGGCAGTCCAGTCAAGATTTCAAGAAATCTCCGAAGAAGTGTAGAATAACCAGGGGAAAGTCTCCATCTCCGTCGCATGGGGCATTGAACATCAATCTCCGTGAAGGATTACGTACAATTAAACATTTTCTGGCAATGTCACAAACACTTGCTACTAGGGGCAATGATAAATACCCCAAAAATCCTTCTCATAGGATGATTCCCCAGCAAGGGTTTAATCTCTGAAAACCTTTCCCCAGCTGAATCAACCTCAAGAATCCTCGAGGACTTCCCCCAACGAAGATGTCACCTCTCTAGCGGACTGACGACAAGGTTTATTTCCCCAACAACACCAGGATTCCCCAGCTTGAGTTTGCCTCTCCGACTACTACAGATCAAAGGACCATAACTCCTCTTCCCCAGTAGACTCTAGAAGCTTGTCCCCTGCGAAGCACAAATAAGTCTCCTCAGCCAAATTCATAAGGTTATCCTCACAAGAGTCTAACTGGGTTATCCTCAGCAAGTTGCAACTGAAAGATCATCCCCAGCGAAGTTCTTTCTATCCCCAGCGGAGTTCATTCCTTTCATAGACAGAAATTCAATCCCCAACAGGGTTCACTGTCACCAGCAATAGTAATTCATCCCCAGCTGAGTTTTATTTCTCCAAATCAGCAGATCTTCTAGCAGAGTATATACTCCCCACAGAGTCATTTCCTCGTCAATCCATTCCCCAGCGGAGTTATTCTCTCCTGCAGGGTTATTCTCCCAATCATCTTCGGACGTTATCTCTAGCGAGTGAAACTCTTTATTCTCCAACAACAGTCAGGGATTTATTTTCCCAAACTCGGACATACCACAATAGCATTTCATGTTCATACATCATGACGTGCGCATACATATTGCATACAGCATAATCTCATTTATTTTGAGAACATCATCATACAATGCATGTCATGCATCATATACGATTAATCATGTACCTTTTCAGGAAAGATGGTTATCATCAACAACCTCCAGCAAGTTCAAGAATAACTCCGGAAACTAAACAGACTTCACACGAGTTTATCCTAAAAAATCCTACACGGGTCCTTTATCATATATTTCTGAATGATGTTTTACACGAACTCATCCCAAAGTAACCTTACCCAGGTTCCTCCTGAAGTTTTACACAAACTCATCCCAAAGTAACCTTACCCAGGTTCTTCCTGAAGTTTTACACGAACTTATCTCACAGTAACCTTACCCCGGTTCATCCTGAAGTTTCACACGAACTTATCTCACAGTAACCTTACCCCGGTTCATCCTGAAGTTTTACACGAACCTATCACAGAGCGACCTTACCTAGGTTTCTCCTGAAGTTTTACATGAACTTAGCCCGAAGCAACCTTACCCAGGTTCCTCCTGAAGTTTTACACGAACTTATCACAAAGTAACCCTACACAGGTTCCTCCTTTCCAGATGAAGTTTTACATGGACTCATCATGAAGCAACCCTACACAGGTTCTTTCTCAGGAAATTTCAGATGTAGTTTTACACTGATTCATCATCAAGCAACCCTACACCGGTTCCCTCTTTCCAAAGATGAAGTTTTACACGGACTCCTCATCAGGCAACCCTACACAGGTTCCCTCTTCCCAAGATGAAGTTTTACACGGACTCGTCATCAGGAAACCCTACACCGGTTCCCTCTTTCCAAAGATGAAGTTTTACACGGACTCCTCATCAGGAAACCCTACACAGGTTCCCTCTTCCCAAGATGAAGTTTTACACGGACTCATCATCAGGCAACCCTACACCGATTCCCTCTTTCCAAAGATGAAGTTTTACACGGACTCGTCATCAAGAAACCCTACACAGGTTCCCTCTTCCCAAGATGAAGTTTTACACGGACTCGTCATCAGGAAACCCTACACAGGTTCCCTCTTCCAAAGATGAAGTTTTACACGGACTCGTCATCAGGAAACCCTACACCGATTCCCTCTCTTTCCAAGATGAAGTTTTACATGGACTCATCATCAAGTAACCCTACACAGGTTCCTCCTTTCCAGATAAAGTTTTACACTGACTCATCATCAGGCCACCCTACACCGGTTCCCTCTCTTTCCAAGATGCAGTTTTACATGGACTCATCATCAGGAAACCCTACACAGGTTCCTCCTTTCCAGATGAAGTTTTACATGGACTCATCATGAAGTAACCTTACCTAGGTTCCTTCTCAGTCCAGATATGCAGTTCACCTCCAAAGTTAGACTTCCCCAGCGGAATCTTCTACAACAACAGGTATGCAAGTTCTCGCTAAGGAATCTCTTATGCGATCGACACTCCTGCAGATGGCATCTATAAGCCCATCCTCCTACCAACAATCTCCAAATGGCATGTGTAAGCCCATTCCCGACGTCACAATGCTGATACTACACCATGCGAGTGCAAATTTATGGGCACTCTAGTGTTCAATTATCTTCTACCTTCGGATCACGAAAGGCTCGAAAGCCAATCTATATCCTCAGGTTTAAGAAAATTGAACAGGGGCAACTGTTGCACCCCAAAATTTGCCCTCTCATGTTTTCCAAAGTCTTCCCCCTGCATGGTTGACCAGAAACCCTTGCCTAAGGAAAAAGAAATTTTTTGAGTGGTGCTTTAAGTACCTTTCGATTGGCATTCTGAAAGGCCCTTCGATTGGTACTTTGAAGGAGCCTTTCGATTGGAATTAAGGACAAGCACTTAAATTTGCATTCTGAAAGACCCTTCGATTGGTATTCTGAAGGAGCCTTTCGATTGGCATTAAGGACAAGCACTTCGATTTGCATTCTGAAAGACCCTTCGATTGGTATTCTGAAGGAGCCTTTCGATTGGCATTATGGACAAGCACTTCGATTTGCATTCTGAAAAACCCTTCGATTGGTATTCTGAAGGAGCCTTTCGATTGGTATTATGTCAAGGCCTTCGATTGGCATTCTGAAAGACCCTTTGATTGATATTCTGAATGAGCCTTTCAATTGTCATGCCAAGGGATCCTTCGATTAGCATAAACAACACCTTTCGATTGGCCTGTTAACAAAGCCTTTTGATTGGAATTTTAATTAGTACCCTTCGATTGATATTTGGACAAGGACCAATCAAAGAGCAGGACTTGAAGGCATTTGAAATTCAAAAGTGTCCAGGTTCATTCAAGAGACACGAACATTTCAAAAAGGGAAATGTTTTAATGTGTCTGATTCTTGTCTCATGGCTTTAATGGCCTGTTTAATGGGTTGTCACTTGCCGTTACTAGACCCCCCACTCCTATAAATACAAGGTCCAGTGGCACATTACAAAGAACGAAAAAACACAGAGCAGAGAAAAAAACAGAGAACTTGGAGATACGCTGCCAAAAGTCATCAGCATTTTCAGAAGTGATCCAAGCCAAAGCAGTCCTTCAGATCGAAGGTGCCCACGCCCAGAAGCCCTCAGATTGAAAGTGCTCCCATCCAGACAGTACCCAAATCGAAGGTCCCAACTACTGGTAAGAGAGGGTAAAATATCAAATTTTGTGTTTACATAACATATCCATATTTATTGTTTCATTTGATTGTCATTTTAGACAGAATTCAAGGGCATGGGTTTGGCCCCAGGTCATATTCTTCGTTTGCTAACATTTGCTGCAGATTTAGCCTGAAAAGACTCAGCGCACGAGGATCGAAGGGCCTGGGGTTCGATACCAGGCCCTGAGTTTTATTTTGCTAACATGCTTTCGCAGGTATAGCATCCCAGATCGAAGGAGACACCTTCTCTGGATCGAAGCTTCCCATTGTCCTCCTGGATCGAAGGAGGCATTTTTACCAGGATCGAAGGGAAATCCCCTTCCCTGGATCGAAGGTTGTTCATGCCCACTTCCTGGCCCAATCGAAAGAGCCATGACCCTGTTTGGATCGAAGCTTCCCAGGCCTCCAAAATTATGTTTTTTTTTATTTGCTGCCTGTTTCCTTCGTTTTTTTGTCCTTATTTTGACTATTTTATTCTTCTTTTTTTAATCAACATAAAATCAAAAACACAAAAACATTAGGCTAGTTTTTCCTATTAAATTAATTTTGTTAATTAATCTTTTAATTATCTTAACGTTTTTCCAAAACTAAAATTAAGTAGATTTAGATCATTTTCTCAAAATAAAATAAAACTCAAAAAATATTTTCTTTTTTTAATTAATCATTAGTTAGTCTTAATTCTTAAATCAAAAATGACAAAAAAAACATGCTTTATTTAATAAAAAAAGGGTCAAAACCCAAGGACACTCCGATTCAATTTTTTTTCACGCGCGCTTATTTTATTGTAACTGCCTACTGGTTTGTAATAGCTTAACTAAGACCTTTTACACTTTACTGCTTTTTATTCTCCCAATTTTTGGACATGTAAATAATCCCCCTCCCCGAAGCCTTGTAATAGCGTAGGATTTACAATTCCCGCACTTTAAATTCCTGTACATATATTAACTGTTTAGATGTATGCTAACTAGGATTGCATGACAAGATTAACTCTTAACTTAAAATCAGCAGTAGCTCACCATAACATGCACAAAGATAATATAAACTGAAAATTGACACACTCGCACATGTCACTCTTAGGGTACACCTCACTTGGTTGCCTCGAACGTGGTCATTGAGTATAGGAAGTCTTAGAGGTCTCTCTCCTGTCCAAAGATCAAAAGTTGCCTCGAAATGGTTGCCTCGATAAAAATGATCTAAGACATTAGGGTTACCGCTAAAGCATCCTAACATTGCTTTAGTGACCACACGTCCTTTAAATCGAATTGACCCGAAAACTCCAACGACGGTGCTACCTACTCCTCAATAGTGGGATAGCACTGTCTAAAGGACATTTGCACAGTTTAATTCCTTTTTGAGTAGGTAGAGGTTCTTAAGTACTTTCTCCTTTTAAAAACAAAACAAAACTTTTCGCACTTACACTCTCTTCAAAAACAAAACTCTTTTCAAAACCCACAAACACAAAGAAAAGCAAACTTTTGAAAACATAGTGAGCAAGTACCTAAGAGCCCGTGGATAACCACGGATAGAAAGGGTGCTAACACCTTCCCTTTCTATAATCTACCTCCCGAACCCGAGAAACATCTCGAAAAGGAATTTTTCTGTGCTTTTGTCCTTTCCTTGTTGGATAAAATAAAAGACGGTGGCGACTCTTGCTTACCGCGACACTTTGCGAAAACAAACGCAAACGCGAACCAGCATTCCAAAACAGTCAGTTCTCGTTCCCACCGATCACAATGACGCTGCTTGCTTACTTTGGGTATTTCTGTATCTTTCTCTTTGAATTGTTTGATGATGACGTATACTCTGAAAACACTTGCTTCTGAGTTCTCTCTTTTTCTTATCCTTTGTGTGATCGGTGGATCTGGAACTGACTGTTTAAAGCTGGTTCGCGAAATGTCGCGGAAGCAAGAGTCGCCACCGTCTTTTATTTTCTCCAACATGGAAAGGACAAAAACACAGAAAAATTCCTTATGAGATTTGTTCTCAGTTCGGTAGGTAGATTTATAGAAAGGGAAGGTGTTATCACCCTTTCTATCCATGGTTATCCATGGGCTCTTAGATACTTGCTCATTTGTGTTTTCAAAAAATGTTTGTTTGCTTTTCAAGTGTGAGTGGGTTTTGAAAAAGTTTCGTATAAAGTTTCAGATCGACTCTTGTATCAGTCCTCAAGAGTGTTTGAAAAATCGTTTTGAAAGCTTTTTTGAAAGTGTTGGTGTGAAAAGAAATTTTGATTTGTTTTGAATTAGAGCAAGTATCTATGAGTTATCTACCTACCCTAAGGAGTTAGGATGTGTAAATGTCCTTAAGGTAGTGCCATCCCACCATTGAGAGGTAGGTAGCACCACCGTTGGAGGTGTTCGGGTCAATTCGAGGGTTTTGGTGAGCTACGCTTTGATTTTATTTGGGTCATTCATTCTTTCATGTGATTAGCAGTTTAAAGGTGCGGAAATTAAAATGCGGAAAATAAAAGTCCTACGCTATTACAAGGCGCGGGTCTATACATCACCAAATTAGCAAAGACCCGATTTGAATAAAAATGCAGAAAATAAAGGTCCTAATTACTATTACAAGGCTTTGAACAATTACATAATACTTGAAACAAAAAATAAGGACAAACGCGCGAAAAGAAATTAGAATCGAGAGTTCGAGGGCGTTGGACCCTTTTGAAATTAAATGAAATTGGAAGTTAATTAATTATTTAATGAGAAAAGAAATTGTTTTTTATGTTTTTTGGTATTTAATGAAATAAAGAGAATTAATTAAAATTTAGAAATTAAATAAAACCCTAGTTCTAAATTATTTTTAAATGTTAAAGAAAAATATTTAAGTTTTGACCTAATTTACACTAATTATTTAATTACATGTTTATTTACAAAATAATTAATAATTAATAATAATAATAAGAAGAAATTATTTTATTAAGAAAAAGAAAAAAATGCTAAAAAACCTAATTTCTACATTTTTTAGTTATTAAGAAAACATTAAAATTGAAAACCTAAATCAACCTAAATTGATTATTAAAATTTATTTACAAAATATTAATGAACTAAATATTAAATAAAATATATTTTTATTTTTATGATTTCTGATTTTTTTGGTGTTATAAAAATTATTTTGTGAATTAAATAAAAGGAAATAATTAATAACAAAAAACAAATAAAAGAATAGAAAGAAAAATAAATAAAAGTAGAAAATTGGACAAACCATGGGGTATCAGGCCCCTAGAGGAGGTGTATTTGAGAAATTTGGCCCAAGAAATCTGGCCCTTTTTGACTTTCCAGTGATCACGTGCAGATCCATTGACTAATGTGCATGGTGGAATTCCTGTGCTGGCCATCAGATTGAGGCCCTGGGATACTTGGCAAGCAAGCAGGTGAGGGCGCTTGGTGATCTTCTGATGGCATGCTGCACAGAAGTACGTTAGAAGAAAAATTATGGAAAGAGTGGGGGACCTGGGAATCGAACCCAGGTCCCAATACCTGTAGGACAACGCACAAGCCAACTGAGCCATTGAGTCTCTTTGTTCATTACATGGAGTATTAATAACATATATGAAAAAAGCAATATTACACTGAGGCAACAAAAAACGCGCCAGTATTCAAACTGACCAACCACACCAAGCCACGCGAGCGTCTTCTTCGTTTTGCCTGAAAATAAGAAATAGATAGCGGGGGTTTAAACCCCCACTAACCCTAAACCTGAAAAATAGCGATTAGGTGACAGTCAAAAAGAAAAAGGGCGCGAGGTATGGGTTCTACTCGTTTAAAGGTCCTGATTTCATTGGCATAGGTCTTATTGTCCAATTTTTCCAGATAATTAAACCCTCTTTCAAAGTTTCTGAAACCCTAATACACGTCCATGGTGGATTCTTGTACAGGCAGTATTAGTTCAATTGGATAACACCATTAGCTTCAGAGCATTCACGTTAGTACAAATCATCCATTAAAAATCATAAATCATGCATGGAATGTGAAACACGATTATTAAATTTTTGATGAAAAATAAGACTCGGTTATACCAATTCCTCGAGTATGGAAGGCTGGTTTCGATTGGAATAGCTTCTTGGTAATGCCAGGAATGGATTGGAATGCTTTTTAGACCTTGAAACACCTTGCAATTAGGTTTTCAGTTTTCAAATTTTTTGTCAAAAGTTGCAATGTGTTCTTTGTTCTTGGGCGCAGCTCTCGTGTTCTTATGCCTTAGGTTAGCTTGTCCACGTGTTTATGAATAGAATTAGGTTAAAAGTCAGCCCAAAATCCATTGTTTTCATGCTTTTGAATATTTGATTTTGCATAATCTTTTCCAATCCTTTTTGCCATGGAAACTTGCCTATTTTGGAAGATTTGGTTCCCTTGAGCATGTGCACGAAATATTGAGTACATAAAGAGTGAATATGCTGCATAAAAAGATTTGAAAGGTGTCATTTGATATTTTTTCATATTTAATTTTAATTAAGTGAATTAATAATAATAAAAATTCAAATAATTAATCAAAAATGGGAAAATAACTCCCTTGGATGTCAATGGGTCGTGCATAGCCTTTGGGTAATGATTCATGGAATAAATTGAGGCCCATTAGCAATTTTGAGGCATTTGAAGCAAAGTTGACTTTTCAAAATTCCCAAAAATTTCCCAACTTCCACAAGGCATATCTTGCTCAATTTTTAAGCTTTGATCATGTTCTTGGACATTTTGGAAATGTCTTGAAGTCCTCTAACCAATGTCTTTGGTCCCATGTCATTTTGATTTACCAATATCAAGTTATGGTCTTTGACTTAAAGTGCCTTTTTGTTGACTTTTGAAAATGACCTATAATGTTGAGATTGATAACTTTTTGTGAAAGCATTTATTGGACTTGAAGTGTGAAGATGAGTTGTAGGAAATTTCATTCTCTTCAAAATGAGATTTGGATGGAATTTTTCTGATAAACCATGTGGAAGTTATGCCCTGGTCAATTTGCAGTTGACTTTTTCAACTGTCCAAAAATAGAAACTTTTGCATCTTGAGACTTTTTGAGCCATGCCTTGAGAATCATGATCAAGAATTGATCAAATGATGTTTGTGGCTTAAAAATAAGATGTTGACCAAAAATTTGGACTTTTGACTGTCAAATGACCATTTTGCCCCTGCAGTTGATTGTGAAGCAATTAGGGTTTTTGATTGTGCAATCTGGTGCTGTGAGTCTTGCAACTTGACATATGGATGCTTGACAATGTTTATAGGCATGTGGGACTTGTTTGGACCCTTGGAAACTTCAATTTCTTTGCCAGAAACAAAACCCTAATTTTTGACTGTTATGAGGCCATTGGACTGTGCAACCCTTGGGAGATTTTGAACCTTGATCTTGGCAAATCTTGAAGAATATGGGAGGGAAAATTTTGGGGTACAACAGTTGCCCCTGTTCAATCTTCTTAGACTTGAGGATGTATATTGGCTGACATGCCTTTCGTAATCCGAAGGTGGAAGATGATTGAACACTAGAGTGCCTAGAAATTTGCACTCACATAGTAGAGTATCAGCAATATGATGCAGGGAATGGGCTTACAGATGCCATTTGGAGAGATGTTGGATAGGGGGATGGGCTTATAGATTCCATCTGGTGTGGTGACGGGGTCTTGTCGGGAATGGGCTTATAGATTCCATTTGGAGACTGTCAGTATGTGGATGGGCTTATAGATGCCACCTAGGTGTTGATCGCGTAAGAGATTCCTTAGCGAGAACCTGCGTACCTCAACAGTAACGATGAGCGAACCTTGGGTGATTACTACCTCAACAGTAACGATGAAAGAACCTTGGGCGATTACTACCTCAACAATAACGATGAGAGAACCTTGGGCGATTACTACCTCAACAGTAACGATGAGAGAACCTTGGGCGATTACTACCTCAACAGTAACGATGAGAGAACCTTGGGCGATTGCTACCTCAACAGTAACGATGAGAGAACCTTGGGCGATTACTACCTCAATAGTAACAATGAGAGAACCTTGGGCGATTACTACCTCAACAGTAACGATGAGAGAACCTTGGGCGATTACTACCTCAACAGTAACGATGAGAGAACCTTGGGCGATTACTACCTCAACAGTAACGATGAGAGAACCTTGGGCGATTACTACCTCAACAATAACGATGAGAGAACCTTGGGCGGTTACTACCTCAACAGTAACGATGAGAGAACCTTGGGCGATTACTACCTCAACAGTAACGATGAGAGAACCTTGGATGTCTTCTACTGAGTCTTCATCAGGAAAATCTTTAGGAATCGATTTAACTGGACCAGAGAAGGCCTTTGACTGGATCGGCATCAGAAAAATATTTAGGAATCGATTTAACTGAACCAGGCAAGGTCTTGGAATCTTCAAATGGGTCTTCATCAGGAAAATCTTTAGGAATCGATTTAACTGGACCAGAGAAGGCCTTTGACTGGATCGGCATCAGAAAAATCTTTAGGAGTCGATTTAACTGAACCAGGCAAGGTCTTGGAATCTTCAACTGGGTCTTCATCAGGAAAATCTTTAGGAATCGATTTAACTGGACCAGAGAAGGCCTTTGACTGGATCGGCATCAGAAAAATCTTTAGGAATCGATTTAACTGAACCAGGCAAGGTCTTGGAATCTTCAACTGGGTCTTCATCAGGAAAATCTTTAGGAATTGATTTAACTGGACCAGAGAAGGCCTTTGACTGGATCGGCATCAGAAAAATCTTTAGGAGTCGATTTAACTGAACCAGGCAAGGTCTTGGAATAGCTGAGAACTTAACTGGATCTTTCCTGAAATGTAAAAGTCAGTCGTATGTAATGCATGCCATGGATCAAGCAATGATGTTCTCAACATAAATGAGATTGTAAGATATGATACGTTTATGTATGTGATGTTTTGAACGTATTTTCGTCTAGGAAAATATATCCTTGACGAATGTCGGGAGTTAAATCCTGGGCTGATGGTTGAAGAGAGTTCTTCGTTTCTGTTGGGGATGAAGATTGCAAGAATGAACCGGTAGGAGAAGATGACTCCGTTGGGGAATAAACTTGATGAAGAGATTACTCTGCGGGGAATAACTACTCTAGCGATCTTGCTGGGGAACAATACTCTGTGGGAGGAGAGGTGCTTCGCTGAGATGAATGAGAACTCCATTGGGGATACCATTGTTGAGTTTTGTTAAAGAATATGATGAACTCCACTGGGGGATAGGAAGACTTCGTCGGGGACGATCTTTCCCTGGTTATTGGCTTAGGATAACCCAGTTATATCCTGGTGGGAAAATAACCTTTGAATAAAGCCGGGAGACGCGTTCGTGCTCTGCAGGGGGAAGCTTCCAGAATCTACTGGGGATAAGCTTCCTGCTGGGGAGATGGATTTCGCTTTCCTGGGGAGGCTTTTGGACTGTACTTTCCTGGGGAAATTTTTGATATGCACTGGGAAAGTGGCTTCACTGAATGTTCGTATACCGCTGGGGAACAATCTTAAATCGAGATTGTCGGGGATGCTTGTTTAAGAATGTCTGTATACTCCTGGGGGAATGTTGAGCTCTGTAGGGGATACCCAACTTCCTTAAGGCTGATAGTATAGCTCTGCTTGGGGAGAGTGCATTGACTTGCTGGCTCACTCTCTGGGGACTTAAGATATCTTGGTTACGTTCTTCAGCTGAACTTTCCTTGGTACCTTGGTGGACAGAGCAATTAGATTGCTTAGACACCTCATTATTGCCCCTGTTTCTGATGTGGGAGAAGATACCTGTGGAGGTGCTTGATGACTGCCGATTGACAAATCTTCTTCTGGTAGGCAAGCGACGAGATGCCGGGACATATTCGTACGCTTTGATCCCTAACTTTTGCCTGGACCGCCCTTTCGGGTTTTCAGTCCACCGGGATACCCGTTTTTTGCCCAAGCCGCCTTTTCAGGTTTTCGACTTGCCGGGTATACAAGTTTTTTCCATTTCATCCCTTATTTTTGCCCGAACCCTCTTGGTTCGCCGGGAAGCCCTTATTTCTGCCTAGGTGTGTCAACCTAGCGGGTCTTTGATTTTGCGTAGTATTTTTTCGACTATGTCTACGCTCTCAGGATGTAGGGAGTTTCCCCTGTTAGAAGTGTTTTGTCATGCCACCAGAAGATGTTTGATCAGACAAGATTCGTTGCTGGAATGCCCTAAGTGACTCAGGCGGAGATTTGCCCCAGGCTGTTTGGCCTTTGAGAGATTCTCCGAATCTTGATTGGACTGCCCCAGATAATAGACCATGGTCATGTCTGCCCCTTGATTGGAGGTGCTTTTGTTCATTAGGCGTTTGTCGTGCGAATTTCTATGATGTTCAAACAAAAAGTCATATGCAAACAAAGTTATGTTAAAAATGCAAAGCTTATGTCTGTCTTGAAGTTTTTTTTAAAAATGAATTTTTCAGTAAAACCAGCAAATTTTGTAAAATGTGATGTCAACTCACTATTTTATAGCAAGCCTTAAGGAGTCAGGATACCTTTCGTAACAATATGCTTTCGAACTAACCCATGCTTCAGCTAGGACTTTTAAGGGTTGTAGCGTGGCCTGGTTCACAGTTTAAGAAACAAAGGATAAAGGCTCAAATTATTTGTACCCACCCGCTCTTCGTGATGTTCTTCAAACCTAAGCTCAGCTGATCGTGCATTAGACCTTGTTTGAGTCTTTGCTCTGAAATTCCAGTGATGGTTCAGATATTGATGATTTATTCTGAATAGGCAGTCATTTTTTGTTTTTGTTGAGGGTTTGTATGACCTCTTTCTTTTTGATTTCGCTATCCCTAAATTTTGCCTGAACTGTTTCTTTTTGGAATTACAGTCAGCGGGGTGCCCCAGTTTTGTAAGTCTCCTTCATAGGTTTTGACTTAATGGGTTTTTATTTTTGAGATATAATGACTGCCTATCCTTGTGATTATTCGGAATCATCACTGTCTTCTTTTTTTTGTAAGGACCTCTTTGGTGCCATTTGTTATACACTTGGATCAACTGAGAGAACTACCCTGCCCCAGGTTATGATAAAGGGTTTTAATTTTCTAAAAGAAAAACTCCTACTTCTTTGTCTCAGAGGGGTTGACGAGGGATTATCTTCCTTATAACTCCAGTGTTTAGGGATTTGAAATAATGCCTGTACTTCATCAGCGGGGTCTGTTCAAAAGCATACTGTAAAGATCGTGGTATCGTTTTCGTCATCCTCCCTCAAGAGGCTTAGAATTATTAATTGAGAGTTGTCATCAAAAAAATGAAAGCAATTTTGAAAATAGCGAATGCGAAACAATTACTTCAAAACAGACATGTGTAGTGCATTAATGAAATAACAATGTTTAACATGAATAAATGTTTGAACAATCAAAAGAAAATCACAACTTGAAAAAATTCTAATGAATAAAAGTCTTCTAGTCTCAGGGCTTGTTACTTCGACTGGTGCATCTTGTAGGGATGGCAGGAGCATTCAGCCTGGCCCATCTGGGTGAAATCCACAGCTCTTTCATTAATCAGGTCTTGGATCTTATTCTTCAGAGCCCAGCAGTCGTCGGTGTCATGTCCTGGACTGTCAGAGTGGTATACACATCTTTCCTCAGGATTGTACTTTAGGGAGGTTGTGTTGAGATTCTTAGGAGGGTCCCTTAACGTCACCAGATTCAACCTCAACAATTGTTGTAAAGCTTGAGACGGTGACACGTTGAGCTTGGTGAACTGCCTTTTAGGCTTGTCTGGCTTGCTCTGGTCAGCCCGTTGTTCTTGGCGAGGTCGTTGTTGGACCTGTGAAGTAGTAGCAGCTTGGAGAGGCCCATTCATTAAACCAAACCTTTGACTTCTTGGAGGCTGATTAATGATTTGGTCCCTGACTTGGACTGGTTGTTTCATGTTGTATCTGTCTTGATGGAGTTGACTGATCATGGTCCTCAACTCTTCTTGCTCCCGAGCTAAACCTTGGATGAGAGCCCTTTGCCCCAGCATCTGGGTTTTCAATGTGTCTACCTCAGCTTGTAGACGTTTCAGTCGTTCGTCCTTGTCATCTTCGGGGTTTTGCTTGGCCAGATTCCCCATGAGGAGTGTCCTTAACTCTTCTTGCCCCTTGGATAGGCTTAGGAAGATCTCCCTGAACTGAATCTCTTGAGCCTGAAGATCCTGGTTATCTTGTTGGGAAGCCATTGCTGAAATAAACAGTGGAGATGGTAAGTGACCTGTCAAAAGGGTACCTGTTATGCAATGATAAGTATGTATATATATGCAATGTTTTCAAGGATCTCGCGGGGTAAACAAGAAAATCGTTAGAATTTGAATTCAGTGGCTTGATTGAAGGAACTTCCTGTTGTTGAGAGTCCTTCTTCAAGAGTCAAGGCTCACCATATCGAGTGGGTAATAGCCCCTGACAACCTTGGCTAGAGGAAAATAAATCCCCTTTGCCCCTTGCTAGACACTTTGATTCATCATGACCTGCATCACAAGCCCTTGAGATCCTTGAAATGGGTTAGTCCTTATGCAGGATGTATGCAATGGTATGATGGTATGCTATGTATGGGGTAATGTAGGTAAACCCTGTTATGAGTCCCAATTAAGGACTATAAACAAAACCTGCAAGAAACTCAAGTGTCAGATAACAAGCATGCAAGTAGTCAAGTATGAAAGCACACAAGTCACACCACAGCCCTTAGAGTTTAGGCCAGCATGGGGTCCAGGTATTACCCTCTTGAAGTTGGTGGGCTCAACCTGTCCTATCAGAAGTAACCGGGTTCTAAGGGTCCCAATATCATTGGATTACTTTCATTGTTCATCGTTTCGATTTAGCCACTGAACTGGCGACCGAAATATTCCAAGAAAACAACCCTCAATTGAGTGTAGTATCGAGTATCAACCAACCTCGGACTGCACCAAAGTCAGTTATCTCACTACCCTAAAGAGGCCAAGATGGTTCAATTAAGGTTCCTAAGGTCAGTTGATGCTTCACGACACCACGCGGAGGCCCCGTACTCTCCTTGACTGAACTCAAGGGTTACCGGTACACACCAAAGTTCCACATCAACGTAGCAGACTGCTTCAACCATGTCGGTATACCCCACACAGTTCCCTCACAGCCTTGTTGCTACTTTCTAAGAAGGTATCCCCAGATCCGGGTTAGGATCTATAGAACTCCCAAGACAGTACCCACAATAATAAAGCACACAATTCAGACAATTGAAAACACAAGTGATCTTAGTCCTAAGGTACACCTCACTTTAAGTATCCCCAGCAGAGTCGCCAATTCTGTGATCGGTGGATCTGGAACTAACTGTTTAACGCTGGTTCGCGAAATGTCGCGAAAGCAAGAGTCGACACCGTCTTTTATTTTCTCCAACATGGAAAGGACAAAAGCACAGAAAAATTCCTTATGAGATTTGTTCTCGGTTCGGGAGGTAGATTTATAGAAAGGGAAGGTGTTAGCACCCTTTCTATCCATGGTTATCCATGGGCTCTTAGATACTTGCTCATTTGTGTTTTCAAAAAATGTTTGTTTGCTTTTCAAGTGTGAGTGGGTTTTGAAAAAGTTTTGTATAAAGTTTCAGATCGACTCTTGTATCAGTCCTCAAGAGTGTTTGAAAAATCGTTTTGAAAGCTTTTTTGAAAGTGTTGGTGTGAAAAGAAATTTTGATTTGTTTTGAATTAGAGCAAGTATCTATGAGTCATCTACCTACCCTAAGGAGTTAGGATGTGTAAATGTCCTTAAGGTAGTGCCATCCCACCATTGAGAGGTAGGTAGCACCACTGTTGGAGGTGCTCGGGTCAATTCGAGGGTTAGGGACAGTGTGGTCACCAGAGCAATAGTAGGACACCTTAGAAGCTACCCTCATGCCATGTTCATGGACATGAGGACTTATTAAAACGTCCTATACTCGACGACCACTTTTCGAGGGGCAAGGCAACAATGAGGCGTACCCTAGGAGTGGTGTGTGAATTGTGTGTCATTTTCAGTTATGTTTTATCTTGTCATGCATTTGGTGAGCTACGCTTTGATTTTATTTGGGCCATTCATTCTTTCATGTGATTAGCAGTTTAAAGGTGCGAAAATTAAAATGCGGAAAATAAAAGTCCTACGCTATTACAAGGCACGGGTCTATACATCGCCAAATTAACAAAGACCCGATTTGAATAAAAATGCGGAAAATAAAGGTCCTAATTACTATTACAAGGCTTTGAACAATTACATAATACTTGAAACAAAAAATAAGGACAAACGCGCGAAAAGAAATTAGAATCGAGAGTTCGAGGGCGTTGGACCCTTTTGAAATTAAATGAAATTGGAAGTTAATTAATTATTTAATGAGAAAAGAAATTGTTTTTTATGTTTTTTGGTATTTAATGAAATAAAGAGAATTAATTAAAATTTAGAAATTAAATAAAACCCTAGTTCTAAATTATTTTTAAATGTTAAAGAAAAATATTTAAGTTTTGACCTAATTTACACTAATTATTTAATTATATGTTTATTTACAAAATAATTAATAATTAATAATAATAATAAGAAGAAATTATTTTATTAAGAAAAAGAAAAAAATGCTAAAAAACCTAATTTCTACATTTTTTTAGTTATTAAGAAAACATTAAAATTGAAAACCTAAATCAACCTAAATTGATTATTAAAATTTATTTACAAAATATTAATGAACTAAATATTAAATAAAATATATTTTTATTTTTATGATTTCTGATTTTTTTGGTGTTATAAAAATTATTTTGTGAATTAAATAAAAGGAAATAATTAATAACAAAAAACAAATAAAAGAATAGAAAGAAAAATAAATAAAAGTAGAAAATTGGACAAACCATGGGGTATCAGGCCCCTAGAGGAGGTGTATTTGAGAAATTTGGCCCAAGAAATCTGGCCCTTTTTGACTTTCCAGTGATCACGTGCAGATCCATTGACTAATGTGCATGGTAGAATTCCTGTGCTGGCCATCAGATTGAGGCCCTGGGACACTTGGCAAGCAAGCAGGTGAGGGCGCTTGGTGATCTTCTGATGGCATGCTGCACAGAAGTACGTTAGAAGAAAAATTATGGAAAGAGTGGGGGACCTGGGAATCGAACCCAGGTCCCAATACCTGTAGGACAACGCACAAGCCAACTGAGCCATTGAGTCTCTTTGTTCATTACATGGAGTATTAATAACATATATGAAAAAAGTAGTATTACACTGAGGCAACAAAAAACGCGCCAGTATTCAAACTGACCAACCACACCAAGCCACGCGAGCGTCTTCTTCGTTTTGCCTGAAAATAAGAAATAGATAGCGGGGGTTTTAAACCCCCACTAACCCTAAACCTGAAAAATAGCGATTAGGTGACAGTCAAAAAGAAAAAGGGCGCGAGGTATGGGTTCTACTCGTTTGAAGGTCCTGATTTCATTGGCATAGGTCTTATTGTCCAATTTTTCCAGATGAATGAAACCCTCTTTCAAAGTTTCTGAAACCCTAATACACGTCCATGGTGGATTCTTGTACAGGCAGTATTAGTTCAATTGGATAACACCATTAGCTTCAGAGCATTCACGTTAGTACAAATCATCCATTAAAAATCATAAATCATGCATGGAATGTGAAACACGATTATTAAATTTTTGATGAAAAATAAGACTCGGTTATACCAATTCCTCGAGTATGGAAGGCTGGTTTCGATTGGAATAGCTTCCTGGTAATGCCAGGAATGGATTAGAATGCTTTTTAGACCTTGAAACACCTTGCAATTAGGTTTTCAGTTTTCAAATTTTTTGTCAAAAGTTGCAATGTGTTCTTTGTTCTTGGGCGCAGCTCTCGTGTTCTTATGCCTTAGGTTAGCTTGTCCACATGTTTATGAATAGAATTAGGTTAAAAGTCAGCCCAAAATCCATTGTTTTCATGCTTTTGAATATTTGATTTTGCATAATCTTTTCCAATCCTTTTTGCCATAGAAACTTGCCTATTTTGGAAGATTTGGTTCCCTTGAGCATGTGCACGAAATATTGAGTACATAAAGAGTGAATATGCTGCATAAAAAGATTTGAAAGGTGTCATTTGATATTTTTTCATATTTAATTTTAATTAAGTGAATTAATAATAATAAAAATTCAAATAATTAATCAAAAATGGGAAAATAACTCCCTTGGATGTCAATGGGTCGTGCATAGCCTTTGGGTAATGATTCATGGAAGAAATTGAGGCCCATTAGCAATTTTGAGGCATTTGAAGCAAAGTTGACTTTTCAAAATTCCCAAAAATTTCCCAACTTCCACAAGGCATATCTTGCTCAATTTTTAAGCTTTGATCATGTTCTCTGACATTTTGGAAAGGTCTTGAAGTCCTCTAACCAATGTCTTTGGTCCCATGTCATTTGGATTTACCAATATCAAGTTATGATCTTTTACTTAAAGTGCCTTTTTGTTGACTTTTGAAAATGACCTATAATGTTGAGATTGATAACTTTTTGTGAAAGCATTTCTTGGACTTGAAGTGTGAAGATGAGTTGTAGGAAATTCCATTCTCTTCAAAATTAGCTTTGGATGGAATTTTTCTGATAAACCATGTGGAAGTTATGCCCTGGTCAATTTGCACTTGACTTTTTCAGCTGTCCAAAAATAGAAACTTTTGCATCTTGAGACTTTTTGAGCCATGCCTTGAGAATCATGATCAAGAATTGATCAAATGATGTTTGTGGCTTCAAAATAAGATGTTGACCAAAAATTTGGACTTTTGACTGTCAAATGACCATTTTGCCCCTGTAGTTGACTGTGAAACAATTAGGGTTTTTGACTGTGCAATCTGGTGCTGTGAGTCTTGCAACTTGACATATGGATGCTTGACAATGTTTATAGGCATGTGGGACTTGTTTGGACCCTTGGAAACTTCAATTTCTGTGCCAGAAACAAAACCCTAATTTTTTACTGTTAGGAGGCCATTGGACTGTGCAACCCTTGGGAGATTTTGAACCTTGATCTTGGCAAATCTTGAAGAATATGGGAGGGCAAATTTTGGGGTACAACACTTTGCTATGTTAGTGATGATCCAGTATGAAACATTGTTTTTGATATGTTTCTCTTTTGTTGGCTTGATGATTCTGATGATGAATTTATTCGTAAAAAGGGCTTGTTGTTATTTTGATTTTTGGTATTTGATGATGGTGAGACTGAACTGTGTTAGTAGCTTAGGCAATTTTTGGCCTTGAGTTGCAGTTTTACTTTTGGTAGGCTATGCAGTTCGAAATAGGTTTTGAGAGTTTTGGGAGGCAAACTTGAGATGCAGTTGAACTGGCTTGTGTGTTTTTTGGTGCTTAGGTTTACAAGCAGTTTTACAGGTTTTTTGCTCGTTGAAGACAGGTTTGGCCACTTGCAGTTTTGCAGGTTTGAGTTTGCTTTGTTGAAAGCAGGTTATCTTGTTTCTGGTGTAGTTTTGAATAGGTTATGCAGGTTATGTAGTTTGGGTTTTTGACAACAGGTCTGAGTTTATTTGTTTGGTAAGGCAGGTTTGAGACTTGTTATGCTTGTGATTTTTGAAGCATGCTTATGCAGGCTTGGTAACTTGTTGTCTTTTGGTTTTACAAGTTTGTTGTTTTAGCCTTTGGGAAACCAGGCTTGGGCTTTTGGACAGGTTTTAGTATTTTTGTGTTTTGGTAAGGCAGGTTACTGAGTTTTGGCTTGTTGGTTTTAGGCAGGTTATGCAGTCTAACAGGTTTGAAGGCTTGTGTTTTAACAGGTTTGAATAGGTTTGAATAGGCTTGTTTGGTAAGGCAGGCTTTCTTGAAGGTTTGTAGTTTGAACAGGTTTGAAGGCTTGTTTGGTAAGGCAGGCTTGTGTTTGCAAGGCTGGCTTGGTAAGCTTAAGCTTGCAATTTTGGAGGTTACGTAATCTGTGTTCTTTCTCTTGTGTTTTTTCTGCTGTTATATTATTTCTTTGGTTCCTCTTCTCTCTCCTTTACATCCTGCCAAAACTGCAAACTGCAAAACCTATTCACTAGGTTCTCTCATTCCTCTCTCTCCTTAAGCATTTTAAATTGCTTATTTATCTTTTGATTTCTGAAAAATTGGGTTGCCTAGGAAATGATGACAAAAAAAGCATCTTTGACAAGTTTTTACTTGTCAAATAAACTGCTTCCTGCTGTCTTGCCTTTTGTCTGCTGCATTGCTGTTTTTATGCTTCATTACCATTTTTATCAAATCTGTCTTGTAGCAATTTTGTACTGTAGCTGAATGTGGGACTTTATTTGCTGCTGAGTTTATGCCTTTGTTTTGACTCACCCTGGCAGTTTTGGCGCCTGTTTGCCTCTTTGAACTTTGTAACACATTTTGCATGGTTAATGTAACTTGGAATTTGGTAACTCAGTTTGCAGCTTGGAACTTTTTTCAGTTTGCAGCGTGGAACCTTTTGTGATTAGTTTGCTTGGCCAATGCAACTTGGAACTTTTTATAATTCAACCATGTTTTTGCATTGAGTTTGACATGCTTGCATTTATATTTTATTTTTCTCTCTGTGAACCGAGAAGAGTGATCTTCTGGTGATTTGCGGAGAGAAAAATAAAGCGTGATGAAAAATAGGCAATCTGATTCTAGACGGCCAATTTTGATGATGATTTTTTTCTCTTCTTTTCATTTAAAATAATCTTGTACTGACTTTCTTTCTCTTCTTTTTTTCCAGGTAGGTACCAGTTGAATAAATGGAAGAAACAGTAGAAGATCAAAGATTTCAAGATTTAGGCTTTAGATTTATTTTTTCACTTATTGTAAAAAATATTATTGTAAACACTGTAAATTATAAATTTACAATATTTGAATAATCATTTGTAACAATATTTGAAATAAATAAATAAAGTCTTTGTCAAATATTTCATTCTTTCTTTTGCACTGTCTATTTAATTATTTAAGTCTTTTTAAATTAAAATAACTGGGAATGTATCCCAACGACTTTAATCCAAATGAAATAAATAATCAATAAACGTTTGCAGTCTCACAATCCTGCATTAATCATCAGACGCCTGGCATTCCAATTAACCATGCTTTATACAGTTAATCAAACAAGTGTTCCGTACACTTTTCACTCCACTAATCAAACCAATGCCTCAAAGTTTCAAACAAAGCCTCAGCTCCTATCCCAGATATTTAGGTTCTCTGAGAACAACCAGCAATCTTGAACAAGCATGACAATAATGTAACAATTAATTGAATATCTGAGGAGTCCGTTCTTTCTGAGAAATGCGAATGAAAAACCCTAATTCTTGATTGACTGATAAAGAAAGGTCTGTTTGACTGATTCTTGAGCCAATCTCAAAAATCAGAGAAAATCCTGGGGTTGGGATTTCTTGTAAAAAGGGAAGGGCAAATTTTGGGGTATAACAGTTGCCCCTGTTCAATCTTCTTGTACCTGAAGAGTTAGATTGGCGAGTTTTCCTTTCGCGACTTGAAGGTAAAAGATGATTGGACACCAGAGTGCCCAAAAATTTGCACTTGTCAAAGCATAGTTGAGGGAATGGGCTTAAAGATTCCATTTAGAGATGTGACAGAATCTTGTCAGAGATGGGCTTAAAGATGCCATCCAAGAATATTTGTTGGTCTGTATGTCATAGGTGAGTGGGTGAATATCAGAAAGGTATCCATGTTTGGAATATCTCTGAGCTAGGGGGTCTGAATAAGCAATAGATTGACATCCATATTGGGAAGCATCCGTAAACTGTTTTCAGAGGTCTTGAAGTTGAATAAGCAATAGATCAGCATCCATGTTGGGAAGCGTCTGTAAACTGTTTTCAAAATTTGAATCTGAACAAGCGATAGATTAACATCCGTATTTGGAGAATCCGTAAACTGTTTTCATAAGTCTTGAAGTTGAATAAGCAATAGATCAGCATCCGTGTTGGGAAGCATCCGTAAACTGTTTTCAAAAGTCGAATATGAACAAGCGATAGATTAACATCCGTGTTTGGAGAATCCGTAAACTGTTTTCAGAAGTTGAGTCTGAACAAGCAATAGATTAACATCCGTGTTTGGAGAATCCGTAAACTGTTTTCAGAAGTTGAGTCTGAACAAGCAATAGATTAACATCCATGTTTGGTGAATCCGTAAACTGTTTTCAGAAGTTGAGTCTGAACAAGCAATAGATTAACATCCGTGTTTGGAGAATCCGTAAACTATTTTCAGAAGTTGAGTCTGAACAAGCAATAGATTAACATCCGTGTTTGGAGAATCCGTAAACTGTTTTCAGAAATTGAGTCTGAACAAGCGATAGATTAGCATCTTTGTTTGGAGAATCCGTAAACTGTTTTTAGAAGTTGGGTCTGAACAAGCGATAGATTAACATCAGTGTTTGGAGAATCCGTAAACTGTTTTCAAAAGTTAAGGTATGTATGAGTAGCAGAATGACTTCTGTGTCTGGAGTATATCTGAGACTATAACTGTATTGGAATTTTGAATGAATATCAGAATGACTGTCGTGTCTGGAGTGTATCTGTATTGTATCTGAATTTGAGATATGTATGAGTAGCAGAATGACTTTCGTGTTTGGAGTGTATCTGAGACTGTAACTGGGATCTGATAAGTGACAGAATAACTTCTGTGGCGATTGCACTAGGGAGAATCAAGCTGCTGGTGTAAGGGACAGAATGGCATCCGTGTCTGGAGCGTATCTGAATCTTGTGATTGATAGTTGAATCTGAATGAGAGATAGAATGGTCGCCGTGTCTGGAGCGTATCTAGTCTGTATCGGGTTGCTGAAGTCTGAATGAGTATTAGAATGACCGCCATGTCTGGGGTGTATTTGTACTGTATCTGGCTAATTGTTAACGATAGCCTTTTAATCTTATCCTGAAAAGGGTAAAATGTTAGCCAAAACATAAAGTCATGTTGCATGATATGTATAATGCAGTGAACTGCACTTCATCAATGTTTATGATATGGATGTAATGGATGCGCATGTAAGCTGGGTAGCTGTCTTGCTGAGGAAAATAAATCCTGGATAATGAAATCTTTGACTGCTGCCGGGGAAAGTAAATCCTTGACTGCTGCTGGGGATTGAAAATCCTTTGATCGTTGAAAATGAGAAGTCCTGGGACCACTGTTGGGGAAATTAGGAGTTTGGGTTGTATGCCAATCTACTGGGGATTCCTGTTTTGAGGAGATCTTCACTGGGGAATATCTGAATACTCTGCGAAGTACTGAGAATGAGAGTCTGCATTCTGCTTGGGGAATAAGAATTCTATGGGGAAATAACCATACTGTTGAAAAGCAGTTATCCTGTCGGAGAGTAAAACTCGGGATTCTGGAAAAAACTTATTCCTGTCTGGAAGAAGTTCAGGTTTAGGTTGTATGCCACTTTAAGAATGAGAATCTTCACTCTGTCGGGAATATCAGAAATTCAGATGTTATACCACTTTGAGAAATGAGAATCTTCATTCTGCCGGGAATATCAGGAGGTTGGGTGTATGCCAATTTACTGGGGAAGCCAAAATGAGAATCTTCATTCAGGTCTTGGGTCATAAGATTGGGTGTATGCCAATCTTCTGAGGTTTTAAGGATGAGAATCTTCATTCTGTTAAGGGTCAGGAGGTTGGGAGTATACCAATTTACTGAGGTTTTAAGGATGAGAATCTTCATTCTGTTAAGGGTCAGGAGGTTGGGAGTATACCAATCTTCTGAGGTTTTAAGGATGAGAATCTTCATTCTTGAGAGAAACAGATTTTTAGGAGCTTCAGTTGTCCGTTATTCTATTGGTGGTTGTAACTTCCAACAGGTGATGAAGGAAATTTTGATGACGACCGTAACTTCCAGCAGGTGATGAAGGAAATTTTGATGACGACCGTAACTTCCAGCAGGTGATGAAGGAAATTTTTAACGATCGTGGATTCCAACAGGTGATGAAGGAATTTTGATGACGATCATAACTTCTAGCAGGTGATGAAGGAAATTTTGATGACGACCGTAACTTCCAGCAGATGATGAAGGAAATTTTGATGACGATCGTAACTTCCAGCAGGTGATGAAGGAAATTTTGATGACGACCGTACAACTTGAAATGTAATTTTTTTGGAGAATAAATCCTTGACAAATGTTGGGGAAATAAACCCATGACTACTGGTCTGCTAGAGAGATGATAACCTTCTCGAGGATGCTTGAATTTCTTTTCAGAAAGATTTCGGAGAGGTTTCATCACTGCCCCTAGTATCAGATGCTTGTGGCATTGTCAGGAAACTTGGACTGTTCGTAACCCTTTGATGAGATTGACGTTCAAATGCCCCAAGTGATGGTGAGGGAGACTTGCCCCAGATTATCCTACAATTGAGAGATTTCTAGAAATCTTGACCGGACTGCCCCAGGTTTACTGAACTTTGAAAGATTTGTTGAAATCTTGACTGGACTGCCCCAGGTTTACTGGACAATACCATACCAAGTCCTTTTCTTTGTTGATAGGAGATCTTTGCAACGGGAGTGTCATCCCACTTGAAGTGATTTCATTCACTGAGAGAGCTTTCATTTCTCCGAACATTCACCGTTGTGAATTTCTTCGCTGTCAAACAAATAAACATGTGCAAACAATGATATTCGAATAACACAAAGTTTTATGCTTGTCTCTAAGTTTTGAAAAAATGCGTTTTTTAGCAGAAAACTTTTTATAAGACAAAATCAACACAAGATTTATGGCAAAGCCTTACAGGAGTCAGGATACCTTTTGTAATAGTATGCTTTCGAACTAACCCATGCTTCAAGTAGGACTTTTAAAGGGTTGTAACGTGGCTTGGTTCACGGTTTTAATAAACAAAGGATAAAGGCTCAAAGTATATTCGTACCCACCCGCTCTTCGTGATGTTCTTCAATCCTAAACTCAGTTAATTGTGCGTCGAACTCTATTCGAGTTTGGAACGACGTTTTGGGTGATGGTTCCCACCAGTTGAATTTCATGGAAGGCAGTCATCATTTTCAACATTTTTCATGTTGTTGAGGATTTGTAATGACCTCTTTCTTTTTATTTGTTATCCCTAACTTTTTCCTGACTATTCTGGTTTTCGAGATTACCGTCAGCGGGATGCCCCAGCTTTCTTAAGCCTCCTTTATAGGTTTTGGCTTAGTGGGCTTTTCTCTTTTGAGAGGTAATGACTGCCTATGAGGTAAGGAACCATCACTGTATTTTGATTCCCAGGGAATGTTTTTGATGTCATTCGTTGTATTACGAACTGAGATTTTGCGACTTCAATGTGCATCCTTTGAATTAACTGAGACTACCATGCCCCAGGTTTAGTCAAAGGTTTCAATTTGTGTTTTAAACAGAAAACTCCTACTTCTTTGGCTCGAAGGGGGTTGACTAGGGATTATCTTCCTTATAACTCTAGTGTTTAGGGTTTGAAAGAAATGCCTGTACATCGTCAGCAAGGTCTGTTCAAAAGCATATTGTATGAGATGATGGTATTGTTTTGTCATCCTCCCTCTAAAGGCTTGTAGCTTTTTTCAAGAGTTAAATATCATGAAGAAAGTAGGAAGCATAATTCAAGAATAGTGAAAACGAATGGATGAATTCAAGACAAACATATGCAATGCATTAATGAAAATAGAGTTTGACATCAACAGATAATTGTTTGAATAACAAAAGAGATTACAACTTTGAAAATTCAAATGGAACAAAAGTCTCTCAGTTCGAGCTTTGTTATTTCAGGTGGAGAACCCTTAGCGGAAGATTTTCATCTCGCCATCCGGCATGAATTCTAGCACTCCTTCGTCAACCAAGTCTTGGATCTTGTTTTTCAAAGCCCAACAGTCATCGGTGTCATGTCCAGGACTATGGGAGTGGTATACACTAAATGCATCGGGGTGATAGCTAGGAGTAGAGGTATTGGGCTTCCGAATAGGATCCCTTAAAGCAAGCAGATTTACCTCCAACAAGCATTTCAGTATTAGAGATGATGGTATGTCAGTCTCAGAGAAATGTCTTCCAGACGTATTTTTCTTATGCCGATTACCCCGTTGATGTTGGCGGGGTTGTTGCTGGGCTTGTGACCCTGAAGCAAGTTGGGGAGCCTTTCCCTTGTCTTCTTGTCTCAAAGGAGGTTGAATGATGACTTGATCCTCAACCCTAGTTGTTTCCCCCACTTGGCTGTCTCGAAGCAGCTTGTTGACGAGAACCCTGAGCTCTTCTTGTCTTTGAGCCAGGTCTTGAATGAGAGCCATCTGGCCCACCAGTTGTCCCATCATCTGGATCTTCATCGTTGCCAGCTCAATCTGCAACTCTTCCAACTGATCATTCCTGACACTGCTTTAATTCCCTATGACCATGCCCCTTGTGAGGAGAGCTTTCACTTCTTCTTGCCCCTGAGACAGGTTCAAGAACATTTCTTGAAGCTGAGTGTTTTGATCCTGGATATCTTTGACAGTCCTTTCTAGAGCCATCTCTACTGAAATAAACAGTAGGAGAATAAGGAAACCTAAAAAGGAAAACCTGTTATGATACAATGCATGATATGTGGATGCATGTTTTCGAGGATCTCTCGGGGTAAACACAAGAAAATGTTAGAGGTTGAACTTTGATCAACATCTTTGATTGGAGAACTTTGTATTGGTGGACGTCTTTCCACGAGAATCAAGCTCACTATGTCAAGTGGGTCATAGCCCCCGATTCAATTTGTTGCACTTGATCTTTGATGGCGTTTGTTTAGAGGAAAATGAAACCTCTTGCCCTTTGGCAGATGTCTGGTTCAACGTGACCCTGCATCAAAAGACCCTCGAGCTCCTTGAAAATGCTATGGTATGATGTTATGATGTTATGTACATGTATGCAAAAGTAAGCAAGTGTATATACAGGTAATCATATTCACACAGAGCAAACAAGTCCTTAGGTTTAGGCTTGCATGGGGTTGGTAGGTAAGTACCCTCTTGAAGTTAGTTGGCTCAACCTGTCCTAAAATAGAAAGCGGGTTCTAAGGAGCTCAATATCACTGGACTATTTTCTGTGTTCATTGTTTTGATTTAGCCACTTAACTGGCGACCAAAATATTCCAAGAAAACAACCCTCAATGAGTGTAGTATCGAGTATCTACCAACTTCGGACTGTACCAAAGTCGGCCATCTCACTACCCCTAATAAGGCCAAGATGGTCAAGTAAGGTTCTAAGAGTTCGTTAGTGTTTCATGACATCACTCAGCGGCCCCGTATTCTCTTTGATTGACTCAAAGGCTACTGGTACCCACAAATATTTCACACTAACGTAGCTACTGCTTCAACCATGTCGGTATACCCCGCATAGTTCCCTCACAGTTTATTGCTACTTACCTAAAAGGTGTCCCTAAATCCGGGTGTAGGATTTAAAACAAACCCAAACAAGGAGCCAAAAAATTAAAGCAATCAAAGCAATCAAGGTAAGTATGTAAAAGTGATCTAAAACCCTAAGGTAACCCCACTAAAAAAAGATCCCCAGCAGAGTCGCCAGTTATGTGATACGGTGGGAGAACTGACTTGGGATTTTGTGTTTGTTTTCGCACTTGTTCAGTTTAGCAAGAGTCGCCACCGACTTTTTATTTTATCCTAAGGAAAGGTCAAAAAGCACAGGAAATACCTTTGAGACGTTTTCGTGGGTTCGGGGGGTAGATTATGAAAAGGGAAGGTGCTAGCACCCTTTTCATCCATGGCTTTCCATGGGCTCTTAGTTACTTGTTTTAGATCACTTGCCTTTGCTTTTCAATTGTTTGAAATGGTGCTTTGTGTGTGTGGTTTTGAAAATGTTTTGAAAAAATATGCCTTGTCTAGGCAACCTTTGTAATGATTCTTGTTTGAATATATACAAAGGTGTGTGTCTTTTTGAAAAGATAATTCAATGTTTTGAAAGTTGTTTTGAAATTGTTTTGAAGTTGTTTTGAAGTTGTGTTGTAAAGTGTGTTTGAAAATGGCAAGGATGTTTTGTAAGATTTTTTGATCAAGTAACTAAGAGTTGTCTACCCTATTTTAATCAAAGATTTTTCTTATGTTTTTAACCCTTTTAACAGTGTTGTTTCACCATTGTGTTTGATGAACAACCTTGCGTTAGGATGTTAAACGGGACAGGCGCTTGTCATCGTATACAATCATTGAAGGCAACTTGTGAGACGCTCTAGCAATTTTGTAAGGGACGAGATCATTTTATCGAAGGCAACATCGAGGGTCGTCGAGGGACTACGATCTTTGTTTATCAAAGGGACATTTGCTAGAGTGTCTCATACTCGAGGGACATGATTTCATTTTCCGAGGCAGCAAGCGAGGTTACCCTAGAGGTGCAAGTGTGAACTGTGTATTGATTTTCATGCATTTGTCTTTGTATTAGGTCAACTAGCGATCGATTTTATATTTTTGCATACAAACCCTAATCTCTAATCATGGCATATTTAAAAAGCATAAAGTACGAGAATTAAATTCTAAGCTATTACAAAAGAGTATCCGGGGATGGGGGTACAAATTATTTACAAATGGGGATGAGTCTCATCAGAATAATGTCCCAAATATTATGGGTTACAACCAAATTGAATCGACGCAATTCAAATATAATAGATTATAAGATAAAGAAAATCAGAGAAATATGAGATGTATGTATTTATTTACAAATGATCAAATAAAGTATTAACCTAATTAAAGACTTAAGTATTATTATTTTTTGTGTTTTTGTTAGTTATATATAAACAAAGGGTTTTAAAGAAAAAGAAAGAATTGTTTAAGTTAAAAAAATCTATTATTTATGTGTATTTCTGTGTTATTAAACGAAAACAAGATTAATTAAACTTAAACTATATTTTTTTGATGTTTTAATGATATTAATCAAGATTAATAAAGAGATAATCATCTCTAAAAAGAAAATGAACAAAATTTAATTAGTGTTATTAACTAAAAAGGAAAAAAAAACTAATTAAGGTTAGTTAGCAAAAATTAAGTTAATGAAACGATTTTTTTGGAATGAAGCTTTAAATGGGTTTGGACCTAAAAATAAAAAGATCAAAATTCAGGGGGAGGGGGTATGCGCCAGAAATATTGGGCTTTGGTTTGGTTCATGGGGCACAAGCCCAATTGCATTGTTCAATGTTTTTTAGGGTTTGTGTTATGGGAGCTCAGAGTTAGGGTCTGCTTTGTGAACGGCGCCGCTCCTCTCCTCTCGTCTTCATCCTCTTTGTTTTTCTCAAACCAAGAGCAACTGATGTACTCTCCCCTCGCCTTAGGCTACCAGAGTATTACCTCCATCTTCCTCTCTCTGCAACTATACAGGGCGGTGATTCGAAAGGGTACGCGTTTTCTTTACAGTTTAAGTTTGTGCATGTTTAATTCTTACATGTTTAATTCTTGCATGTTTTGATCTTTGATATTTATGCATGAGATGTAGGAAAAAAAAGACAATACCTTTGGGGTTTTGTTTCTGGAGAGGCGATGGAGGGAGAGGAACACGGGATTGGTGAAGCTCTCAGGTGGCCAAGGCGGAGGGAGGAGCGTGATGACGCTGCTTGCTTACTTTGGGTATTTCTGTATCTTTCTCTTTGAATCGTTTGATGATGACGTATACTCTGAAAACACTTGCTTCTGAGTTCTCTCTTTTTCTTCTCCTTTGCTATGTTAGTGATGATCCAGTCTGAAACATTGTTTTTGATATGTTTCTCTTTTGTTGGCTTGATGATTCTGATGATGAATTTATTCTGAAAAAGGGCTTGTTGTTATTTTGATGTTTGGTATTTGATGATGGTGAGACTGAACTGTGTTAGTAGCTTAGGCAATTTCTGGCCTTGAGTTGCAGTTTTGCTTTTGGTAGGCTATGCAGTTCGAAATAGGTTTTGAGAGTTTTGGGAGGCAAGCTTGAGATGCAGTTGAACTGGCTTGTGTGTTTTTTGGTGCTTAGGTTTACAAGCAGTTTTACAGGTTTTTTGCTCGTTGAAGACAGGTTTGGCCACTTGCAGTTTTGCAGGTTTGAGTTTGCTTTGTTGAAAGCAGGCTGTCTTGCTTCTGGTGTAGTTTTGAATAGGTTATGCAGGTTATGCAGTTTGGGTTTTTGACAACAGGTCTGAGTTTGTTTGTTTGGTAAGGAAGGTTTGAGACTTGCTATACTTGTGATTTTTGAAGCAGGCTTATGCAGGCTTGGTAACTTGTTGTCTTTTGGTTTTACAAGTTTGTTGTTTTAGCCTTTGGGAAACTAGGCTTGGGCTTTTTGATAGGTTTTAGTATTCTGGTGTTTTGGTAAGGCAGGTTACTGAGTTTTGGATTGTTGGTTTTAGGCAGGTTATGCAGTCTAACAGGTTTGAAGGCTTGTGTTTTAACAGGTTTGAATAGGCTTGTTTGGTAAGGCAGGCTTGCTTGAAGGTTTGTAGTTTGAACAGGTTTGAAGGCTTGTTTGGTAAGGCAGGCTTGTGTTTGCAAGGCAGGCTTGGTAAGCTTAAGCTTGTAGTTTTGGAGGTTACGTAATCTGTTTTCTTTCTCTTGTGTTTTTTCTGCTGTTATATTATTTCTTTGGTTCCTCTTCTCTCTCCTTTACAGCATGCCAAAACTGCAAACTGCAAAACCTATTCACTAGGTTCTCTCATTCCTCTGTCTCCTTAAGCATTTTAAATTGCTTATTTATCTTTTGATTTCTGAAAAATTGGGCTATCTAGGAAATGATGGAAAAAAAGCATCTTTGACAAGTTTTTACTTGTCAAATAAACTGCTTCCTGCTGTCTTGACTTTTGTCTGCTGCATTGCTGTTTTTATGCTT
This sequence comes from Vicia faba, assembly GCA_948472305.1. Taxonomy (NCBI): domain Eukaryota; kingdom Viridiplantae; phylum Streptophyta; class Magnoliopsida; order Fabales; family Fabaceae; genus Vicia; species Vicia faba. Next base: position 440,771,973 of record OX451739.1, on the reverse strand, counting down.
CATTACCATTTTTATCAAATCTGTCTTGTAGCAATTTTGTACTGTAGCTGAATGTGGGACTTTATTTGTTGCTGAGTTTATGCCTTTGTTTTGACTCACCCTGGCAGTTTTGGCGCCTGTTTGCCTCTTTGAACTTTGTAACACATTTTGCTTGGTTAATGTAACTTGGAATTTGGTAACTCAGTTTGTAGCTTGGAACTTTTTTCAGTTTGCAGCGTGGAACCTTTTGTGATTAGTTTGCTTGGCCAATGCAACTTGGAACTTTTTATAATTCAACCATGTTTTTGCATTGAGTTTGACATGCTTGCATTTATATTTTATTTTTCTCTCTGTGAACCGAGAAGAGTGATCTTCTGGGGATTTGCGGAGAGAAAAATAAAGCGTGATGAAAAATAGGCAATCTGATTCTAGACGGCCAATTTTAATGATGATTTTTTCTCTTCTTTTCATTTAAAATAATCTTGTACTGACTTTCTTTCTCTTCTTTTTTTCCAGGTAGGTACCAGTTGAATAAATGGGAGAAACAGTAGAAGATCAAAGATTTCAAGATTTAGGCTTTAGATTTATTTTTTCACTTATTGTAAAAAATATTATTGTAAACACTGTAAATTATAAATTTACAATATTCGAATAATCATTTGTAACAATATTTGAAATAAATAAATAAAGTCTTTGTCAAATATTTCATTCTTTCTTTTGCACTGTCTATTTAATTATTTAAGTCTCTTTAAATTAAAATAACTGGGAATGTATCCCAATGACTTTAATCCAAATGAAATAAATAATCAATAAACTGTTGCAGTCTCGCAATCCTGCATTAATCATCAGACGCATGGCATTCCAATTAACCATGCTTTATACAGTTAATCAAACAAGTGTTTCGTACACTTTTCACTCCACTAATCAAACCAATGCCTCAAAGTTTCAAACAAAGCCTCAGCTCTTATCCCAGATATTTAGGTTCTCTGAGAACAACCAGCAATCTTGAACAAGCATGACAATAATGTAACGATTAATTGAATATCTGAGGAGTCAGTTCTTTCTGAGAAATGCGAATGAAAAACCCTAATTATGGATTGACTGATAAAGAAAGGTCTGTTTGACCGATTCTTGAGCCAATCTCGAAAATCAGAGAAAATCCTGGGGTTGTGATTTCTTGTAAAAAGGGAAGGGAAATTTTTGGGGTATAACAATGTCATGATGTTATGCTTGATCAAATAATCATACACAAATAAAGCACACATGGTCTTAGGTTTAGGCTTGCATGTGGTTTATAGGTAAGTACCCTCTTGAAGTTTAGTTTGTTCAATCTATCCTAAAAAGAAGTAACCGGGTTCTAAGGAATCTCAATATCACTGATCTTTCTTCATTGGAAATTGTTTTAGCTCAAGCATACAAACTGCGCCCAAAATATCCCAAAAGTCCAATCTCAATGAGTGTAGTATCGAGTATCAATCAACTTTAGTCTTGCACCAAAGCTGGCTATCTCACTACTTTCTAGTGGCCAAGTTATTCAACTAAGGTTCTAAAGTCAGTTAATGCTTCATGACACCATACATCGGCCCCATATTCTCCTTGACTGGACTTAAGGGACACCGGGTACCAACAAATGTGTCACACTAACGTAGCCATCACTTCAATCATGTCAATGTTACACTGCATATTCCCCATGATCTATTGCTACTTACTTAATATGCCTCAGATCCGGGTATAGGATCTGTGATACGATGGGAGAGAACTGACTGTTTTTTGAAATGCTGGTTTGCGTTTTGCGTTTGATTTCGCAAAATGTCGCGGTAAGCAAGAGTCGCCACCGTCTTTTATTTTATCCAACAAGGAAAAGAAAAAAGCACAGAAAAATTCCTTTTTCGAGATGTTTCTCGGGTTCGGGGGGTAGATTATAGAAAGGGAAGGTGTTAGCACCCTTTCTATCTGTGGTTATCCACGAGCTCTTAGTTACTTGCTCATAATGTTTTCAAAATTTGCTTTTCTTTGTGTTTGTGGGTTTGAAGAAGTTTTTGTTTTGAAAGGAGTGTAAGTGCGAAAATTTGTTTTGTTTTGAAAGAGCAAGTACTTAAGAACCATCTACCTACTCGAAAAAAGGAATCAATCTGTGTTAATGTCCTTTAGACAATGTTATCCCACTATTAATGAGTAGGTAGCATCGTCGTTGGAGTTTTAAGGGTCAATTCGATTAAGGGACGTGTGGTCACTAAAGCAATGTTAGGACGCCTTAGCAGTAACCCTAATGTCTTAGATCATTTTTTCCGAGACAACCGTTTCGAGGCAACTATGATCTTTGGACGAGAGGGCGACCTCTAAAACTTCATATACTCAATGACCGCGTACGAAGGCAACCAAGCGAGGCGTACCCTAAGAGTGCGCATGTGCGAGTGTGTTGTTTTCAGTTAATTTTGTATTTGTACATGTTAATGGTGATCTATGTTGATTTTAGGTTTAAATGTTCAATCTTGTCATGTATTCCCTATTATCAAACATCTAACAGTGTATAAGTTACGGAAATTAAATTGCGGAAATTAAACTAACTATTACAAGGCGTCGGGTATTTACATCGCCAAAAGCAACCTTTGAAATTAAAATGCGGCAAATAAATAAAGCGATAAAGATATTTAAAGTCCTATTAAACTATTACATTCTAGGAACAAATACAATACTGAAATAAAATGGATCGCGTGCGGGAAATTAAATCGGGCGCAAGTTTAGGGTTTTGACCCTCTAATATTAAAGAAAGGATTTTTGGTTTGTTTTTGAATTAAAAAGAAATTAAAACTAGGTTAATTATTAAATTAATAAATTAATTAATTAATAAAATATTTTTGGGTTTTTGGTATTTAAAGAAGTAAAAATAAATTTAATCAATGTTAATAAAACCTAATTGTCTAAGTTAATTTTAATTATTGCAAAATATATTAAAAGTTATTCCTAATTAAAACTAAATTAATTAAATTAATATTGTTAACAAAAATAAAATGCTGAAATTTAATTTAAATAAGAAAATATTTTTTTGGTTTTAATTTTATTAAGAAAAAGATTTAATTGGTTAGTTAATATAAAAATAATAACAAACAATTAAATAAAATAAGTAAAAAGAATGAAATAGAAAGACTTAGGGGGGTTTTGGGCCCAATTTGGAGGTTGGAATGGCAATTCAGAGGCCCAATAGGTGCTGGCCTTGGCTGACTTTGTGAAATCCAGCGTGTGCATTTGACTAGGGAGTATGGTAGGCATCCCATCTGGACCATCAGATTTAGCCTGGGGCCATCTGTCCATTGATTGAATGAGGGAGCATGATGCATCCCGCGCTTGGACTTGTATTGGATCACCTGAAGAAAAATAATAACAAGGCATATGGGGGACCTGGGATTCGAACCCAGGTCTTGTACATGACTGCCAACTCCTCTTTCCACTAGGCCAACACGCTTCATTTGTTAATATGTTAAGAATAAAACATAATATTGGAAAACATGTTAATATGCCAGAATTAAAAAAGAAGCGCGCGAATATTTGAACGGGGCAACCAGATGGGGACACGTTGTCGTCCCTGCCCTCAGGTTTACACAGAAATTACCTACGGATTTAGATCCGCAGCTAAAAGCATATGTCGTTTCAAAAACCCATCTCAGGCCATATAAACTCCATCCAAAGCCATGGTTGTGCTTGTCTTTCTCCTCCGGTCATTCCTATGTCCATCAATAGGTCTAATTTTACCTGTAACAAAAACCCCTAAAAAAACCTAGGAAACCCTACAATGGCGTTTTGCAGCATAGAGCAGATAAACACAATAAAATAATATGGAAAGCTTGGAAATTATCTAGTGATTGCAAATATACCATTGGTTTCTTGTAATGATGCATAGATTTTGAAACACGAAATCAAACTCAGAGGGGGGCCGCGTATCACTTACAGTGTGTTTGAGAGCCTGTGAGAGCTTGCTAGGGGTTGGTTCTGACTCAATGAACCTCCAGCAATTGATTGATGTTGAGTTTCGCTTCTGAAAATGCCTCCAAGGATGATTTCAGTTTCACACTTTTTTGTCAATTTTTCAAGTTTGGTTCTTGGTGTTCTTGCAGCCTCTAGGTCTCAAATTCGTGTGCCTTGGATTGTATATGTATGCTGCAATGTATTAGGTCAACAAATTGGTCTTGAATCTTTGCACATTAATGCTTTGAGATTGGATTTCATCCTCCATTGAAAACTTGCTTAATTTGCCAAAAATCCAATCTTTTTGCACATGGAATGATTGATACGAATTTGATCATGAAATTGATGATGATTAGGTCCTGAAAATAGAAAAAGATCTCATGTAATCAAGTTTTGGGATTTTATTTGATTTAAATTGATTTAAAATGAAATAATTCAATAAAAAATCAAATAAAATAGAAATATTTGTAAATGGACACAAGGCTGAAGCTAGTACACGTGTGGAATGTGGCAAGCCCAAATCAAGTGGAAAAGAATGGGCCCATTTTACAAAATTTGAAGTTTTGGGGATAGTTAACTTTTGGCAATTTTGCAAAAATGCCCAACTTCAACAATGCCCAACTTCTTCAATTTTGAACTTTTGGAAGTGTTCTTGGACTTTTTAGAAATCTTGAGATGTCCTCTAACCAACCCTTTTTGTATCATATCATTTTGATATTTCATGCTCAAGTTATAAGCTTTGGCAAAAAAGGTGTTTTTATTGACTTTCAAAAATGACCTATAATGCCCAAATTTATAACTTCTTGTGAGTGCATTTTCTTATATTGGGGTATGAATATGGATTGTAGGAAATTTCATCATTTTCAAAATGAGCTTTGGATGGGTCATTTCTCATAAAGTATGAGAAAGTTATGCTTGGTCAAAGTTGAGTTGACTTTTCCTAGAAAACCCTAATTTAGCAACTTTTGAGTCTTGATGAATTTTGAGAAATCCTTGATGAATCATTATCAACCCTTGATCAAATGATGAAATATCCTTCAAAATGAGAATATTGACAAAAATCTTGAAGTTTGACTATTTGTAGGTCACAGTTGACTTTTGCCCTAGCACAGTCAATTTTTGGATCCTTTGAGCAATTGACTGAGCAAACTTCCTCTGCAAGGCTTGAAATTTGGCATGGATGATCTTGAGAGAATATTAGGACATTGGGGATCACTTGAGGTCATTTGGATTCAAGGATCTTGATGCAACACAAAACCCTATTTTGAGGTTGACTGCCTTAGGAGATAGCTTGACTGTCCAACTCTTGAGCAAACTTGAGCAACTTAGAGATTTTTCTTGAAATGTTTTGAGAAATATGAGAGGGAAAATTTTGGGGTACAACAGCTGCCCTTGTTCAATTTTCTTAAACCTGAGGATGTAGATTGGCTTTCGTTCCTTTCGTGATCCGAAGGTGGAAGATGATTGAACACTAAAGTGCCCAGAAATTTGCACTCGCTTGAAGTGGTATCAGCCTGGTGATGTCGGGATGGGCTTACAGATGCCATTTGGAGACTGTTGATAGGTGGTCTGAACTTCGACTGGAATAGGAATCAAGGAGATCTTAGCGTCGATCTAACTGAACCAGAGAAGGTCTTGGATTAACTTTGGCTGGATAAGAATCAGAAAAATCTTCGAATCGATTTAGCTAAACCAGACAAAAGTCTTGGAATATCTTCAACTGGAAAACGAATCAGGGATATCTTAGGGTCGATCTGACTGAACCAGAGAAGGTCTTGGATTAACTTTGACTGGATAAGAATCAGAAAAATCTTAGGGTCGATTTAACTGAACCAGACGAAAGTCTTGGAATATCTTCAACTGGAATACGAATCAGAGAGATCTTAGGGTCGATCTGACTGAACAAGAGAAGGTCTTAGATTAACTTTGAATGGATAAGAATCAGAAAAATCTTAGGATCGATTTAACTGAACCATACAAAAGTCTTGGAATCTCTTCAACTGGAATACGAATTAGGGAGATCTTAGGGTCGATCTGAATGAACCAGAGAAAGTCTTGGATTAACTTTGACTGAATAAGAATCAGGAAAATCTTAGGGTCGATTTAACTGAACCAGATGAAAGTCTTGGAATATCTTCAACTGGAATACGAATCAGGGAGATCTTAGGGTCGATCTGACTGAACTGGAGAAGGTCTTGGATTAACTTTGACTGGATAGGAATCAGAAAAATCTTAGGGTCGATTTAACTGAACCAGACGAAAGTCTTGGAATATCTTCAACTGGAATACGAATCAGGGAGATCTTAAGGTCGATCTGACCGAACTAGAGAAGGTCTTGGATTAACTTTGACTGGATAAGAATTAGAAAAATCTTAGGGTCGACTTAACTGAACCAGACGAAAGTCTTGGAATATCTTCAACTGGAATACGAATCAGGGAGATCTTAGGGTCGATCTGAATGAACCAGAGAAGGTCTTGAATTAACTTTGACTGGATAAGAATCAGAAAAATCTTAGGGTCGATTTAACTGAACCAGACGAAAGTCTTCCATAGATGTAGTTTTTTCTTTTGAGGGGACTACTAGGTCATATGAGTAGTCAGCGGTGTTTACTGATTCGTCTTTCCCTGAAACGGTAAAGAGTTAGTCATATGCAATGTCATGATGTATGAAATGCATGATATATATCAAGCAATGATGCTCTCAACATAAATGAGATTGTATGGTATGATGCACATATGCATGTATCATGATGCATGGAAATGTAATGTTTTAGCTGGGGAAAATAAATCCCGGATAGTTGCTGGAGACAAGAGTTGAATTCTTCGCTTCCGCTGGGGATGGTGAATGAAGGTGATTGCGAGAATAAACCTGCAGAAGAAGATAACTCCGTTGGGGAATAAACTGATGAGGAGATTACTCTGTGGGGAAGAGATGCTCTACTGAGGATTCCACTGATAAACTCCGTCGGGATGAATTATCATTGCTGGTGATATGGAATCTGTTGAGGATTGAATTCCTGTTTGTGAAAGGAAAGAACTTCGCTGAAGATGATCTTTCAGTTACGACTTCACTGGGGATAACCCGTTAGAATTTTGTGGGGATAACCCTTTGAATTCTACTGGGAATGATCCTTTGAACTCGGCTGGGGAGATTTATTTTGTACTCCGCTGGGGATAAACTTCCAGAGTCTACTGGGGATGATGCTTCAACTCCGTTGGGGAAGCTTTTTCAGACTGCGCTGGGAAAATTTTAACTCCACTGGGGGTATCTTGTATTCTACCGGAGAACATCTTTATGCTCCGCTAGGGAATATTAAGACTGCCGGGGATATCAAGCCTTTTTAGTATTGATGGTAGATCAACTCTGCTTGGGGAAAGCATCGCTGATTCATTCATAGTTGCAAGTCCCAGTCGGGGGAGAGCTACCATTACTGTCTTACTTTGCGGGGAGTGAAGGTATCTTAGCTATATTCTTCAGCTGAATCTACCTTTGTACCTGGTGGACAGAGCAACTATACAGCTTGGACAATTTTTATTGCCCCTGTTTCTGATGTTACCCGTAATCGTCTTTTTTTCGCATGTAAATATTCATGAGCAACAATTAATGTCAAATGCATATATCAAAAATGAACATTGGACGTTCTTTGCAAAACAAAATAGATAAAGAAAAACAGTTTGAAATTTCTTTGAAATTGAATTGTATTGATTTTGAAGTTTGACCTATAAATAGGAGTTTTTGTACAAGAGGCTGACGTCCTAGTAAGAGAACGCCGCCGAGCAGATAGAATTTACACAAATTGTGAAAAACAAAACAACTATGTGAATAATCCCACTGGGTTCCAACTCTGCTATTGTCTTTATGTCCTCTAGCATCTCATCACTTTGCTACTTGATTGAAGGTAGATCAGATTGATTAGTGCCGTCCGAGCTTAATAGTTGATACCGAAGTCTAGATGCAAGGTGATCCAATGAGACATAGTGTTATGCTTTGATCCCTAACTTTTGCCTGGACCGCCCTTTCGGGTTTTCAGTCCACCGAGATACCCTTTTTTACCCAAGCCGCCTTTTCAGGTTTTCGACTTGTCGGGTGTACAAATTTTTTCCATTTTCATCCCTTATTTTTTCCCGAACCCTTTTGGTTCACCGAGAAGCCCTTATTTTTGCCTAGGCCAGTCAATCTAGCAGGTCTTTGATTATGCATAGTATCTTTTCACTATGTCTGCATTGACGGGGTGAGGATGGTCGTCACCATCCATGGTGGTTAGAATCATAGCTCCTCTTGAGAAAATGTTCTTAACCACAAATGGCCCTTCGTAAGTAGGGGTCCATTTGCCCCTGGGATCACCTTGAGGTAAGATAATGCGTTTGATAACCAGGTCCCCAACTTGATACTCTTGTCGCCTAACTTTCTTATTAAATTCCTTGATCATTCACTTTTGGTACGTCTGACCATGACAAATAGCAGTAAGTCTCTTTTCGTCGATTAGGTTCAGCTGATCAAGCCGGGTCTGAATCCAGTCATCACACAAATCTGCATCCTTCATGATCCGAAGAGAGGGTATCTGAACTTCAATGGGCAAGACTGCCTCCATACCATATACCAAGGAATAGGGTGTTGCCCTTGTTGACGTCCGCGCTGAGGTACGGTACCCATGAAGAGCAAATGGTAACATCTTGTGCCAGTCTTTGTATGTCACTGTCATCTTCTACACAATCTTCTTAATGTTCTTATTAGCCGTTTCGACAACCCCATTCATCTTTGGCCGGTAGGGAGAAGAGTTATGATGTTGTATCTTGAATTGCTCACAGAGCTCGATGATCATCTTGTTGTTGAGATTGGTACCATTGTCCGTAATGATCCTCTCTGGTACACCGTATCGACGGATCAGATTGTGCCGAATGAATCGTGCCACGAAGTTCTTGGTTACAGTAGTAAAGGAAGCTGCTTCAATCCACTTCACAAAGTAATCAATAGCTACCAGGATGAAACGATGCCCGTTGGATGTCGTAGGTCTGATCTCGCCGATCATATCAATGCCCCATATTGCAAAAGGCCAAGGTTCCGTCAAGACGTTTAGAGGGACTGGAGGTATGTGCACCTTATCAGCATAGACCTGGCACTTGTGACACGTCCGAGAATGCTGATAACAGTCAGCTTCCATAGTGGACCAGAAATATCCTGCCCGAAGGATTTTATTTGCCATGGTGTGTCCACTGGAATGAGTTCCAAAAGTACCTTCATGTAACTCCACCATGATCTTTTCTGCTTCATTCTTATCCACACAACGCAGTAAGGTCGAATCATGGTTGCGCTTGTAAAGGATGCCATTTCTGATGAAGAACTTTGCTGCGAACCTCCTCGGAAAATTCTTATCATTAACAGATGCACCCTCGGGGTATTCCTGAGCCTCAAGGTATCTCTTCACCTCATGAAAACAGGGTTTATCTGCTACCTCTCCAATCTCAATGTCACAGCAATGTGCAGGTTCGTCCAATCTTTCAATGATAATCCGGGGAGCTTCGTTGTCCCAATTGACTTTGAACATAGAAGACATCGTAGCCAACGCGTCCGCTAAGTGATTCTCCTCTCTATGGAAGTGTTCAAAGGTTATCTCCTCGAAATGGGGAAGCAACGTCAACACATACTCTTTGTAAGGAATAAGATTTGGGTGTTTCGTATCCCACTCGCCTTTGATATGACTGATCACAAGAGCGGAATCTCCAAAAACACTTAGAAACTTAATCCTTAGGTCAATTGTTGCTCGAAGACCCATGATGCACGCTTCATACTCCGCCATATTGTTGGTGCAGTTGAAACATATTCAGGCGGTAAACGGAGTATGAGAGCCTTTAGGAGATATGATCACATCACCAATGCCATTACCCAAAGCGTTCGAAGCTCCATCAAATTACATAGACCATTGGGATCCCTCCTCAGGTCCTTCATCCGGTCCAGGTGTCTCACAATCAGTCACTATCATGATATTCTCGTCCGGGAATTCAAAGTTCCTAGACTGGTAATCATCCACTGCCTGATGTGCCAAATGTTCTGCCAACACACTTCCCTTGATTGCCTTTTGGGTCGTGTATTGGATGTCATACTCAATCAAAATCATCTGCCATCTTACTATTCTTCCGGACCAAGCAGGCTTTTCGAAGATATACTTGATTGGATCCATTTTTGATATCAATAGAGTAGTGTGACTCAGCATATACTGTATCAGCCAACGAGCAGCCCATGCCAAGCGCAGCAATTTTTCTCGAGCAACGAGTATCGGGTCTCGCAGTCGGTAAACTTTTTGCTAAGGTAATAAATAGCATGCTCTTTTCGGCCAGACTCGTCATGTTGACCCATCACACACCCCCATTGAGTTGTCGAGTACTGTCAAGTATAAGATCAAAGGTCTCCCTTCAACTGGCGGCATCAGAATAGGTGGCTCTTGGAGATACTCTTTGATCCTTTCGAAAGCGGCCTGGCATTCATCGTTCCAACGTACTACTTGATCTTTCTTCAGCAGCTTGAAGATTGGCTCACAAGTAGCAGTCAGGTGCGAGATGAATTGGGCAATGTAGTTCAGTCGTCCCAGGAAGCCTCTGACTTCTTTCTCTGTTCTGGGAGCTGGCATCTCCTATATAGCTTTCACTTTTGCAGGATCCACTTGAATACCTTTGTCGCTTACGACGAAACCCAGTAGCTTACCAGATCTCACCCCGAAGGTGCACTTGTTCAGGTTTAACCTCAGCTTGTACAACTTCAGCCTGTTAAACAACTTCTGAAGGTGGTCAAGGTGTTCCTCCTCAGTTTGAGATCTTGCAATCATGTCATCGACGTATACCTCAATCTCGTGATGGATCATGTCATGAAACAAAGCAACCATGGCACGTTGATACGTTGCCCCAGCATTTTTCAATCCAAAAGGCATGACCTTGTAGCAAAAGGTACCCCACTGAGTAACAAAGGTTGTCTTCTCCATGTCTTCGGAAGCCATTTTAATCTGATTATAACCGGAGAAACCATCCATAAAGGAGAAGACTTTATGCTTAGCGGTGTTGTCAACCAGAACATCGATATGAGGTAGGGGAAATCATCCTTGGGACTTGCCCTGTTCAGATCCCTATAGTCGACACACATTCGAACTTTACCATCCTTCTTCGGCACAGGAACCACGTTGGCCACCCACTGTGGGTAAGAAGTAACTGCTAGAAAACCAGCGTCAAACTGTTTCATCACTTCAGCCTTGATTTTCTCAGACATCTCTGGGCGCATTCGGCGGACCTTCTATTTTACTGGAGGACAGTCTTCCTTGGTAGGTAGGCGATGAACCACAATATCAGTATCCAACCCAGGCATGTCTTCATAAGACCAGGCAAAGATCTCAACATAGTCACGCAGCATCTGAATCAACCGTTGTTTCACACTAAGCTCCAGGTTTGCACCGATCTTGACCTCTTTCTTGTCTATATTTGTACCCAGATTTACTGACTCCACCGGCTCTTCATGCGGCTGTATAGCCCTCTCTTCCTGAAGTAACAATCTTGCAAGTTCACCAGGAACTTCACAATCATCTTCACCTTCGTCTTCGGCTAAGTTGATCGGACTTTCGAAGTCATAACTGGCAGTAGCATAGTCGTTACCAGTGAGATCCAGAGTGGATGCAGACCTGTATATGTGAGTGTGTGTAAAATAGATGTTTTGCAATATGTAATAAAAGAAAAACAAGGAGCACAAGATTTGAAATGCAAGAAACGTCCAATGCTTTTATTAATGATATATGAAAATGACACACATAAAGCCCTTACAAATGAAGCCATAGTGCCCCGGGTAAGACACCGAGCCATAAAGTTTAAGAACATTGTCTGTTACAAATTCAAAACAAAAAGTCTCATTACTGGGTAACAAAAGAAATTGGGATGAAGTCCTTTGTTGTCCAGTTGCTTGGTCCACCGTCGGTTGTAGGATAGATCCAACTGTCAAACTCAGACTCTTCAACATCGTCTTCAATGGCATTCACTCTTGAATTGCTGATGAACAAGAGAGGTCTTCCGATCCGTGCATTCCGAACAGCCTTTTGAGCTTCTACAGTGAAACCCAAACCAAACTTGTTAGTCTTTTGTGCAAAATCAGGGAGTTGGCCCCAATTTGCACACCCACCTTTCTCGACAACAGCCCGGGCATCCCTAAAGGAAGCCATCTTCATAGGAGAATCTTCAACAACAATCTCAGTTGATGCCAGTGTTTGGGGAACCTCTTCAAAATGTTGAAATGGGGTCTCAATGAACTCCCCATCCATCTCTACATATCAGAAAGAGTTGAGGTGGCTCACCATGTACTCTTCCTCTCCTTGTATTGTCATAATCTTCCCTTTGACCGGGTACTTCAGCTTCTGGTGGAGCATTGAGGTTACGGCCCCAGCTTTGTGGATCCATGGGCGACCCAACAAACAAGAATAAGATGGCTGAATGTCCGTCACATAGAATGTAGAGTTGAAAACCTGAGAACCAACCTTAATCGGAATATCCACTTCTCAATGTACCATTCTTTTAGACCCATCAAAGGCCCTGACGACGATGTTGCTTGGCTTCAGCTCCAACCCTTCACAATCCAATTGGTCTAGAGATTTCTTAGGAAAAATGTTCAATGAGGAACCGGTATCCACTAATACATGAGCAAGAGTAGTGCCCCTGCATTCAATGGAGACATGCAGGGCATCATTGTGATTCTTCCCTTTAGCAGTCAAGTCGGCGTCAGAGAAACCCAACCCATTATCAGTAGTCAGACTAGCCACGCAATCTTTAAACTGATCAGCCGATGTCTCTTGCGGTACGTATGCAGTCTTCAGGAATGCAATCAGAGCCTTGGCATGGGCCTCTGAGCATAGCAACAGTGACAACATGGAGATTTTGGACGGGGTTTGCCCCAGCTGTTCAACTACATTTTAGTCACTCCTTTTGATGATCTTTAAAATCTCTTCCATCTCTTGTCTAGAAGCTTCAACAATAATCGTCTTTGGTGCCTCCATCTGGGCAGGCTCACTGGTGGTCCCCTTACCCCGAGTGTCAGATGACTCGGCGACAGGGGTAAGAATAGGAACTTGAACAGGAATAGTAGCAGGTACACTGGCAGGTGTAATAACAACAGGTTTTCGGGCAGTTGGTGGAGAGATATCAGGTGAGAAAAGTCTTCCGCTGTGGGTGACTTTAGCAGGTCCAACAATATTGTTGATGTTAGTATCAACATCCAACTCTTGTTTAACTCGATGAAAATAAACATCGGCCCCGTAATGCCAATGGACAACTTTATCAGAGGTGTAGGGGATAGGCCCAGGAACAGTGATGATCAATGGTGCGATTCTTGGAACATATGTAATTCTAACAGGCTTTCTCGAGGAAGCCTTGGAAGAATTGTCGAAAATGGTAATAATAGCAACTTCTTCAGTATGAACTAAGGGAACAACAGTCTTCTCAAACAGAATTTCTTTACTATCCATCAGGTGTTGGACACCTGATTTCAAAAGATGGCAACCGGTAGGTAGAACAGAACACATACGGCAACCTTCACCAGAGCCCGGAAATAAACCGACTAGCAAAATGTTCTTCTTCACAGTCATCAAAGGGGTAACAATGTCGTTCACAGAAACCACAAATGAGTCTTCATCTATAGCATTCACTCCATACTTGGGCATAGGAGCAGTCACAACATTAGGTCTTTCGGGCGCCTCGAACTCAATCTCCTTAGCATCAATTAAGTCCTGTATTTTGTTCTTCAAAGCCCAACAATCATCTGTATTATGTCCTGGGCTATCAGAGTGAAAAGAAAAACGGGCATTAGGGTTGTACTTAGGTGATGTAGTGTTAGGATTCTTCGGGGCCTCCCTTGGAATTACTAGATTGGTCTTTAATAACTGCGGAAGAATCTGAGACAAAGTCATGTTGAGATGGGTGAATTGCCTTCAAGGTCTCTCGGCCTTTTGTTGATTGTTGTACTGAGTAGCACCAGCATGTCTTGAAATAACAACCGCATTAACAGCTTGGCGGCGTTCAGGTCTATTCTGGCTTTTCGAACTGTAGACAGCACTTGACTCTTTCTTAAAAGGCTTTTTCTCGGTGCTCGATGAAGCACCCTTTTGTATCTTACCAGCCTTAATACTAGCCTCAATCCTCTCACCGATCATAATTAGCTCTGTAAACCCAGGCGAAGAGCTTCCAATCGGGTGGTTGAAAAATGGACCAGACAAGGTCCCCAGAAACATATCCACAAGCTCCCGATCAGCCAAGGGTGGTTGTACTCTTCCGGTGAGGTCCCTCCACTTCTGAGCATAATCTTTGAAACCTTCGCCCGTTCCCATTGACATACCCTGGAGTTGGGTACGTGTGGGAGCAAGGTCGGAATTATATTGGTACTGCCTGTAGAAAGCAGTAGCCAAATCTTCCCAACTGCGGATACTGGCTCCGTCCAACTGGTAAAACCATTCAAGTTGAGTCCCTGAGAGACTGTCTTGAAAGAAGTGTATCCATAGGTTCTTATTAGCGGTGTACGGCTGAATCTTCCTTACTTATGACCGGAGGTGCAGCTTCGGATAAGAAACTCCGTCATACTTAGCAAAGGCTGGTGCCTTGAACTTGTGGGGAATTACCACCCCAGATGATAGACCTAGATCACCAAAGTCCAGACCAGGCACTTTCTGAACTTCCATCGCACTCAATCAGTCTTCCAGTTGCTTGTATTTATTCTCAGTCGGAGGATACTGGTCTTCGTCGAAGTTCGTCTCGTTGTCTGAGACCACAGGGCTAAGAGCCCTTCTTTCCTCTTGACTATCTTTCCCTTCAGATGAGGTGGTCAAATCAACTTCATCCCGTAGACTGTTTCCAAACCTGTGACCTGTGTTAAACAGGACTGTCCTCTTCTTCTTCTTCTTCTTCTCTTTCAGAATCAGGGTCTTCAGGTCTTGCTGACCCTTAGCTAAATTCATGAACAACTCTTGGAATTGGGCATTTTGAGCCCGTAGGGCCTTGATTGCTTGCTCGGTTGATGGTTCAGCAGACATGATGAGTGCTGAAATAAACAGCGAAGAAGATAAGAGACCTGTAATGGGTACCTGTTATGAAGTGCATGGAATGAAATGTGTATGCTATGATTTCAAAGACATCGGGAGATTCAAATTTATAAACCAAAAAGGAAACACACTTTTATTAGGTAAACTTGAAATTCAAATTGTTCAACAAATTGCCCTTAAGGCGTTACAAAGAAGGAAATACTGAAAAGTAAATAAAATCTGGAAAAGAAATAATCAAAGGACAATCATTGCTCCCATGGTCACTTCTTGTCGGTGCGGACATAGTTATTGAGGATCCGCTCGTTCTCCAGCTGTCTTGTCAACTTCTGAATCTTCTGCTCTTGCTCGTTAAACTTTTCTCGGTAAGCATCCCGCTCTTCTCTCAGCTGCATCCAAGACCTTTTCAGTGCCCCAATGTCAGTGGACATGTAAGGGTGGAGGATGGTAGGAAGAACCCCCTCTTCATTAGCAACTTCAACAATGATAGGCAGGACGACTTCATACGGCATACCCAACTTTTGGGCACGGATACGAACCCATCTGAGATATGGCTCCATTAGAAGAGAAGTCTTTGGACCCAGCTCATGTGGATCAAATCTGTGAACTCTATCCCAAGCCCTTATGAATCTGCGGCGTTGCTCGTCGCTATCCCCTTGAAAATCAAAGATGATACTAGGCATTAGCAATTCATGAGGTCCTTCTCTTCTGGCTCACCCAAACTGACGTAAGGCCAAGCACGGATTGTAAGTAATTCCTCCATGGGTTCCTATCAGTGGAACATTGGGGTATTCCCCACATCGATCAATAATAGCCACCTCATTCATACCCTTGATAGTCCAGATGATGTCATTATGAGAGAGAGACATAACCCTATAGGCTCAGCCCATGCCTTCTTTGTTCTTCAGCACTGATTTGGGGAGGTGCGAAATAAACGACCTCGCCAATAATGGAGCACAACACATCAAGGTTCCCCGCTTTCGAGTTGTACGGGCATAAAGCTGATGAAGAATGTCACCCAAGAGAGTGGGTACAGGATTACGAGAGATGAAGATTTTCACGGCATTCACATCAACAAAAGATTCAGGGTTCGGAAACAATACCAAGCCATATATCAGAAGAGCCAGAATATCTTCAAATGCCTTGAAGTCTAGACTATCCCAGAAATAATTAGCCTTACCAACCAAGAACTTAGTCAGAAAGCCCTTTGCTTCACTTCTAGTCTCCCAATTAGCCATTACCTCATCCTTGGTCATATGAAGGGATGAAGCAATCTCTTCTGGCCTAAGGATTTTCTCCCAACCAGTAAACGGGGTCTGCTCCAGAATAGAGATACCGAGCAGATCAGAGAACCCTTCTAAGGTGGGAACCAACTGGTAGTCCTGGAAAGTAAAGCAATGGTACAGCGGATCATAGAATTGGACCAAAACACTCATCATCTTCTCGTCCAATTTGGAGGTGACCAAACTGAGAAGATACCCATGTCTTCTGATGAAGGAGGTAGTATCAGGCATATTTGCAACCAATTCTTTAAGCATGGTGGGAACCTGGACAAAGTTGATCCGGATGGTATTCCTACGCATGGGCGTCATGACCTACAAAACAGAACAAAGATGAATCCCTCTTGTCTTTGAAATAGGTTAGTCCATTGCAAGATGTATTCAATGTTATGATGTCATGATATCATGATAGAAAGCACATCACAAGTATCCACAAATAGCAAACATGGTAAAGGCACACAAGTCACAAAGAGAGCCCTTAGATTTCAGGCTGGCAAGGAGCTTAGGTACTACCCTCTTTCAGTTCAGTTGGTTCAAACCTGTCCTAAAAATAGTAACCGGGTTCTAGAGGATCTCAATATCACTGACTACCCTCGATCGGTCATAATTCCAGTTTAGCAACCTTTTCTTGCAGCCAGAATCATCGCGAGAGTTTAGTCTCAATGAGTGTAGCATACTGCTACTGTTCTATGGCCAAGTTGGTCAATTTAAAGGTTCTAAGGTCAGTTGGTGCTTAATGACCCCTTAGCAGACCCATATTCTCCTCGTTGCACCACAAGGGATATCGATACATACTAAAGTGCCACACCAACGTAGATACTGCTTCAACCGTATCGGTCTACGCCGTACAGTTCCCTCACAGTTTATTGCTACTTACCTAAAGGGTATCCCCCAGATCCAGGTTAGGATCTATAGTAACTCCGATACAAGCCCACAAATATATACAAGTCAAGCAATTGAAAACATTATGAATTATTCCTAAGGTACACCCCACTTATTAAGATATCCCCAGCAGAGTCGCCAGTTCTGTGATACGGTGGGAGAAAACTAACTGTTTTTTGAAATGTTGGTTTGCGTTTTGCGTTTGTTTTAGCAAAATGTCGCGGTAAGCAAGAGTCACCACCGTCTTTTATTTTGTCCAACAAGGAAAGGAAAAAAGCACAGAAAAATTCCTTTTTCGAGATGTTTCTCGGGTTCGGGGGGTAGATTATAGAAAGGGAAGGTTTTAGCACCCTTTCTATCCGTGGTTATCCACGGGCTCTTAGGTACTTGCTCATAATGTTTTCAAAATTTGATTTTCTTTGTGTTTGTGGGTTTGAAGAAGTTTTTGTTTTGAAAGGAGTGTAAGTGCGAAAATTTGTTTTATTTTGAAAGAGTAAGTACTTAAGAACCATTTACCTACTTGAAAAAAGGAATCAATCTGTGCTAATGTCCTTTAGACAATGTTATCCCACTATTAATGAGTAGGTAGCATCGTCGTTGGAGTTTTAAGGGTCAATTCGATTAAGGGACGTGTGGTCACTAAAGCAATGTTAGGACGCCTTAGCGGTAACCCTAATGTCTTAGATCATTTTTTCCGAGGCAACCGTTTCGAGGCAACTATGATCTTTGGACGAGAGGGCGACCTTTAAAACTTCCTATACTTAATGACCGCGTATGAAGGCAACCAAGCGAGGCGTACCCTAAGAGTGCGCATGTGCGAGTATGTTGTTTTCACACTTTTTTGTCAATTTTTCAAGTTTGGTTCATGGTGTTCTTGCAGCCTCTAGGTCTCAAATTCGTGTGCCTTGGATTGTATATGTATGCTGCAATGTATTAGGTCAACAAATTGGTCTTAAATCTTTGCACATCAATGCTTTGAGATTGGATTTGATCCTCCATTGAAAACTTGCTTAATTTGCCAAAAATCCAATCTTTTTGCACATGGAATGATTGATACGAATTTGATCATGACATTGATGATGATTAGGTCCTGAAAATAGAAAAAGATCTCATGTAATCAAGTTTTGAGATTTTATTTGATTTAAAATGAAATAATTCAATAAAAAATCAAATAAAATAGAAAAATTGATAAATGGACACAAGGCTGAAGATAGGACACGTGTGGAATGTGGCAAGCCCAAATCAAGTGGAAAAGAATGGGCCCATTTGACAAAATTTGAAGTTTTTGGGGTAGTTGACTTTTGGCAATTTTGCAAAAATGCCCAACTTCAACAATGCATAACTTCTTCAATTTTGAACTTTTGAAAGTGTTATTGGGCTTTTTAGAAAGCTTGAGATGTCATATAAACAACCCTTTTGGTCTCATCTCATTTTTATATTCCATGCTCAAGTTATAAGCTTTGGCAAAAAATGTGTTTTTATTGACTTTCAAAAATGACCTATAATGTCCAAATTTATAACTTCTTGTGAGTGCATTTTCTGATCTTGGGGTATGAAGATGGATTGTAGGAAATTGCATCCTTTTAAAAATGAGCTTTGGATGGGTCATTTATCATAAAGTATGAGAAAGTTATGCTTGGTCAAATTTGAGTTGACTTTTCCTATAAAATCCTAATTTAGCAACTTTTGAGTCTTGATGAATTTTGAGCAATCCTTGATGAATCATGATCAACCCTTGATCAAATGATTAAATATCCTTCAAAATGAGAATGTTGACAAAAAATCTTGAAGTTTGACTATTTGAAGGTCACAGTTGACTTTTGCCCTAGCACAGTCGATTTTTGGACCCTTTGAGCAATTGACTGAGCAAACTTCCTCTACAAGGCTTGAAATTTGGCATGGATGATCTTGAGAGCATATTAGGACATTGGGGAGCACTTGAGGTCATTTGGATTCAAGGATCTTGATGCAACACAAAACCCTAATTTAAGGTTGACTGCCTTAGGAGATAGCTTGATTGTCCAACTCTTGAGCAAACTTGAGCAACTTGGAGATTTTTCTTGAAATGTTTTGAGAAATATGATAGGGAAATGGGGTACAACGGGATCTTTACAAGAATAAACCAAAGCATAACCCACAAATGTAAAGCAAACAAGGAAAACAAGATAAAGCGGTGAAGGTGACCTAGATCTTAAGGTAGCCCCAGTTTTGGTGATCCCCCCAGCAGAGTCGCCAGTTCTATAATACGGTGGAAGAACTGACTTTACTGGTTTTGCATTTTATCGTAAATGTTGCGGATAACAAGAGTCGCCATCAAATTTTCTTTTATCCAATAAAGGAAAGGGTGAAAAGGACAAGAAAGGCCTTTTGAGAATTTTCTTGATTTCGGGGGGGGGTAGATTATGAAAAGGGAAGGTGTTAGCACCCTTTTCATCCGCAGTTATCTACGGGCTCTTAATTGCTAGCTCACTTTGGAATGCTTTGTGTTTTGTCTAAGTTTTGAACATATTTTGAAAATGCCATCGTTCAGAAAACTTTGTAATGAGAATGTATACAAAGTATTGGTTTTGAAAATATTTGTTGTTTGGAAAGTGTTTGAAAGATGTTTTTTGAAAGTCTGAGACGTGAAGATTATTTTGATTTATGAGCAAGCAATTATGAGAAATTTTGACGACTCAAAAAGTCTTTGTTCTTTTTGTCCTTCTTTAGATAGTGTTATCCTACCATTGATTGGTAGGAAGCCCTATTATTGGATGTGGGGGACAGGCGTGGGTCGTCGTACAGTCATAGAAGGCAACTTGTGAGACGCTTTAGCAATTGTCGTAAGGGACTCAGATCGTTTTAGCGAAGGAAACATCGAAGGTTCATCGAGAGACTATGATATTTTTTATTTTAAATCAAGGGTCTTTCCTAAAGCGTTCCATGTTCGAGGGACATGACTGTTTTTCCGAGGAAACAAGTGAGGTTACCCTATAGGTACGCGTGTGAAAAGTTTGTTTGATTCAAGTTTAATTTGTATTGGTTTAGGGTTGTCTAGCCGTTGATTTTAAATCTTACCATACACGCCTAATTACTATACAATATAAGGAAATGCGGTAAAGTGCGTAAAAATAAAATTCTACACTATTATAATGCTTCGGGAATGAAGGTACACATTTATGAATGAGGATGAAGTAAAATGAGCCTAGTTAAACTATTTACAAACTATAAGCAATTACAATAATCGAAAGAATGTGGAAAATAGTAAACTACGAGCAAATGAAAAGGAAAAGAAAATTATTTTTGTTTAGTGTGTTTTTGATAGAAAAGAAAGTAAAAAAATAAAAATAGAATAAAGATGTAACTAAGACAAAAGTTATTTAGACTAAAATTCTAAGATTATCAAAATTAAAACTCTAAAGTTTATTAAATTAAATCTAAACTAAATTAATTCTAAGATTATTAAAATAATTCTAAATTAATTATTAAAAAAACTCAAGCTATTAAAATAAATCTGAACTAAACTAAAATTCTAAAATTACTAAATAAAAAAAAATTAGACTAAATTAAAAATTTAAAATTGTCAAATTAAATCTAAACTAAATAAAAATTCTAAAATTACTAAATTAATATAAAAAAAGGGTGGTGTTAAAACAGAAAATAGGATGTAGCAGTAGCAATACGCATGGGCTTAAAACAGCAGGCCCAAGGTGGTTCTCTTAATTTTAATGAAACAGAAAAGGGCAGGATGGGAGGTGCAAACAGATGGGGTGATGGGCTTGAGGATGATGGGGCGGAGGCCTAATGGATTTTTACAAAACTATTGGGCTCGGGTTAGTGTTGTTAGGCCCAGGATGGTAAGGGAGCACAAAGAAAATCCTGGAGATGTTTTTAACAATGCCAGCCGCTCAAACCCTTCTATTCATCCACGTTTTTTTTCTCTTATAATTTCCTCTGTTTCTCAACCTTCTGGAAAATATTTTCTCTCTTCATCATTCAATATAACAACAATACTATCTACTTTTCATCCATTCGAATCTATCACGGTGCGGCTCCACCTTCCCATTCCATGTCGCGACTCTTCCACAAAAACTCAAACACTCACACAAAATCGTGAGCTTTGGCGATGACGCAATCACCAAAAATGACGGTTGCAGCGAGTTCGCAACTTTAAGATGAAGATACTTCCCAACGCGTGTGTGCGACGTGGCAAGATCTGACGCGTCTGACACGTTGATGGTCACGTGGAATAGCAACTCAACGGCTGGTTCAATTTGGGAGAGAGGTGATAGGGTCCAGGCTATGGTGTCTTGATGTACGGTGGCAGATATAGTTGCGAATTGGCAACGGAGACGGTGGTTGGGGAGTTTAGATTGAGGCGGTGTAGGATGGATATGGGAAAAGGGGAGGGGCTAAAGTACACATGGGAATGGAGGGTAATAGAATGAAGCAGTGTGAATGAAGAAAAAAGAGGGTTGGGTTTTGGAATTATAAGTGATGACTATTTGGATGGTTTTCTGAAGGATATGTAGAGAAATCTTTTCTCTATTTCTTCACCAGTTCTTATTTTAAAAACAACATACTCAACTTCAAAAAAAATTCTCACAAATAGCAACAATGATTACAGCTTCTCTAAGGGACAAGAAAATCAATAGTCCTCTGGCTTCTATGGTTTTCACTCAGTTAACACAACATACAGAAGCAAACAATAACAATGATTCACATACAAACAACAATATAACACAACGAGTATTTGAAGAATAAAGAGGATGACACTCAAATGCTAGGAGCCGGTCTGAGATTTTGATTCTGATGCCGATGATGGACCACGAAGACTAGAGGTAATGATTAATGCTTCCTTCTTTGAGTTTTTTTTCTTCTGAAATGCGTATGGTTTGTATTTGAATGAGGTTATATGTTGTTGCGGTTCGATGGTGGTGAATGGGGTCTTCTTGGAAAGGTCAGTGAATGGAGGAGTATGGGGCGGTAGTTGAGGATTTTATTTTGATGTTGAAAGTATAAGAAGAGGTTTATTGAGAAATAGGTAAAGAGAAGTATGTTATTCTGTATGTGAACAAAATCGTGAATTGCAAGTTGAGTTAATTTCTTCTTAGGTTTTTGCTTCACATAACTCCTCCCCTTACTATTTGATCAAAAGTTTTTTTTATAGGTGAATGGAGTGAGATTTTGGGGGGAATGTTTGGTAACTTTGAATTGTTTTGACGTGCTATTTTATTGCTTTTTGAATGCAGTTTCTGTTTTGCTAATTCTGCGTAATCTTTGGCCTAATCTTGACAGATTTTGGAGCAGCAACACAAAGGCTTTGATGCAGGTTTTATGCAGCAGTAGCAGGGCTGTTTTGTAGTGGTGCAGGGCAGAAAATGCAGGTTTTGGACTTGTCACGGTTTTGGCAGCAAGGTGCAGTAGGTATTCTTGATAGAGTTTTTGTTTTTTGCTTATTTTATGACATCTTTGGCTGTTTATTGCAGTAATTTTGACAGTGTTAGCAAGCTTATTTTTGGAGGTATTGTTAGTTTGGAGAGGGACTGGTTTTGCAAGGTTATTTGTACGTACTGTCTTTATTACTTTCCATATTTTCCTTCAGATTTTTCTGTTTTCAAGTGTGCAGAGGGCTGCATATGCTTGCATTATTTTATGGTTAAGTGCATGTTATGGTAATGGCAATAGGGCAGTAACATGGTTCGTGTAGGGTATTTGCAAGGTTTGTAACAACTTTGGCATTCTTAAAGCAAGTGGACAACATAGCAATATGGTGATTAAGACGATGAAATGGTGAAGTTTAAACAAGGATCATGGGACTTTAAACTTAGTAATTGGTGTTTTGGAATTGATTGTAATTTATAATTTAGGAACTTGATACTTGTAAATATCTTGTAGTGATGTAACAACTTCAAATGACTTGTAAATTAGAACTCGAAATTTCTTCCTTGTATAAACTCACTTGCCTTCGTTATTGCGAATCTAATTCAACGTCCATCTTATTGTCCAAACGTGAATGTTTGTTGAAAGGTACGCACCTTGAAGTTTAAGTACAAAACTTTGAATTCTTTGTGCCTTGAAATTTATAAAACTCTTGGAAACCCTTGAAAATTGCTCTTGCGGCATGAGTGATAAAGTCTTGACAATTAGTCACATGAGGAACTTGGGTATCTTTGTAAGAAATTATTAATGATGATTGAACGAACTTGAAAAAATCTTGAAGGAGACTGACACGTAAGTGAATCAACGTGATCATGAACATGTCTTGTGTTTTGAGCATTGTATATCCTCTTAATTCCATAAGAACTTGCATTCGAAATAAAACTTGCATGCCATGCTCAATTCAAATGGAACTCAATTGCCAAACTTGAATTCAATCTCTTGATGAATAAAACATATGCTTTAAGAATATTCAATAATCTTGTAACATTAACGATTTTAACATGAGAATCATAGTCCTGAGAAAAAAATTATGGCATGAGTTGAAGTTAGAAGTTAAGAACATTCTAAATCAAGAAAATGACCTATGACGATTCGGTAACTTTCAAGATCTTCTAAGCACAATTTGACTCCAATATTTAAAGAAACTTGTAGATGACATTCCTTATGATAATGTAAAAAAATAATCGTCTTAATATCTTGAAAATTGAGGAAATTATGATTCTTGGAAGTCAGGCAACATTTACTTGAGATTAGGTCAAAGCCCAAAAAGTGACGTCTAAAGTATTCGAATTTTTTATGATCTTTCGCATATAATCGTCTCATGACTTGTAAAGTGAAGTTGGAGATGACGTCAAGGAGAGTCATACGCAAAAAGAACCACTCAAAAATATTGAATAATGAAGAAGTTACAATCGTTTGAACTTGATCTTGAAAATATTGACTTTTTGGTCAATACAGTTGATTTTCGATCATCCGAGCAATTGACTGAGCGAACTTGTGATGCAAGGCACGAGATTTGATATGAGTATTCTTGAATACATATGAAGCACCATGAAAGCCACACGAGACCTTGGAAACCAAATATTGCTTGAGAAATACCAAACCCTAATTATGGACCCAATGCTTAGAAGGAGAATGTGTCTGATCATTTCTTGAGCCACCTTGAGAATTTGAGAAATCCTATGAGAATATCTTGAATGAAAAATGGGAGGGAAAATTTTAGGATACACCACATACTCACCAGCAGATCCCCCTAGCGGATAAAGGAGTATAATCTTTTCCCGGCAATGTCGCCAACTTACGGAATTCCAATCTTTAGTAGATTATGATAGCAACACAGTTCAGAGGAATTCTCTTCCCCGGTTGAGTTTATTTCTCCAACACTATAAAATCTCCTATAGAATTCTCTTCTCTAGCCGGATTCAAATCCCTCAGCAGAGCATATTCCTCAACAGAGTGTTTCTCCATCAAGGTTTATTTCCCCAACAAGGTTTATTTCCCCAACAAGGTTTACTTCCCCAATATGGTTTATTTCCCCAGCGGAATTCAGTCTCCCCAGCTTGAGTCTATCCCTATGACTACTGTAAATCACTGGCAAAAATTCTCTCTCCAGTAAAGGGTGATCCAGACCACTATCCCCAGAGAGTTTCTACGAAATATGAAATCGGACCAAATATCAGTTAATCTTATCCTCGCCAGACGAGTTAGCATCCATGTCGAAAACTCGGCCGAACAACACCACAGAAGGTTATCCATCTCTTTTATCCCCAGTCATGGTATATAAGAATTAAATTCCCCAGTAGAGAGATGAACAACCAATATTCTTGAACTCTTCTCCCCAAGAAGAAATCAAATTCCCTAGCAGAGTTCCCTCAAACAGTAAGCAGAAATCCCCAGCAGATTGAAGATCACAAATATTCTTCATCCTCAGCAGTAGTCCGAGATTTATTTTCCTGATCAAGAATTCTATACAAAGCTACCGATTCACTTCAATTACATCTCACATTCATACATCATTTATTATAGCATATGCATACGAAACGCATTAGCACATTCACATTTATTTCGAGAGCATCATTGCGTAATAAATTACATATATCATGCCGTTGCATAAAACTAACTTTGTCTTTTTAGGTTAAGTTTGCAAACAGACAAGCATTTCCCTCAGAGACTAAATCAGACCGGTAGCTACTTAAGCATTTTCCCCGTGAGTCATTCTGAAAGATATCTCTTCTAGATGAAGTCGGGCGTAGACATCTTCTAGTGCATCATTTAGATGAAGTCAAGCGTAGATTTCCTTCTGATACTCTTTTTGGAAAAAATTCAGGCGTAGACTCCTTCCAATATCTCTTCTAGATGAGGTCGGTCGTAGACATCTTCTAGTGCATCATTCAGATGAAGTCAAGCGTAGATTTCTTTTTGATACACTTTTTTGGAAAAGTCAGGCGTAGACTCCTTCCATTATCTCTTCTAGATGAAGTTGGGCGTAGACATCTTCTAGTGCATCATTCAAATGAAATCAAGCATAGATTTCCTTCTGATACTTTTTGGAAAAGTCAGGCATAAACTCCTTCCAATACCTCTTCTAGTTGAAGTCGGTCGTAGACATCTTCTAGATCAGATAAAATCAAGCGTAGATTTGTTATGATTTTCTTTTTGGAAAAAGTCGAGCGTAGACTGATTCCAAATGATATTCTTCTAGACAAAGTCAAGCATAGACTCATTCTAGTATATCATTCAGATAAAATCAAGCGTAGATTTATTCTGATTTTGTTTTTAGATAAAGTCGAACGTAGACTCATTCCAAACGTATGTTCTAGACAAAGTCGAGCATAGACTCATTCTAATACATCATTCAGATAAAATCAAGCGTAGATTCACTCTGATATTCTTTTGGACAAAGTCGAACGTAGACTCATTCCAAATACATCTTCTAAAGACAAAGTCAGGCATAGACTTATTCTGATATTCCTATCAACAGTTACTCTGGATGGCATCTATAATCCCATCTCCGACGACTTTCCATCACCTCTCCAAATGGCATTTTTAAGTCCATTTCCGGTATAATCAACCAACAATGTTATTTCGTGCACAAGGAGTGCAAATTTATAGGCACTTAAGTATTTAATCATCTTCTAGCTTCAAGTCACAAATGGTAGACATGCCAATCTAACTCTTCAGGTTGAAGAAGATTGAACAGGGCAAGCTTTTGTACCCCTGAATTTTCCCTCCCATTTTTCTTCAAGACATTCTCAAAGGGTCCTCAAATGCTCAAGGTGACCCAAGAATTGATCAGACAAATTCTCCTCCTAAGCAATGGGTCTACAACTAGGGTTTGGTATTTCTCAAGGAAGATTGGGTTTTCAAGGTCTCAAGTGGTTTTCATGGGTCTTGAAGAATTCTCATGTCAAATTTCAAGCCTTGCATCACAAGTTTGCTCAGATGATGGAAAATCAACTATATTGGGTAAAAAGTCAATTGTGGACAACATACAATCAAACTTCAATATTTTTAGTCAACATCAACATTTTGAAGTCATATTCATCATTTGATCAAGGGTTGATCATGATTCCTCGAGAAAATCCCTCAAATCATGAAAGGTCAAAAGTTTCCAAATTAGGGTTTCCTTAGGAGAAGTCAACAAAACTTTGACCAGTCATAACTTTCACATGCTTCATCAGCTTTTCCCCAACCAAAGCTCATTTAGAATAAAATTCAATTCTCTACAACTTTTTCTCTCTAAGCTCAAGTCAAAAAAAGGCATCATTTGAGAGATATGGACCAATACATTATAGGTCATTTCAAAAGTCAACAAAAAGATATTTTTTGCCAAGGCAACTTACATCAAGGTAAATTCTTCAAAATAAAAAATTATCAACATAGAGGTTATAGAGGACATCTTGAAACTTCCAAAAAGTCCAAGATCACCTTCAAAAGATAAAAATTGAGTGAGTTATGACCATTGCAAGTTGGGAAATTTTGACCATATGCATGAAGTTCAAATTGAGCAAACTTGATATTTTGGACTATTGGGCCATGGTTTATGAGTCCAAACGTTTATTATACTCTTCATACACCTCAGAATTCATTCATACATCCTTTGTCCTTGTTTTATTTTAATTATTTTAATTATTTTTGATTTAATTCATTAATAATATAAAATAAAATAAGATAAAATTATATCTTACTACAAGAGTCCAAGGCCATCATTTGGTTGCCCTAAATTCTCTATATATTCATATATCAAGAGGGAACAAAGGACACAAAAATCTTTGCCTCAAAATTGTCAAAAAACATCAAACTTTTTCAAGAACCCTAAAGTTTTAAAAACCTATTTTCAAGCCCTTTCACCATAAAGCCTTCATTCCATTCTCTTCCAGCAAGCATATAGAGTAAGTTTGGACTAAATTTAATGGTCCAAAACATGTGAACCGCACTACATGATATCGCTGGTATCATCATTCTCATGACATTCATATCTAGTTTTCTTGTTTGCTTTAACATGTACTAACGTCCCTAACTTGTTTATGAGTATTGATAGTGCAGATTAGAACAGTCATGGAGGTCCCATGCACCCTGAATCGTGAAACATCATGCTAGCACCGGTTTCATGTGTTTTCGTTATATCCCTTAATCCCTTATGTTTTAGCCCATGAAAACACCACCATTGGATTCAGAAGGCTTGATTTAGGGGGGTAGAGTCCTCTTCATGCGCTAACGCTTGCTATTTTTGTAGGTGTAAGAATTGGCTCGCCGGAGAAGACGACCGGAGCTAGGGCTCCAACGCTTCTCTGATCAATGTATTTGTTTATTTATTATATATTAATCGTTTCAGTGATATAAACGGATGATACAACCACCTCAGTGGCAGAAGCGCGCACGATAAAACATTAGTTTCAAAGGGCTTGGGTTCGATCCAGCCTTTTGACGTTTTATTTATTTAATTTCTCTTATTTTTGCAGGTTGAGTACAAAACATGTTGGAGGCGTTACCTTGACACCAAGGCGTGCTTGGCCTGGTGGTATGTGTGATACGGTGGGAGAACTGACTTGGTGTTTTGCATTTTGATTGCATTTATGCGGATAGCAAGAGTCGCCACCGACTTTTCTTTTGTCCAAAAGGAAAGGTAAAAAAGCACCGGAAAGACCTTTCGAGATTATCTTGAGTTCAGAGGGTAGATTATGAAAAGGGAAGGTATTAACACCCTTTTCATCCATGGTTTTCTATGGGCTCTTAGTTACTCGCTAGATCAATTTGCTTTTATTTGACAATGTGCTTGTGGTGTGGGCTTTGAAAGTGTTTTGAAAAATCTCTTTGTAATGGTTCTCGTTTCTATAAGAACGCGTACAAAGTTTTGTTTCGAAAGATAGTTCAAAGATGTGTTTGTGGAACGTGTTTTCGAAAGTGGTTTTGAAAAAGATGTTTTGTAATAGTTCTCGTCTCTATAAGAATGTATACAAAATGTTTTATCTTTTGAAAATGTTTTGAAATAAAAGTGTAGGTGTAAAAATGTTTTTGTCGTGAGAAAGTGAGTAACTAGGAGCAAATCTACCTACTCGAAAGGTTTTCAATTGTTCTTTTCTTCCTCCTTTTAATGTTGCTATCTTACTATTAATTTGGTAAGAAGCCCCATCGTTGGATGTGATGGGACAGGCGCGGGTCAATTTTACAGTCATCGAAAGCAACTTATGAGGCGTTTTAGCAATTTTCGTAAGGGACGAGATCATTTTATCGAAGGCAACATCGAGGGTCATCGAGGGACTACGGTCTTTTTATTGAAGGGTCGTTGCTAAAGTGTCCCATATTCGAGGGACATGACTGTGTTTCCGAGGCAATGAGCGAAGTTACCCTAGAGGTGTGCGTGTGAAAAAGTGTGTTTGTTTCAAATTATTTTGTTCTTTGATTAGGTTATCTAGCGTTTGATTTTTTAATCTTGCCATGCACGCCTAATTACTATACGGTATAAGGAAAACAATAAATTGTGCGAATTAAAATTCTACGCTATTACAAAGTTTTCGGAGATGGGGGATACAAATTTACAAATAGGGATGGATAAGTAAAATAAACCCTAACTATTACAAGGCTTTAACAATTACATTATCATAATATGAAATAATAAAATGTACAAAAATGCAAAGATGATGTAAAGAGAAAAGAAAAATGTTTTTGGTGAGTTTTTGATAGAAAAGGTTTCTTCTTTTCTTAATTAAACTAAATTTAACTTATTAATTGTAAGAGGTTTAAATAAACCTAAAGTCTAAATTTTAACTAAGAAAAGAAAGTAATTTGTTAAGAAAAATATTTTTTTTTGTTTCGAAATTCTTTTAATAAAATAAAGTGAAAAATTCTAAAATTATTAAACTAAATCTAAATCAAATAAAAATTCTAAGGATATTAAATTAAATCTACATCAAATAAAAATTTTAAAGTTATTAAATTAAATCTAAATCAAATAAAAATTATAAAGTTATTAAAGCTCTAAAATTACTAAACTATATCTAAACTAATTTAAATGTAAACTAAGTTGATTATAAATTTCCAATTTAAATCTAAGTTATAAAAACATCAATCTAAACTAAATTAATCCTAAAAATTGCTAAAATCACATCTAAACTAATTTGAGTATAAACTATTCATTGTAAAATTACTAATTTGATCTAAACTATATTAATAATAAAATTACTAACTTAAATATAAACTAAATTAATTCTAAAATTATTAATCTAAATTTATACTAAATTACTTATAAAAGGAGGTGTGAAACAGAAAATTGGGGGTGAGTAGCATGTTCACCGACTTGGAGATAAGACTAGATGAATTATTGTTTCAGTAAAAAAAAAATGTGTCAATTGAAACTAAAAAAAAATGAACTGGGCTAGGTGAATCTGTTTAGGTCCAAAAATTTGCAGAAAAAAACAAAAAAAAAACGTGGGGCTGGACCAGGTCGGGTCCAACCTAACGCCACTCTAAAAAACACAAAAGGGTTGTATAACCCTAGGACCAAACGACGCCTCCCTTCTCTCATCGATCTCTACCCTCTATGTTCCTGCGTTCTTCATCTTTACGCTACCTCTCTCTCCCTTTGAAAAATCGCTCGTTCACGCCTTCATCTTCTAAATCTCCCTCAATTTCAACCCTCATGAAAGATAATAGAGTTCTAATATACAATCAAAGCCATGAATTTGTTATCAATTTTAAAAAATCATCAAAGTTGAAGAAAGAATCACTATCAAGTAACACTTTCAATTTCATAAATCAGAAATAAAACGCAAAGAGGAAAAGATGCTACCTTTCAGACGCGATGGTATCAGTGTCGTGTACCGGGTGGCTATTGCGCGACGATGACGGAGATGAAACACTGGGAGGTGGTAGATCAGCGCAGGAAGCGGCGGTTGTTGGAGATATGAACCTTGGAAAACAACGTATTCAATGTGTCTAAGTTGTTCTTCCCATTTCTGAATCTGGGCTTTATGTTATCACTCTTATGCTTGTGCGTTTGATTGGTAAGTGTTATTGGAATTTTTTTCTTGTGGCTGGCTTTTTGTTTGACTGTGAAGCTTTTTCTATAAACTTTCTCTCTTTAATTTCTGAAGGGGTTGGAAGGGAAAATGATAAAAAATTTCTGGGGTTTATCTCTGCTTTTGGATGTTGTTGTGTTCTTTTTGTGATATTTGATTTCTCTCTGTTTTTTGTATGTATTCTTGCTGTTGTTTTTGAATAATGAAATTGTTCTCTTTCCCTCCTTCGAATTGCCTCTGTTATATGCCTATTCTCTTTATCTGAAAAACAAACTTTTTTTTTGGGGGAAAAGGCAATTGGGTTTGAACATATTTGTTATGCTGCTTTGCTCCTTTTTTGTTGTAGTTTTGACTTGGCCTATATATGTGAAATTTTTGGCTGTATGTTGCAGTTGTTTTTTTGACAGATTTTGGACTGTTTTGGACAGCATATGCAGGGCTGCAATGCAGTCTATTTTTGACAGTACTTTTGCCTCTTGTATTTGTCCCTTTTTTACTGTGATGCAAACTATTTTTTGCATCATTTGAGACCATGATGAACTATTAATTTTGACTTGTATTTCTCCTCATTTTTTCCTCTGTGAACCAATTAATAGATTGTGATTTGCAATGGACCAAACACGGACGAAACATTGCCCCTTTATTTCTGATTCTTCTTACCAATCCCTAATGATGAAAATGTAGAGAATTCTTTGAAATTTTCTATTCTTATTCCAACATGAATTTTCGCTAACTAGTTCTCTCCTTTTGTTTACATGTGCGAGAAAATGGGACGATAGGGAGAATTGACGAAGAGTGACTTGAAACGCTTGAAGAAAGCTTGATGATGAAGAAATTCCTTTGTAGCTTAGTATATTGTTACGAATTTTGTAATATTGTGAATTTGTGATTTGAATTTTGAGGTTTAGAAACTTGTAAAGTGTATACCAATTCACTTGTAATTTTAAACAAAGAATTCCAATTCACTTGTAAATTTATACAATGAAACTTTGGTGCAATCTTGCATACTTGATTCATCTTGAATTTGTTTCTACAAAGCTTGAATATTCCTTTTTGATACAATTTAAATTATGAGCATAATTTGGATTCTCCTTTGTGGTCTATAAACTTAAAATGCCTCTTGAGAAAAGAATGATACTTGAATCCTTGAAACATGCCTTGAATAATTCTTTGTATTTTCCTGTAGGATTGAATCATGAATTCTTGCAAACTTGAAATGGATGTCTTGAATTTGGAATTGGAATTGGCACTGCACTTGTAATTGATTTGCAAGAATGATTGAAAATTTGAATGAAGATGAAGATGAATGAAGTTGATGAATTCCTTGAATTCAAAATAGTTCACATGAATGAATTCTTTTTCAAGTATATCAAAATTGCGCCATAAGCATATTGATCCTTTTGAATATCCTGAAACAAATTCGTGTGAATGAATTATGCCTAACATGCTTGAATTGGGCCGAAGTCAAAAGAATTATTTGAATGGATCCTCGACTCTTCTTCATTAAAATCCATATCTTCAATTCGTAGTAACTTGAAATACGAGCCAAAATTATGGACCTTGCTCTTAAGAATTTTGATCAAAAACCTATTTCGATCCAATAATCATTATCGTTCAAATGCAAACAATTTGAAGTACGAATAACAAACTACCCATGAACTTTCAAACTCAAACTCTTGTTTCAATGAATTATCTCAACATAATGATCAACATCTAGAAATAACATTCTACAGTTAAGAAATTCCTATGAAATTTCAAAAAATTTCATGGTCTTCCAAGCGCATTTTGACTTCGATCGTTGAAGTAATCTCATAGACAATGCTATTTTGTGATACTTTGCAAAAGGAATCACTTCATAATATTTAAAATTTGAAGAATTTATGAGCCTCGAAAATTGGACAAGAGTTTCTTGTGATTAGGTCAAATTTGCGAAATAACCTCCAAAGTATTCGAATTTTCTGATGATCTTTCGCACACAATCAACTCTTGACTTGTGAAAATAAATTGGATATGACATTAAGGAGAGTCATATGCAAAAAGAAACTCTAAAAAAATATCGAATAATGAAGAAGCTACAATTGCTTGAACTTGGTCTCGCAAAAAAGGTCAGCTTTTGGGTTAATGGAGTCATTTTCAGTCGTCTAAACCACTGACTAAGCAAACCTGTGGCGCGAGGTTCAAAACTCGGCATGAACATCCTTGAGGAGACATGGAGATATAAGAAGACCATTTGAAACCTTGAAGAATCGATTTTCTTTGAGAAACGTCAAACCCTAATTGTTGACTTACTGCTTAGGAAGAGAATCTGTCCGATCAACTTCTAAACCAAATTAGGTGTTTCTGGGAAACCCTAGGGTATCATCTTGAGTGAAAAATGGGAGGGAAAATTTTGGGGTACAACAGCTTCCCCTGTTCAATCTTCTTAAACTTGAAAAGCGAGATTGACATGTTTTTCGTTCGCGGCTTGAAAGTAGAAGATGATTGAACACTAGAGTGCCTAGAAATTTGCGCTTGATGATGCACTGGTTGATTGCATAAGGAAATGGGCTTAAAGATGCCATTTGGAGAAGCAAAGGAGAATTGTCGGAGATGGGCTTATAGATGGCATCCAAAGACGATTATTGACGGAAAGTTTGAACTTGATCTTAACAGAGAACGAATCAGAATAAACCGTTGAGAGATTTATCTGAACCAGTGAAAATCTGGAGACGAATTAGAATAAACCATTGAGAGATTTATCTGAACCAGTGAGAATCTGGAGATGAATCAGAATAAACCGTTGAGAGATTTATCTGAACCAGTAAAAAATATGGAGACGAATCAGAATAAACCATTAAGAGATTTATCTGAACCAGTGAAATGATCTGGAGATGAATCAGAATAAACCGTTGAGAGATTTATCTGTACTAGTGAAATAATCTGGAGACGAAACAGAATAAACCGTTGAGAATTTATCTGAACCAGTGAAAATCTGGAGAAGAATCAGAATAAACCGTTGAGAGATTTATCTGAACCAGTGAAATAACCTGGAGATGAATCAGAATAAACCGTTGAGATTTATCTGAACTAGCGAAAATCTAGAGACGAATTAGAATAAACCATTGAGAGATTTATCTGAACCAGTGAAATAATCTAGAGACGAATCAGAATAAACCATTGAGAGATTTATCTGGACCAGTGAAAATTTGGAGACGAATCAGAATAAACCGTTGAGATATTTATCTGAACCAGTGAAATAACTTGGAGACGAATCAAAATAAACCATTGAGAGATTTATCTTAACTAGTGAAAATCTGGAGATGAATCAGAATAAACCGTTGAGAGATTTATCTGAACCAGCAAAATAATCTGGAGACGAATCAAAAGAAACCGTTGAGAGATTTATCTGAACCAGTGAAATAATCTGGAGACGAATCAGAATAAACCATTGAGAGATTTATCTGAACCAGTGAAATAATCTGGAAGAAAAATTTTGTTATGTAGATGGTCGACCAGTCTTTTCTTGTTGAAAATCTTGGTCTGTTGGAAATTTGTTGATGATGATTTCCTATCAAATGACTCCTTCCTGCAAAAGGTGAAGAATTAATTGTATGCAATGCTATGACGTATGTGATGCATGGGGTGATATTTGCCTCTTAAAATGAATGAGATTGCACTGTATGTACTTGAGTTGTCAATGTTATGACGTATGGATGCAAATGTATGGAATTAAAGATTGTTTGCGTAGTAGCGTTGCTGGAACGGAGAAAATAAATCCTTTCTGAAGCACTGATGGGTGAGTTTCCAAATGTAAACTCTGTTGTAGAAGGAAAAATCCAGACACTGCTTGTAGACTTCGTGAAATTCTGCTGGGGAAACCTGAGAATCTGGGCAACTTACCGGGGAACCTCTGGAGCGGTAGTTGGAAGTTCTGCTTTATCAGGAATATGAGAAAGCTTGATACCAATAGGCTGCATACTGGGGATATGTTAGCGATTCGGTGGTAGGATATATTTTCTTCCGCTCCTGCTGGAAAAAGGTCCATGCGGGGATCTTATGGAATGGCTTATAGATATTATCCTATTTCTTAAATTCATTAGTAATTGTCTTTCTGTTTTTATTTATTTATTTGTAATTGTAATCACGTTCAAATACATATGCTCAAAAATAAATTATTGGACATTTTTGTAAACAAGATACATAAACACAAAAAAACAGATATATTTTGTACTTTCAAAAGGGATATCTTTGTATTAACTTGAATAAATATTTTTTATACAATGAGACGAGCATTCTAGCAAGAGAATGTCGTCGTAAAAAAAGAAAATTGATACAAAGAAAAGATAGCTATGTGAAATAATCCCATGGGGTTCCCATTCTGCTATAGTCTTCATGTCTCTGAATGTCTCGTCCACTTGTCGCCTCGGCGAAGTGGATTCGATTGGTTTAGAGCCGTTTTAGTTGATCGGTCGATGCTGAAGATTGTCTGTCAGATGATCCAATGGGACATAGTCATACGCTTTAATCCCTATCTTTTTCCTGGACCGCCCTCTCGGGTTTTCAGTCCACCAGGATACCTCTTTTTACCCAAGCTGCCCTTTCGGGTTTTCAACTTGTCGGGTGTACATATTTTTTTTTATTTTCATCCCTTATTTTTTCCCGAACCCTTTTGGTTCTCCGAGAAGCCCTTATTTTTGCCTAGGTCAGTCAACCTAGCGGGTCTTTGATTATGCGTAGTATCTTTTAACTATGTCCGTGTTTACAGGGTGCGGGAGGTCGTCGCCATCCATAGTAGTCAAGATCATTGCTCCACCAGAGAAAATGCTTTTGATTACAAATGACGCTTCATATGTAGGGGTCCATTTGCCCCTAGGATCACCTTGTGGCAAAATGATACGCTTGATTACCAAGTCACTGACCTGATATACCTGACGTTTGACCTTTTTATTAAAAGCTTTGATCATGCGTTTTTGGTACATTTGACCATGACAGATGGCTGTAAGCCTCTTCTCATCAATCAAGTTTAGTTGGTCAAACCGAGTCTGGATCCAATCTTCTTCATTCAAACCAGCATCCTTCATTATTCTTAGAGAGGGGATCTGGAACTCAATAGGTAAGACAACCTCCATGCCTATACGAGAGAATAGGGTGTTGCCCCAGTTGATGTACGAGCTGTGGCACGATACCCATGGAGAGCGAGCGGTAGCATATCATGCCAGTCTTTATATGTGACTGTCATTTTCTGTATGATCTTCTTAATGTTTTTGTTAGCAACTTCTACAACACCATTCATCTTTGGCCGGTAAGGGGAAGAATTGTGATGCTGAATCTTGAATTGCTCTCACAAGGCGGTGATCATAGTGTTATTCAGATTCGTACCATTATCAGTGAGGATTCTCTCTGGGATACCATATCGACAGATGAGGTTCTGTTTGATGAACCGGGCGACCACATTTTTAGTAACGGAAGAAAAGGAAGCTGCCTCAACCCACTTTGTAAAATAGTCAATGGCCACTAAGATAAAGCGGTGTCCATTGGAGGCCGTTGGCTTGATTTCCCTAACCATATCGATTCCCCACATAGCAAAGGGCCAAGGAGCCATCAAGACATTCAGAGGAACCGGAGGTACGTGCACCTTGTCAGCATAAATTTGACACTTATGACAGGTCCGAGAGTGTTGATAGAAATCTGCTTCCATGGTAGACCAATAATAGCCTGCCCGTAGGATTTTCTTCGCCATTGTATGTCCACTGGAGTGAGTGCCAAAAGTTCCTTCATGTAATTCAGCCATGATCTTTCCAGCCTCAATCTTATCCACACATCGGAGCAGAATGGAGTCATGGTTGCGTTTGTACAGGATGCCATTACTCAGGAAGAACTTAATAGAGAATCTTCTTAATAACTTTTTATCATTAATTGAAGCTCCTTCTGGATATTCTTGAGCCTCGAGATACCTCTTGACTTCATGAAACCAAGGCTGGTCCACTACCTCTTCAGTATTAATCTCGTGACAGTGTGTTGGTTCATCCATCCGCTCAATGGTGATTTGAGGAGCCTCGTCATCTCAATTAAGTTTAAACATAGATGACATTGTAGCTAGTGTGTCTGCTAGTTGATTTTCTTCTCGCGAGAAATGCTCGAAGGTAATCTTCTCGAAATGCGGCAACAATGTCAACACATGTTCTTTATAAGGGATAAGGTTGGGGTGTTTGGTGTCCCATTCTCCTTTGACCTTACTAATGACCAAAGTTGAATCTCCAAATACATCCAAGTATTTGATCTCCAAGTCTATAGCAGCTTTGAGACCGAAGATGCATGCTTCGTATTCTGCCATGTTGTTTGTACAGTTGAAGCAAAGTCTGGCAATGAAGGGAGTATGACATCCTTCTGGAGATATGAGTACGGCACCGATACCATTGCCAAGCACATTGGATTCCCCATCAAAGAATAGGGTCCATCGGGATCCTTGTTCAGGTCCGTCATATGGCCTGATTTCTTCACAGTTGTCTAATGTCATGATGTCTTCATCCGGGAACTCTAACTTTATGGCCTGATAGTCTTCCACAGCTTGGTGAGCAAGGTGATCAGCCAATACACTACCCTTTATAGCTTTCTGGGTACTATACTGTATGTCATATTCTGTCAGGATCATCTGCCATCTCGCTATTCTCCTAGAAAGAGCGGGCTTCTCGAAGATGTACTTTATCGGATCCATTTTAGATATCAACAGAGTAGTATGGGTCAGCATATACTGTCCCAACCGGCGATCAGCCCATGCCAGAGTGCAACAATTTTTCTCGAGCAGTGAATATCTTGTTTCACAGTCGGTAAACTTTTTGCTCAGGTAATAAATAACATGCTCTTTTCGGCCAAACTCGTCATGCTGCCCCAACACACACCCCATTGAGTTTTCTAAAACAGTTAGATATAAGATCAATGGCCTTCCCTCGACAGGTGGCAACAACACAGGAGGCTCTTGCAAATATTCTTTTATTTTGTCAAAAGCAACTTGGCATTCGTCATTCCATTTGATTACTTGATCTTTCTTCAAGAGCTTGAAGATTGGCTCACAAGTAGCCGTCAGGTGAGAAATAAACCTGGCTATGTAATTTAGACGTCCCAAGAATCCTATGACTTCTTTCTCAGTACGAGGAGACGACATTTCTTGTATCGCTTTAACCTTGGCAGGATAAACTTTGATACCCTTGTTGCTGACGACAAAGCCTAAGAGTTTACCAGACCATACTCCGAATGTGCACTTGTTTGGATTCAATCTCAACTTGTACTTCTTCAGCCTCTCAAACAGCTTCTGTAAGTGATCAAGGTGCTCTTCTTCCGTCTGCGATCGGGCTATCATATCGTCTATGTAGACCTCTATCTCATGATGTATCATGTCATGAAATAAAGCTACCATGGCACGTTGATAAGTTTCCCCATCATTCTTCAGTCCGAATGGCATGACCTTATAACAGAAAGTGCCCCACTGTGTAACAAAGGTCGTTTTCTCCATATCCTCAAGTGCCATTTTGATTTGGTTGTAGCCTGAGAAACCGTCCATGAAGGAAAACACTTTGTGTTGCGCCGTATTGTAAACTAGGATGTCGATGTGGGGGAGTGGGAAATCATCCTTGGGGCTTGCCCTATTCAAATCTCTGTAATCCACACACATTCGTACTTTACCGTCTTTCTTGGGTACAGGGATAACATTGGCCACCCATTGAGGATAAGAGGTGACAACCAAAAATCCGGCATTGAATTGCTTCATAACTTCTGCTTTGATCTTTTCAGACATATCGGGCCTCATGTGACGAACCTTTTGCTTTATCGGGGGACAATCTTCCTTTGTAGGCAGACGATGTACCACAATGTCTTCATCAAGTCCCGGCATGTCTTTGTACGACCAAGCAAAGATCTCAACATAGTCATGTAATAACTGAATCAGGCGCTCCTTGACACTGGATTCCAAATTGGTACCCACCTTGACCTCCTTCTTGTCTTCCTCAGTTCCTAAGTTAACTGTTTTGATCGGCTCTTCGTGCGGCTGAATGGTCCTTTCTTCCTATTGCAACAACCTGGCTAACTCTCCTGGAACTTCATAATCTTCCTCACCTTTGTCGTCGACTTGGTAGATTGTATTTTCAAAGTCACAATCGGACATAGAAGAACTGTTACCCATGGGATCCTGAGTGGATGTAGATCTGCATTTTTAATATGTGAGTGCGTGTAAGAGCATAGCTACCTTTGAAAGAAATAAAATGCAAGAAAGAAAAGACGAAGAAAACAAAATTTGATGCAAAAACGTCCATGATTCATTAATGACATATGAGAATGAAGTGACAACCCTTACAAATGGACCATTGTGCCTCGGGTAAGACACAAGGTCGTTAAAAAGTCTGAATTGTTTAAATATTACAAGCCTGAAAATATTAAAAGACAATTACTCTTGAATAAAAGTAATAGGAATGAAATCTTTGGCCTCCCAATTGTTGAGCCCTCCGCCGATGGTTGGAAAAATCCAATCGTCCAAGTCACAACTGCCATCACTGTCTTCTATTGCATTGACTCCTTGATTGCTGATACGCAGAGGTGGTCCCCCAGCGTGAGAACGTCGAATAACTTTCTGGACCTCTGAAGTGAACCCCAACCCAAATTTGTCGGACTTGTAGGGAAAATCCGGAAGCTGACCCTAGATAGTACATCCTCCCTCTTCAACCACTGCTCGAGCATCTTTCAACGAGGCCATCTTTAGTGGAGGTCTGGTAATCTTCAGGACCTTTGGAGTAGACTTGGTTGATGCGACCATTGCTGGAACTTCTTCAAAGTTCTGACAGGGAGTCTCTATGAATTCACCATCCATTTCAACATACCTGAAAGAGTTCAGATGACTAACCATGTACTCTTCCTCTCCGTGAACTGTGACAATCTTTCTTCTGATCGGGTATTTTAGCATTTGGTGTAGGGTGAAAGTGACGGCACCAACACCATGGATCCAGGGTCGACCCAATAGACAAGAGTACGAAGGGTGGATGTCCATCACATAGAAAATTGAGTCAAAAGTCTGAGTCCCAATTTTTATGGGGATACTAACTTCTCTGTGCACTGTCCTCTTGGAGCCGTCAAAGGCCTTCACTATGATATTTCTAGGTTTCAAGATGAGCCCCTCACAATCCAGTTGGTCGAGAGAATTTTTGGGTAAGACATTCAATGATGAACCGGTATCCACCAAAACATGGGCAAGTGTGGTACCCCTGCATTCAATGGAAATATGTAAGGCATCGTTGTGCTTCCTTCCCTTAGAGGTTAAATCAGCATCGGAAAATTCCAATCCATTATCCGCAGTTAGACTGGCCACACAATTTTCAAATTGGTCTATGGAGGTCTCTTGGGGCACGTGAGCAGTCTTAAGAAACTTTACCAAAGCTTTGGCGTGAGTTTCATAACACAAAAGTAAAGATAACAATGATATCTTCGAGAGGGTCTTCCCCAATTGTTCTACAATGTTGTAGTCACTTTTCTTGATTATCTTTAGGATTTCTTCTATTTCTTTCCTAGAAGCTTGAAGGATGACTTCGGGACGTTCTCTTGCTTGGGCGGGCTCAATCAAAGCCTCTTTGCCCCTTGTATCGGTAACAGGGATAACAGTAGGAGTATCACTGGTGGTGCCGGTAGGAGTGGCAGTAGAAATGATCACAAGAGTAACACCGGTCTTTGGAGAAATCTCAGGTGATAAGACTCTTCCACTTCTTGTTATTTTGCTGGTCCCAGTGATGTTATCGACATCAGGATCAATATCTCTTGCAACTTCCTCTTTGATGACCAACTGATCTTGCTTGACGCCATAGTAATAAACGCCAGCCTCATAACTCCAGGGAACAACTTTATCCGAGGAGTATGGTATTGGTCTTGGCATAGTGATGATTAAGGGTGCAGATTTGGGAGCGGATGTAATCCTGACGGGTCTTTTGGTGGAGACCCTGGGAGGATTGTCGGAAATGGTGATTATCGAAACATCTTGATAAGAGCTTTTTATAAGAGGTAGCTTTTCAAATAGGATTTCTTTGTTGGTCATCAGGCACTGAACTCCTATCTTTAGTAACAAACAACCGTTCGGTAGAGACTTGCATAAGAGGCAATTTTCATCGCAACCTGGGAACAAGCCGGCTTGCAATAGATTCTATTTAATGGTCAACAGAGGAGTAACCAAGTAATTCATAGAGGAAACAAAACGATCATCGTCAATGGCGTTGATACCTTGGCCATGTCTGGGCATTGGCGCCGTTATTACATTAGGCGTTTCTGGGGGCTCAAACTCGATCTCTTTCGCATCGATAAGGTCCTGCACCTTATTCTTTAAGGCCCAACAGTCGTTTGTATCATGCCCCGGGCTTTCAGAATGGTAGGCACATCGTGCGTTCGAGTTATAGCGAGGAGAAGCAGTATTAGGGTTCTCGGGAGCTTCCTTTAAAGTTGCCATATTGGTCTTGAGAAGGTGTGGAAAAACTTGAGACATGGTCATGTTAATCCGGGTAAATCGTCTCATGGGCGCTTCTGGTTTACGCTGAAAATTTCACTGTTGATTTGGCACAGGATTAGAAATCATAACAGCCCCTACCGCCAGGCGACGTTCAGTTTTGTTTTGATTCCTATGATCATATGCAGCACTGACCTCCTTCTTTCCAACAAAGGGTTTCTTAACCATACTCGAGGATGCATCTCTTTGAATTTTTCCGCTTTTTATACCGGCCTCAACCCGCTCACCAGTCATAATTAATTCAGTAAACCCATCTAAGGAACTCCTAATTAGGTGATTAAAAAATGGTCCTGACAAGGTGCCTTGGAACATATCCACTAATTCTCTATCAAATAAAGGGGGCTGGACCCTGCCTGCGAGATCCCTCCATTTTTGAGCATAGGTTTTGAAACCTTCATCTGTTCCCATAGACATGCTTTGTAAATGTGTCCTAGTCGGAGCCAAATCAGCATTATACTGATATTGTTTGTAGAAAGCAGCGGCCAAATCTTCCCTGTTGCGAACATTGGTCCCTTCTAATTGGTAGAACCAATCCAACTACGTCCCAGATAAGCTCTCCTGGAAGAAATGCACCCACAGATTCTTGTCAGCCGTGTGGGGTTGAATCTTTCTGACATATGACCTTAGATGTAGCTTCGGGCAAGAGACACCATCGTACTTGGCGAAATTTGGGACCTTGAATTTTTGTGGGATGACAACCCCCGAGATGAGTCCTAACTCTTCAAAGTCCAAATCGGGTACCCTCTGAATCTCCATGGCATTCAAATGATCCTCTAGCTGTTTGTATTTATCATCAGCAGGAGGATATTGTTCCTCAGAGTAATCAGGCTCTTCCTCTCCTTCGGATGCTGGGTCGTTGTTCACTTCCTGGGTTTGATTATCTCCTTCACCTGACGATGTTACAAAATCTAAAGTTCGCCTGGTTTTTCCTTTAAACCTTCTTCCCATGATTACAACATCGGTTGGTTTCTTTGTTTTCTTCTTCTTCTCTTTGGCCAGCAGAGTCTTCAACTCCTCTTGTCCTTTTGTCAGAGCCATGAGAATTTGTTGAAACTGGGAATTCTGCGTCTGAAGATCTTTCACAGTCTGTTCAACATCCATCTCACTGAAATAAACAATAGAAGGATAAGACGACCTGTTATAAGAAACGTGTATGATGTTATGATGAATGAAGATGCAATATGCAAATGATTTCAAGGGAATTTAGAGATTTAAACTTGTTCAAACCAAAAAAGAACACACGTCATATGAAATAAAACCAAGTTTTAATACATCATGCCTCCTTGGGCTTTACAAAGAAAGAAACAAAATACAGCAAAAACTCCTAAGACAAAAAGACCGAACGCATCCTCTTTGGAGCAATGTAGGTATTCAGATTTTTCTCTTCATGAAGCAGTTTGGTGAGCTCTAGAACCTTCTTCTCACTAGCGTAGTATTGGGTTTCAAAGTTGTCTCGATCTTCCTTTAACTGAGCCCAAGATTTCTGCAGGTCTTCGAGAGAGGTAGGCATGTCAGGATGAAGAACGGTGTATGGGACGTCTCCTTCAATAACAGGCTCAATGATGACAGAAAGGATGGAATGGTAAGGCATCAAGAGACTCTGGGCACGAGCCCGTACCCACTTAAGGTAAGGCTCGAGAGGGATATAGTTTTTATGTCCCAAAGTCCTAATGTCCACCTTGTTCACCATTCCCCAAGCACGTGTAAACCTTTGGCGATAACCTTGGTCTTCTTTGTCGTAGTCGAACACCAGACCTAGGATGAGAATCTCATGAGGGTCGTCCCTTTGGGCATACCCAAACTGCCAAAGAGCTAAGCATGGGTTGTAGGTGATACCTCCCCTAATGCCAAGCAGAGGTACATTAGGGAACTCCCCACAGCGGTCAATGATAGAGATATCTTTCAAGGATCTTGAGCACCAACGGATATCATAGTGGATGAGAGACATCATCCTTTGAGACCAAGTCAATCTTTGCTCGTTCTTCAATGCTGACTGAGGCAGGTGTGAAGTGAACCACTTAGCGAGTAGGGGGATATAACACAAAAGGGTACCTCTTTTCTTCATGGTGCAGGTATGAAGGCAATGCAATATGTCTCCTAGTAAGGTAGGTATATGATTGCGAGAGAGAAAGACTTTGATGGCATTAACGTATATGAATTGGTCTGAATTGGGAAACAGAACCAAACCATAAATGAGGAGAGCTAGCACGTCTTCGAAAGCTTGGAAATCCATGTCATCCCAGAATGAACGAGCTTTTTCCAATAGAAACTTAGCTAGAAAGCCTTTAACCCAACTTCTTGTCTCCCAATTGGATACGACGCCGGGCCTCTTCACATGTAAAGCTTCGGCGATGACTTCAGGTTTTGGAATCCCTTCTAGACCGGTGAATGGTATCTGATTAAGCACGGGCACCCCTAAGAGTAGAGAGAACTCTTCTAGTGTAGGTACCAACTGATAGTCTGGGAAAGTGAAACAATGACGTACGGGATCAAAGAATTGGAATAGTACACACATTGTCTCTTCTTGGAAGTTATATGTAGCCAAACTGAGGAGTTGACCATATTTCTTGGTAAAAGGAGAATCCCCGGGAACTCTTGAGGCTAGCCCTTGAAGTTAAGGATGTGCTTTTACAAATCTGATTCGGATGGTGTTTCTTCGGAGAGAATTCATGTCCTACAAAACAAAAAGAAAGATAAATTTCTAAATCCTTGAAATGGTTAGTGAGCATGCATATGATGTTGATGATGTTGATGATGTTTATGTACAAGCAAACATATACACACACAACAAACAAAACCCTATGTTTTAGGCTTGCATGAGTTTTGTAGGTAAGTACCCTCTTGAAGTCTAGTTGGCTCAACCTGTCCTAGAAATAATGATCGGGTTCTAATGGATCTCAATATCACCAACCTTTGTCTTATCCATTGTCTCAGCACAACAATCTTTTCTTGCGGCCGAGATATCCTAAAAGTCTAGCCTCAATGAGTGTAGCATCGAGTATCAACCAATTTTCAGCTTTACACTGAAACCGGCTACCTCACTACGTCCTAATGGCCAAGTTTGTTCAATTAGGGTTCTAAGGTCAATTAGTGCTTCATGACGCCACTCAGCGGCCCTGTATTCTCCTCGATTCACCACGAGGGATATCGGTACCCACAAATGCGTCACACTAACATAGCCATTGTTTCAACCATACCGGTTTACACCGTACAGTCTCCACAATCTATTGCTATTTACCTAAAAAGGTGTCCCAAATCCGGGTGGAGGATCAAAGCAAGCCCAATATGAAGAACTAAATATAAAGCACACAAATCAAATAATGAAAGCAAGTAAAGGTGATCTAACCCTAAGGTAACCCCACTTTTTTTTAGAATATTCCCCAGCAGAGTCGCCAGTTCTATGATATGGCGGGAGAACTGACTTGGTGTTTTGCGTTTCGATCGCATTTGTGCGGATAGCAAGAGTCGCCACCGACTTTTCTTTTATCCAAAAGGAAAGGTAAAAAAGCACAGGAAAGACCTTTCGAGATTATCTTGAGTTCGGAGGGTAGATTATGAAAAGGGAAGGTATTAGCACCCTTTTCATCCATGGTTTTCCATGGGCTCTTAGTTACTCGCTAGATCAGTTTGCTTTTATTTGACAATG
This sequence comes from Vicia faba, assembly GCA_948472305.1. NCBI lineage: Eukaryota > Viridiplantae > Streptophyta > Magnoliopsida > Fabales > Fabaceae > Vicia > Vicia faba. The sequence continues at coordinate 440,727,223 of OX451739.1, read as the reverse complement.
TGCTTGTGGTGTGGACTTTGAAAGTGTTTTGAAAAATCTCTTTGTAACGGTTCTCGTTTCTATAAGAATGTGTACAAAGTTTTGTTTCGAAAGATAGTTCAAAGATGTGTTTGTGAAACGTGTTTTCGAAAGTGGTTTTGAAAAAGATGTTTTGTAATAGTTCTCGTCTCTATAAGAACGTATATAAAATGTTTTGTCTTTTGAAAATGTTTTGAAATGAAAGTGTAGGTGTAAAAATGTTTTTTGTCGTGAGCAAGCGAGTAACTAGGAGCGGATCTACCTACTCGAAAGATTTTCAATTGTTCTTTTCTTCCTCCTTTTAATGTTGCTATCTTAACATTAATTTGGTAAGAAGCCCCGTCGTTGGATGTGATGGGACAGGCGCAGGTCAATTTTACAGTCATCGAAAGCAACTTATGAGACGCTTTAGCAATTTTCGTAAGGGACGAGATAGTTTTATCGAAGGCAACATTGAGGGTCATCGAGGGACTATGATCTTTTTATTAAAGGGTCGTTGCTAAAGCATCCCATATTCGAGGGACGTGACTGTGTTTCCGAGGCAATGAGCGAAGTTACCCTAGAGGTGCGCGTGTGAAAAAGTGTGTTTGTTTCAAATTATTTTGTTCTTTGATTAGATTATCTAGCGATTGATTTTTGAATCTTGTCATGCACGCCTAATTACTATACAGTATGAGGAAAACAGTAAATTACAGGAATTGAAATTCTACGCTATTACAAAGTTCTCGGAGATGGGGGATACAAATTTACAAATAGGGATGAATAAGTAAAATAAATCCTAACTATTACAAGGCTTTAACAATTACATTATCATAATATGAAATAATAAAATGTACAAAAATGCAAAGATGATGTAAAGAGAAAAGAAAAATGTTTTTGGTGAGTTTTTGATAGAAAAGGTTTCTTCTTTTCTTAATTAAACTAAATTGAACTTATTAATTGTAAGAAGTTTAAATAAACCTAAAGTCTAAGTTTTAACTAAGAAAAGAAAGTAATTTGTTAAGAAAAATGTTTTTTTGTTTCGAAATTCTTTTAATAAAATAAAGTGAAAAATTCTAAAATTATTAAACTAAATCTAAATCAAATAAAAATTCTAAGGTTATTAAATTAAATCTACATCAAATAAAAATTTTAAAGTTATTAAATTAAATCTAAATCAAATAAAAATTCTAAAGTTATTAAAGCTCTAAAATTACTAAACTATATCTAAACTAATTTAAATGTAAACTAAGTTGATTATAAATTTCCAATTTAAATCTAAGTTATAAAAACATCAATCTAAACTAAATTAATCCTAAAAATTGATAAAATTACATCTAAACTAATTTGAGTATAAACTAAATTCATTGTAAAATTACTAATTTGATCTAAACTATATTAATAATAAAATTACTAACTTAAATATAAACTAAATTAATTCTAAAAGCATTAATCTAAATTTATACTAAATTACTTATAAAAGGAGGTGTAAAACAGAAAATTGGGGGTGAGTAGCATGTTCACCGGCTTGGAGATAAGACTAGATGAATTATTGTTTCGGTAAAAAAAAAGTGTCAAATGAAACTAAAAAAAAATGAACTCGGCTAGGTGAATCTGTTTAGGTCAAAAAATTTGTAGAAAAAAACAATAAAAAACGTGGGGCTAGACCGGGAGGGTCCAACCCAACGCCACTCTAAAAAACACAAAAAGGTTGTATAACCCTAGGACCAAACGACGCCTCCCTTCTCTCACCGATCTCTACCCTCTATGTTCCTGCGTTCTTCATCTTTACGCTACCTCTCTCTCTCTCTCTCTCTGGAAAATCGCTCGTTCACCCTTCATCTTCTAAATCTCCCTCAATTTCAACCCTCATGAAAGATAACAGAGTTATAATATACAATCAAAGCCATGAATTTGTTTTCACTTTTCAGAAATCATCAAAGTTGAAGAAAGAATCACTATCACATAACACTTTCAATTTTAGAAATCAAAAATAAAACGCAAAGAGGAAAAGATGCTACCTTTCAGACACGATGGTATCAGTGCCGTGTACCGGGTGGCTATTGCATGACGGTGGTGGAGATGAAACACTGGGAGGTGGTAGATCAGCGCCAAAAGCGGCGGTTGTTGGAGATATGAACCTTGGAAAACAACGTATTCAATGCGTCTGAGTTGTTCTTCCCATTTTTGAATCTGGGCTTTGTGTTATCACTCTTATGCTTGTGCGTCTGATTGGTAAGTGTTATTGGAATTTTTTTCTTGTGGATGGCTTTTTGTTTGACTGGGAAGCTTCTTCTATAAACTTTCTCTCTTTAATTTCTGAAGGGGTTGGAAGGGGAAATGATGAAAAATTTCTGGGGTTTATCTCTGCTTTTGGATGCTGTTGTGTTCTTTTTGTGATATTTGATTTCTCTCTATTTTTTGTATGTATTCTTGCTGTTGTTATTGAATAATAAAATTGTTCTCTTTCCCTCATCCGAATTGCCTCTGTTATATGCCTATTCTCTTTATCTGAAAAACAAACTTTTTTGTGGGGAAAAGGCAATTGGGTTTGAACATATTTGTTATGCTGCTTTGCTCCTTTTTTGTTGTAGTTTTGACTTGGCCTATATATGTGCAATTTTTGGGTGTATGTTGCAGTTGTTTTTTTGACAGATTTTGGACTGTTTTGGACAGCATATGCAGGGCTGCAATGCAGTCTATTTTTTACAGTACTTTGGCCTCTTGTATTTGTCCCTTTTTTACTGTGATGCAAACTATTTTTTTGTAGTATTTGAGACCATGATGAACTATTAATTTTGACTTGTATTTCTCCTCATTTTGTCCTCTGTGAACCAATTAATAGATTGTGATTTACAATGGACCAAACACGGACGAAACGTTGCCCCTTTATTTCTGATTCTTCTTACCAATCCCTAATGATGAAAATGTAGAGAATTCTTTGAAATTTTCTATTCTTATTCCAACATGAATTTTCGCTAACTAGTTCTCTCCTTTTGTTTACATGTGCGAGAAAATGGGACGATAGGGAGAATTGACGAAGAGTGACTTGAAACGCTTGAAGAAAGCTTGATGATGAAGAAATTCCTTTGTAGTTTAGTATATTGTTACGAATTTTGTAATATTGTGAATTTGTGATTTGAATTTTGAGGTTTAGAAACTTGTAAAGTGTATACCAATTCACTTGTAATTTTAAACAAAGAATTCCAATTCACTTGTAAATTTATACAATGAAACTTTGGTGCAATCTTGCATACTTGATTCATCTTGAATTTGTTTCTACAAAGCTTGAATATTCCTTTTTGATACAACTTAAATTATGAGAATAATTTGGATTCTCCTTTGTGGTCTATAAACTTAAAATGCCTCTTGAGAAAAGAATGATACTTGAATCCTTGAAACATGCCTTGAATAATTCTTTGTATTTTCCTGTAGGATTGAATCATGAATTCTTGCAAACTTGAAATGGATGTCTTGAATTTGGAATTGGAATTGGCACTGCACTTGTAATTGATTTGAAAGAATGATTGAAAATTTGAATGAAGATGAAGATGAATGAAGTTGATGAATTCCTTGAATTCAAAATAGTTCACATGAATGAATTCTTTTTCAAGTATATCAAAATTGCGCCATAAGCATATTGATCCTTTTGAATATCCTGAAACAAATTCGTGTGAATGAATTATGCCTAACATGCTTGAATTGGGCCGAAGTCAAAAGAATTATTTGAATGGATCCTCGACTCTTCTTCATTAAAATCCATATCTTCAATTCGTAGTAACTTGAAATACGAGCCAAAATTATGGACCTTGCTCTTAAGAATTTTGATCAAAAACCTATTTCGATCCAATAATCATTATCGTTCAAATGCAAACAATTTGAAGTACGAATAACAAACTACCCATGAACTTTCAAACTCAAACTCTTGTTTCAATGAATTATCTCAACATAATGATCAACATCTAGAAATAACATTCTACAGTTAAGAAATTCCTATGAAATTTCAAAAAATTTCATGGTCTTCCAAGCGCATTTTGACTTCGATCGTTGAAGTAATCTCATAGACAATGCTATTTTGTGATACTTTGCAAAAGGAATCACTTCATAATATTTAAAATTTGAAGAATTTATGAGCCTCGAAAATTGGACAAGAGTTTCTTGTGATTAGGTCAAATTTGCGAAATAACCTCCAAAGTATTCGAATTTTCTGATGATCTTTCGCACACAATCAACTCTTGACTTGTGAAAATAAATTGGATATGACATTAAGGAGAGTCATATGCAAAAAGAAACTCTAAAAAAATATCGAATAATGAAGAAGCTACAATTGCTTGAACTTGGTCTCGCAAAAAAGGTCAGCTTTTGGGTTAATGGAGTCATTTTCAGTCGTCTAAACCACTGACTAAGCAAACCTGTGGCGCGAGGTTCAAAACTCGGCATGAACATCCTTGAGGAGACATGGAGATATAAGAAGACCATTTGAAACCTTGAAGAATCGATTTTCTTTGAGAAACGTCAAACCCTAATTGTTGACTTACTGCTTAGGAAGAGAATCTGTCCGATCAACTTCTAAACCAAATTAGGTGTTTCTGGGAAACCCTAGGGTAGCATCTTGAGTGAAAAATGGGAGGGAAAATTTTGGGGTACAACAGTATGCTTGCTGCTGAAATTGCTTGAGAGCGTGGGTTCAACACCCACCCCTACTTATTTGGTTATTTTTTTCAATTCTATGTTTCTCACTCTTTTAAAAACCTTTTTCAAAACCCTTTCTTTAAGACAAAACCCTACTTTTTATTTTTAGGTTTTCTAATTAATTTTAGGTTTTATTAACCCTAATTTGTTTTAGGTTTTTTTATTAATAAACCCCAATTTAATTTTTTAGGTTTTCTTAATTAACTTAAAATCAATCTATATTTTAGAGGTTGCCTAATTAACCAATTCTTTTTAATAAAATAATCTTTTCTTCTAAATTAAAAATTGATCTTGACGGTTGATCAGAACCTGGAGAGTGGTCAGAGGACGATCTTCAGTCGGGTTGTATGCTGAGGAGAAAAGGGGGTTGTACCTGCAAGGCACTCCAACGATCAAGTAAGAGCGGGAACAGGTAGGTACAAGCAGAAATATCAGGTAGTGAGTAATCAATATTGGATACCTGGCCCTCACAGGTGTGAGTGTTTATATAATGCCCCTGGCGCGTGGCCATTGGTTCCTGATTTCCCTCCTAGATATGTGAGTCCGGAAAATCAGGTAACTACCAGGACTTGGTTAGACCGGGCAGATGTGACTGTAACTAGTCGTTGGTTCCGAGGAGGGGACTAGTTACGGGAATCACTCTGGCTTGTTCCTAGTGGCCTGCATGACGTTGGTGTTGGGCAGGCAGAGAGGACACTCATCGATCATCATGGGCCAGCGCCGGTTCGGAAGGGAAAATGATTTTCGTTGCACGACAGGGGATAGCCATGCGGGAGATCTGGGTTATGGTCGGGTGGGCCCGACCAATGGAGATCTCTGGTAATGGGCCAATCAAGCTGTCGAGTCTTTCCAGAACAATAGCCCCCCAAGTTGTTTCTTTTGGGCACATGAGTGATGACTTTAACATTTACTCGAATAACAACGTGTGTCTTACGGGTGAGTCTACCGGGGAGGTGAGGTGTTTGGCCGTTGGGAATTTTGAATTTGGAGAGGTAACGTGTTTTGGGAAGCCTGTCGGCAAAGCGGCGCAATGATGACCTAGGGCTAGGGTGTCATTATGATGACCCTAGGGTTCCCCAGGCGCGTGTTTTGTACGCGCAAGCTATTTCAACTATAAATACGAGAGGAACAGGGCATTTAGTATTTTTCGCCTTCTCTTTCACCTGCTCGCATTAGCTCGACAGTCGACCACTGTTGTTCGCTTAGTTTCTCTGCTTGTTGTCATGGTCATACGATGACCCACGCCCGTCCCGTTTAACATCCAAATACAAGGTTGTTTACAAAATGCAATAGTAAAACAACACTGTCAAAAGGGTTAAAAACGTATAGAAAAGATCTTTGAGTAAAATAGGGTAGACAACTCTTAGTTACTTGAACAAAACTTGCAAAACATCCTTGCTATTTTCAAACACACTTCACAACACAATTTCAAAACAATTTCCCAAAACAAACTTTCAAACATTGAAACATTTTTCAAAAGACAACACACTTTTATATACATTCAAACAAGAATCATTACAAAGGTTGCCACAACGATGGCCTCTTTTCAAAACATTTTCAAAACCATACACACAAAGCACCATTTCAAACAATTGGAAAAGCAAAAGCAAGTGATCTAAACAAGTAACTAAGAGCCTATGGATAACCATGGATGAAAAGGGTGCTAGCACCTTCCCTTTTCATAATCTACCCCCCGAACCCAAGAAAACATCTCAAAGGTCTTTCCTGTGATTTTTGACCTTTCCTTTGGATAAAATAAAAAGTCGGTGGTGACTCATGCTAAACCGAAACATTTGCGAACATAAAATGAAAAATCTCAAGTTAGTTCTCCCACCGTATCACAGAACTGGAATTCATCCCGAATTCTCAGAGTTTCTCTTAAACAAATCCAAGTATGACCATGATAGCAATTGTGCTAAGTATCTTAGCAAATTTTTGAGGGACTAGATCATTTTGTATAGGCAACCTTTTGATAGCGTCATCGAGGGACTATGATCTTTTGTTTTGTTTTTGTTTTGCCAAGATACCTAGCATGCATAACATGGCCATTTGTTTAGGCAACCAAGTGGAGATACCTTAAGGGGTGTTTGAGTGCAAGTGTGTTTTATTGCATGCATGATTTTATCTTGAATTAGGATTTTCTATTTCATTGATTTTATCTTGCCACACATATCCTAATTACTAGCATTTACATTTGAAAGCAATAAAAATGCGAAAAATGTAAAATCCTACGCTATTACAATATTTAGGGGGTGGGGGATACACACTTGTACATGGGGATGGTTCAACGAGAAAAATAGATAAAAAAGAAAATAACAAGGGGAAGAAAAAGAGAAAGAGAGAGAGGGCTAGCGCGTTGTTGAGAGGAAGTCAGAAGTTCTGATCCAGGCCTGCTGCAGGATATCAACCTGTTAGTGAAAATGCATGAGTCAGAACTTATGACTCTGGCGCCCTGCAAAACAGAAACCTGTTAGTGGGAAGGTCAGAAGTTCTGACTCCCATGCGTTGTAAGACAGAAGTTTGTTAGTGGGGAAGTCAGAAGTTCTAACCCTGCTAGAAACACAATAATTTTCATAAGTTCTCATATTATTGATAGAAAAACAGGCCTCAGAAGTGCTGGTGTCAAAGTCAGAGCTTGGTTTCCCCCTGTGCTAGCCAGAATACCTGCAATTTTATTATTTTCCCACAAAACAGAAGGCATGCCTAGGACAGTCTCAGAAGGTGTCAAAGTGTTTCAGAAGACATAGCCAAAAAGGTCACAGGCAGGTTCTACACTGATTCACTTCCTACTTAAGCATTCAGAGGAATGCAAATCCTCAGAACACGTACAGCAGCAACATGATATCTACATTGTGTTTATTGAGCATGCAAATCTGGTGATGCTTAGCAGCGTGATGAGAGTCAGCAGGTGCTTACTTTGCTGTTGGAATAAAATATGTGAGTTAGAGCTAGCTTTAGCTCTGATGGTGTTCTAGAAGGGTTCTTTTTGGAATGGGTGGATGAATAAGATATATGTATGTATGGTCAGAAACTCTATGGGCGTTCTCTAGTCAGGAAGCAAATTGGGTATCAATGAAGTTTGGAGGCAGGAAGTTCAAAGTTTATGAAACACTAGGAATTTTGGTAGAGTTTCACAATGTTTTCTTGCTAGAGTTTTCTGTTCCTCTTCTAACAATTTTTTATGGATTTTTTGACCGGGGTTTTTAATGGACAATGGTGTCCTATTTATAGGCAAGGCTTTGTGAATTTTTAAACGTTAGATGGAGCCAATACTATGCAGTAGGGGTTAACTTGTTCTTGAAGGAAGTTCATGAAAAGTTGTGATGATGGACAACTTTTCAGCCTAGGTTGGAACAGTAAGCGAGGATTAAGGGGAAGTGACACCCATAGGCGAAAAGTGGCGCATAGATCCATGCCTAAGCCTGCACGAGGGTGTTACCGTGCCACACGTGGAGAGAGCCTCTTGGATGAATGATCAAAAGTGGTTGTGAGTATTAATGAGCATTAAATGGTGATGAGATTTGTCAAAATCAGAAATCTTGTAATAGGAGATTTTGCATCATTACCTAAAACCTGAGCCAGCAGTTCTGCTTCACCAAAAACAACGTAAACCAAGCTCTGACCTTGGCCTCTTGCTGCCTCAGCAAATTCTGAGAGTTTTCCAGACTTTCTAGTATGCTCCTTTGATCTTCCTCTGAAAACTATGGACTTAGTGATTCTGCTTCAGTATTTTACCCAATCTATTGATCCTATTACCTTCTGATCCCAGTACATTTTGAGGGAGTTTCAGGCTTTGTTGCCTTCTTTGCATTTCTCTAGCAAACTCTGGCTGAACTTGTGAAATTCTGGCTGCAGATACTCAATGTCACGTTCAATGTTATGACACCATATCTGACTTTCTATAAGACAGTAAATACAAAAACAGTAAAGAACACAGTCAATTGTTTACCCAGTTCAGTGTGCAACAACACCTACTCTGGGGGCTACCAAGCCAGGGAGGAAATCCACTATAAGAGATGTTAATTCAGGAATAAACCAACCAGTTTATCTCCTTCACTTAAGACCTACCCAATGCAATTTCAATCTAAGTACAACTTAAACCTGAGTTCCTACTCACTCCCCCTCAATCACAGCAGTGATACATAAAACAATTTGACTAATGAATTGATGAAGACACTCTTCAAAAACATACACTTGATTAAGCTTCACAGCTTTTTAATCAAGCAACACAACCACTCTTGCTTCACAGCTTTGAGTGATACACACACCTAACTTGACTCTGCTTCACAGCTTTAGTCAAGAAACATACAAACACTCTTGCTTCAAAGCTTTGAGTGCTACACAACCCTTACAATTAAAAACCTATTCCAAGTCACTTATCACAATGATAATTGCTTGAATTACAATAGTTAAAACTATACAGCTTACAAATGATCTTCTGTCCAAAAAGGGATTACAATCAAAACAGCAGCCCTGTTGAATATATAGCAGCTGCAACTTCAGTTAGGGTTTCCACAAAAAGCTAGGGTTAATTCCGTTTGACCTTAAGACTAGGTCACAGGACTTTATCAACCAGGTTGGGGTTGAGCTAGGTTAACCCAAAGAAAACGCAGGATTCTGTTCTGGAAAGACTGAGTCATTTTCCTGAAAAAACTCAGAATTAACCAAACTGCATACCTGTTAGTTCAGAACAGGATGTCTTAACATCTGTTATGACATCTGAAAACCTGTCTACTGATTTAGGAAAATGTGATCATTTTGCAAAATGCTCAGATACACACTTATAAACATCAGTACCTGTATGACAATATTTTTCTGCAAAGGTACCTAATGAATCAGTACAAACTAAACTAGAATGTTATGACATCAGTCATGACATTCACACATACACTTGGGTTTTACCAAAAATGCAAGCCAATAACTAAACAACTACAAACTCCCCCTTTGCCAGATTTTTGGCTAAAGACCCTAAGCAATCAGAGATAGATAGCAGCAGAAAGAAATGACTGCAGAAAAATAATGTCTAATTAAGTACCAAAATATATCTCCCCCTCTTTAGCCACAAATGGGCCAAAGATACATGTTCATAAAAATTATACAGTCATCCAGAAAAAAGTAATAAGAGCAGCAGCTAAAAACTGAACACACTTCCAAACTCCACTAGGGACCAGCATCAACCCCACCAAACAGCAACCAACCTTTAAGCACTGTCATCAGACTCAGAGGAGCTAGTTTCTTCAGTATTGAGATGACCTTCAGCTTCTACACCCTCTTCCCTTCTGTTTCCTTCAGCTTCCTCCTTTTCTAACCTGGAAATTAGGATTTCTAGGGTCTTTTTCCTAGCTTCCAGTTCTTTGCAGGTCTCTTTTAATACAGCTATGACATCAGATGTCTTGGACTGGGTCTTCACAGACGATGTCTTAGCTGATGTTATGACAATATCAGGAGCATGAGATCCCTGAAACAGTTTGTAGTGCAACCCAAGGGCAGGAGCTCTTTTGCAAGCAGTATCTCTTGCCACCAGGATATCAGGGTATTGTGCAAGGATAATTCCACAAATGAGGGAGGGAAAGGCAATTGGTCCTTTGACAGCATAACTACCAGCATGTTTTAAAGTTTGTTCAAAAATATACCTGCCATAGTCAAAAGCAGTCTTGGTTCCCACAGCATAAATAAATCTCCCCAATCCTGTGGAGATAGTTGATTTATGATTTGTAGGCACCCAGTTGGCTGCACCAATCTTGTGCAGGATGGAAAATTTCATGCTAAGTTTGCTGGCATTCAGCTTTCCTTTCAAGGGCCATCACTTCACTTGCCTTGCTGTGATGGTTTGACAAACTTCATTGTCAGTGACTTCCAGATCAGGACAATCCTCATTTGTTCTTCCAAGAAATTTGTTAATTTCTGATGGAGAGAAATTAACCCTTCTTCCTCTAACATAAACACTTTCAAAGTCAGCTGACCTTCCATCAGCACAATCATTAGACAAGTTAACTATGAACTCCTTGACCAGATTTTCATAACACTTGTTAAATTTTATCACTGTCTTCATCAGTCCAGCATTCTTGATCAGGTCCATGATGTCTTTGCACTCCATGGCATCATTGTTGAGTTCTCTTTCTAAAGCTATTCTCTTTAAGCAAACATACTTCCATCTGTTTGCATTGTCAGGATGATGAAAAGAGATGTTGTCTGTTGGGACTTCAGGAACTCTAGCAATTTTGCTGGAGGGGAGCTTCCTTCTGATAGGAATTTCTTCAGCATCAATCTCGAACTCTGATTCCTCATCAGAATCAGAAGATTCAGGTTCTTTTCTCTTCTTTGAAATTGGTTGTCTAGCAGTATGCACCTGGGCTTTCACCTTCCCTTTGGGCTGAATAGTTTTCACAGATTCTACCCCAGCCATGCCTTCAGCCTTGGATTTCTTAACAGCAGGTTTATCTTTGGACACACATTTTGCATCATTCTGATTACCCTTTCTTTTCATCAATCTCCTAGCTATGCTAGGGTTTACATTGGCAATCAGATCATTATTTGAGTAATCCTCATCCACATCAATGATAGGTGGATCAACAGTCTTTTCTGAAGGGTTCTGAATGTTGTCATTTTGTGTCACAACATTCTTAGAGACATCTACATTCTCAGAGACGTTCACATTTGGGCTTCCTGATTGATTTAAAGGGACAGAAATCCCCGGTACAGGTTGGTTTCCGCTTAGTATACTAGTAACAAGCCTAGCAATAGCTTGATGAACTTGAACTGATCCTTCTCTATTTGGTACAGAAGAAGAAGGATGAGAAGGATTACCAGAGGCTGCAGCTTGAGCTCTTCCTGCATGTCTAGTTCTCAGCTTTTTGACTTTGGCGGGGTCAGTTGTCATCTCTCTGAGAGGAGTGACCTCAAGAACTTCAGATTCTATGCACGTGGTGATTGCTCTAGAGTCTTGGTCAGATGATGAAGATGATGAGGATGATGAAGTCGCCTTGGTTGAAGATGATGTCTGAGACATTTTGATTGACTTAGAGCACCAGTAGCAATTTGAGAGAAAATTTTGATTGAGAGAAGGGAACAGGTTGCAAAGTCGAGAGAGGTAGGAGGCAAAAGAGAGTCTTTTCAACTTCTTAAGTATTTTGAAAGAATTTGGAAAACATATGATTAACCCACTAAAAATAGACTTAACAAAATTAACTCCTTTAACCCTTGTTTTAAGCAAAATTAATTGCTATAATATCTCATGTTGGCAAATACCCAACCTGCCCCTCAAGTTTTCAAGTTTATTTCCAACAAGAGCCTTGGTAGAAGAATCAGCCAGCTGAAGCTTAATGATACCATGTTCCAGTTTAATTGACTTCTTCTCTACAAAGTCAATGTGCTTGGTCCTGCTATGCTGAATAGGGTTCATGGAAATATTGATTGTATTCAGATTGTCACAATATAATGTCACAACATCTTGTGAGACATTATACTCAGTGAGCATCTGTTTTGTCCAGATATTTTGAGAACAGTTATTCCTAGCTGCAACCATTTCCGCACAGAGTTGGGAAGGCATTCTTTTGACATGAATCATAGTTCTGGTTGATTCTTGAATGATTTTCTTTTTGTCCACTCCATTTTGATGGAGAGTTATAGGAGAAGAGACTTCACGACTCATTTCTTCAGGGAAACAGAATTTATTAGACTTGTTGTTTCCAACATCCTTGTCATGATTACTTCTGGTTCTGACAACACATCCTTCTTCAAGTTTATTCACCACATCATAGACATTATCAACCTGTAGTTTTGGAGTCCTTCTGACTGCTTCCATAGAGATAGCTCTTTTCATTCTTCTTAGATGAAGATGACCAAGCTTATGATGCCACAGTTTCATCTCTTTTTCTTCTTTGGTAATTGGACACATAGTGGAGTTATTAGTGTTCTCAGGCTGCCACAAGTAACAGTTATCTTTGGATCTGATTCCTTTCATTACAACTTCTAGTTTTTCATTAATTACTAGACATTCAGATTTTGAGAAGTTGACCTTGAATCCTAGATCACATAATTGACTGATACTAATGAGATTAGCAGTCAGCCCTTTTACCAGCAAGACTTCACTCAGACTTGGAACTTCAGGGCAGTCCAAATTACCAACTCCTTTGATTTCACCTTTAGCACCATCTCCAAAGGTCACATAACTAGTGTTGTGAGGTTTAACATGATTGAGAATGTTCTTTATTCCATTCATGTGTTTAGAACACCCACTGTCAAAGTACCAGCCTTCCTTTGCAGACACTCTCAGGGAAGTATGGGCTATCAGGGCAGTAGCCTTTTTCTTCCATTGAGGAGTAGGTGGTACCTTTTTAGACTTAGGTTTGACACCTGAGTTTTGATTGGGGTATCCATGCAATCTGAAGCAGAAGGGCTTTTTGTGGCCATATCTCCCACAATGATGACATCTCCATCTGCTTTGACAATTGTTTAACAGGCCTGATCTTCTTGTCTGCACCAGATTTCTTAGCTTCCACAAATCCTAGTTCAGATTTGTTTCCCACATTTTGTCCCACTTGAAGAATCTCTTCCAATTTATCTGTTCCATTGGTTAGCATCTTGACAGATTTGGTCATATGGTTCAGTTGTGAGTTCAGCAATTGAACTTCCCCTTCTAGATGACTTATAGTTTCAAGATCTGCCCTTTTTTCAGCCTCCAGCTTTATAATGAGTTTTGATTGTTTCTCATTCTGCACACAGACTTCAGCACTTCTGATACACAATTTCTTGTAGGTATCAGCCAGTTCTTCAAATGTCACTTCTTCATCACTGGTGTCACTTTCAGAAGTACAAAAACCAGTTAGAGCAGTAACTAGTTTGGCAGATTCTTCTTCAGAATTACTTTCTGAATCACAGTCAGACCAAGTCGCAGTCATTCCTTTCTTTTGTTTCTTAAGAAAGGTTGGACATTCAGCTCGAATATGCCCATATCCTTCACAACCATGGCATTGAATTCCTCTGCCTTGGTTTCCCTTCTCTTCTGACCTTGGTCTTTTGCTGGAACTGTCAATGTCAGAGGGAATGTTATGAACATTAGACCTTGACTTTGGATCCATTCTTTTGATGAGCTTGTTGAACTGTCTTCCAAGCATGGCTATAGCTTCTGAAATATTTTCTTCTTCATCCTCCTTGTTTTCAACATCAGTGTTGGATACAAGTGCTATGCTCTTGTTCTTCTTGTCACCATTATCAGTGATCCCCACCTCAAAAGTCTGAAGAGACCCAATAAGTTCATCCACTTTCAACTTGCTGATGTCTTGGGCTTCCTCTATGGCAGTTACCTTCATTGCAAATCTTTTAGGCAAGGATCTGAGAATCTTTCTCACCAGTTTTTCTTCTGACATCTTTTATCCCAGTGCTCCTGAGGTGTTGGTAATCTCCAAGATGTTCATGTGAAACTCATGAATGGTTTCATCTTCCATCATTTTTAGATTCTCAAACTTGGTAGTCAACATCTGAAGCCTTGACATTTTTACTTTGGAAGTGCCCTCATGAGTAGTTTTGAGAGTGTCCCAAACTTCCTTGGCCAGTTCATATTGATGTACTAGTCTGAAAATGTTTCTATCAATTCCATTGAACAAGGCATTTAAAGCTTTGGAATTTCCCAGGGCTAACTCATCTTCTTCTTTACTCCAATCTTCCTCAGGCTTCAGACTGATTGTCCCATCTTTCTCAGTTATGGTGGGATGGATCCATCCTTTGTCAGCAGCTCTCCAAGCCTTTTTGTCCAGAGATTTTAAGAAGGCAATCATACGAGTTTTCCAGTAGTCATAATTAGTTCCATCCAGAATGGGTGGTCTATTTCCAAAAACTCCTTCTTTGTCCATAGTGCCAGAAAGTAATATCCTTAGATCTCACCCAGTAATACAGGCAGGGTGCCTGCTCTGATGCCAATTGAAATTCTGGCTGCAGATACTCAATGTCACGTTCAATGTTATGACACCGTATCTGACTTTCTATAAGACAGTAAATACAAAAACAGTAAAGAACACAGTCAATTGTTTACCCAGTTCAGTGTGCAACAACACCTACTCTGGGGGCTACCAAGCCAGGGAGCAAATCCACTATAAGAGATGTTAATTCAGGAATAAACCAACCAGTTTATCTCCTTCACTTAAGACCTACCCAATGCAATTTCAATCTAAGTACAACTTAAACCTGAGTTCCTACTCACTCCCCCTCAATCACAGCAGTGATACATAAAACAATTTGACTAATGAATTGATGAAGACACTCTTCAAAAACATACACTTGATTAAGCTTCACAGCTTTTTAATCAAGCAACACAACCACTCTTGCTTCACAACTTTGAGTGATACACACACCTAACTTGACTCTGCTTCACAGCTTTAGTCAAGAAACATACAAACACTCTTGCTTCAAAGCTTTGAGTGCTACACAACCCTTACAATTAAAAACCTATTCCAAGTCACTTATCACAATGATAATTGCTTGAATTACAATAGTTAAAACTATACAACTTACAAATGATCTTCTGTCCAAAAAGGGATTACAACCAAAACAGCAGCCCTGTTGAATATATAGCAGCTGCAACTTCAGTTAGGGTTTCCACAAAAAGCTAGGGTTAATTCTGTTTAACCTTAAGACTAGGTCACAAGACTTTATCAACCAGGTTGGGGTTGAGCTAGGTTAACCCAAAGAAAACGCAGGATTCTGTTCTGGAAAGACTGAGTCATTTTCCTGAAAAAACTCAGAATTAACCAAACTGCATACCTGTTAGTTCAGAACAGGATGTCTTAACATCTGTTATGACATCTGAAAACCTGTCTACTGATTTAGGAAAATGTGATCATTTTGCAAAATGCTCAGATACACACTTATAAACATCAGTACCTGTATGACAATATTTTTCTGCAAAGGTACCTAATGAATCAGTACAAACTAAACTAGAATGTTATGACATCAGTCATGACATTCACACATACACTTGGGTTTTACCAAAAATGCAAGCCAATAACTAAACAACTACAACTTGCATAACTGCTGAAAGAGCCATGTTCTGTTTAAAGATTACGTGCTGAACCACGTTTACAACCCCTAACTGAGTTGGTGTAGCTGCTGAAGAGCCACCTTCTGACTGAATGTTATGTGCTGAGCCAAGTTTGCAACTTCTGACCGTTTCTGCCTGGAGGTTGGTTCAGAAGTTCTGAAGTGCCATTTTTTCTTAAACACTCCTTTTTTAGAGAAAATTCTAGGTATTTAGAATTTAACTTTTTCAAGGTAAAAAATTTGACTTTTGAGCTTGCAAATGACCATTTTGCTGTTGAAAATGGTTTACTTGGAAAGGAATGATAATTCAGGGCTTGAATTTGTTTAAGAGAAACTCTGAGAATTCAGGATGAATTCCTGAAGGATGAGAGGGCAAATTTTGGGGTACAACAGGTAGTATGTACATGATGATTATGAGATGTGCAAGCCAGATCTTTCTTATAAATGGGTAGGACAAATTTGGGGTATTACAGCCGAGCAGGCTTTAAAAGACCTCCTAGAGGCAAATTTTATTAGCGAAGCCCAGTACACAACTATAATGGTAGAAATATTGAGACTAAGCCATTAGATTGACTTGACTCTCACATATAAAATAAAATTCTCCACCGCGCTTTATTGTTTCTAAAGGAATGGGAAAAGAGCGAATAACCCAAAAAAGAGGGGGAGAGAATCTAAGTTCGGGGGTTGGTTATGCAAAGGGAAGGTATTAGCACCATAAACATCTATGGTACTCGGCAGGAACCTCTTTAAAAATTTGTGTATTTTGGCTATAAGAGTTGTATACAAAAATAGATTGTAGGGATGAGAAAAGAAGTATTTTTTACAATTTTTGCACCTGCCGCGGTTGTGAACCTTTAGTGCCTACGTACCACCTTCTGTGTAATAGGGGATCAGGGTACTCGTAGTTCACCTTTAAAATTTTAAAACACATGTGTGTTGGTTAATTTTAAGAGATAAGACATCATCATCGTCTCCGAGTGGAAAACACACTTACTACCCACGATTATGAGAAAGGAGAATTTGCGTCATCTCAAAGTGGAGGATATAACTTGTATTTTAAAATTAACAAAGCTTCACTCAACACCCAAGTGGAAAATATCTCACTTCATTACATATCGTAGAAGTATAGTAGTTCGCATCACTACAAGGATTGGCAAGAGTCTAATCTTTTGAGAAAAAGTGTTAAAGTAAAAAGCCAAAATGGAAAAATAGTTTGAATGATATTGATTGACTTTTAGTCTTCTCACAAAAAAAAAATGCCAAAGTATGATTAACTTGATTAAAGTGTGATTAAGAAAATGTTCTTGAAAATGCCTAGACCTAAGTCCTAGTTTATTGTGAAAGCGGTTCAAGTTTAAAAAACAAGAAGAGTTTTCAAAATGAGGGAGAAGATTTTTGAAATTAAAGAAGATGGGAGGAGATGAAGGGACTATCCTAAAGCATAAGATAAAAGCTAGGAAAAAGAATCGTCTAACCAACAAGAAGCCAACACTTGTCATAATGAGTCAATGTATAATTCCCATCCTTTGGATTAAAACCAAGCAAGCAAAGATACTAAACCTCTTAAGAATACCAAACTTCAAATGCATTAAGTCTTCACAAAAATTGGGCAGAGTAACGGTTGTATATAGATGAATTCCCAATTACAGACAAAACATATAATCAGAATAACCTGCACACAAAGAAAACAAACAACCCAATGTCTCGGGGTAAACCCCAAGAACTCCAGAAAAAATTACAATAGAAGTCACAAGATCTCAAGGGTGATCAAGGTCTCTACTCCTAAGTCTAAGAAGTCCATAACTCTAAAATGCCAAGGATAGTAACCAAATAGTCCATATAACCTTAGAATTTTTTATTGTTTAAGTTGGTTATTAGGTATCTTCAAAAATAAAATGAAAAGCTCAAGTGAGCAAAAAAAAATGAAATAAAGATAAATGCTCAAGTGAGCAAAGATGAAAATAGCATGAAATTTAAATGCTAAAATAAATGGTGCATAAAAGTAAAAGCATAAAGTAAAAGCATGAAAATAAAGTCAATTGTTAATGAGTTAGAATTTAGAGGTTAGTTGAATTATCATCTTGAAACTTGTATTTGAAAACTCATTAGAAGATTGATAAAATCAGAGCCTCTCAATAACAATTTTCATTAGTTTTTGTCAAGTATATCATTCATTTCAAAATCTCGAGGCAACAATAAATGATCAACGATGTTTAAATGATTCACTTAGACCAAACTTTATGAAAGTTCATTAGAGGAATGATAAGACTAAAGCCTCCTAACAATGAACCTCAAGGTTATTAGATCATAGGTTTCAAATTAAACATACTTGGGCTTGCAAACATAGGTTTGGGCCACGAATGATCATTTATCAAATCGGGACAAAATTTAACACTATGTTAAGCAATTGTAAGTACACTTATATAAAAGCCGCACCTATTTTGAGGTCGGTCAATAGTGATTCATGTGCCATATGTTTGGAGAGATAATATGTACATCATCTTGTAACAACATGTAGCACAATGAGAAGGGGATGAGATGAAGAGGGAAGGGATGCATTGTATGAAATTAGGTTTCAAATATCATCAACATCATTCATCCATTTTGGTGGATTTGGTTTCTCAACCTATCAACACCTAAGATCCAATGAGGTTGAACGATTTATCACCAAATAAAGTCCAAGTCAGAACCAAAATAAAAAATAATCAAAATAATATTTAAGTAAACAATGTTTAAATGGTTAGTAAAAGGAAAATGAATGGTAAAATACACAAAGTATATTAAAACACTAAATAAAATTCCTAAAAAATAGTCAGAGGTCAAACCTGATTAAATAAAGGTTGAAATTTTTTTTCAGAATTTTTTAAAGTCAGAAGCTTTTTTTAAAAATAAAATAAATAAGTAAAACAAACTAAAAATGGTGAAAAATATTAAAATCATAAATAAAAATAAAACAAGATTATCATAAATTGCTAAAAGACCAAAGGACCTTTCCATAATTTTTTCAGAATTTAAAAATTAAGAAAAATATTTTTAATCAATTAAAACAAGTTAATTAAAGTGAAAAATTATAAAAAAATCCAATCATGAAATAAAATTGTGAAAAATGAAAATCAGAAAGAGAAAAATCCAAAATATTTTAAAGAATTTTTTCAGATTTTTTGATTCAAATGATTTTTTATGAATTTTTGAAGTTTAAATCAATTAAAATATAAAATCAGAAAATAAAAATAAAACCAAAAAGATTTAGACCATTGGCTCAATGTCAAAACGCGTTAGTAATTAAATCTAAGGGATCTGAAACCCTATGCATATCATGGTCATTAGTGAATAAACCACTGAATCAAATATTAAATTAGATTTTGAAAAAACAAGTGGCGCCTTATTATTTGTTGTGAGATGACACGTTGGTCATCTTCAACCTCCAGCCACGCGAATTTATAGGTCTCTCAAACTGTAAAATCAGGAGCTCGGACCTATGCCATTCACTTCGTCTCATAAAGACGAAGACAATCGTACCCTCATGAAAAATTTATTTAAAGTGTAGCTTAGTCGATTTACAAAAAACCAGAAGGAAAAGGTTGAATAGAGATTTGAAGATTCATGGCCAAAACTCACTTCCAGTTGAAAACAAATTATGCGACGAGTATCAAAATGATGAGAGTTTCATTGTAGAAGAGAATTTTGAGAGAATTGATGAAAGAATCTACCTATTGAAGTTCAAATTCAGAGATCTGAAACTTGACTTGGCTAGTACGATTTAGGATGTTTCAAGGCTTGGTTCTTCTTCAATTATCTTCAGTAATGTTCAAGGATGAAGAATTAGAAAAGAAAATGGATTGAAGAAGGCTGTAAAACCAAATTCGAAGTTGCAGAAATGTGGGTTAGGGAGAGAGTTTGGTAGGGTGACTCTGGCTATTCAACCTTGAGAAAATGAATGCAAGATGTCCTTCTATTTATAGAAACGTGAATGGTAAAAAGAATGGGTAGCAAAAGTGAGGTTTGGAGGGAAAACGAAGGAAGCCCGAAAGTGAGAAAAATGTGACTTGAATTTTCTCAAAACTCAGCTAACTCTTGCGTTTTGAACCTTAATCCAACTTTGGGAACTTGGTTAAACATGCTTAAATAAAAAACGCATGCTAATTTTGTGTTTAGAAGCTGGATTATGGATTTCAAATTCTGACTTTGGAGAAAACTTCAGTTTCAAGGTACCATCTTTGAATCCACGATGTTCATAGCTCAAGGGGTCTTAGGGCATAATTCTTGAAGAATTTGAAAGATAAGGTAACAATATTTAAAATGTTCAAAGAGTGATATCAAATGGATGCTTGATCTAAGAGTTGTGATGAGTCAAAGTTGAGAAAATGATACTGACTTTTTGTACTTAGAAAAATTCTAAGTTTTTCTTCAAAAGTGAGCTATAATGTTTTGAGTTTGAACAAGGCCTTCCTCCAAAATTTAGCTTTGATTATTGATTCTAGATTGAAGTAGACTTACCAAAGAGCATTGTTAGACTTGAATCATTAAAAAATACCAAGTATTGAAAAAGTTATGGCCTTGTAAAATTAGTGAAAATCCATGAGGTGACCTATAATCTTTTGAGTTCATAGGGCATCTTCCACTCATTTTCAAGCTTTACACATAAAAGAAGAGTTGAAGTTAACATCCTTAAGATCATTTTGGAAAATGAATGGGCTCAAGGAGATAAAAATTGACCAAGTTATGATCTTTTGAAGTCACATAAATGGAATTTGATGGCCTATCTAGAGGACATGTAATCTTTCTCAATCATTAGGAATCTTCCACGCAATGTTTGCTTGAAACTTTTGAAGTAATTTGTTGATAACCCCTTAAAGAGAATAAAATACTTGGAATCACTCAAAAATATCAAAAGATGAACAATATATAGCCCTTAGAATTTCAAAACCCTATCTCCTAAAGCACCAAAATGACTTGGAAATCCCTTTCAATTTTGACAATCTTTCTTGCATAATTACTTTTGCTATGTGAATAGAAGTTGTTGTGGATGATAATAAGAAACCATAGAAATAATAAACACTTCCAAATATTTGGAATTGATAGAGTTATGCACTTGTGATCAAGAAATCAATAACTTATCCAATTAGGTTAAACTTCTTCAATCAACCCTTGCATCCTTTGAATTTCTTTGACAAATTGAGGCATGATGAATCATGGTAGACCTTGTCATGATATTACTTTAAATAATTATAAATAATAACGCTTGAATCTCAATAAAGCTTTGTTGAAGAAGGCATGGAAATAAACTCATGAACCTATGAATTCACCTGATGAAATGTGTTGTGTTCTCACCTATAGGATCATCAATTAGAGTAAACATTCATTATATTTGTTAGTTAAAAGTTAATCAATACAAAACATATATGATCACAATATACAAATCAATATACTTGGTGATTCCTCATGAGAAAACCTAAAGATATGGAGAAGAACCAAACCCTAGTGTGATCTTGGTATAATTGAGTTGATATGAGATGATAGAGGAATCTTAGGGGCAAAAATTGGGGTACAACAACAACCTGGCTATCTAACGTTATACTTGTAAGAAATATAATAGAAAATAAAGAATGTGTATTGATTATTCTGATCTCAATAGGGCTTGCCCCAAAGATACTTATCCTCTACCCAACATAGATAAATTAGTTGACAATTTTTTTGGTTTTAAACTATTGTCTTTCATTGATGCATAATCTGGATACATGATAAGTGCAAATTGTAGCTATTTTCGTATATATTTTTCGTTGCACTTATCGACTTTTTATTGTTAATATCGTTGAATAAACCCTACTTTTATGTAAATACGTTTAGTTTGTGTTTATTTGTGTTTTTGTGTACAAAGGGTAACGTTTGATGTTTTTCCATTCATTTTATAGGTATTGATGCATATTTGGAGCATGAAAAATAAAGTGTCGAAGACACGACTTCAAACGCATGATTTTGAGCAACTCGTCAACGAATAAGCCTAAAAATTAAATAATAAAAATCATCAATTTGGTTTATATTTTTTCACTGTTAGAAAGAGCATTGAATAAGCTTTCCAAAACTTCCAACCGGGTGCGAATCCAAGTTACGGTTCAAAAGTTATGGCTGAAACAATATAGAATGTTGTGCTGGTTTTTCAACTTACTGTCAGCTGTCGCTGGACGTTGCTTTTTGGTCGTCGAGCGATTCTGGACAGTCAGAAATGTGTATTTAGGGACAAAAACATATTTTTTAGGTTATGTTTTGGGTATTTTTGGCCCTAATTCGTCAAACCTCCATTTTTGGTCTTGAGAAGCTATAAAATAACATTGGAGCTTGCATCTTGATGATCCGGAGTCGGATTCTCATCAATCGACGCTGAGAATCCGTGGGATGTTTGGTTTTTCTCCATTTTTTCTCTATGTATTTCTCTATTTGTTGGGTATGTTTGTATATTTACTTTGAACATATGTATGTTTGTTGATCATGGTGTTGTATAAAGCTTGCTTTACAAATCAATCTTGATGTCTTCTTTGATCTTTTTTCTTTATATTTGGATTTAGGTTGTTATAGACATATACCTCACAAATCTTGATTAAGGATTGATATCTATTAGTTTCTAGATTCTAGAGATAGATTTAGAGCTAATATTCACTTTGGACGCTAAAGCTTAATGCCTCCGTGTTGTTGTAGTGCGCAAGACATTATCGATAGAGTAATACAGTTGGTCTTGCAACTTGGCGTTAGACATAACCTTCATTGTGGGTACATCTCGTGGTGTACGTGATGATTTTGACGAGTACAGTAGGTTGAGTGAAACTAATCAATAGGTTTAAGTTTGTGACGAGTAGTGTAAATTCCTGCCTATTAGGTTTCTCCTTTCTATTTAATGCATTTTTTTTCTTGTCAATAGTTTTTAACCTTTCCTTACAAACAAACCCATTTATCCCAAAACTCATTAACGAGAGATTTGTCGAACGACAATTCAATAACTGATCTCTGTGGACTCGATAAATTCCCGGATAAATATTTCTAAAACTTTTGTTGTTTGCCGCTACACCTCTTCTAACAAAATGGTGCCGTTGTCGGGGATTGGTTCTATTGATTTCGCATTGCGATAATTTCTTTTTTTTTAGTTTTGTAATTAATGTATATGTTGTATTGAAATTATACATTAACTTGTATATGATATTTGTGCATATATGTGTTTTCACGTATTGTTGTGAATTGTCTCGTTTTCATAATATTTGTTGTGTGATTGTTAGAATACTTTCTTTAGGTTTGCACGGTGTGAAATTACCATGGCATGATAAGAGGAGGTTACTAGCTCGTACAATAAAGGCTTCGAGCTTACGACGTAAAATATGCATGTTTGTTTGTATTTGTTTATGTGTGTGGTGATTTGTGCTTTAATAAGTTGAAACAAGGAAATATTCTGAATTTCAAATCTTTACTTTTCAACTTGTTAATTCATTTTCACCCGATTTTCATATCGTTATTTGTATTTGTTTTGTTATGTCAATTTGTGTTTTCCGAGATTTTGTCGTGTTTAGCTTAAGGAGTTTTGTTCGTTGTATATATTGTAAATTTTATACATTGAAATTTTGTAGGAGTATTATTTTTCTAATTCTTTTGTTGTTTTTTGCACTCAAGTTTTGGTCTGGTAACTTGTAGAATATTGAGGTGATTTGTCAAGTTTGATCGTTTCGACTTGCGAATGAATGGTAATGATTTTGTTAAAGTTTTATACACGTTCGAGGTATGTGTTTATCGCTTTCTATACTTTAGCATATTCATGATACTTAAACTTTTTACAATTTTTATGCCATTCATTCTTTTGTATACTTGTTCATTTATGAATCACTTTAGTTCCCACCCTTTTTATGAGGTAGCTTTCCATTGTTCACATATGCTGGAGACCACAATTCTTATTTTAACTGGATTTTATTATGCTTAATCTTTTGTTTGTGTTGATTGTATGAAAACTTGAACATGATCAAGGAATTTTTTTTAATTTCATTTTGAGCACAACTACCTTGGCCAAATAAGTCAATTCACCTTGTGAATGTGTGATCATTAGTAACCCCTTTGAGCTTTTTATCGATATCCATGTTATATTTGCTAAATGCTTGTCTACGAGTGTTTAGTTTTCCTTTTTTGCATAGATTTTGATTCATTATTTTCTTGAATCCTCAACCATTATTTTCGTTTGAATTTTTACCTTGCCTTAGAAAGTAGAGCGTATTCACTTTAATGTATGGTTGAATTCAAGTTGGGGAGGAAAATGATTGTGTATTTATTGGTTGATTGCTATGAGGTTGAAAAGAAAAAGAAAAAAAGTGAGAAAAGAAATGAAAAAAAGTGATATAAAAAGAAAGGAAAAAAATAGAAAGGCTTTAAAAAAGAAAAACAAAAAGAGTATGGAATAATGTTGTGTTGAATAAGTGATGTGTGTTGATTTGAAAATTGGGATAAAGAAGAAGTTTGATTGAAATTCTATAGTTTGAAACATTATGGAAGTAATTACTCCCTTATGTTTAGGGAAAGTTTTTGTTTTGATTAGCTTTAGGACTTATCACTTGTTTGTTAACCAAGCCACATTCAACCTTGAAAAGCCCTTGAGATTCTTGCTTTTATATTTTCAATATAAATTTTTTGATGAATGCATAATTTAGTCTATTGTTTGCAAGATTGTTGGATGAGTGAAAATACCCCATTTTTGTGTGTTTTTCATCTGTCGGTGATTGTGTTTTCTAGGTATGTGTTGTACCCCAAAATTTGCCCTCCCATTTCTCATTGATTTCTCATCACAAAGCCCTTGGAGATCAAGATCCAGTTAGGGTTTCATCTGCTCAAGACTTCTCCTTGCACTGTTGACTCAAATTAGGGTTTATGTTTGCACAGAGATGTTTTGACCTAAATTTCCTAAGATGACTTTCATGCTTCATATTGGACTCCCAAGTTTATCCACATCAAGTTTCAAGTCTTGATTCCAAGTTTTGCCCAGTCAATTGGGCAGTTGACCTAAAAATCAACTGTATTGGGGAAAAAGTCAACTGTGGCCAATTGACAGTCAAATCTCATGAAAATTGACCCACATCAACATTATAAACTCACATGGACCATTTGATCAAGTTTGGATCACAATTCCACAAGAAATTTGATCAGATCACCAAAAGGGCAAAATGGTCATTTTTAGGGTTTTGACTGTACAAAGGCAATTTTTGATTGTTTGACCTAGCCAATGGCAAACCAAGCTCACATATGGACTCAAGGACCCCATGGAATTATCTTGACATGCTCAACAAGTTCAAAAGATCCCAAGTACACAAGATTGACAGTTGAATTTCCCAGTCAATTGATCAATTTTGACTGTATACTGAAAAGTCAAACTTTGACTTTTTGGCCAAAATCAAGAGTCAAGATTCATTTTTCATCAAAACATGCCAAATCATGAAACTTGTTCACCAAGAAATCAAAAATTGCAAATTAGGGTTTGAAATGAGAATTTTTCATAACTTAGAATTTTTCCAAGTTATGAAAAACCCTAATTTTTCCCAACTTTGCCCCACTTTCTCACCAAGATTTATTTGGATTCAAGCAAAAGTCAAAACATGAAAGTTGTAGCCTATTGCATAATCTACAACTTTGATTCACAAAGTTTTCCCAAAAGAGGCTTGTATCTCAAGTTACAAATTTTGGAATAAGGGTACTAAACCATTCTTAACTTAGTGAAAATTTGACCTATTTTGGCAAGGTTTTTGCCTAACTTCAAGACCATTTTTCACATACTTCCCCTTGGAATTTCAATTTGCATTTCAAAGATGGATTGTAGTACACATTCCAAGCTTTCCAAAATGTCCAAGAACTCATCAAACAACCCCATGACTTGAGAGAATCGAATTTTGCAATATGGCAAAAAGTCACTTTGATTCATGGCCATGTACATGTTCATAACTTGTGCAATTTTTCAAATCAACATGCTTCCCTTGATTACAGGCCTCTAAACCATCCAACACTCATAAATTTAATGCCAACCCTTTGTGCCAAAGTGTTTTTCTATGAGTTCAAACATTACATGCAAGTTTAATCCATTTATGGAAAAAGTGAAATAGCCATTTTTGAAAAGTTAAGCTTTATGTCAAAGTTGCAAATCAACAAGTACAGATCAAATCCACTTGGCACAAGTTTAGGGACTAATCACACTGATCAAGACAAGTTTTTGCAGCATGTTTAGGGGGCCTCTACCTGTCTAGAACACAACTTGGCCTTTGCTTGCTTAAGTGTTAAGAAACATAGCATATCACAACATAACTTTCATCTCAGCATTAGAACCCTTAAGAAAATATCTTGTACACATTCAAGACATCCTAACTGAGCTAGCACACGACTCCAACACCTCCAATACCTCCACAAACTCAAAATCACCATTGAACTGCACAAAAACAGGGCTTGCTGCAGTTTGAGTGCCATCTCTCATTCCTTTCATGCATTCTTGCTAAAAGCTCATCAAACACATTCCCTAGCATCACTTGAAGCTAACCCAAACATAAAAACACGACCTGTAACTCCTCTAGGCAGTTCCACCATTTTCACTTTCTTGTTTTGCAGTTGAAGGTCCATAGCTCGATTCAAGGTGTTTCAAAGCAAAGTAAGCATTGGAATAGAATCACTACACTTCAGGCAAGCTGTACAGATCATCATCTTGCCCTGAAAGCTCCCCCATTGCCAGATAGAACTTCAACTGAGAAGGTATATTCTTGAACTTCTAACTCTTAGTGTAGGCATCATTAGCTCTAAGTTTGTGAATAAGAAGTGTTCTACTCATGCCCCTGAATCTATACATACTTTTACTTTTCATTTATTTTGCCTGAGCTATGAGAATTTAAGGTCTGAATATGAAAGAAAAACTAGGTCAAGATTTGGGAATGATAAAATTCTCTCTCATTTCTGAGAGTTAGGATGAGTTCTTTACATATTTAGAATCGTGATTCAATGCTTAACATGTTTGGTGTTGTAAGTTTTTGGTAAAACTCAAAGAATCAGGATCTTGCAATGGAAGAAACAGGCGCGCGTTTTTGAACATTTTTCTGTCCAGAGGTTGAAGAAGAAGCCACGTGGGCTGGGCCTGCTTGGATATTTCTTTTCACACCATGTTTTTGGTTTTACACCCCCTAGGCCCATTTTGTTTATTTGCATGATTTTTTGACTTTTCTTTTTTTATCCTGACTTATTTATTTTTGCTAATAATATTAAAAACATAAAAAATATTTTTTACACCATTTTTATATTTTTTAGGTATTTATTTGTTTATATGGACATTTGTACATAAATATATATATATATATATATATATATATATATATATATATATATATATATATATACTATTATTTAGAAAAACTAGAAAAATAATGCAAATATATTTTATTTTTGATTTTTATTTCATTTTCTCTTTTGAAAACATTTTGTATCAAAAAATATTTTTTTATAAATATTAAATATTATTATTTTGTATATATAATATTTATTTAGTAAATAATAAAGATATTTATATATATTAGTATATTTAGGTAAATAATACAAAAAATATATACATTTTATTTTTTAACATTTGATAGTAAAAATATATTTTGACAAACATACTTCATTTAAAATATTTTGCATATAATAAATAAATACTTGTATAAATTAAACAATATATATATTTACTTAATAAATTAGGGTTTTACCCCTAAAACATTAAAAAGCCCCAAAAAATAATAATTTTTTTATTTTGTTTATTTGACATAAAAAAAATACTTTTTCCATACATATAAAAACCCTTTTTGCATCTTGCATATTTATTTTATTTTCCATTTAATTTATGCAATTAATTATCTTGTAAATATTCCAAAATTGATGTGATAGCTAGGTTTAAATTCTTTGTCTAAATATCCCCCCATTTGAACATTTGTACCCCCCTTCCCATATTGTGTTGTAATGGTGTAGGAATTTTACTTTTCACACTTTAACGCTTTCTAAATATACCATGCTAGAACTAGGGTTTGTATGCAAATAAAAAAAAGAACAAAATAGTTTGACCTAATTTCAAGATAAACAAGCATGAAAATGGACAACACCTATCACACTTGCACCCCTAGGGTATTCCACTTGTTGCCCTCAATAATGGGCCATGTTGCATGTTAGGTTTCTTTGGGCAAAACAAAAACAAACAATCAAATGATCATAGTCCCTCGATGACGCTTTCGGAAAGTTGCCTAAAATGATCAAGTCCCTTAAAGGAAAATTGCCCAAAGATACTTAGCATTATTGCAATTATGGTCTAAACGAGGACCCGCGCCCGTCCCTTTCACCTCCTAACACAAGATTGTCCACCAAATGCAATGGTGGAACAAAATTGTTAAAAGGATTAAAACATAGCAAAAATCTTTGAGAACTTTAGGGTAGATAGCTCTTAAGTACTTGTCAACTTGCAAAACAAAACACCTGCCTATTTTTCAAACCACACTTCACAAACACTTTCAAAACAAACTTTCAAAGAAACCTTGAAACATCTTTTCAAAAAGACAAACACCTTTTGTAAAACATTCGAGTAAAGAATTGTTACAAGGGTAGCCTAGACAAGGCATCTTTTTCAAAACATTTTCAAAACCACACACAAAGCACCATTTCAAACAATTGAAAATCAAGGCAAGTTGATCTAAGCAAGTACCTAAGAGCCCATGGATAACCATGGATAGAAAGGGTGCTAATACCTTCCCTTTCTATAATCTACTCCCCGAACCCAAGAAAAATCTCAAAGGTTTTTGCTGTGCTTTTTAAACCTTTCCTTAGGATAAAATAAAAAGTCGGTGGCGACTCTTGCTCAACCGAAACATTTGCGAAAACAAACGCAAAACCATAGTCAGTTCTCCCACCGTATCACAGAACTGGCGACTCTTCTGGGGAGAATTTTAAAAGTGGAGTAACCTTAGGGCTTAGATCACCCTCTTGCATGATTAATTGTTTGATTCGATTGCTTTATATTTTAGCTCTCTTGTTTGGGTTCACAATCCTACACCCAGATTTTGGGAAACATTTCATAGATAGCAATACGTTGTGGAAACTGTGCGGGGTATACCAACACGGTCGAAGCAATAGCTATATTAGTGCGACATATTTGTGAGTACCGGTAACCCTTGAGTTCAATCAAGGAGAGTACGGGGCCGCTGAGTGATGTCACTAAGCACTAATGACCTAGAACCTTACTTGACCATCTTGGCCTTTTATTAGGGGTAGTGAGATGACCGGCTTTGGTGCAGTCCGAAGTTGGTAGATACTCGATACTACACTCATTGAGGGTTGTTTTCTTGGAATATTTTGGTCGCTAGTTAAGTGGCTAAACCAAAACAATGAACGATGAAAACAATCCAATGATATGGAGCTCCTTAGAACCCGGTTACTATTTATAGGACAGGTTTGTAAGCCAACTACACTCAAGAGGGTACTTACCTATGAAACCCCATGCAAGCCTGAAACTAGGGTTTGGTGTGAATTGCTTGTACATATGTTTTGTGCATACATCATAAACATCATAAAACATCATATGCATTCACTAACCATTTCAAGGGTTTGGATCTTCATCTTTGTTCTTGTTTTGTAGGTCATGGAAATTCCTCGCAGAAAGACCATCCAAGTCAACCTTGTGAGAATTTCTCCTCAACTCAAGGAGCTCACCTCAAGAATTCCGGAAAGCTCATCCTTCAGTGAAAGACATGGTAGACTGCTCAGCCTAGTCAACACCAACATTGAAGAGGACATGATGAAAGTGCTATTCCAGTTCTTTGACCCTCTTCACCACTGCTTCACTTTCCCTGATTACCAGTTGGTGCCCACTTTGGAGGAGTTTTCTCAACTCCTGAGAATTCCTATCCTTAATCAACTACCCTTCAACGGTACGGAAAAGGAACCAAATCTGGAAGATGTTGCTCGAGCATTACATCTACAACCATCCGACATCAAGGGGCATTGGGAAACCAGAAACAGCGTCAAGGGATTCTTAGCAAAATTCTTGTTTGAGAAGGCACAAGAATGTTGGAACTCATTGGACCTACAAGCCTTTGAAGAGATTGTGGCACTCCTTATCTATGGGTTGGTCTTGTTCCCAAATCCTGACCAATTGGTAGATGTCAACGCCGTCAAAATCTTCTTGTCCAGAAATCCAATACCAACATTGCTTGGGGACATTCTTCACTCATTTTACACACGAACAATGAGAAAGAGGGGTGTTCTCATGTGCTGTACTCCTCTCCTTGCAAGGTGGTTTATTTCGCACCTTCCACAATCTGTCTTGAAGAATGACCAAGGCTCAAGGTGGTCCCAACGGTTGATGACTCTTACTCACTCTGATGTACATTGGTGTTCTCGGTGCAGAGAAAATGTCGTCATCGTCGATCATTGTGGAGAGTTTCCTAATGTTCCTTTACTTGGAATCAGAGGAGGTATCACCTACAACCCTTGCCTAGCTTTGAGGCAATTTGGATATGCACGGAGGGATGGCCCTCACGACATGTTGATTCATGACCTAGTTTTTGACTTCGACAATGATGCGCAAGGACTTCGCCAAAGATTCATCAGAGCTTGGGGAAGACCCAACAAGGTTGATAGCAAGACTCTGGGACACAAGAACTCCATCCCTCTTGAGCCTTATCTCAAGTGGGTACGAGCCCGAGCCCAAAGTCTAATGATGCCTTATCCTCATGTTCTCCCTGTGATTAAAGAGCCCGTCAATGAAGGAGAGGTCCCCTACACCATCCTATATCCAGACATGCCTACATCGTGGGAGGAAATGCAGAAAAGTTGGATTCAGCTCAAGGAAGAACGGAATACTTTTGAAGCTAGCTTCTACGCCAATGAGAAGAAGGTTCTAGAGCTTACCCGCCGACTCCATGAGCAAGAGGCCCTCAACACCTACATCGCACCAAAGAGGATGCGCAATGTCTTTTTGCCTTGAGAAGTTATTTTGTAATATTTGGCCCATGGGGCATTTATGTACTAACAAATTTCTTCTTATTAATATGACGTGCGTTCTTCTTTGTCTGCAACAATTTTGAATGTTCTAAATCCTTGAATGCATTGCATACATAAGCATATCATTCATCATGTGCATAAACAGGTCTCACGCCAGGTTTCCTTATCTGTCTGCTGTTTATTTCAGTAGGATGAATCTCGAGCAAACAGTCAAAGACCTGCAAGCTCAGAATGCACAGTTCCAGCAACTCCTGACAACCTTGGCTAAAGGTCAGGAGGATCTCAAGACCTTGCTGGGGAATAAAGACCCAGTGAAAAAGAAGAAAAAGAGACTCGGGGTGGCTACTCTGGGGAGAAGATTTGACGGAGAAGCTCGGAGAGTGCTTGAATTTCCTCCTACTTCTAATGAAGGAACCAGCAAAGGAGGTGGGGCTGCGGTACCTTCCGAGTCCGATGTGGAAGAAGAAGAGGTCGAAGAGGATGAAGACTATTCTAATCAGCAATACCCTCCAGCTGATGATAAATATAAAGGGTTAGAAGACAGGTTGGCCGCCATGGAGCTACAAAGAGTACCGGGTTTGGACTTTGAAGACTTGGGCTTGGTCGTCGGGATTGTGATTCCCCCAAAGTTCAAGGTGCCAGTGTTTGTGAGGTATGATGGGTTGTCCTGTCCAAAAATGCATCTCAGGTCCTACGTAAGAAAGATCCAGCCCTATACAGCAGATAAAAACCTTTGGATTCATTTCTTTCAAGACAGCCTTTCTGGGGCTCAATTGGAGTGGTTTTATCAGCTAGAGGGAACCAGCGTCCGAAATTGGGAAGATTTGGCCACCGCTTTTTACAAATAGTATCAGTATAATTTTGACCTTGCTCCTACTCGTACCCAACTTCAGGGTATGTCATTAGGAACAGGCGAAGGATTCAAAGAATATGCACAAAAATGGAGGGATTTGGCTGGCAGGGTGCAGTCTCCTTTAACCGACCGCGAACTTGTTGATATGTTTCTTGGGACCCTATCTGGGCCATTTTTCAATCATCTGATTGGTAACTCTTCCGCGGGGTTTACCGATTTGATCTTAACGGGCGAAAGAATAGAAGCTGGCATCAAGTCAGGAAAGATTCAGAAGGGTGTTGCTGCAAGTATTGAGAAGAAACCTTTTAAGAAGGAAACGACTATGGTATATTCTCAGAGAAGAGCAGGGAAGACGGAGCGTCGGCAAACTGTGGGGGCCGTAATGATTCAAAACCCTTCAAGTGAGCAGCCTCGCTATAACCAGTCCAGACCAAATCAGCAACGGGTGGAACGGCCACAACGGCAGTTCACCCGTATTAATATGACTCCAGCGCAAGTGCTTCCCCATCTATTAAAGTTGAATCTCGCCACTATCAAGGAGGCACCAAAAAATATGAATACGTCCTCTCCGCATTATCATCCTAATGCTAAATGCGCCTACCATTCTGACAGTGTCGGGCACGACACTAGTGATTGTTAGGCGCTCAAGCATAAAATCCAAGACCTGATAGAGGCGAAGGAGGTGGAGTTTGATGCTCCGGAGAAGCCTAATGTGATATCCGCTCCCATGCCGAAGCACGGCCAAAATGTCAACGCCATTGAAGAAGATTTGTATGTTGCTGATGTTAATGATCTGATAACCCCATTGTTAACCATCAAGTTGAATCTGTTAAGGGCCGGGATCTTCCCGGGATGTAAAGAAGACTGCTATTGTTGTTACTCTCTGCCGTTTGATTGTCCGTTACTGAAGAAAGGCATCCAAGGCCTTATGGATAGTCGACAAATTTTGTTTGAAAAGGTTTCTGCTATTCCAACCCATACTGAAGATGTCTCAATCATAACCATTCACGCCAATCTTTCCAAGGCCGTCAAAAAGCCTGTTAAGATTACACCAGCTACAAAATTGGTTCCTTTGAAGATAACAATGCCAGGGCCTGTCCCCTATGTTTCTGAGAAGTCGATACCATGGAACTATGGCGGTGACGTCTACTACCATGGTATCAAACAAATCGAGATACTTGAAGAAAGTTCGGATGATGAAGAAGCCAGCATTAGTAACATTGCGGGCACGAGCAAAATCACCAGGAGCGGGAGAATATTTTCTCCAAAGATTTCCCCTCCAAGAGCAATCTTTGGACCCTCATCTACCAACAAGGTCATCCCTGCACCAATAAAACTCTCTGCTAGAACTCCATCGATTGAAGATGTTGTTGTTCCTAGTACTGTTCCTCCTACCGCTGTTGATAAAGGTAAGGGAATCCAAGATGAGCTCGTCAGGACGAGGGCTCAACCCTTGGTCATCCCGGAAACCTCCAAGAAGGAAATGGATGAGATCTTGAGGATAATCAAAAGGAGTGATTACGATGTAGTAGAACAACTGGG
This sequence comes from Vicia faba, assembly GCA_948472305.1. Lineage (NCBI taxonomy): Eukaryota > Viridiplantae > Streptophyta > Magnoliopsida > Fabales > Fabaceae > Vicia > Vicia faba. The sequence continues at coordinate 440,694,093 of OX451739.1, read as the reverse complement.
GCAAACCCCCTCAAAGATCTCTATGCTGGCACTACTACTTTGCTCGGAAGCACACGCTAAAGTTCTGATAAAATTCCTGAAGGAAGCCCATGTGCCCCAGGAAACTTCTGCAGATCAATTTCAAAATTGCGTGGCTAGCCTTACTGCGGACAATGGACTAGGTTTCTCTGATGTCGACCTAACTCCTAAAGGTAGAAACCACAATGATGCTTTGCACATTTCAGTCGAGTGCCGGGGAACTACTCTCGCACATGTCTTGGTCGACACTGGTTCGTCGCTGAATGTACTGCCTAAGAAGGCCTTGGACCGACTAGATTGTGAAGGGTTGGAGTTGAAGCCGAGTGATATTGTTGTCAGAGCTTTCGATGGTTCGAAGAGAATGGTCCATGGGGAGGTTGAAATTCCCATCAAGATAGGCACTGAGGTGTTTAAATCTACTTTCTATGTGATGGACATCCGTCCATCATACTCTTGCTTGTTGGGTAGGCCTTGGATACACCATGCAGGGGCAGTCACCTCCTCCTTACATCAGATGTTGAAGTATCCTGTCAAGGGAAAGATCATTACTGTCCATGGTGAAGAGGAGTACATGATTAGCCACTTGAATTCTTTCCGGTATGTGGAGGTTGAAGGGGAGTTCATTGAAACGCCTTTTCAGCATTTCGAAGAAGTCCTTCCTGAAATAACAGTAGCAAAGTTGGCAGCTGAGACACCGAGGCAGATGGCCAGGATGGCATCTCTGGAGGACGCAAGGGCCACAATAAAGGAGGGGAAGAATTCAGCATGGGGGCAGTTGCCTGATATTCCACATAAGACCGACAAATTTGGGTTAGGGTTCACAGCCGCAGGCCAGAAAGCTATGCGTTGTTCGAAGATTGAAAGAGCGCCAGTCAAAATTTCTCCCTACGGAATCAACGCTTTGGAGGATGAAGACAAGGAGGGCAACATCGAAGAGTGGATTTACCCAACTGTCAAAGGAGGATTGAGCAACTGGGAGGCAAAAGACTTTGTCCCCATCACTTTTATTCATCAGTAATTTATCTGTCAAACATTTCCTATTTGGTCTGTAATATTTATTTTCAAACAATCCGTACACTATCTTTTCACCTCATGCCTTGCCCGGGGCATGTAGGTCCATTTGTAAGGGTTTTGATTATTTTTCATATCCATATGCCATGTTTAATGATTCATTGGACGTTTTTCATTTGATAAACTGCTTGTGCTCATTTTCTTTCCTTTTGCATTTTTTGTTTAAGGATGGCTATCCCTTACACACACCCACACTCACAAATGCAGGTACCCATCCACTCCGGATTCCATGGGTGACAATTCTGCTATATCCTTCAATAACTCTGAAGATCTGGTCAATCAAGCCGAGTATGAAGATGACGAAGGTTGTGAAGTACCAGGGGAACTGGCCAGACTTCTACAGCAAGAGGAAAGGGTCATCTTACCGCACGAAGAGTCATTGGAAACTGTCAACTTAGGGACCGAGGAAGACCGGAAGGAGGTGCAAGTGGGTGCCAATCTGGAACCAAGTGTCAAGGAATGCCTGATACAGTTGTTGAATGAGTATGTTGAAATCTTCGCTTGGTCTTATGAAGACATGCCGGGTTTAGACACAGACATCGTGGTTCACCGTCTCCCCACAAGAGAGGATTGTCCATCGATCAAGCAAAAAGTCTGCCGAATGAGGCCTGACATGTCTGAAAAGATCAAAGCAGAAGTAATGAAGCAATTCGACGCTGGCTTCCTGTCTGTTACGTCCTATCCTCAATGGGTCGCTAACATCGTGCCAGTACCTAAGAAAGATGGCAAAGTCAGGATGTGCGTGGACTACCGGGATTTGAATAGGGCCAGCCCCAAAGATGATTTTCCACTTCCACACATTGACATTTTGATCGACAACACAGCTCAGCATAAAGTGTTTTCCTTCATGGATGGATTCTCGGGCTACAATCAAATCAAAATGGCCCCCGAGGATATGGAGAAAACAACTTTTGTCACATAATGGGGCACTTTCTGTTACAAGGTGATGTCGTTCGGGCTGAAGAACGCAGGGGCAACTTATCAACGCGCCATGGTAGCTTTGTTTCATGATATGATACATCATGAGATCGAAGTTTACATAGACGATATGATAGCTCGGTCACAAACAGAGGAAGAGCACCTTGAACATCTAGAAAGGCTGTTTGCCAGGTTGAAAGAATACAAACTCAGGCTGAATCCAAGTAAGTGCACTTTTGGAGTTAGGTCTGGTAAACTTCTAGGATTTATTATGAGCAACAAAGGCATTGAAGTCGATCCCGCAAAAGTGAAAGCAATACAAGAGATTCCTGCTCCCCGTACTGAAAAGGAGGTTAGAGGATTCTTGGGGCGCTTGAACTATATTGCCAGATTCATCTCCCATCTGACTTCTACCTGTGAGCTAATTTTCAAACTCTTGAAAAAAGATCAGGTAGTCGAATGGAACGACGATTGCCAAGCTGCTTTTGATAAGATCAAGGAGTATTTGCTAGAACCTCCTATTCTGATGCCACCCGTCGAAGGAAGACCACTGATCATGTATTTGACCGTCTTGGATAACTCAATGGGGTGTGTTTTGGGCCAGCATGACGAGTCTGGTCGAAAAGAGCATGTTATTTATTACCTTAGCAAAAAGTTTACCGACTGTGAGACTCGCTACTCACTGCTCGAGAAAACTTGCTGCGCTTTGGTATGGGCTGCTCGCCGACTAAGACAGTATATGTTGACTCATACTACCTTGTTGATTTCCAAAATGGATCATATCAAGTATATCTTCGAAAAGCCCGCTTTATCTGGAAAGATAGCTAGATGGCAAATGATCCTAACTGAGTATGACATCCAGTACACCACCCAGAAATCTATAAAAGGGAGTGTACTAGCTGACCATCTGGCTCATCAAGCTATCGAAGATTATCAACCCATGAGATTTGACTTCCCAGACGAGGACATCATGAATTTGGACAACATTGAAGGTAACAGACCGTATGACGGACCCGAAAAGGGATCCCGATGGACCCTGTACTTTGATGGTGCTTCAAATGCACTTGGAAATGGTATCGGCGCGGTACTCATTTCTCCGGAAGGCTGTCACACACCTTTCACGGCCCGACTTTGCTTCAGCTGCACAAACAACATGGCTGAGTATGAAGCTTACATCTTTGGTCTCAAGGCTGCTATAGACTTGGAGATCAAATCTTTGATCGTATTTAGGGACTCGGCTTTGGTTATCAGTCAAATCAAAGGAGAGCGGGATACCAAGCATCCTAATCTTATCCCATACAAAGAACATGTCCTGACATTGTTGCCTCATTTCGAGCAAATTACCTTCGAGCATTTCCCGCGAGAAGAGAATCAGCTAGCAGATGCTCTAGCTAAAATGTCTTCCATGTTTAAACTCAACTGGGATAACAAGGCTCCCCAAATCACCATAGAGCGAATGGGTGAACCTGCGCATTGTCATGAGATTAATACCGAAGAAGTAGTGGAACAACCCCGGTTCCATGAAATCAAGAGGTATCTCGAGACTAGAGATTATCCCGAAGGAGCTTCCATAAATGACAAGAAGTTCTTAAGGAAATTTGCTGCTAAGTTCTTCCTGAGCAACGACATCCTTTACAAATGAAGCCATGATTGCGTATTAATCCGATGTGTAGACAAAGCTGAAGCAGAGTTGATCATGACTGATATACATAGCGGCACATTTGGCACTCACTTGAGCGGGCATACAATGGCTAAGAAGATCCTAAGGGCAGGCTATTACTGGTCTACCATGGAAGCTGATTGCCATCAACATTCCCGTACTTGCCACAAATGTCAAGTCTATGCTGACAAAGTTCATATCCTTCCGGTTCCTCTCAATGTTCTGACTGCTCCGTGGCCATTTGCAATGTGGGGCATTGACATGATTGGAGAGATCAAGCCCACGGCTTCCAACGGACATCGCTTCATCCTGGTTGCCATTGACTATTTCACCAAATGGGTCGAAGCAGCTTCCTTCGCCTCTGTTACTAAAAATGTGGTTGCCCGCTTTATCAAGCAAAATCTCATATGTCGGTATGGTGTTCCAGACAGGATCATCATAGACAACGGTACAAATCTAAATAACACGATGATCACCGTATTGTGCAAACAGTTCAAGATTTATCATCACAATTCATCTCCCTATCGGCCGAAGATGAACGGTGTTGTTGAAGCTGCGAACAAAAACATTAAGAAAATCATTCAGAAAATGACAGTCACTTACAAAGACTGGCATGAGATGTTACCGTTTGCTCTACATGGATACCGTACGACGACACGTACTTCAACCGGAGCAACTCCATTTTCTTTGGTATATGGCATGGAAGCTGTCCTGCCTATGGAGGTTCAGATTCCTTCTCTAAGGATTATGAAGGACACAGGTTTGAATGAAGATGATTGGATGCAGACCCGACTTGATCAACTCAATTTGATCGACGAGAAGCGACTCGCTGCTATATGCCATGGTCAGACGTATCAAAAATGGATGAACAAGGCCTTCAATAAGAAAGTCAGACGTCAGGTGTATCAAGTCGGAGATCTCGTAATCAAGCGGATTATCTTGCCGCAAAGTGATCCCAGGGGAAAATGGACTCCTACATATGAAGGACCATTTGTGATCAAGAGCATATTTTCTGGTGGTGCAATGATTCTGACCACCATGGACGGCGACGATTTGCCGCATCCTGCGAACGCAGACATAGTCAAAAGATACTACGCATAAAATAACCCGACAAGTCGAAAACCCGAAAGGGAGGCTTGGGCAAAAATGGGCATCCCGGTGGACCGAAAACCCGAAAGGGCGGTTCAGGCAAAAGTTAGGGATAAAAATAAAAAAAATCTGTACACCCGGCAGGTCGAAAACCCGAAAGGGCGGCTTGGGCAAAAAGGGGTTTCCCGGTGGATCGAAAACCCGAAAGGGCGATTCAGGCAAAAGTTAGGGAATTAAAGCGTATGACTATGTCTCGTCGGATCACTTCAAAGATAATCTCTTCATCAACCAGTTCCAGGCTTCTGATCAATCCAGTCATCGGCAAACGAAGCATTGAATGGACAGATATTCAGAGTTGTGAAAGCTATAGCGGAATGGAATCCCATGGAATCATTTCACATAGCCATCTTTATTTTGTATAAATCTTTCAATATTTACGACGAAATCCTCTTACTAGGATGATTATCTCCTTTGTACAAATATACTCATAGAAAGTCAATACAAATACTTTTCCCAGAAATTTGTGTCGTTTCCTTTTCTTTTCTCTTGCACTATTTGTTTTATTTTGAGAAACGTCTAATGTGTTGTTAAATAGGCATATGCATTTGAACATAATCATTTACTTATGAATCAAGAAAGAGGATTACTGATAGGCTGAAGATACAGTTGGATATCTTAATACCCTTTCAAAGGAAACCCCCAGGAGACTTGGAATCCATATCCCCCAGCAAATATTGAGGCTTATCCCCAGTAGATTCTGGAAGCTTATCCCCTGCAGAGTACGGACGTCTCTCCCGGGCTTTATTCAAGGTTATTCCTCACAAGGGCTTATAACTGGGTTATCCTCAGCTTATTACCACGGAAGATCGCGCTCGCCAAAATTCTTCCTATCCCCAGCGGAGTTCATCAGAGTTCCCCAACATAAATTATCGATACAATCCCCAGAGGAGTTTGTCTTTGTTATCCCCAGCCAGAGAATCCTCCAGAACTCAATTCCCCTTAGAATTTAAGTTTCAGTATCCCCAGCCGAGCTAAAACTTCAAATTATCAATCCCCAGCGAAGCCAGACTAGTGAACCTTCTCCCCACAGAATTTTGGGAGGGCAAATCTCGAGTTCCCCAGTGAAGTCTCCAGAAATACTTCCCGCCAAGCTGAAGATTCTCAATCTTACCTCCCCAGCATGAGTCTACTAGATTGGAACTCCCCAGTAGAAGTCATCAAGAATTCCCCAGAAGATTGGTATACAACCCAAGCTCCTTATTCTCCAGCAACAACCAGAAATTATTCTTCCCAGCAGCAGTCAAGATACTTTTATCTTCAGCCATCCCGGATTCATCTATCCTTTGCAAGACAGCTCTCCAGCTTACATGCGCATCCATTTACATTCATATCATATAACATACATTGCATCATGCATCATGACATTGCATACAACTAACTCTTTACCTTTTCAGGTAAGACTAGTCGACAGACTAAAATCATCATCTTCCGAGATTCTTTCCAGGAATAGTTCAGATGTGACCCAAACATGGCAACATTCTAATGCTCATTCCAGATTCATCCAGATGCAGTTTTATACGAGCTCATCATTAGGAAACCCTACACCGGTTCTTCCTCCACCTCCAAGATTTCTGAAAACAGTTCACGGGTTCTCCAAGTAACGGATGTTAACCTATCACTTATTCAGTTTTCTTCTCAAGACTTCTAAAAACAGTTTATGGATTCTTCCCAACAACGGATGTCAATCTATCGCTTGTTCAGATGCAACTTTTGAAAACAGTTTACGGACGCTTCCCAACAACGGATGCTGCTCTATTGCTTATTCAACTTCAAGATTTCTGAAAATAGTTCACGGGTTCTCCAAGTAACGGAGGATAACCTATCGCTTGTTCAGATTCTTCTCCAGACTTCTGAAAACAGTTTACGGATTCTTCCCAACAATGGATGTTAATCTATCGCTTGTTCAGACCCTTCTCAACCTTTGAAAACAGTTTACGGACGCTTCCCAACAACGGATGCTGCTCTATTGCTTATTCAACTTCAAGATTTCTGAAAACAGTTCACGGGTTCTCCAAGTAACTGATGTTAACCTATCACTTGTTCAGTTTCTTCTCAAGACTTCTGAAAATAGTTTATGGATTCTTCCCAACAACGGATGTTAATCTATCGCTTGTTCAAATGCAACATTTGAAAACAGTTTACGGATTCCTCCCAACAACGGATGTCAATCTATTGCTTATTCAGACCCCCAGTTCAGAGATGGTCCAAAGCATGGACACCTTCCTGATACTCATTCCAGATGGCATCTTTAAGCCCATCCCCGACAAGTTTCTGTCATTCCTCCCGATGGCATCGTTAAGCCCATCTCCAAATGGCATCTCTAAGCCCATTCCCGCATCCCTTGCTTTGACGAGTGCAAATTTAAGGGCACTCTAGTGTCCAATCTCCTTTTACCCTCGAGTCACGAAAGGCAAACTTGCCAATCTAACTCTTCGGTTTCAAGAAGATTGAACAGGGGCAACTGTTGTACCCCAAAATTTGCCCTCCCATTTCTCATTGATTTCTCATCACAAAGCCCTTGGAGATCAAGATCCAGTTAGGGTTTCATCTGCTCAAGACTTCTCCTGGCACTGTTGACTCAAATTAGGGTTTATGTTTTCACAGAGATGTTTTGACCTAAATTGCCTAAGATGACTTTCATGCTTCATATTGGACTCCCAAGTTTATCCACATCAAGTTTCAAGTCTTGATTCCAAGTTTTGCCCAGTCAATTGGGCAGTTGACCTAAAAATCAACTGTATTGGGGAAAAAGTCAACTGTGGCCAATTGACAGTCAAATCTCATGAAAATTGACCCACATCAACATTATAAACTCACATGGACCATTTGATCAAGTTTGGATCACAATTCCACAAGAAATTTGATCAGATCACCAAAAGGGCAAAATGGTCATTTTTAGGGTTTTGATTGTACAAAGGCAATTTTTGACTGTTTGACCTAGCCAATGGCAAACCAAGCTCACATATGGACTCAAGGACCCCATGGAATTATCTCGACATGCTCAACAAGTTCAAAAGATCCCAAGTACACAAGATTGACAGTTGAATTTCCCAGTCAATTGATCAATTTTGACTGTATACTGAAAAGTCAAACTTTGACTTTTTGTTCAAAATCAAGAGTCAAGATTCATTTTTCATCAAAACATGCCAAATCATGAAACTTGTTCACCAAGAAATCAAAAATTGCAAATTAGGGTTTGAAATGAGAATTTTTCATAACTTAGAATTTTTCTAAGTTATGAAAAACCCTAATTTTTTCCCAAATTTGCCCCACTTTCTCACCAAGATTTATTTGGATTCAAGCAAAAGTCAAAACATGAAAGTTGTAGCCTATTGCATAATCTACAACTTTGATTCACAAAGTTTTCCCAAAAGAGGCGTGTATCTCAAGTTACAATTTTTGGAATAAGGGTACTAAACCATTCTTAACTTAGTGAAAATTTGACCTATTTTGGCAAGGTTTTTGCCTAACTTCAAGACCATTTTTCACATACTTACCCTTGGAATTTCAATTTGCATTTCAAAGATGGATTGTAGTACACATTCCAAGCTTTCCAAAATGTCCAAGAACTCATCAAACAACCTCATGACTTGAGAGAATCGAATTTTGCAATATGGCAAAAAGTCACTTTGATTCATGGCCATGTACATGTTCATAACTTGTGCAATTTTTCAAATCAGCATGCTTCCCTTGATTACAGGCCTCTAAACCATCCAACACTCATAAATTTAATGCCAATCCTTTGTGCCAAAGTGTTGTTCTATGAGTTCAAACATTACATGCAAGTTTAATCCATTTATGGAAAAAGTGAAATAGCCATTTTTGAAAAGTTAAGCTTTATGTCAAAGTTGCAAATCAACAAGTACAGATCAAATCCCCTTGGCACAAGTTTAGGGACTAATCACACTAATCAAGACAAGTTTTTGCAGCATGATTAGGGGGCCTCTACCTGTCTAGAACACAACTTGGCCTTTGCTTGCTTAAGTGTTAAGAAACATAGCATATCACAACATAACTTTCATCTCAGCATTAGAACCCTTAAGCAAATATCTTGTACACATTCAAGACATCCTAACTGAGCTAGCACACGACTCCAACACCTCCAATACCTCCACAAACTCAAAATCACCATTGAATTGCACAAAAACAGGGCTTGCCGCAGTTTGAGTGCCATCTCTCATTCCTTTCATGCATTCTTGCTAAAAGCTCATCAAACACATTCCCTCACATCACTTGAAGCTAACCCAAACATAAAAACACGACCTGTAACTCCTCTAGGCAGTTCCACCATTTTCACTTTCTTGTTTTGCAGTTGAAGGTCCATAGCTCGATTCAAGGTGTTTCAAAGCAAAGTAAGCATTGGAATAGCATCACTACACTTCAGGCAAGCTGTACAGATCATCATCTTGCCCTGAAAGCTCCCCCATTGCCAGATAGAACTTCAACTGAGAAGGTATATTCTTGAACTTCTAACTCTTAGTGTAGGCATCATTAGCTCTAAGTTTGTGAATAAGAAGTGTTCTACTCATGCCCCTGAATCTATACATACTTTTACTTTTCATTTATTTTGCCTGAGCTATGAGAATTTAAGGTCTGAATATGGAAGAAAAACTAGGTCAAGATTTGGGAATGATAAAATTCTCTCTCATTTCTGAGAGTTAGGATGAGTTCTTTACATATTTAGAATCGTGATTCAATGCTTAACATGTTTGGTGTTGTAAGTTTTTGCTAAAACTCAAAGAATCAGGATCTTGCAATGGAAGAAACAGGCGCGCGTTTTTGAACGTTTTTCTGTCCAGAGGTTGAAGAAGAAGCCACGTGGGCTGGGCCTGCTTGGATATTTCTTTTCACACCATGTTTTTGGTTTTACACCCCCTAGGCCCATTTTGTTTATTTGCATGATTTTTTGACTTTTCTTTTTTTATCCTGACTTATTTATTTTTGCTAATAATATTAAAAACATAAAAAATATTTTTTACACCATTTTTATATTTTTTAGGTATTTATTTGTTTATATGGACATTTGTACATAAATATATATATATATATACTATTATTTAGAAAAACTAGAAAAATAATGCAAATATATTTTATTTCTGATTTTTATTTCATTTTCTCTTTTGAAAACATTTTGTATCAAAAAATATTTTTTTATAAATATTAAATATTATTATTTTGTATATATAATATTTATTTAGTAAATAATAAAGATATTTATATATATTAGTATATTTAGGTAAATAATACAAAAAATATATACATTTTATTTTTTAACATTTGATAGTAAAAATATATTTTGACAAACATACTTCATTTAAAATATTTTGCATATAATAAAAAAATACTTGTGTAAATTAAATAATATATATATTTACTTAATAAATTAAGATTTTACCCCTAAAACATTAAAAAGCCCCAAAAAATAATACTTTTTTTATTTTGTTTATTTGACATAAAAAAAATACTTTTTCCATACATATAAAAACCCTTTTTGCATCTTGCATATTTATTTTATTTTCCATTTAATTTATGCAATTAATTATCTTGTAAATATTCCAAAATTGATGTAATAGCTAGGTTTAAATTCCTTGTCTAAATATCCCCCCATTTGAACATTTGTACCCCCCTTCCCATATTGTGTTGTAATAGTGTAGGAATTTTACTTTTCGCACTTTAACGCTTTCTAAATATACCATGCTAGAACTAGGGTTTGTATGCAAATAAAAAAAAGAACAAAATAGTTTGACCTAATTTCAAGATAAACAAGCATGAAAATGGACAACACCTATCACACTTGCACCCCTAGGGTATTCCACTTGTTGCCCTCAATAATGGGCCATGTTGCATGTTAGGTTTCTTTGGGCAAAACAAAAACAAACAATCAAATGATCATAGTCCCTCGATGACGCTTTCGGAAAGTTGCCTAAAATGATCAAGTCCCTTAAAGGAAAATTGCCCAAAGATACTTAGCACTATTGCAATTATGGTCTAAACGATGACCTGCGCCCGTCCCTTTCACCTCCTAACACAAGATTGTCCACCAAATGCAATGGTGGAACAAAATTGTTAAAAGGATTAAAACATAGCAAAAATCTTTGAGAACTTTAGGGTAGATAGCTCTTAAGTACTTGTCAACTTGCAAAACAAAACACTTGCCTATTTTTCAAACCACACTTCACAAACACTTTCAAAACAAACTTTCAAAGAAACCTTGAAACAACTTTTCAAAAAGACAAACACCTTTTGTAAAACATTCGAGTAAAGAATTGTTACAAGGGTAGCCTAGACAAGGCATCTTTTTCAAAACATTTTCAAAACCACACACAAAGCACCATTTCAAACAATTGAAAATCAAGGCAAGTTGATCTAAGCAAGTACCTAAGAGCCCATGGATAACCATGGATAGAAAGGGTGCTAATACCTTCCCTTTCTATAATCTACTCCCCGAACCCAAGAAAAATCTCAAAGGTTTTTGCTGTGCTTTTTAAACCTTTCCTTAGGATAAAATAAAAAGTCGGTGGCGACTCTTGCTCAACCGAAACATTTGCGAAAACAAACGCAAAACCATAGTCAGTTCTCCCACCGTATCACAGTATGATTCATTTGTGAACTAATATTATTTTTGAATGTTTCGCATAATTTTTGTATTTATCATTTGTTTCGTGTTTATGTTATAGTCGTAGTTTTATGGTAAGTGTTTACTTTGTGTGTACTGTTTTTCATTTGAACCACTGCATTTGTTTTCCGTTTTCAAAACCTGTTGATTCTTGATTCTTTGATTTATCATTCTTTGTTCTTTATCTTATTTTACTTTGTTTGAGGACAAACAATAGTTCAAGTTGGGGAGAGTTTGATAAGTGCAAATTGTAGCTATTTTTGTATATGCTGACTTTAGTTAATGTGCTTTGAATATGACTAAATGCTTGCAAGACTCATAATAAAGGACCTTCAAGAAGACATTCAAAAGTAAAGGTAGTCAAATATATTTGAAGGTGGTGAATGAAGATATTAATTCACTAATTAAGAACCATGTTTGTGGGCTTATGAGGCTACCTAAGCAGGAAATGTTGGTTGGATATAAGTGTCTAGATCAAGTTTCAAGCATTGCTTGGACTTGATCAAGTTTGTTGAATAAGGAGTCAAGATTTGGAGAGTGAGACAAGGTGTTTCATAGGTAAATTGGCACCACCGTCAATTTAAAAGTCAAGGTGGGGGAAATTTTGGTGATTGACTTAAAATGAATTTGGAAATCTCAAAAACACATTACACTTGGTACAATTGCAATGTTCCAAGAATGCATTATATCTTGATGGAACAAAGTGCATTTCTTCATAAATGTAGTGCATCTCAAGGAAATGGAATGCACCCTATTAACCCAATTTTTTGTGAGTTAATACATACCTTAATATTTCTCTTGATTAGATGTTAATTTACTTTTTAGTTTTTATTTTATTGCCTTTTAGTTGTTTTCATAGTAATTTTTTTGGAGCAAAATAGGTGTTCCCTTTTATGTTTTGATGTGTTTTGTGTTAAAAATAAGGTTTGCTCTGTCGAGATGAGACAAGACTGAAATGGTCTGTAACCGGAAGTGTAAACTAGAGAAAGAAGTTGAACTTAGCTAAGGGAAAATAATGAGGAACCCAAATGGTTTCTAGGGCATGCATGTAAACATGGCAGCATTGGAGGGAATCTTTACTGTGTTTTAAAGGAATTTTATTTGAATCAAAAGGATAAGGATTGGAGGCACTAGAAGATAAAATATATTACAATAGTACTCTACACAGTCTACATAGTGTCGTCTGCACCCCTGTTGTGATAGTCTGCCATAAGACACCTTGTCCCCCCACCAATGTTCCCTCGTACTAGATTCCTTGTTGGCTAAGCAGAAGAATTATAGTGATGGTGTTGATTATTACATGGGCTTGATTTGATTTCCTCATATTAGGCCTGTGATCCAATACATCACAAGAAACCCTAACTCAAGTATATAAATAGTACCTTGATGAGAATGAGGATTGAGTTGAGAAATTCCCAAAGAAAATCCAGAAGTTACTAAGTGTGAAGAAAATGAGAGTAGAAAGAGTTTTCTTTTTCACACCCAATCATGTACCAGTTGCTGAGTCCTAGTGCGACTGGAGTCATATCTTGAAGATTATCCATCTCAAGAAGTCTCCAAGTTAGTCTTAGGTTTATATCTATTTTTCATTAATTGTTTAGGGATGTTGCTTTTGAGAACCATGCTTGTAGTTTTTACTCAGTTCATTATGAGATAAACTTTTTGTAGTTGAGTAATGTGAAATTAATATTAAGTTTTTTTCTATGTTGAATGATGCGTTGTCTAAATGACTTGCTTTTCTATGTGATAACTTGCTTATAAACTTGTTTCTCTGACTGATCAACTTAGAAATAGGTGAAAGCTTATTGTTTTGAGAGACCCAACAACAAGTGAACTTCATAAGTAAAAATAGTTGAACTAGTAGGATAAATATATTCACTCACCTAGTTTACTTAGAGATAAGAAACTCCAATCATTAAGGAATTCGGAATACAAATATACATATGTTAGGGTTATAAGTGAGACTTAGAGATTTGTTCCCTTGCCCAATTATGCATGCTTTTATGTTGTAGAGATACACCTCAAGATCACTATGACCTTTCCTGGAACGACACAACTCATCATTAACACATGATCACTTCTACAATATTAATGGATTATGGCTCAGATTATTCACTCTTAATACATTTACACTCTCTCTTTCCACTATTTTAGATTTGTCTTAAGTAAAAACTAAACTTTTGACTACCAAATATTATTTCCTTTTTTGCTCATGCTTAATCTTAAAGGATATTTATTTTCAAAATCAACCTAAGTAAGAAGTTCACTCCCTGTGAGTTTGAGACTCTTATCTTTATCACTTGCTGCAATCAGAACATAGATGTATACTTCCATGTGAGACTCTTTTATGACCAACAAGTTTTTGGTGTCGTTGTCGAGGAGTGCCAATATGTATTTTTGACTTTGTAATCATTACTATCCTTTTGTTTTTAAGCATTTGAAGCTTTTACATTTCCTGTAAATTGGTGTCATCATATGTGTTTAGCTATTGTATGCACATGTTGTTACGACCAGTTTGTAGAGGATATCCTGAACTTGAAAGAACCTTAAGAGTGCTAAGAATATATCATCTTACTAGAAATTTACCTGAAAGTCCCCTACACCAAGTTGTGGATGATTTGGAAGGGATAGTGCACGAAGAAGACTAAGAGGAGGCAAAAATTGTCATGGCAGAGGCTGGTGTTATTGGCATTTCCAATGACAGAGCAATAAACATCGAAGTTATATTTGATCCCAATGCCATGATTACTGGTATCATACTACCAAAAATCACTACAACTTAGTTTGAGTTTAAGCCTATGATGTTTCAGATGCTGCAATTGAGACAATTCTTGAATATTGCTAGTAATTTCAAGATTCCTGGCGTGAGTGATGATGCCTTTTGGTTAAGGCTATTTCCATATTCTCTGAGGGATATAACCAAGAGTTGTTTAAATTCCTTAGAACCTAATTTTATTGCCACATGGAATGATTTGGCTGAAAAGTTTTTATCCAAGTATTTTCCTCCTTTAAAGAATGCTAAGATGAGATATGAGATTACTTCATTTAGGAAAGGAGATGATGAGTACTTATTTGATTCTTGGGAAAGATTCAAAGAGCTACTTAGACAATATCCTCACCATGGCATACCAATTTGTATTCAACTTGAAACTTTTTACAATAGGTCGGTTCCTTCTTCAAGGAATATGTTAGATGCCTCAAATGGTGGAGCCCTTTTGTTTAAATCTTATGAAGATGGCTATAAATTAATTAAGAGTATCACTACCAACACTTACCAATGGCCTGTCACTAGATCTCCCGTTAATTCAACTTAAAAGAGACCTGTTGGAGTTCATGAAGTCACTAAGACAACAACATTTGCTACTCAAGTGGCTCAGATCCTCCAGATGATGAAGAGCATGATGACCCCTAAAGTGGCAAAGTCTAAACTTGTCAAGGTGGTTACTGACGCATCTGAAGTTGCCTATGTGTACTGTGTATATGCACACTTATTTGATAAGTGTTATGCAAATCCTGTTTCAATCAACTATGTTGGCAATAACAACAACATATACAACAATCCTTACAGTAACACATACAACCCTGGATGGCGCAATCACCCAAATTTATCATTGAGTAATAATCAAAATCAACCAAAAGCCTCAAGAAACTCAAGCACCACAAGTTCCTCCTGGTTTTTCTACACCAAACTATGTTGTGGAAAATCAAGGGAATAACCAGTTGGAAAATATTTTTAAGTCCTTCGTTCAAGAGACCAAGAACCGGTTTCAAGCTCAATGAGTAAGCATTAAAAATATAGAGAATCAAGTGGGGGAAATTTCCACTTCTTTTAGTTCAAGGAATATGGGTGCTCTCCCAAGTTTTAATTATTCTCCATCCTCTACATCGGGAGTAAAGAATGTTGAAACTTGTCATGTCATTAAGCTTAAAAGTGGGAAAGAATGTGAAAGACTCGCATCGAGAAACAAACAGTTAAGTGAATAACTGTCTAGTAAGGACAATTTAGAAGGAAGGGAAGAGTCCATTGAGGAACCTTCCTCATTAGGACAACATGAAGAAAATGTTAACAAGAATGCTACTGGCATGACTTCTAACCTAGACAAACAGCCAAAAGTTGTGCTTGAAGTTGATAGAGTCCAAAAGTTTGTTCAAGAAAGACCTCTGAAATTCTGGTACATGCAACATATATAAACAAAATTGTCTTAACATGATATGGAGATAGATGTTACAACATCTGGTGACATATCAGACATATCAGACTGAACTTATCACAGAAAATAAAATTGCATAATGATAAATAACACATAGAGTTGTTAACTCAGTTCGGTGCAACATAACCTACTCTGGGGGCTACCAAGCCAGGAAGGAATTCCACTATCATCAATATTAGTTCAAAGATAAACTTCCTTATTTACAACTTCTCACCTAATCTCTACCCAATGCAACTTCTACCTAGGCACCTCCTAGATATGAAAAACGGCCATCTCATTTCCTAAATCACCTTAGTGATATCTGTTGATATTTGTATATAGCATAAGAATATTCTTTAGAATATTCCTAGAATATTCCCATGTATATTCTAGGATAGGATCAACATAGAATATTCCCTAGTATATTCTAGGATAGGATCAGTATATATTTAGTATGTAATAAATATTGTTGAAATGAAATTCTCTCTATATATACCATTTTCCGTTGTGCTATTCGACACACGGTTTATTCAAATGTCTCTTAGTCTCTCGTATTTTAACATGGTATCCAGAGCCTACTAAGAGACAAATCTTCACCGTACGCTACCCAGTTAACCCACTGTCCTCCGGTGAGAAATTTCCTTTTGTAAACCGTGTCATCATTTTGATTTGCCTAACCTTTTAATTTTTTTCTCGACGACCACCGCCGCCACTATTCACTACCACCTCAATTATGCACAAATGAAAATTGGCGAACCCCTCCGCTACTGTTCATGAAAAAAAATTCTTCAGAAAATCGCCTCCATCTTCCGGTTTCAGATCTGATAGTCATGGCTACTCCTCATAACATTATGCTAAACTATGATGATTTCCTCAGGTGGTATCAGAATTATGAGAACTCGAATTCTACTGCTTTGGTTTCACATACTGGTAATTCATCAGTTTTCCTCTCTCAATCATCTTCTCTTGGACCTTGGGTTCTTGATTCTAGTGCGTCTGATCATGTTACTAGTAATAAAAATCTTTTCTATTCCCGCTCTACTTCTGGTTTCTTATCTATTATAAATTCTGCCAACGGTTCTCAAACTCGATCTGAAGGAATTGGTACTTTTCAAATTCTAACTTATCTCTCTGTTACTTCTATTCTTTATGTACCTAATTGTCCCTTTAATTTACTTGCAGTCAGTCATTTAACTCGTTCTCTTAATTGTATTGTGACCTTCACTAATAGTAATGTCACCTTCCAGGATCAGAGTTCGGGACGGACGATTGGTGTCAGATGTGACTCTCAAGGCCTTTATTACCTCTCAATGTCATCTCAGACATGCTCAGCCAAAGATTCTCCACTCACTATCTATGCTTAGTTAGGTCATCCTAGTCTTCCTAAACTACATAAGTTGGTGCCAAGTTTATCAAAGGTATATAATTTACATTGTAAGTCGTGTTAGTTAGAGAAACACACTCAAAGTCAATTTCCCAATCGAGTCAATAAACGAGCTTCATCCATTTTTGATTTAGCTCACTCCGATGTTTGGGGTCCCCCACGTAATGTCTCCACTCTTGAGTCTAAGCATTTTGTCACCTTTATTGATTATTTTTCACATTGCACGTGGTTATTTTTAATGAAAAATATATCAGAATTATTTTCTATTTTTGAAAAAATTTATAAAGAAATAAAAACTCAGTTTGGTGTGTCTATTCGTACCTTAAGAAGTGACAATGCACATGAATATTTATCCCAATAATTTCAAAATTTTATTTCATCCAATGGTTTTCTGCACCAAACATCTTACCCTCATACACCTCAACAAAACGGGGTAGCTGAATGCAAAAATCGGCATCTCATAGAAACCACTCAGACCCTACTTCTCCATGGTAACGTCCCTCTTTGGTTTTGGTAGGGTGTTGTGCTCACGGCATGTTACCTTATAAATTGCATGCTGTGATGTGGTGGGAGAACTGACTTGAGGTTTTGTGTTTTGTGTTCGCAAATGTTTCAGTTTAGCAAGAGTCGCCACCGACTTTTTATTTATCCAAAGGAAAAGTCAAAAAGCACAGGAAAGACCTTTGAGATGTTTTCTTGGGTTCGGAGGGTATATTATGAAAAGGGAAGGTGCTAGAACCCTTTTCATCCATGGTTTTCCATGGGCTCTTAGTTACTTGTTTAGATCACTTACTTTTTGCTTTTCAATTATTTGAAATGGTGCTTTGTGTGTGGTTTTGAAAAGAGGCCTTTATCTAGGAAACCTTTGTAACAATTCTTATTTGAATATTTTAAAAAGGTGTTTGTCTTTTTAAAAAATGTTTTAATGTTTGAAAGTTTGTTTTGGGAAATGTTTTGAAATTGTGTTGTGATGTGTGTTTGAAAATAGCAAGGATGTTTGCAAGTTTTGATCAAGTAACTAGGAGCATCTACCTACCTACTCAAAGATATTTCTTACACATTTTTAACCCTTTGACATTGTTGTTTTACCATTATATTTGGTAAACAACCTTGTGTTTGGATGTTAAACGGGACAGGCGCGGGTAATCGTATTGACCATGATAGCAATTGTGCTAAGTATCTTTAGCAAATTTTTTGAGGGACTAGATCATTTTTGTTTGACAACCAAGATAGCGTCATCGAGGGACTATGATCTTTTGTTTTTGTTTTGTTTTGCCAAGACACCTAGCATGCATACCATGACCATGTTTTACAGCAACAAGTGGATGAAACCCTAGGGGTGCTTGTGTGCATTGTGTTGTCATTTTCATGCATTTTTGTCTTGTATTAGGTCAAGCTATTTGTTGATTTTGGATTTTTGCATACAAACTCTAATCTTGCTATCATGGCATATTTGAAAGCAATAAAAATGCGTAAAAGTAATCTAAGCTATTACAACATTGATATGGGGAGGGGGATACAAATTTGAATAGGGGATATTTGCAAGAAATTGAAAACCCTAAAATTATTACAACCATATTGAATTCTTTGTTCAAATAATAAATGGGCAAATATTTAAATGGACAATTAAATAAATATGCAATATATTATAAATATGCAAAAAAATGTTTTTTGTATTATTTTTATGTATGTAAAAATAAACTATTTAATGTACAAGAATATTAAAAATAGTAATGGTTATTTTTTGGAAAGGGTAATAAACCCTAATTTTGTTTTAAGAAAACATATATGTTAATTATATTATTTATTCATATTCAAGAAAATAAAATAAAAATATACACAAATGTTTAAAAAAATAAAAATATGTGAGGAAATATTATTTAAGTATATAAATAATAAAAATAAAAATATAATATTTTTTGTATTATTTACAAGTTTTTATTTAAGAAAATAAATATATTAAACTTAATAAACTAAATACTATGCCAAAATAAAAATAAAAAAATATAATAAAATGTGAAATTTTAAGAAAAATATTTTTGATATTTTTTATGTTTAGAAAAATAAAATAAAGTCAGAAACTAAAAAGAAAATAGAAAAATACACAAAAGTAAGTTAAATGGGCTGAGGGGTGCAAATAACATAAATGGGGGTGTCAAAAGCAAGCCAGGACCAAGCCCAGCCCAGATCACTTCATCTCTAACCTCTGGCCAAACAAAAACGCGCGCTTGTACTCAAAACTGGAAATCCTGCATTTGTGCTTAAAAACAAAAACTTGCAACATGAAAGTTATAGAGCATGATCATACGATTCTAACCATATAAAAAACTTAATCTAACTCTCAAAGACCAGAGAGAATTTCTCTGGCCCTAATTTCTAACCTGGTTTTTTCAGAAAGTTCATCATTCAAATTCTCCCAACTCAGTTAACTTAAATGAAATCTATGCATATGTACAACTTAAGGGCAATGAGTACTACATTTTTTATTCACAAACCTAAGCCTAATGTTTCCTAAATAGAGAGATAGAAGTTTGAACTTTACCTGTTTCAATTGAGCTTGAGTATGGCAATGCAGGGGTTTTCAGTGAGACTTGAGATGCTTGTGAGCTTGCTTGAACTTACTTTGACCTTCCCCAATGCTTAGTTTGCATTGAACTTGCTTGAATAAGCTTGTAGAAGTCAACCTGCACAGTCAGAATTCAAAAATGGTGAAGTTTGAAAACAAGGTTACAATTGCTGACAAATGGTTGGGATAGCTTAGGTGTGTTGTTTAGAAGGTGTTTGAAGTGTTTGCAAGCAAAACGTACGAGTGGATTTTGCTTTAGATGTCAAAATGCAGAAGTTGCCCTGTTTTTGCAAGTTTTTGGTGTTTTGATGTTCAAGGGTGTTTGAGGACTGGCTAGCTCGTGTTTCTGACCTTAGGCAATATGCAAAAGTTGTTTGGAATGGTTGCCACCCTTGGTTATATCAGATGCAAGAGTTATGTGATTTTGGCAAGTTGACTTGGTTTTGAAAAAAAGTGTGAAAAGACAATGCAAAGGGATGTACCATCTAGCTTAGGGTATGCCAAGAGTTGGTAACAATTTCCTGATATTAGTGAACTTTTTTTGCTGCAAAAGATTGGTTCCTTGGCTCAAGAGGAACAACTTGACATAAAGCCAACTTTATCAAAGTGGCAATGTTGCCTTTTTTCCATTTTTAGATTAATTCATTGTGTAAACCTCTAAAGTTCAGAACAATGCCTTAATCCTTTGTGTTTGAATTCAATTTTTGAGTGTGGAAGGGTTTAGATACCTGTAAACAAGTACAAGCAAGGCTGGATAGAAATTGCAAATTGTAGCAACATGAACAATGCCATGGATCAAAGTGACATTTTGCCAAATTCAAACCTTCGATTATCTCTAACCACAAATGATCTTGGAGAGTTCTTGGACATTTTGGAAAACTTGTAACATGCTCAACAATCCATCTTTGAAATGCATTTTGAGATTCCAATAGGAACTAGGTGAAAAATTTCCATGAAGATAGGTCAAAATCCTGCCTTAACTTGAGATTTCATGTTTTGACACATCTTGATGAAAAATGACCCTTGGCACTTGATTTTGACCAAAAAGTCAAAGTTTGACTTTTCAGTGTACAATTGATTTTTGATCAGTTGGCTGGAAAATTCATCTGTCAATCCAATGCTTTTGAGATCTTTTGGACCTTGTGATTAGGTCAAGATGATGCCATTGAGTCCTTGAATCCAAGTTTGAACCCAATTTGCCATTGGCTAGGTGAGAAATCATAAATTGCCTTTATACAGTCAAAACCCTAAAAATGACCATTTTGCCCTTTTGATGATCTGATCAAATTTCTTGAGGAATTGTGGTCCAAACTGGATCAAATGGTTCATATGAGTCTATAATGTTGACGTGGATAAAAAATTATGAGGTTTGACTTTAAATTGGCCATATTTGACTTTTTCCCTAATACAGCTGATTTCTAGGTCAACTGTCCAATTGACTGGGCAAAAATTTGATTCAAGGCTTGAAACTTGGTATGAGCAATCCTATAAGTCCAACATGAAGTATGAAAGTCACTTTGAGCATTGAAAGTCCAAAAACCCTTGTGCAAACTCAAACCCTAATTTCATGTCATCAGTGCAAGGAGATGTCTTGAGCAGAGCAAGCCCTAATTCTGTCTGAAGTCCAAAGAGTCTTGTGAGGGGAAATCTTGATAAAATGAGAGGGAAAATTTTGGGGTACCACAGCTGCCCCTGTTCAATTTTCTTGAACCTGAAGAGTTAGATTGGCGAATTTGCCTTTCGTTACTCGAAGGTAAAAGAGGATTGGACACTAGAGTGCCCGTAAATTTGCACTCGTCGAAAATGTTGTTGAGGGAATGGGCTTAAAGATGCCATTTGGAGAGGTGATAGAATCTTGCTGGAGATGGGATTAAAGATGCCATCCAAGACTGTTTGTTGAAAATCAGGAGAACGAGCGTCAGAATGGTATCCGTATCTTGGAGCATCTCTGAGCTGGGGATCTGAATAAGCAATAGAATAACATCCGCGTCTGGAGCATCTCTAGGCTGTTTTCTGAATTTGAATCTGAATAAGCAATAGAATTGCATCCGTGTCTGGAGTGTCTCTAAGCTGCTTTCTGAACTTTGAATCTGAATAAGCAATAGAATTGCATCCGTGTCTGGAGCGTCTCTAAGCTGTTTTCTAAACTTTGAATCTGAATAAGCAATAGAATAGCATCCGTGTCTGGAGCATCTCTAGGTTGTTTTTTGAACTTTGAATCTGAATAAGCAATAGAATAGCATTCGTGTCTGGAGCATCTCTAGGCTGTTTTCTGAACTTTGAATCTGAATAAGCAATAGAATGTCATCCGTGTCTGGAGCATCTCTAGGCTGTTTTCTGATTGTATATCAGTAGCTTGTTAATCTTATCCTGAAAAGGGTAAAAGGTTAGCTGAAACACAAAGTTATGTTGCATGAAATGTATGATGCAATATATGTGTTTGACCAATGTTTATGATATATGAAGGTAATGTATGCGCATGTAAGCTGAATAGTTGTCTTGCTGAGGAGAATAAATCCTTGATAGGTGGAGATAATGAAATCTTTGACTGTTTCTGAGGAAAATAAATCCCTGACGACTGCTGGAGAATCAGAATCTTTGATTGTTGAGGATGAGAAATCCTTGTTGACCACTGTTGGGGATAGAAAATCCTTGGCAACTTGTGGGGATGAATTTCCTGGATATACAGGGATCTTTCAAGCCTTCTTGAGAAACTTGCTTGGGGAATCCAGAGAACTATGGCTGGAGATTACATCATGGGAATCCTTACTCGGCTGGGGAATAAGGAAATCTTGATGATCTCTACTAGGGATTAGATGAAAGAAAACCTTGATTTGTTGGAGAATAAGGAAAACTTTGATAGCTTCTGCAGCGAATAAGAATGAGGAACTTCAATCTTCTGGGGAACTGAAACCTTGGGGGCTTCACTTGAGAAGTGAGAATGAGAATCTTCGATCTGCAGGGGATTTAAAATTCTGAAAAACTCAAGCTGGGGAGTGATGAGGACTCTGGCAATTTCACCGGGGAATCGAGAATGAGAATCTTCAATCTGCTAGGGGAAAATAAATCCCTGGGGACTTCAAACTGGGGAGTTAAGAATGAGAATCTTCATTCTGTTGGGGAGTAAGAAACTCTGTGGGGAAGAGGCTTATTCCTGTTTGGAACAAATTCAGGAGCTTGGGTTGTATGCCAATCTACTGGGGAATTATCCTTAGTTGGGGATAAAAATTAACTGTTATCTGGTTGATTCTCAGATTTTAAGATAACTTATTGGGGAATCCGGAGAAACTGGATGGTTTCTGCTGTGGATTGGTAGTTGGAAATTTGACTCTGTTGGGGAAGAAGGTTTCATCTTTGCCGGGGATTTATGACCCAAAGTTTTGCTCTGCTGAGGATTTAAACTCTGATGAGAATTAAAGGTTTGAAAATATGACTCCGTCGGGGATTGGGAGCTTGAAGTTCGGATTCTGGCGAGGATTTTGAAATTTAATTCCGCTGGGGATATGTATTTTAAGGTTTAGCTCCGCTGGGGATCCAGATGATGTGCTGCAGGGGATTTCTCTTGGAATAGCCTAAAGACATTTTCCTATCCTTTCAACCTGTCAGTAATTATTCTTTCACATTTCATTTATTTGTAAACAGTGATTATATTCGAATGCATATGCTCATTTAATAAATCATTGGACGTTTTCAAATAAAACATAAGTGTAAAGAAAAAGAAAAGGCAAATAGTTTTCTGCACTTTGAAGTATCTTTGTATTAACTTTGTGTAAGTATTTTGTACAAAGGAGACATACATCCTAGTAAGAGAATGTTGTCATAAAAAATTGAGAAAAATTTATACAAAGAAAGATGGCTATGTGAAAAAATTCAATGGGGTTCCCATTCTGCTATAGCCTTTGTAACTCTGGATATCTTGTCCATCCGTTGCTTCGTCCGACGATGATTAGATTGATCAGAAGCCCATAGCTTGTCTGGTGAAGAGATTGTTCTTAAAGTGATACGACGAGACATAGTCATACGCTTTAATTCCCTAACTTTTGCCTTGACCGCCCTTTCGGGTTTTCAGTCCACCGGAAAACCCTTTTTTGCCTAAGTCGCCCTTTTGGGTTTTCAACTTGCCGGGTGTACAGATTTTTTATCTATCCCTAATTTTTGCCTGAACCGCCCTTTCGGGTTTTCGGTTCACCGAGATGCCCATTTTTGCCCAAGTCACCCTTTCATGTTTTCAACTTGCCGGGTCATTTATGCGTAATATCTTTTGACTATGTCTGCATTCGTAGGGTGCGGCAGGTCGTCGCCGTCCATGGTGGTCAGGATCATTGCCCCACCAGAAAAGATGCTTTTGATCACAAATGGTCCTTCGTAAGTAGGAGTCCATTTGCCCCTGGGATCACTTTGCGGCAAGATGATCCACTTGATTATAAGATCCCCGACTTGATATACCTGGCGCCTGACTTTCTTGTTGAAAGCCTTGATCATTCGATTTTGATACGCCTGACCATGGCAAACAGCAGTAAGTCGCTTTTCGTTAATCAAGTTAAGTTGATCAAGCCGGGTCTGAATCCAATCGTCTTCACTCAAACCAGCATCCTTCATGATTCTCAAGGAGGGAATCTGAACCTCGATAGGTAAAACAGCTTTCATGCCGTATACCAAGGAATAGGGTGTTGCCCCAGTTGAAGTGCGTGTCGTGGTACGGTACCCGTGCAGAGAAAACGGTAACATCTCATGCCATTCCTTGTAGGTGACTGTCATCTTTTGAATGATCTTCTTGATATTTTTGTTCGCAGCTTCGACAACACCGTTCATCTTCGGTCGGTAGGGAGATGAATTATGATGTTGAATCTGGAACTGCTCGCACAGGACGGTGATCATATTATTGTTCAGGTTTGTACCGTTGTCGGTGATGATTCTGTCAGGGATGCCGTACCGGCAAATGAGGTTCTGCTTGATAAAGCGAGCAACAACATTTTTTGTAACAGATGCGAAGGATGCTGCTTCGACCCACTTGGTAAAGTAATCAATGGCCACTAGGATGAAACAGTGTCCATTGGATGCTGTAGGCTTGATCTCTCCAATCATGTCGATTCCCCACATTGCGAATGGCCAAGGAGCTGTTAGGACATTGAGAGGAACTGGAGGAATATGTACCTTATCCGCATAGATTTAGCATTTATGACAAGTACGGGAATGTTGATGGCAGTCAGCTTTCATGGTAGACCCGTAATAGCCTACCCGTAGAATCTTCTTAGCCATCGTATGACCGCTCGAGTGGGTGCCAAATGTACCATTGTGCAGTTCAGCCATGATCTGCTCAGCTTCAACTTTATCCATACAACGGAGCAGAATGCAATCATGATTACGCTTGTATAGGATACCATTTCTCAGGAAGAACTTGGAAGAGAATCTCCTCAAGAAATTTTTATCATTGACTGAAGCTCCTTCAGGGTATTCTTATGTTTCGAGATACCTTTTGACGTCATGAAACCAAGGTCGGTCCACCACTTCTTCGGTATTAATCTCGTGACAATGTGCAGGTTCGTCCATCCTTTCAATGGTGATTTGGGGATCCTCATTATCCCAGTTAAGTTTAAACATGGATAACATTGTAGCTAGCGCATCTGCTAGTTGATTCTCTTCTCGCGGGAAGTGCTCGAAGGTAATCTGCTCGAAATGTGGTAACAATGTCAGGACATGTTCTTTGTAAGGGATGAGGTTTGGATGTTTAGTATCCCACTCTCCTTTGATTTGACTGATAACCAAAGCGGAGTCCCCAAATACAATCATAGATTTGATTCCCAAGTCAATGGCAGCCTTGAGACCAAAGATAGAAGCTTCATACTCAGCCATGTTGTTTGTACAGCTGAAGCAGAGTCTGGAAATGAAAGGTGTATGGCAACCTTCTGGAGAGATAAGTAAAACACCAATACCGTTTCCAAGTGCATTAGAGGTACCATCAAAGTACAGAGTCCATCGGGATCCTTGTTCAGGTCCGTCATACGGTCTGTTTTCTTCAATGTTGCTCAAAGTAATGATATCCTCGTCGGGGAAGTCGAATCTAATGGATTGGTAACCTTCGATAGCTTGATGGGCTAGATGATTGGCTAGCACACTCCCCTTTATAGCTTTTTAGGTCATGTAATGTATATCATATTCGGTGAGGATCATCTTCCATCTAGCGATTCTTCCGGATAGAGCAGGCTTCTCGAAGATGTACTTGATCGGATCCATCTTAGAGATCAGCAAAGTGGTATGTGTCAACATATACTGCCTTAGCCGGCGAGCAGCCCATACCAAAGCGCAGCAAGTTTTCTCGAGCAGTGAGTAGCGAGTCTCACAGTCGGTAAACTTTTTGCTAAGGTAATAAATGGCATGCTCTATTCGGCCAGACTCGTCATGTTGGCCCAATACACACCCCATTGAATTCTCCAAGACGGTCAGATACATGATTAACGGCCTTCCTTCGACGGGTGGCATCAAGATAGGAGGTTCCAGCAAATACTCCTTGATTTTATCGAAAGCAACTTGACAGTCATCATTCCATTTAACCACCCGGTCTTTCTTCAACAGCTTGAAGATTGGTTCACAGGTAGATGTTAGGTTAGAGATGAACCTTGCAATGTAGTTTAGGCGTCCCAAGAAACCTCTGAATTCCTTCTCAGTGCGAGGGGCAGGCATTTCTTGTATAGCTTTGACTTTGGCAGGATCAACCTCAATGCCTTTGTTACTGACGATGAATCCCAAGAGTTTACCAGACCTGACTCCAAAAGTGCACTTGTTAGGGTTCAGTCTGAGCTTGTACTCTTTCAACCTGACAAACAGCTTTTGCAGATGATCGAGGTGTTCTTCTTCTGTCTGTGAACGGGCTATCATGTCGTCTACGTAGACCTTTATCTCATGATGTATCATATCATGAAACAAAGCCACCATGGCGCGTTGATAGGTTTCCCTGACATTCTTCAGTCCGAATGGCATCACCTTATAACAAAACGTACCCCACTGTGTAAGGAAAGTAGTTTTCTCCATGTCTTCAGGGGCCATTTTGATCTGGTTGTACCCTGAAAATCCATCCATGAAAGAAAATACCTTGTGCTGAGCTGTATTGTCAACCAAGATGTCAATGTGCGGTAATGGAAAGTCATCTTTAGGGCTAGCCCTGTTTAAGTCCCTGTAATCAACGCACATCCTGACTTTGCCGTCCTTCTTAGGCACGGGCACAATGTTAGCAACCCATTGTGGATAGGATGTAACTGCAAGAAAGCCAACATTGAACCGCTTCATCACTTCAGCTTTGATCCTTTCAGACATGTCGGGCCTCATGCGGCGAACTTTCTGTTTAATTGGTGGACAGTCTTCTCTTGTAGGGAGACAGTGAACCACAATATCTGTATCAAGTGCCGGCATGTCTTCGTAGGACCGGGCGAAGATTTCAACATATTCATTCAACAACTGAACTAAGCGCTCCTTAACACTTGGCTCTAGGTTGGCACCCACTCTAACTTCTTTTCTGTCTTCCTCTGTACCCAAGTTGATAGTTGTTGTACCCCAAAATTTGCCCTCCCATATTCTCCAAGAAATTGCCAAGTCAAGCTGCAAAATTCCCCAAGGGTTGCACAGCTCAACAGTTTCCCATACAGTCAAAACTAGGGTTTGTGTTCTGATCAAAGAAAGGAAGTTTTCAAGGACCCAATCAAGTCTCATATGCCTACAAAGATGGTCAAGTATCCTCATATCAAGTTTTCAAGGCATTCAGCTCAAAATTGCACAGTCAAAACCCTAAATTGCACTACAGTCAACTGTAGGGGCAAAATGGTCATTTGACAGTCAAAAGTTCAAATTTTTGGTCAACATATCATTTTGAAGCCACAAACATCATTTGATCAATGCTTGATCATGATTCTCAAAATTTGGCTCAGAAATCATCAAAGATGCAAAAGTTACTATATTTGGACAGTTGAAAAAGTCAACTGAAATTGACCAGGGCATAACTTTCACATGGATTATCAGAAAAATTCCATCCAAAGCTCATTTTGAAGAGGATGCAATTATCTACAATCCATCTTCATCTCCCAAGTCCAAGAAATGCTCTCACAAAAAGTTATCAATTTCAACATTATAGGTCATTTTCAAAAGTCAACAAAAAGGGACTTTAAGTCAAAGGCCATAACTTGAAATTGGTAAATCAAAATGACATGGGACCAAAGGCATTGGTTAGAGGACTCAAAGACCTTTCCAAAATGTCCAAGAACATGTGAAAAGCTTAAAAATTGAGCAAGTTATGCCTTGTGGAAGTTGGGAAATTTTTGGGAATTTTGAAAAGTCAACATTGATCCAAATGACCTAAAAATGCTAATGGGCCCATTTTTCTTCCAAGATTCATCATTCTAAGCATATGCACGACCACTTGGCCCAAAGGGAAGTATTTTCTTATTTTTTATTTATTTATTTGAATTTCTATTAATATTAATTCATTTAAATCAATTAAATATGTGGAAAATATCTAAATGAACAAAACAAATCTTTTTGTACACATTCTAGACTCAATATTTCGTGCATATGCCAATTAGGAAAGATTTGGTTAGAATTGATCATAATTTGCACAAAAACCATGTGAAAAAGATTGAAAATATAATGGAAAAAATCAAATCTTCAATCCATGATTACAAGAGATTTTGTTGAATTTTGTTAACCTAATTGCTTCCATACATAATCAGAATCACAACCCTAATGCTAAGACACCCTAAGCTGCGCAGAAGAGCAAGATAGAAACTTGAAAATTTGGCTTAAGAACAAGAATCTGAAATCAACTTTAGGAGGCGATTCAAGGCACAACAACGATCCCAATAGCATCCTCAAGTCTCACTGAGCGATTCTCACTCATTAACCACCATCAAAACCCCAAGAATTGGTAGATTGAACCTCAACTGTGTCCAAAAATTTCTGGGATCGTGCACCATAATTTATGCATACTTTGTCATTTTGATTGATTGATTCATGTTTGTTATAAGTCTCTGATGCTAACCATGCAGTTTGATTGCGTTTTTATGCTCTATACGTGATATTGCCATGAATGCAGTCTAGGGTTTCTTGAGCTCTCAATTGGGGATTCTCTTATCCTGCAAAATTGAGACACAATAATACCATGATCAAGACCAGGAAGCTTGGACGAAGGAGATGCAATGCTCGCGCCAAATTTCTGAACTAAGGCGTGCTAATCGCTATTTTTAAAACAAGCGTGTATTGAGGGGGTTCAGAACCCCCGCTAATTTCTTTTACATTTTCAGGAAATAAACAAAACGGAGAAGATGATGTGTTGGCCGGTGCTGATTGGAAGATTTGAAATTTCGCGCGTTTAGATTACTAATGCGTTTGTTCTTTTATAATAATTATTGCTTATGTAATATTAACAATGCATGAAGCGCTTCAGTGGCACAGGTGTTGAGCTTGCAACGTCCAAGACCTGGGTTCGAGTCCCAGGTCTTCAATATTCCCATTTATTTTTCCTCAATTGACGTTCACGTGCAGTACTGAAGGGAGGGACCACGCTACACCTTCAGAACCAAGCCTTCCACGCGTCCAAGGGCACCAGATCAATGGCCCAGATCCAAGGAGCATGATGAATCATGGTCAACGCACCAGCATGCTAGCAAAAAAGTCAAAAAAGGGCTATATTAATTGGGCCAAAATTTCACAACAATACCTCCATCTGGGGACTGAACCCCCCCCCTGGTTTGCTTCTCTATATTTTTATTATTTTTATTTTTCAATTGCAATTTTATTTTCTTTATTGTTTTCAATTAATTATTCCTCTTTTTTTTACAAAATATAAAGACATCATAAAAAAGCAGAAAAGATGGAAAAAATTTAATAATTATTTTATTTTAATTATTTTCATGAATAAATTATGTAAGTGAATTTAGTTTAAATTAGGGTTTATTTTTAATTCTTTTCATAATAAAAATCCAAAATTATAGAATTAGGTTTAATAACTTTTTATTCCTTTTTAATTTTTCCTTTTTTCACAATAATATTATTTATTTATTTATTTTATAATTAAATTGTACATAAATAATTTAGTTTTCATTTAGTTAAAAATTTCAATATTTTCTTAATAGCTAAAAATGATTAGAATTAGGGTTTGCATTCAATTTTCATTAATTCTTTTTTCTATTAAATCTAAAAAACACAAAAATACCAAAAAAAAAACATTCTCTTTTAATATTAATTTTAATTCCTTATTAATTTAAATTTTGCAAAAAAGGGTCCAACGCCCATGTTTTTAATTCCCTTATTTCGCGTATTTATTTATTTCGCTCAAATAATTATGTATCTCTCCCAAAGCCGTGTAAACAATTGCTCGCACTTTTATTTCTTTCGCTTTATTTATTTTCCGTCAAATCGGGTCCGGTTTAATTTTGGCGATGTGGACCCGCGCCATTTGTAATAGCCTTAGATTTATTTTTCCCGTAAAATACTTTAACTGTTAATTAAATCGCATGCAAGAATGAATGTCTAAATAAAAACAAACGCATAGATCACAATGAACTTGACAAAAGACAAATGCAAATGAAAACGACACACGAATCGCACACACCACCCCTAGGGTACGCCTCACTGTTGCCTTGCCTCGAAAGGTGATCGTCGAGTAGAGGATGTCTTAGTAAGTCCTCATGATCCGGGAACCTGGCATGAGGGTAGCTTCTAAGGTGTCTTCCCATTGCTCTGGTGATCACCACGTCCCTAAACTCGAATTGACCCGAACACCTCCAACGGTGGTGCTACCTACCTCTCAATGGTGGGATGGCACTACTTTAAAGGACACTTACACAGACGAATTCCTTAGGGTAGGTAGGTTCTCAAGGATACTTGCTCTAATCTCAAAACAAACTCAAAAAGACTTTTCACACCAACACATTTTCAAAAGCTTTCAAAACAAATTTTTCAAACACTCTGACGTACGAGTCGAACTGAAATTTTTCAAAGAAACTTTTTAAAAAACCCACATTGAAAAGCAAACAAACATTTTTGAAAACACAAATGAGCAAGTATCTAAGAGCCCATGGATAACCATGGATAGAAAGGGTGCTAACACCTTCCCTTTCTATAATCTACCTCCCGAACCGAGAGCGATCTCTTTTAAGGAATTTTTCTGTGCTTTTGTCCTTTCCATTTGGAGAAAATAAAAGACGGTGGCGACTCTTGCTTCCGCGACATTTCGCGAACCAGCGTTAAACAGTCAGTTCCAGATCCACCGATCACAGAACTGGCGACTCTGCTGGGGAAAAACTTAAAGTGGGGTGTACCTTAGGACTAAGATCACTATGTTTTCAATTGTCTTCTTTGCTTGCTTTATTTTTGTGGGTTTCTTGGGAGTTCTATAGATCATAACCCGGATCTGGGGGATACCTTCTTAGAAAGTAGCAACAAGGCTGTGAGGGAACTGTGCGGGGTATACCGACATGGTTGAAACAGTCTGCTACGTTGATGTGGCACTTTGGTGTGTACCGGTAACCCTTGAGTTCAGTCAAGGAGAGTACGGGGCCTCCGCATGGTGTCGTGAAGCATCAACAGACCTTAGGAACCTTAATTGAACTATCTTGGCCTCTTTAGGGTAGTGAGATAACCGACTTTGGTGCAGTCCGAGGTTGGTTGATACTCGATACTCCGCTCAATTGAGGGTTGCTTTCCTGGAATATTTCGGTCGCCAGTTCAGTGGCTAAATCGAAACGATGAACAATGAAAGCAATCCCGTGATATTGGGAACCTTAGAACCCGGTTACTTTGATTAGGACAGGTTGAACCCACCAACTTCAAGAGGGTAATACCCAGACCCCATGCCGGCCTAAACCCTAAGGGCTCTTTTGTGTGACTTGTGTGCCTTCGTACTTGACTATCTGCGTGCTTGTTACCTGACACTTGTTTCTTGCAGGTCTTGTTTATAGTCCTTAATTGGGACTCATAACAGGGTACTAAATTTCTTGCAGGTCTTGTTTATAGTCCTTAATTGGGACTCATAACAGGGTACTAAATTTCTTGCAGGGTTGTTTATAGTCCTTAATTGGGACTCATAACAGGGTTCACTAGATCTCTTGCAGGTTTTGTTTATAGTCCTTAATTGGGACTCATAACAAAGTATACTGAATTTCTTGCAGGGTCTGTTTATAGTCCTTAATTGGGACTCATAACAGGGTTTACCTACATCACCCCATGCATAGCATGACATCATACCATTGCATACATCCTAACCCATTTCAAGGATCTCAAGGGCTTGTGATGCAGGTCATGATGAACCAACTATCCCAGCAAGGGGCAAGGAGGATTTATTTTCCTCTAGCCAAGGTTGTCAGGGGCTATGACCCACTGGATATGGTGAGCCTTTGACCCTTGAGGAAGGACTCTCAACGACATGAAGTTCTTTCAATCAAGTTACCAGTTTTCAATTCTAACAAATTTTCTTGTTTACCCCGCGAGGTCCTTGAAAACATTACATGCATGTCATACATCTCATTGCATTGCAGGTATCCCTTTGACAGGTTGCTTACCCTTCTCCGCTGTTTATTTCAGCCGATCTTCATGAATCCTGAATCATCAGCCGAGCAGACTATCAAGGACCTCCAGGCTCAGAACGCCCAGTTCCAAGAGCTGATCATGAATTTGACCCAGGGGCAGCAAGATCTGAAGGCTCTGCTCTTGAAGAAGGACAAGAAAAAGAAGAGGACTGTTTTGTTCAGCCCTAGACGCAGATCTGGGAATGCACCGCAGATTGAAACTGAGAGGACAACTCCATCTGTGAGGGAGGGTAGTCATCAGGGGGAAAGGATTCCCAGCCCAGTGGTCTCTGACAATGAAACAGATTTCGACGACGAACAGTACCCTCCGGCTGAGGACAGGTATAAGCAGTTGGAAGATCGGCTAAGTGCTATGGAGATACAAAAAGTGCCTGGCCTGGACTTCGAGGATCTAGGTCTGTCTTCTGGGGTAGTGATCCCGCGCAAATTCAAGGTACCTGCCTTTGCTAAATACGACGGGGCATCCTGTCCTAAGTTGCATCTCAGGGCTTATACAAGGAGGATCCAGCCCTATACAGCTGACAAAAACTTATGGATCCATTTCTTCCAAGAGAGTCTTTCAGGGACTCAGCTCGAGTGGTTCTATCAACTGAATGGAGCCAACATCCGTACTTGGGAAGACTTAGCCACTGCATTTTACAAACACTACCAGTACAATGCCGACCTTGCTCCCACGCGCACTCAGCTTCAGGGGATGTCTATGGGTACAGGCGAAGGCTTCAAAGAGTATGCTCAAAAATGGAGGGACCTTGCTGGAAGGGTACAACCACCTCTGACTGACCGCGAGCTCATCGACATGTTCTTGGGGACCCTGTCTGGTCCATTCTTCAACCACCTAATTGGGAATTCTGCTGCTGGGTTTACAGATCTTGTCTTGACTGGGGAGAGAATCGAAGCTGGTATCAAGTCGGGGAAGATTCGAGAAACCGCACCTGCTGAGGCTCAGAAAAAGCCCCACAATGGGAAGAAGGAGTCTAACGCTATACATGGTAAAAAGGGTCGTCATGATGTAGGGGCAATCCAGATTTCTGATCCTACGCCCGTTCAACCAAGAAAGAGCAATAGGCGTAGGATAAAGCATCAAGATAGGAAGTATACTGACATCAACATGTCTTTGTCTCAGGCATTACCGCAATTGTTGAGGGCAAAACTGATCACACTAAAGGATCCTCCTCAAAATCCTGACACTTCCTCTCCCAAGTACAACCCGGGTGTGAGATGTGCCTACCATTCTGACAGTCCTGGACATGACACCGACGACTGTTGGACCTTGAAGAACAAGATCCAGGATTTGATTGATGCCAAGGAGGTCGAGTTTGAACACTGATCCTACACCAAATCATCGAGAATGTCTTTTGTCCATTCAAATGTTCAAGTTGTATTTTTCTTTGATTGTTCAAACATTTATTCATGTTAAACATTGTTATCACATTAATGCATCGCTTATGTCTAGTTTGAATCAATATATTCGCATTCACTATATGCAAATTGTTTTCATATTTTTCTGATGTCAACTCTTAATCTTAAATAATTCTAAGCCTCTTGAGGGAGGATGACGAAAACGATACCGCGATCATTACAGTATGCTTTTGAACAGACCCCGCTTATGAAGTACAGGCATTGTTTCAATTCCTAAACACTGGAGTTATAAGGATGATAATCCCTCGTCAACCCCTCTGAGCCAAAGAAGTAGGAGTTTTTTTTTTCTTTTCGAAAATTAAAACCCTTTATCATAACCTGGGGCAGGGTAGTTCTCTCAGTGGATCCAAGTGCACAACAAAGGGCACCAAAGAGATCCTTACGAAAAAAGAAAGACATTGATGGTTCCGAACAATCGTAAAGACAGGCAGGCATTATCAAAAAAGTTCATAAATGAAAAGCCCATTAAGTCAAAACCCATGAAGGAGACTTACAAAACTGGGGCATCCCGCTGACTGTAATTCCAAAAAAGGAAATAGTTCAGGCAAAAAAGAAAGGGATAACAAAAATCAGACCAGAAAGAGGTCCTACAAACCCTCAACAGAAAAGGAATGACTGCCTATTCAAAATGAACTGTCAACATCCGAATCATCATTGGAAAATCAAAGCAAAGACTCAAACCAGGTCTAACGTATGATCAACTGAGTTTAGGTTTGGAGAACATCACGAAGAGCGGGTGGGTACAAATAATTTGAGCCTTTATCCTTTGTTTCTTAAACCGTGAACCAGGCCACGTTATAACCCGTACAAGTCCTAGCTGAAGCATGGGTTAATTCGAAAGCATACTGTTACGAAAGGTATCCTGACTCCTGAAGGCCTACGGTAAAATTGAGTTGACATCATGTTTTACAAACATTCACTTGTTTTATGAAAAAGAATACATTTTCAAAATTCAAGACAGACATAAGCTTGGCATTTTTAACATAACTTTGTTTGCATATGACTTTTTGTTTGAACAGCAGGGAAATTCGCACGATGAATACCTAGTGAACAAAAGCACTTCCAATCAAGGGGCAGACGTGATTATTGTCCATCATCTGGGGCAATTCAGTCAAGATTCGGAGAATCTCTCAAAGGCCAAATAGCCTGAGGCAAATCTCCGCCTGAGTCACTTGGGGCATTTCAACAACGAATCTTGCCTGATCAAATACCTTCTGGTGGCATGACAAAACACTCCTAACAGGGGCAACTCCCTACATTCCAAAAGCATGGACATAGTCGAAAAAATACTACGCATAATCAAAGACCCGCTAGGTTGACACACCTAGGCAAAAATTAGGGCTTCCCGGCGAACCAAAAGGGTTCGGGCAAAATGAAGGGATGACATGAAAAATCTGTACACCCGGCAAGTCGAAAACCTGAAAAGGCGGCTTGGGCAAAAATGGGTATCCCGGTGGACTGAAAACCCGAAAGGGCGGTCCAGGAAAAAGTTAGGGATCAAAGCGTACGACTATGTCCTATCATCTTGTCACCTGCCTACCTGAAGAAGGTTTGACCCTCAACAATTATCAGCATCCCACAGGTGCCTCCCCCATAGAAACAGGGGCAATAAAGAGTTGTCTAAGCAATCTAATTGTTCTGTCCTCCAAGGTACCGAGGTAGGTTCAGCTAAAGAATATAACCAGTACATATTAATTCCCCAGAGAGTGATTCAACAGTGCATTATTCTCCAAGCAGTTATCAAATCTCAAGGAAGCTGAGTATCCTCCAATAGATCTCAACGTTCCTCAGCAGCATGTGTACATACTCATAACAAGCATCCCCAGCAGTCTTGGTCTAAAGATTGTTCCCTGGCGGTATATCAACATTCAAAGGAATCACTTTCCCTGTAGTTCGAAACTTCCCCAAGAGAGTCCAATCCAGTTCCCCAGGAAAGATGGAATTCATATCCACCAAGCAATAAGCTTATCCCCAGTAGATTCTGGAAGCTTATC
Source organism: Vicia faba (assembly GCA_948472305.1). Classification (NCBI taxonomy): domain Eukaryota; kingdom Viridiplantae; phylum Streptophyta; class Magnoliopsida; order Fabales; family Fabaceae; genus Vicia; species Vicia faba. Next base: position 440,658,536 of record OX451739.1, on the reverse strand, counting down.
CCCTCGCAGAACACGAACGCGTCTCCCGACTTGATTTAAAGAGTTATTTCCTTAACAGGATATAACTGGGTTATCCTCAGCCAAAAGCCACGGAAAGAGCGTCGTCAACGAAGCCTTCTTATCCCCAGCGAAGTCTATCAACACTTCTAACAACAAGGGTATCCCCAACAAATTATTATCAACACTCAGCAAGGCATCCCTCTTCCCACAGAGTATTGCTTCCCAGCATGGTCGCTAGAGTATCTTTTCTCCCCGCAGAATCTTCCATTTGCCAAGTTTATTCCGCAACGGAGTCATCTTCTCCCACCGATATTCTTGCAGTTATCATTCCCAGTGGAAACAAAATCTATTCTTCAACATCAGTCCAGGATACGACTTCCCGGCACCCGTCAAGGATTTACTTTCCTAGACGAAAAACACATTCATAAAACGTCACACACATCATTATAGCATGCATAGACGCATCATATCACCCCAATCTCATTTATTTTTGAGAACATCTTAAAATCATGCAATTCACGCATTATGAGATCGCATACAACTAATTCGTTACTGTTTCAGGAAAGAACGATCAGCAGATAAAAGTCTTTTCCCGTTGAGGTAGTAATCGTCCCAGATTCCTTCACCACCCGTTGAGGTAGTAATCGTCCCAGATTCCTTCACCACCCGTTGAGGTAGTAATCGTCCCAGATTCCTTCATCACCCTGCTGAGGTAGTAATCGTCCCAGATTCCTTCATCCCCCGTTGAGGTAGTAATCGTCCCAGATTCCTTCATCATCCTGCTGAGGTAGTAATCGTCCCAGATTCCTTCATCATCCTGCTGAGGTAGTAATCGTCCCAGATTCCTTCATCATCCTGCTGAGGTAGTAATCGTCCCAGATTCCTTCATCATCCTGCTGAGGTAGTAATCGTCCTAGATTCCTTCATCATCCTGCTGAGGTAGTAATCGTCCCAGATTCCTTCATCATTCTGCTGAGGTAGTAATCGTCCCAGATTCCTTCATCATAGATTTGGAGTAGCAATCGTCTCAGATTCCTTCATCACATCCTTATCAAACAAAAAAGCCTTCTCTAGTCCAGCTAAATCGACTCCCAACAGATTTTTCTGATAAAGACTCAGCAGAAGTTATGGTCCCCTCTCCAACGGCGAGTGAGGTGGTAATCCTTTTTCAGATGTTTCCCTCTCCGACGATGAGTGTGAGGTAATAATCTCCTATGGTCCCCTCTCCGGCAAGTGCGTGAGGTGGTAATTCCTTCTTCAGATGTTTCCCTCTCCGACGATGAGTGTGAGGTGATAGTCTCCCATGGTCCCCTCTCCGACAAGTGCGTGAGGTGGTAATTCCTTCTTCAGATGTTTCCCTCTCCGACGGTGAGTGTGAGGTGATAGTCTCTTATGGTTCCCTCTCCAACGGCGAGTGAGGTGGTAAGTCCTTTTTCAGATGTTTCCCTCTCCGACGATGAGTGTGAGGTGATAGTCTCTTATGGTTCCCTCTCCGACGGTGTGTGAGGTGACAATTCCTTTTCCTATGATTCCCCTCTCCGACGGCGAGTGAGGTGATTCCCTTTCAGATTATAATTGCTTATGGTTCTCTTCCCGATACTGCAAAGATGGTAATTCCCGCCAAGATTTTTCTCAACGAGCGTTGTTGAAGTTAAAATCACCCAAGGTTCTCTTACCGTTCATGCTAAGGCAGTAACCATCCCTGGTTCATTCATCGCTGTTTGAAGCTCCAGACTCAGCTCCTGTAACCAGTCAGGACATATCTATACCAAGCATCTAAAATCAGCTCCTGCAACGTGTCAGGTACTCATTTTTCTTTTGCAGGTATGTAGGTTCTCGCTAAGGAATCTCCTACGCGATCAACATCCAGATGGCATCTATAAGCCCATCATCCTATTCATCAACCCCCAAATGGCATCTATAAGCCCATTCCCCCATTCATTGCTAGCATGTGAGCGCAAATTTCTGGGCACTCTAGTGTTCAATCATCTTCTACCCTCGGATTACGAAAGGCACGTCAGCCAATCTGCATCCTCAGGTCTAAGAAGATTGAACAGGGGCAACTGTTGTACCCCAAAATTTGCCCTCCCATATTCTCCAAGAAATTGCCAAGTCAAGCTGCAAAATTCCCCAAGGGTTGCACAGCTCAACAGTTTCCCATACAGTCAAAACTAGGGTTTGTGTTCTGATCAAAGAAAGGAAGTTTTCAAGGACCCAATCAAGTCTCATATGCCTACAAAGATGGTCAAGTATCCTCATATCAAGTTTTCAAGGCATTCAGCTCAAAATTGCACAGTCAAAACCCTAAATTGCACTACAGTCAACTGTAGGGGCAAAATGGTCATTTGACAGTCAAAAGTTCAAATTTTTGGTCAACATATCATTTTGAAGCCACAAACATCATTTGATCAATGCTTGATCATGATTCTCAAAATTTGGCTCAGAAATCATCAAAGATGCAAAAGTTACTATATTTGGACAGCTGAAAAAGTCAACTGAAATTGACCAGGGCATAACTTTCACATGGATTATCAGAAAAATTCCATCCAAAGCTCATTTTTAAGAGGATGCAATTATCTACAATCCATCTTCATCTCCCAAGTCCAAGAAATGCTCTCACAAAAAGTTATCAATTTCAACATTATAGGTCATTTTCAAAAGTCAACAAAAAGGGACTTTAAGTCAAAGGCCATAACTTGAGATTGGTAAATCAAAATGACATGGGACCAAAGACATTGGTTAGAGGACTCAAAGACCTTTCCAAAATGTCCAAGAACATGTGAAAATCTTACAAATTGAGCAAGTTATGCCTTGTGGAAGTTGGGAAATTTTTGGGAATTTTGAAAAGTCAACATTGATCCAAATGACCTAAAAATGCTAATGGGCCCATTTTTCTTCCAAGATTCATCATTCTAAGCATATGCACGACCACTTGGCCCAAAGAGAAGTATTTTCTTATTTTTTATTTATTTATTTGAATTTCTATTAATATTAATTCATTTAAATCAATTAAATATGTGGAAAATATCTAAATGAACAAAACAAATCTTTTTGTACACATTCTAGACTCAATATTTCGTGCATATGCCAATTAGGAAAGATTTGGTTAGAATTGATCATAATTTGCACAAAAACCATGTGAAAAAGATTGAAAATATAATGGAAAAAATCAAATCTTCAATCCATGATTACAAGAGATTTTGTTGAATTTTGTTAACCTAATTGCTTCCATACATAATCAGAATCACAACCCTAATGCTAAGACACCCTAAGCTGCGCAGAAGAGCAAGATAGAAACTTGAAAATTTGGCTTAAGAACAAGAATCTGAAATCAACTTTAGGAGGCGATTCAAGGCACAACAACGATCCCAATAGCATCCTCAAGTCTCACTGAGCGATTCTCACTCATTAACCACCATCAAAACCCCAAGAATTGGTAGATTGAACCTCAACTGTGTCCAAAAATTTCTGGGATCGTGCACCATAATTTATGCATACTTTGTCATTTTGATTGATTGATTCATGTTTGTTATAAGTCTCTGATGCTAACCATGCAGTTTGATTGCGTTTTTATGCTTTATACGTGATATTGCCATGAATGCAGTCTAGGGTTTCTTGAGCTCTCAATTGGGGATTCTCTTATCCTGCAAAATTGAGACACAATAATACCATGATCAAGACCAGGAAGCTTGGACGAAGGAGATGCAATGCTCGCGCCAAATTTCTGAACTAAGGCGTGCTAATCGCTATTTTTAAAACAAGCGTGTATTGAGGGGGTTCAGAACCCCCGCTAATTTCTTTTACATTTTCAGGAAATAAACAAAACGGAGAAGATGATGTGTTGGCCGGTGCTGATTGGAAGATTTGAAATTTCGCGCGTTTAGATTACTAATGCGTTTGTTCTTTTATAATAATTATTGCTTATGTAATATTAACAATGCATGAAGCGCTTCAGTGGCACAGGTGTTGAGCTTGCAACGTCCAAGACCTGGGTTCGAGTCCCAGGTCTTTAATATTCCCATTTATTTTTCCTCAATTGACGTTCACGTGTAGTACTGAAGGGAGGGACCACGCTACACCTTCAGAACCAAGCCTTCCACGCGTCCAAGGGCACCAGATCAATGGCCCAGATCCAAGGAGCATGATGAATCATGGTCAACGCACCAGCATGCTAGCAAAAAAGTCAAAAAAGGGCTATATTAATTGGGCCAAAATTTCACAACATTACCTCCATCTGGGGACTGAACCCCCCTGGTTTGCTTCTCTATATTTTTATTATTTTTATTTTTCAATTGCAATTTTATTTTCTTTATTGTTTTCAATTAATTATTCCTCTTTTTTTTACAAAATATAAAGACATCATAAAAAAGCAGAAAAGATGGAAAAAATTTAATAATTATTTTATTTTAATTATTTTCATGAATAAATTATGTAAGTGAATTTAGTTTAAATTAGGGTTTATTTTTAATTCTTTTCATAATAAAAATCCAAAATTATAGAATTAGGTTTAATAACTTTTTATTCCTTTTTAATTTTTCCTTTTTTCACAATAATATTATTTATTTATTTATTTTATAATTAAATTGTACATAAATAATTTAGTTTTCATTTAGTTAAAAATTTCAATATTTTCTTAATAGCTAAAAATGATTAGAATTAGGGTTTGCATTCAATTTTCATTAATTCTTTTTTCTATTAAATCTAAAAAACACAAAAATACCAAAAAAAAAACATTCTCTTTTAATATTAATTTTAATTCCTTATTAATTTAAATTTTGCAAAAAAGGGTCCAACGCCCATGTTTTTAATTCCCTTATTTCGCGTATTTATTTATTTCGCTCAAATAATTATGTATCTCTCCCAAAGCCGTGTAAACAATTGCTCGCACTTTTATTTCTTTCGCTTTATTTATTTTCCGTCAAATCGGGTCCGGTTTAATTTTGGCGATGTGGACCCGCGCCATTTGTAATAGCCTTAGATTTATTTTTCCCGCAAAATACTTTAACTGTTAATTAAATCGCATGCAAGAATGAATGTCTAAATAAAAACAAACGCATAGATCACAATGAACTTGACAAAAGACAAATGCAAATGAAAACGACACACGAATCGCACACACCACCCCTAGGGTACGCCTCACTGTTGCCTTGCCTCGAAAGGTGATCGTCGAGTAGAGGATGTCTTAGTAAGTCCTCATGATCCGGGAACCTGGCATGAGGGTAGCTTCTAAGGTGTCTTCCCATTGCTCTGGTGATCACCACGTCCCTAAACTCGAATTGACCCGAACACCTCCAACGGTGGTGCTACCTACCTCTCAATGGTGGGATGGCACTACTTTAAAGGACACTTACACAGACGAATTCCTTAGGGTAGGTAGGTTCTCAAGGATACTTGCTCTAATCTCAAAACAAACTCAAAAAGACTTTTCACACCAACACATTTTCAAAAGCTTTCAAAACAAATTTTTCAAACACTCTGACGTACGAGTCGAACTGAAATTTTTCAAAGAAACTTTTTAAAAAACCCACATTGAAAAGCAAACAAACATTTTTGAAAACACAAATGAGCAAGTATCTAAGAGCCCATGGATAACCATGGATAGAAAGGGTGCTAACACCTTCCCTTTCTATAATCTACCTCCCGAACCGAGAGCGATCTCTTTTAAGGAATTTTTCTGTGCTTTTGTCCTTTCCATTTGGAGAAAATAAAAGACGGTTGCGACTCTTGCTTCCGTGACATTTCGCGAACCAGCGTTAAACAGTCAGTTCCAGATCCACCGATCACAATAGTCTCTAACAACTCCTCGTGAGGTAGAATAGCCCTTTCTTCCCGTTGTAGCAGTCTAGCCAACTCTCCAGGAACTTCACAGTCTTCATCACCTTCGTATTCGGCATGATTGACCAGATCTTCAGAGTCACTGAAGGCCATAGTAGAATTGTTATCCATGGAATCCGGAATGGATGGGTACCTGCATTGGTGAGTATGGGTGTGTGTAAGGGATGGCCACCTTTATACAAATAAAATGTAAAAAGAAAGAAAATGAACACAAAAGTTTATATATGAAAACGTCCATGATTCATTAAAATGGCATATGAAGATGAAAAATCAAACCCTTACAAATGGACCTATGTACCTCGGGTAAGGCACAAGGTTAAAAGTGTACGAATTGTTTAGGAATTATTACAAACCAATAGAAATGTTCGAAAGATAAATTATTGATTGATGAAAGTAATGGGAATAAAGTCCTTTGCCTCGCAATTTCATAATCCTCCTTCAACAGTAGGGAAAATCCAGTCTTCAAGATTGCTCTCCTCTTCACCATCCTCCAAAGCACTGAATCCCTGATGAGTGATCCTCACTGGTGGTCCTCCAGCCCGGGAGCGACGCACAACCTTCTGACTAGCAGCAGTGAAACCCAAGCCAAATTTATCAGACTTGAAAGGAAAATTGGGAAGTTGCCCCCATATTGTGCTCCCTCCTTCAATCACAACCTTTGCATCTTTGAGTGACGACATCCGAGGCGGAGGTCGAGTAATCATGGGTACAGAAGGCACTACCGCAATCTCCTGAGCTACCTCCTCAAAATGCTGAAAGGGTGTTTCGATGAATTCACCATCCAATTCTACACAACAGAAAGAATTAAGATGGCTTATCATGTATTCCTCCTCACTGTGAACTGTCACAATTTTCCCCTGAACAGGGTATTTGAGCTTCTGATGCAGAGTTGAAGTAACGGCTCCAACATGATGAATCCAGGGTCTTCCCAACAAGCAAGAATAGGAGGGATGGATGTCCATGACATAGAATGTGGAATTGAAGGTTTCAGTACCCACTTTAATCGGGATGTCCACCTCCCCGTGAACCATCCCCTTAGAACCATCAAAGGCTTTGACAATGATGTTGTTGGGCTTCAAAGTTAGACCTTCACAATCTAGCCTATCCAATGCCTTCTTTGGTAGAACATTCAACGATGAACCAGTGTCTACCAAAACATGTGCGAGAGTAGTCCCTCTGCATTCTATCGAGACATGCAAAGCGTTATTATGTTCTCTCCCTTTGACTATTAGGTTAGCGTCGGAGAACCCTAGACCGTTATCTGCTGTTAGGCTAGCTACACACTCCTCGAACTGGTCCGCGGAGGTTTCCTGGGAAACATGGCCCGTCTTCAAGAATTCGATCAAAGATTTGGCATGAGCTTCTGAACAAAGAAGCAAGGCCAGCATAGAGATTTTTGAGGGGGGTTTGCCCCAGTTTCTCCACAACATTATAATCGCTTTTCTTGATTATTTTCAAAATCTCTTCCATTTCTTTCTGAGTGGTTTCAGGGATAATCATCGGCTGAGCCCTCGTCCTGGCGGGCTCTTCTTGGATCTCTTTTCCTTTATCATTAGCAACATCAGAGGGTACAGCCACAGGAGTCACAACTTCTTCAATAACTGGAGCTCTCACAGATAGGTTGACCGAAACAGGAGTAACCTTATGAGCAATTGAGAGTCTGAAGATTGCCCTTGGAGGAGCAATCTCCGGAGAGAAAATTCTTCTGCTGCGGGTGATTTTACTCGTTCCGGCAATGTTTCCAATGTCAGAAGCCTCTTCATCAGAACTCTCTTCGGTCGATTCAATTTTCTTAATACCGTTATAGAAGATCTCTCCCCCATAGTTCCATGGTATTTATTTGTTGGACTTGTACGGGATAGGCCCCGGCATGGTTATCTTCAGAGGTATAATCTTCGGATCGGATGTAATCTTAATAGGTATTTTGGAGACCTTGGAAATATTGGCGGATATGGTAATTATCGAAACATCATTGACAGGAAACAGTGTAACGGGAGTCTTTTTAAAAAGTATCTCTTGATTATCCATTAGGCGTTGGATGCCTAAATTCAACAACAGACATTCGGTTGGTAAGGAGGAACAAAGGTAGCAATCTTTTTCACATCCTGGGAAAATCCCAGCCTTCAACAAATTCAGCTTGATTATTGGTAACAGAGTCAACAAATCATCAACAATAGCCACAAAGAGGTCTTCTTCAACATCATGGACATTGTGACCATGTTTCGGCATTAGTGCACATATCACATTAGGCTTTTCAGGGCGTCGAATTCCACTTCTTTAGTGTCTATTAAATCCTGAATTTTATTCCTGAGGGCCCAACAATTATTGGTGTCATGCCCCAGGCTGTCTGAATGATAAGCACACTTAGCATTGGGATGGTAGTGTGGTGAAGTTGTATTCGTATTTTTCGGTGCCTCTCTCAAACTAGCAAGGTTTAACTTTAACAGATGAGGGAGAACATGAGCAGGTGTCATATTGATCCGGGTGAATTGCCGTGCAGGCCTTTCCACCCTTGCTTGGTTGGTTCTGGGTTGATTGTTTCTAGGATGATCAACTGCAGACTTCTGAATCATTACGGCCCCCACCGCTGGCCGGTGCTCAACTCTTCCTTGACTTCTCTGAGAGTAGACAACTGATACCTCTTTCTTTGCTGGAAAGGTCTTTTTGATGGCAGCGGAAGCAGATGCATCCTTTTGAATTTTTCCGCTCTTGATTCCGGCTTCAACTCTCTCACCGGTTAGAATCAACTCGGTGAACCCCGCAGACGAACTTCTAATCAGGTGATTGAAAAAGGGGCCTGACAGTGTACCCAAGACCATATCTACCAGCTCCCTCTCAGACAAAGGTGGTTGTACTCGCCCCGCCAAATCTCTCCATTTCTGGGCATACTCTTTGAAACCTTCATTTGATACCATGCCCATACTCTGTAATTGAGTACGGGTTGGTGCTAAATCCGAATTATATTGATATTGTCTGTAGAAGGCAGCAGCCAAATCCTCCCAATTGTGCACATCGGACCTTTCTAGATGGTAGAACCAATCTAATTGTGTCCCCGAAAGACTATCCTGGAAGAAATGAACCCACAGATCCTTATCAGAAGAATGCGGTTGTATTTTTCTGATGTAAGACCGCAGATGCATCTTTGGACAAGACAAACCATCGTATTTAGCAAAAAGAGGCACCTTGAACTTAGGGGGAATGACAATCCCAGCAACCAATCCTAACTCTTCGGAATCCAGCCCAGGCACTCTTTGCACCTCCATAGCTGCCAGACGCTCTTCCAGATTTGTATACCTGTCATCTGCAGGTGCGTACTTCTGCTCAGAGTAATCTTCATCCTCTTCATCCTCTTCTTCCTCAGACTCAGATTGCACGGCAGTTCCTTTACCCTTTCCAACCCCTTCATCAGATGTTGAGGGGAAATCCAGGACCCTTCTAGCTTGGTTCTCAAATCTTCTACCCATGGTAGCCACTCCAACTCTCTTCTTTTTCTTCTTCTCCTTTTCCTTTTCCAGTAGACCTTTGAGCTCCTCCTGACCCTTTTCCAAGGTCATGAGTATCTGTTGGAACTGTGAATTCTGCGCTCGTAAGTCTTTGACCGTCTGCTCTATATCCATCTTGCTGAAATAAACAACAGAGAGATAAGGAAACCTGATGTGAAGACCTGCTTATGCATATGATGAATTATGTGTTATTCATGTAATGCATTCAAGGATTCAGAAATTCAAATTTGTTGCAAACAAAAAAGAACACACGTCATATTAATAAGAGAGAATTTGTTAGTACATAAATGCCCCATGGGCAAAATAATATAAAATTCTAATGTAAAAAGATGCTGCACATCCTCTTTGGTGCTATGTAGGTGTTGAGGGTCTGCTCTTCATGAAGTTGGCGAGTAAGTTCCAAAACCTTCTTCCCACTGGCGTAGAATTGGGCTTCAAAGGTATCGCGTTCTCCCTTGAGTTGTATCCAACTCCTTTGCAAATCTTCAAGTGATGTTGGCATGTCAGGATGTAAGAGGGTGTATGGAACCTCTCCTTCTAAAACAGGCTCTTTGATCACAGGAAGGATGTAGGGGTAAGGCATCATAAGACTTTGGGCGCGGGTTTGTACCCACTTGAGGTAAGGCTCAAGGGGGATGGAATTCTTGTGTCCCAGAGTCTTACTGTCCACCTTGTTGGGCATTCTCCAAGCTCGGATAAACCTTTGTCGAAGTCCTTGATCGTCGTTGTCGAAGTCAAAAATCAAGTCTGGAATAAGCATGCCATGAGGGCCATCCCTCCGGGCATACCCAAACTGTCTCAGAGCCAAGCAGGGGTTGTAGGTAATGCCCCCCTAATGCTAAGTAGAGGGACATTAGGGAATTCCCCACAACGATCAATGATGATAACATTTTCTCTGGATCGAGAACACCAATGAACATCTGAATGTGTAAGAGTCATCAATCGTTGTGACCACCTCAAACCCTGCTCATTCTTCAAAATTGATTGGGGAAGGTGAGAAATAAACCACCTTGATAGAAGAGGAGTACATCGCATGAGAACACCTCTTTTCCTCATTGTTCGTGTGTGAAAGGAGTGGAGGATATCCCCAAGCAATGTAGGCACCGGGTTGCGAGCCATGAAAATCTTGACAGCACTGACATCTATAAGCTGGTCAGGGTTTGGGAACAAGACTAAACCATAGATGAGAAGGGCTACAATCTCTTCAAAAGCTTGTAAGTCCAAAGAATTCCAGCATTCTTGAGCTTTCTCAAACATAAACTTTGACAAGAAACCCTTGATACCACTTCTGGTTTCCCAATGACCTTTGACATCAGATGGTTGCAAGTGTAAGGCTTGGGAAACATCTTCAGGCTTTGGATCTCTTTCCGTACCGTTGCAGGGTAGTTGATGGAGAATAGGAATCCTCAAGAGTTGAGAAAATTCCTCCAAAGTAGGCACAAGCTGGTAATCAGGAAATGTGAAACAATGGTGTAGGGGGTCAAAGAACTGGAAGAGAACTTTCACCATGTCTTCCTCAGTGTTGGTGTTTACTAAGTTGAGAAGACGACCATGCCTTTCGGTGAATGGAGAATTCTCAGGAATCCTTGAAGTAAGCTCCTTGAGTTGAGGAGGGATTCTCCCAAGGTTGACTTGAATGGTTTTCCTACGAAGTGAATCTATTACCTACAAAATAGGAACAAAGATGAAGATCCAAATCCTTGAAATGGTTAGTGGATGCATATGATGCTTCATGATGTTTATGATGTTATACACAAGTATATATGTACAAACAAATCACACAAGATCCTAGTTTCAGGCTTGCATGGGGTTTCATAGGTAAGTACCCTCTTGAAGTTTTGTTGGCTCAACATGTCCTATAAATAGTAATCGGGTTCTAAGGAGCTCAATATCACTGGATTATTTTGTGTTCATTGTTTCAGTTTAGACACTTAACTGGCGACCAAAATATTCCAAGAAAACAACCCTCAATGAGTGTAGTATCGAGTATCTACCAACTTCAGACTGCACCAAAGCCGGTCATCTCACTACCCCTAAAAGGCCAAGATGGTCAAGTAAAGGTTCTAAAAGTCCATTAGTGCTTCATGACATCACTCAGCGGCCCCGTATTCTCTTTGATTAACTCAAAGGCTACCGGTACCCATAAATATGTCGCACTAATATAGCTATTGCTTCAACCATGTCGGTATACCCCGCACAGTTTCCACAATGTATTGTTATTTACCTATGAATGTTTCCCAAATCCGGGTAGAGGATTCAAACCCAAACAATAGGACCAAAGTGTAAAGCATACAAGTCAAGCAAGATAAGCATATAAAGGTGATCTCAAACCCTAAGGTAACCCCACTTTTAAGAATTTCCCCAGCAAAGTCGCCAGTTCTGTGATGCGGTGGGAGAACTGACTTGAGGTTTTGCGTTTTGTGTTCGTAAATGTTTGGGTTTAGCAAGAGTCACCATCGACTTTTTATTTATCCAAAGGAAAGGTCAAAAAGCACAGGAAAGACCTTTGAGATGTTTTCTTGGGTTCGGGGGGTATATTATGAAAAGGGAAGGTGCTAGCACCCTTTTCATCCATGGTTTTCCATGGGCTCTTAGTTACTTGTTTAGATCACTTGCTTTTTGCTTTTCAATTGTTTGAAATGGTGCTTTGTGTGTGGTTTTGAAAAATATTTTGAAAAGAGGCCTTTGTCTAGGCAACCTTTGTAACAATTCTTGTTTGAATGTTTTACAAAGGTGTTTGTCTTTTTATAAAATGTTTTAATGTTTGAAAGTTTGTTTTGGGAAATGTTTTGAAATTGTGTTGTGATGTGTGTTTGAAAATAACAAGGATGTTTGCAAGTTTTGATCAAGTAACTAGGAGCATCTACCTACCTACTCAAAGATCTTTCTTACATATTTTTAAACCTTTGGCATTGTTGTTTTAATATTTTATTTGGTAAACAACCTTGTGTTTGGATGTTAAACGGGACAGACGCGGGTCATCGTATTGACCATGATAGCAATTGTGCTAAATATCTTTAGCAAATTTTTTTGAGGGACTAGATCGTTTTTGTTTGGCAACCAAGATAGAGTCATCGAGGGACTATGATCTTTTGTTTTTGTTTTGTTTTGCCAAGATACCTTGCATGCATACCATGACCATGTTTTAAGGCAACAAGTGGATGGAACCCTAGGGGTGCTTGTGTGCATTGTGTTATCATTTTCATGCATTTTTGTCTTGTATTAGGTCAAGCTATTTGTTGATTTTGGATTTTTGCATACAAACCCTAATCTTGCTATCATGGCATATTTGAAAGCAATAAAAATGCGTAAAAGTAATCTAAGCTATTACAACATTGATATGGGGAGGGGGATACAAATTTGAATAGGGGATATTTGTAAGAAATTGAAAACCCTAAAATTATTACAACCATATTGAATTCTTTGTTCAAATAATAAATGGGCAAATATTTAAATGGACAATTAAATAAATATGCAATATATTATAAATATGAAAAATAATGTTTTTTGTATTATTTTTATGTATGTAAAAATAAACTATTTAATGTACAAGAATATTAAAAATAGTAATGGTTATTTTTGGAAAGGGTAATAAACCCTAATTTTGTTTTAGGAAAACATATATGTTAATTATATTATTTATTCATATTCAAGAAAATAAAATAAAAATATACACAAATGTTAAAAAAAAAATATGTTAGGAAATATTATTTAAGTATATAAATAATAAAAATAAAAATATAATATTTTTTGTATTATTTACAAGTTTTTATTTAACAAAATAAATATATTAAACTTAATAAACTAAATACTATGCCAAAATAATAAAAAAAATATAATAAAATGTGAAATTTTAAGAAAAATATTTTTGATATTTTTTTATGTTTAGAAAAATAAAATAAATTTAGAAACTAAAAAGAAAATAGAAAAATACACAAAAGTAAATTAAATGGGTTGAGGGGTGCAAATAACAGAAATGGGGGTGTGTTGGCTGAAGATTTTGATAATGTTATTAGGGAACAAATGAATTAAACGTTTCAATCGAAATGAGGTAAAGCGTCATGTTTCGAAGTAGCAGAAGCAGTGTTTCGAATAAGCATGTCAAAGCTTGGAGCTTCGAGTGGCAATTATGGGAACATATCTAAAGAAGTCTCGAAATAACAACAAGGCTGTGTCTGGGAAGAGCGTTCGAAACGGAGAAGTACCAAAGCATTTGAAATTCAAATGGAAGCGGGACATTCGAAGTTTGAAAGTTATGTGCTGGAGCATTTGGGGACACGTGGAAAGAAGAAAGAGGCATTGTTCTGCATGTTCTGAACGTGGCATGATCCTATAGCAAGACCGTTATGGTCGAATTAGTATAAATAGAAGTCTTAGTATTAGGATTTCGTGTGTCATATCTATTATGCTAAATACTCAGTAACATTCAAACTACCACATGGCAAGGGAAACGAATGCAAGAGAAATGTACGTATGATAGCACCATGTATTTCTGATTTAATGAAAACCTTTTATCATGTCCAGCACTCTCCTTTATCTTTTTGTCAAATAACATTTACAAGTTTTCTCATTTACAGCCTTTTCACTTCGAAATCTCTTCTTCAAAGTTTTACATTTTAATGCTTTCTTCACATTTCAAGCAATTTACATCTTAGAAAACTGTCATATTTTCCATACCTTTACCTTCAAGTCTTATCCTTCGAACGCATATTTTTACTTAAAGTCATTTACAGATTTCTTGCATTAAACGCTTTCTTCATATTTCAAACCTTTTACGTTCCAGAAATCCTTTACATTAACTGTTTTATAATTCGAAACCATTTACTTGACTTTTATGCAATTTTTCATGTCTTTACAATTAACATTTACTCATGCAACTTAGTTTCACACACACATTTTGATTACATCTTTAGACTTTTAGAGAGAGAAATCGAAATAAGCCAAACGCATATACAACACTCAAATATCAACCATGAGTATCTGTTCGATCGTGAGAGTAACCTTAATGTCCAAGGAATCCTAAGATCAATCTAGTCGATCCTGTGAGTTACCAGAGGAATTAAATAACAGTCAGAAAGATTATTCGATAGTTTGGAAGACTAGCGGTTGTTTACCAGAAATCACTGGAAACAAATTGGCACACCTGGTGGGACCAATAATTGGATATTAGAAATAGAGATTGTTGAGACATAACCATTATAAAAACGTTGGAACCTAAGAAGTTTGCTGTTTTATGAACCTGAGAAGTGGTAAAATAACCAACAGCAACCAACCTTCATCCAGAAGAAAACGTTTGGACAAAATGTCTAATTCTGACAATCAACAAAGGGACCAAAATGGCCCACATACAACAGGCACTAATGCGTCCACTTCGATCGGAACATCTAATGTAATCCCTTCGAACGCACAGTCTATTGCATCTTCAACCAGTAACATAGCCACCAATGGAGTAAGTGGCATATCAACTAATAGTTCGATCTTAGGAAATACTGGAACCATTGGTTACCCTGGGGGATTCGTTCCACCATCAGGGACACAATCCCATTTCACCACTCCATCAACTAGACCACCCGGTTTCGATGGGAATAGAACCAGAAATTCCTCTTATGGAATGCCAACATCTTTTATGGCAGGTTTACACAATTCCACATCGAATTCATCTCCACAACTAGGGTGTGGGTCTGGGGCGAATCAGTTTATGACAAATAACCAAGGGTCAGTGGGTTATAGCACAATGCCTATCTTAACCACGGACAACCAGTTGGCTTTTAGGCAATTGATGGATGACAGTAACCATAATATGATAGGGGTGTTAGCACAAACCATGCAGGAGATATTTGCCCCAATAGTGCAAAATGTGACTGTGGCAAACAGAGAAAATGCTAACAATATGAGTCGAATAGCAGATTTCTTTGCTCCCCCAGAAAGGCGTAGGCAGAATCAGGCGGGATTTTGAGCAAACATGCCTGTTATAGAACAAATTGCTAACGACCTAATTTATAGACCACCCAGAGAAGAAGTTAACTTAGGGGCCAGGGCACCAAGGTTAGAAGCCCCAATAATCCCGGGCCCACAAAGAGAAATTATGGAACCAGGGGCAAGGGTCGAAAGGCTAGAAGCCCCAGAGTTTCGAGAAGAACAACCTAGGGGAGTTGTTTTGGTTGGTCGAAATCAAGATGCCGATGCTGTCGTTCATAGAATTCGAAACGATAACATCTTGGCAGAAAACAACCTAACCACCATGATAGAGAGAGTCATGGCCCAGAATGGCCTCAACACAGGAATGAGAAGGCCAAATTATGCTTCTCCTATATTGGATTGCATAATGCATACTGATTTACCAAGGGGATATAAAGTCCCTAAATTTACAAAGTTCGCTGGGGATACCAATGAGTCAACAGTCGAACACATAGCGAGATATCTAACCGAAGCGGGAGATATAGCCAATAACGAAGATCTCAGGATCAAATACTTCCCAAGTTCCTTGACAAAAAACGCCTTCACATGGTTTACCACTTTGCCTCCTGGGTCCATTGACACTTGGGCTCTCTTAGAGAGATTATTACATGAATAATTTTACATGGGACAGTCGAAAATAAGTTTGAAGGAATTGGCCAGTGTTAAGAGAAAGTTCACCGAACCCATAGATGATTATCTGAATAGATTTAGGCTTTTGAAATCCAGATGTTACACAGTAGTGCCTGAACATGAGTTAGTCGAAATGGCCGCTGGTGGCTTGGATTATTCTATTCGAAAGAAAATAGACACTCAATATTTGAGGGATATGGCTCAGTTAGCCGATAGGGTTCGACAGGTCGAAAGACTAAAGGCCGAAAAAGCCAGAGTCTTTAAGAATAGCAAGAAAGAAAGGATTTCCTATGTTGGGACTGAGGAAGCAGAAGAATATCCTGAATTCGAATTCGAAGAGGTCGAAATCGACCTCGCTGAATTAAAACAGGCCCCGCCTTATTCCTGCAAATTGTTAGTTCCCACAAAAGGGAAAGACATTGTTGAAAATGAGAAAAGTGACAAATTTCCAAAGAAGGTTTATACCTTCGATGTCACTAAATGTGACGAGATTTTTGACTTACCTGTCAAAGATGGCCAACTGATTGTGCCATCAAATGTCAAAATACCTCCTTTGGATCAGAGAAAGAAGAGAGGATTTTGCAAATATCATAGTTTCCTAGGCCACAAAACCTCACAATGTTTTCTTTTCAGGGACCTAATTCAAAATGCGATCAAAGATGGCAGACTAAAGTTTGCTGATAAGGTGAAGATGAAAGTGGACGAAGATCCCTTGGACGTCACAGACACCAACTACTCCGAGCCTGCATGCATTGGAGAGGTCAACATGGTGGAAACTGATCAAAGCGACGCCCTAACAGGAGAGAAGGGTACTGAAGTTGAAAACTGGGTGATGGTCGAAGTCAGTAAGGAGGTCACTGAAGACATCCAGAATACGCCAGAGACTTCGATTGCCGCACCTGTAGCTGTTGCAAGAGAAACCCAGGCTACTGAAGGCCAGGGAAATCAAAACCAAGAACTAACACAAGTCACTGAAGGCTTGAGGCTGGAATTGGAGAAAATCCAGATCACGCAGCCAATTTCCCCTCAGAAGGAAATATGGGACACTCTAGGGGAACCCAGTGGAAAATTTGACTATTTGGTCAAATATTCTGCCCCAGAGAGTTCGAAGGTTCAGATTAAGGATATAAAGCCCACAGGATGGGGCGATGATGAAGCTAAAGGGGAAGATGTTGAAATAAATATGGTGGATATGGAAAAACCTCGCTCTGAGATGGAGGAAGTAGAAAAATACTTAGAAAAAGAAAAGTATAGAATGGGGGATAATCACGCTGGAGATGCTAGTCTCAAGGATTATCTCATGACATGCCACAAAGGAGATTCAGGCATGATATTATGCCCTAGGTGCAACATCCTCTGCAATCAAAGAATCGCTGCGAATTTCGAAAGGGTACAGAGGACTCGAACTGGCAACAATTGGCGCCAGGATAACCAGCTTTTTAGGTGTTATCCCAAGGCTGGAGAAAGTTTGCTGGAATTTGTGTTTCGCTGCTACAAAGGGGCAACCAAGTGCTTGATTTGCCCAAGGTGTTCTGCTGTGTATGACCAAAGCATGGCCAGGGCCTTCAAAACGATTCCCTTCGCCCCTTGCTGGAACCATCAAGAAACTGTCCAGATGGGCCCACGTGTCGACAGCAGACACAAACAGCGAAGGCCTGATAGCCCTCACCCCAAGGCTGCTCGAAGAGTGACTTTCAAACTCCCTGCTGAAGTGCCAACCGATAGATGGTTACAGGTCAGAAATGACAAAGGCAAAGATAAATGGAGAAACGCTGAACGAAATGCACGCCATGCTGTGACATACAGGAGGCAATTCAACACAGCAAAAAGGGAGGAGGTGAGATTAGAAAATTACAAAGGAAGGAACCCCATGTCAAGATCCCAGTGGCGCAGACAGCAAAGGATTCGAAAGGCTGAGAGAGAAGCTGTGGCAAACAAATGGGTTACTTCAACAAAAAACCAAGGTGAATCTAGCACCAACAAACCAAAAAATCAAACTGAAGACAAACCTCCAGTCAATAGGAGGCTCTTCTCTGAAGTACAACGCAATGAACCAAAGGAATACACTCCAGGCCCGGAAGAGGACGAAGATATGATAACAGATAACTTCGAATCGGAGGGGGAGTCTTCATTTAACCTGAACTGTAACGTGGTGTCTGTGCTTCCTTGCGAATTTGGGCAGGAAACCGAAATCGATGAATATGAGGAGGAAGACACCACAGATTTGATGAAACATAGGCCTGTGTGCTACTATGTGATGGACAATGGGGCTGTTGAGGAACAAAATGCGTTCTTCGAACGTCCAGAACCTGCAATGAAGAACCATCTCAAGCCACATTTTATTCGGGCAAAAGTTGGTGTCCATGGTGTGAACAAAGTTCTAGTGGATGGGGGTGCTGCAGTCAATTTGATACCCCATTTCATGCTAAAAAGATTAGAGATCCGCGAAGGAGACATCAAGCC
Source organism: Vicia faba (assembly GCA_948472305.1). Taxonomy (NCBI): domain Eukaryota; kingdom Viridiplantae; phylum Streptophyta; class Magnoliopsida; order Fabales; family Fabaceae; genus Vicia; species Vicia faba. Next base: position 440,640,147 of record OX451739.1, on the reverse strand, counting down.
CCATAATATGGTTCTGTCCAATTATGAGGGAAAAGTGGGCAAAACACTGGGAGTGGTCCAGTTGGAACTGACAATAGGCTCAAGCTGCAGGCCCACCATGTTTATGGTGATCGAAGCCAAGGCCAACTATAACTTACTGCTGGGGAGGGAGTGGATCCATGGCGTGGGGGCAGTTCCTTCGTCAATGCATCAGCGACTAGTTCTGTGGAGAGATGATGGAATCGTGGAAAACATCGAAGCAGACCAGAGTTACTTTATGTCGACTGTCAATTTAGGTGACAAGAGGGACTATGATAAAAATCTGGAAAAGATTGCTCCGTGTGTTCCAAATGATGAGATTAATGAAACTAGAAACGCCCACTACTACATGACCCTTCGCCATGATGGCCTTTACTGGGATAGAACAATAATCAGTGAAGAAGAGGGAGTCGAAAGCACTATACAAAAACGGCCAGCAAGCTGGGACTTCGACAACCTTATCCATGACTGAGTCTACCTTTTTCGAAAGAATTTCGGCCTATATGGCTGAGAACGAATCAAAAGCGGCCTTAGAGGCTGAAATAAATAAATCAACTATAAAGATGAACGAAGTAAGTGAGGATGGTTCGAAATGCTCCCCCTTCGAAGAGTTTGAGATGGATCAAAGGTTGGATGCCATCTATGATAAAGAACCCTTAGGCTTCGAAAGGGACCCCATAAACTCAGGTGCCAAAATGTTGGCACAAGATCCACTCGAAGAAGTCAACTTAGGGGATGAAAAAACGAAAAGAGTAACCTACATAAGTGCTAAACTTAGCCCAGGCCTCAAGAAGGAAGTGATCGAAGTCCTTAAGGAAAACAAAGATTGCTTCGCATGGGATTATGACGAGATGCCTGGTTTAAAGAGGGAGTTGGTCGAACACAGACTGCCAATCAAAGATGGCAAGAAGCCCATCAAACAAACTCCCAGAAGATTCGCACCAGCGGTTCTCACAAAAATTAAAGCTGAGATCGAAAGGTTGCTGCGTTGCAAATTCATCAGAACAACAAGGTACGTCGAATGGTTAGTAAACATACTACCTGTTATTAAGAAAAACGGTTCTTTAAGAATTTGCATAGACTTTAGGGATTTAAACACTGCAACCCCTAAAGATGAATATTCCATGCCTGTGGCAGAAATGCTAGTAGATTCTGCTGCAGGGTTCGAATACTTGAGTATGTTAGATGGATACTCTGGGTATAACCAGATTTTCATTGCTGAAGAAGATGTTGCAAAGACAGCATTTCATTGCCCAGGAGCCTTAGGCACCTACGAATGGGTGGTGATGCCTTTTGGTTTAAAGAATGCTGGGGCAACTTATCAAAGGGCAATGAATTCAATTTTTCATGATTTCATTGAAACATTCATGTAGGTGTATATTGACGATATAGTCGTCAAATCTATATCTGCAGAAACACATTTGCATCATTTAAGCCAATCATTCGAGCGAATGAGAAAACATGGCTTGAAGATGAATCCCCTTAAATGTGCATTTTTTGTGCAGGCTGGAGATTTTCTTGGTTTTGTGGTTCACAAAAAAGGAATTGAAATCAACCAGAACAAAACCAAAGCCATAATGGAGACGAAAGCACCTACGTCAAAAAGGGAGTTGCAATCTCTGCTAGGGAAAATTAACTTCCTCAGAAGATTCATTTCGAACCTAAGTGGAAGAACCCAAGCTTTCTCTCCGTTACTGCGTCTAAAGCAAGGCCAAGCCTTCGAATGGAACGAAGCTCACCAGGAGGCATTTGACAGGATAAAAGGATACCTTTCTCAGCCTCCTATTTTGTCTCCACCTTCATGGGGGAAGCCCATGAGATTGTACATATCTGCCTCTGAAGTTAGTATAGGTAGTATGCTAGCACAAGAAGATAGCAATGGCATCGAAAGAGCCATATACTATTTAAGTAGAGTGCTAAATGATGCAGAGACCAGATATAACAATTTAGAGAAGCTATGTCTCTTCTTGTATTTCTCTTGTATGAAACTCAAGTATTATATAAAACCTGTTGATGTTTATGTTTCATCTCATTTCGATGTCATTAAACATATGCTTTCAAAACCAATAATGCATAGCAGAGTTGGCAAGTGGGCTTTAGCCTTAACAGAATATTCGTTGACTTTCATGCCTTTAAAAGCTATGAAAGGTCAAGTGATTCCTGACTTCATTGTGGACCATTCTTTGGTTGAGCAGACTGTCATGAGTTACGTCGAAATGCAACCATGGAAATTGTACTTTGATGGTTCAACCCACAGAAATGGAAGTGGTGTTGGAGTCCTTCTGATTTCTCCTGAAGGAATTCCCACAAAATTCAAGTATAAATTAGATGGTCCTCGTTGTTCGAACAACGAAGCTGAGTATGAAGCGCTCATTGTTGGACTTGAAGCTTTGTTGGAATTGGGGGCAACCAGAGTTGAAATTAAAGGAGACTCTGAATTAGTGGTCAAACAAATCACAAAGGAATACAAGTGCATAAAGGAAAATTTAATGGTATACTTCGTCATAGTCAATAGGCTATTGAGGAAATTTGAATACATGGATATCCAACACATACCAAGAATAGAGAACTAAGAAGCAAATGACTTAGCGCAGTTGGCTTCGGGTTATAAAGTGTCTACCAAGAACTTCAAGGATTTGGTTGAATTAAGGGGAAGAGTTATGGCTACTAGATTCACACCATCGGATCTGGAAAGTATGAGATTGGGATATGCTGAGAAACAGGGATTCGAAATATTAGCCATAAATACTTTGTCAGATGCAGATTGGCGAAGTCCATTGAAGAGTTATTTAGCAGATCCAACTCTAAAGGTGGATAGAAAGACAAAATATAGAGCATTGTCATATCTCCTTATGGGGAACGAATTGTATAAAAAGACCCAAGAGGGTGTATTATTGAAATGCCTAGGAGAAAGTGAGGCATATTTAGCATTGTCTGAAGTCCATAATGGGGCATGTGGGGCACATCAAGCAGGCCATAAAATGAAATGGCTGTTATTTCGATACGGCTTGTATTGGCCTATCATGCTCAAAGATTGCATAGACTTTGCTAAAGGATGTGAGGAATGTCAGAAACATGCAGGAATTCAACATGCCCCTGCAAGTGAGTTGCATTCGATCATCAAACCATGGCCATTTAGAGGATGGGCATTGGATTTGATAGGAGAAATAAATCCTGCTTCGTCCAAAGGACAGAAATACATCTTGGTGGGAATAGATTATTTTACCAAATGGATCGAAGCTATACCACTGATAGTTGCTGATCAAGAGGCTATTATTGAATTTATACAAAAGCACATTATCTATAGGTTCGGATTTCCAGAGAGCATAACCACAGACCAAGGCTCTGTGTTTACTGGTAGAAAGATGCAAGGATTTGCCCAAGAAATGGGGTTTAGATTGCTAACATCGACGCCATATTAGCTCAAGCAAACGGTCAAGTCGAAGCAGCAAATAAGGTAATAATAGGATTAATTAAGAAGCATATTGGCAAAAAGCCAAGAAACTGGCACAAAACTCTGGACCAAATATTATGGGCTTGTAGAACATCTCCTAAGGAAGCTACTAACACTACGCCTTTCCAACTCACATTTGGTCATGATGCAGTGTTGCCAGTAGAAATTCATCTACAATCAGTTCGAATTCAGAGACTAAACGAAATCCCAGCTGCATTATATTGGGAAATGATGATGAATGAATTAGTTGAGTTGGACGAAATTAGATTACATGCATTGGAAATTTTGATGAGACAAAAAGAAAGAGTGGCCAGATCATACAGTAAAAGGGTGAAGAAAAAAGTATTCATTATTAATGACTTGGTTTGGAGAGTCATATTGCCTATGGACAAGAAGAATAAAGCGTTAGGTAAATGGTCACCTCATTGGGAAGGACCTTTTCGAATATTAAAAGTATTCTCAAACAATGCATACGAAATCGAAGAACTCGTGGATGATAAACGTATCCTAAAGGTTAATGGGAAATATTTAAAGAAATATAAGCCACGCCTGCAGGAGATTCGAATAGTAACAACATAACCAAGATGTTATAAAAGGCCAAGATGGCAAGATAAAATGCCAAAATGGCGTTGTTCGAATATTACATATAAGAAACCAAAATTGTAGTCAAATAAATACCAAAATCTAGAAATAAGAGTTATTTTTCAACCGATTAAAAGTGCTTCGAAATGATTCAAGTTTCTGCTGAGCGAACCGCCTGGCTCCTTCCAAGGTTGCCACTTCTCCTTTAAGTTGTTCTGCAGTCTCCATTTCCGCAAGCCCCTGGTTGAGAAGCTCTTCGAATTGGTTACCAGCAGTATTGGTTTCGAAGGCTATTTGTTGTTCTTTAGCCTCCTTAACCTTCTGTTGAAGTTCCAGAATCTGCCTTTCCCAAAGAAGTATGGACTCAGCTCGAGCCTCATAATCAGTTTTCGCCTGCTTCAGATGCATAGCTTGATCCTCAGCTTCTTGAGAGAGTTTCGAAGCTTGTTCATAAGCAGCATCCATGGCAATGCATTTCTCTTGAACCTTCTTGGCAGCAGATTCGTCTTGGAGAAGGTAACCAGTTACGTTGTCCAACAAAGCTTGAAGATCGAACAAGAGAGTACTAACTGGCAAGGAGCAGGTAGAAAGATTGACCTTTGTGAGCAGCTCCTTCATAGTATAGCAAGCAGTACTATCTTGCTTAAGCACTTCGAATATATCCACATTGAGAATGGTTTTCCTGATTTTATTAAGAAGAACAATTCTTTCATCTGTGGGAAGAGGATAGCTGGTCGAACTTGTGCCAGCCCTAGCAAGTGGGACGTCCCTCTGAGCCAACTTCGCCTTCATGTACCCAATAGGGTCATTCCGTCTCAGAAGTGTCAGTTCCTCGTCAGTCATTCGAGACAGAGAGGATTGAGGGAGTTCCACACGTAGGGGAGCCACGTCCATTTCAACCTCTATGGGTTCGTTGGTTGCATTACCATCCCCTTCATTCGTTTCGTGCTCTTGGTCTTCTTCATCCTCATCCAAGTCCACCACTTCGATACCATCCCTTTCACTGCTATTTGCGTTGGACTCCGTCCCAGCAGTCGAATCGTCATTGGCATTCTCCTCCTCAGATTCTTCGTCTGCAGATTCTTCGGCTCTTTGCCCAGAATCAGCTTTCTCTTCTTCAGTTTGAGTGTCCTTTGGGTCCTCTTGAAGAGTTTCAAGAGGGGACTTTTGAAGAGAAGCCCTTTGCAAATCCTCTGCAGATGTTTGAAGTAGTATTTCGTTTATCTCTTTCAGAGGAATGGAGGTACCTTGATCATCCTGCTGTTCAGAAGTTCCAGCCATAACCGCCATATTGGAGGAACCTTTATTTTGAACCAGGTTGCTGGAATCTCCTTGAGGAGAGGAGTTGAGCGGAGCAGCAGCTCTGGATGGTGAGTTCGAAATAGTGGAAGCTGGATTCAAGATGTTCTGCAAGGAACAACAGAATGTTAAAGAAAAAACATTCACCAAGGTAATAAGAAGTTATTATTGTCAAAAATTTAAAGGTTCAATATTACCTGTGGACTCTCGGAGGAGAGGTTACTAGCTATACGTTCCAACGTTGTGTTGGAGGTCGAAGGTGGATTTTTGGATTTGGGTGAGGGAGCAGCGTCCCTGGAATCAAGTCCAGAGACACTAGTTGGAACGGTACTTTTCGAAATATCTTTCTTTGGCTTCTTCTTCGAAGCAGTGTTTAAGTTTCCTCCAGCCTTGGGATCTTCCCCAGTGGTGCTTGATTTCCGCTTCTTGGGAGTAGTAGGAGGAAGCTTGTTGGTTTGAAAGAATTTTAAACAAAGAGTTAGATGCAAACCATAAAACACGAGTGAATTCGAAACATCAAGGCTAAGTGATTACCATTGGAATTGGAACACTGGTTGTTGTTGGTATTATTGTTGTTGTTGTGGTTGCAGTAATAGTGGTTGTTTCGGGTGGAGTCACTTTGTCAGTAGTTTCGATGGAGGTTTGAGAGGCACTCCCTTCTTTCGACTTCGAGGCAGCTGTCTTTATCCTGATGGCTGAAAATCGAAACAATTAAAGCAAAGGTTAAAGATATGGAAAATAAAAGACATTTGGGATTTTCCCAAGCATTCGCACCTGTGCCTTGATCAGATTTAATTGACATGGCAGAAAGGTCGTATCGAAGGTGTCCTGGGAAATCATGAAGCCAGTATCGAGCCCATGTCACAGTCTCAGATGGATTTGGTTTCCTTTGAAGATATTTGAACATCTCTTTGCAAGTAAACCACCAAGGATATGGGGGAAACCAAGCCAGAGCCAGTTCTGAGGTAGGTAATCTGGGAAATTTAGGTGGATGCATTTCGAATGCCAACCTATACCTATCCTCAGGTGACAGCCCTGAAGGAAGTTTTAACTTAGAAACTTTTTGTTTAAATTTTTCCTTCAAGGTCTCAGCCGCTTGATGCACAGTGGAGTCCAAGCGCGTGGGGTCATAAGTAGTTTCAAAATAATTTTGGAAAGCTTTAATCTCTTTGGCATGAGTAAACATACCTTTCTTTGTTGGTACCTGCACATCGAAGGCATCAATTAGTTTCTGTTGAATTGTAAGTGTATCGAACATATAAGTTTGATAAAACTTGGTCCACCATTCCAGAAACCCTTTAGCTGTGAGATGGGTAGGTTCGAAGGTTATCAGCTCAAATTGGGCAAAGCCTTGATATTGTTCTTGCTGTATTTTGGCTTCCCGTGCCTTGAAAGTTCGTCCAGAAGTGATGGCACTCTCAGTTTGAAATAAAGGTTCAGGAATCAGTTGGCATAAGCCAAACTGCCTCGAAACAAAGTTTGGTTGGTAGGCAAAGAGAAAAATCTGGTTCTTGGCTGGAGTTATTCTTGAAGAAATGAGTCTAGGTAGCAAAAAAGCTCTCCATACATCCTGAATCTCCTTGCTCTTGATAGCTTCTGAGAGAGCCATGGTGAACCAAGAAGGTCCATGAGCCCTCGAAGCAAAAGGCGCCATGCTCTCTTCGAACTTGTGCCTTTTGGAGAATATCATGATGTACTTCGAGAATTGGACTTTGAAGTCATCTTTGTCGTCATTGGGAGTTAATCTTCGAAGCCTGGTGCCTTCGACTATCATATCATTTATCTCAGAATCTTGCTCATCAATGGTGTTGGCGGTTGATAAGGAGGGTTCGAACATGGCATTTAGCCATAGTTGGAGTAACCAAAAAGGGCCAGCCAACAGAATATTTTTGGAGGTGTGGGATTTGAGGCTCGAAACAGCTGACCTCAGGCTTTCATAAAGGTCAACTAAGAGCAGTTCACTTAGGCACACTTTTCGATTTTCATGCAAGTCCCTAGCTAGAGGAATGAACCTACTAGCTACCTGTAGGGATCTACTGCAGAAAACGTATCTTGACAGCCACAGGGTTAAGAAAGCAATGTGCTCTACGTCAGACACATTGTCCCCCTCAGCATGGTAATGACTGATAAACTTGGAAAAACTGGCTAGCTTGACTTCGAAGTCAATTATGCTTGAATGTTCTTCGTTGTCGGGTACATAAGTTTCTCCCACTGGCGATAGCCCAGTAATGGCCGCTATGTCGAAGAAGGTTGGGGTGATCATTCCACCTGGGAGATGGAAAGTGTTATAGGTACTGTCCCAGAAATAGAGGGACGCGAATAGCAGAGGGTGGCTGTAGGTGAAACCAGGCTTCGATAGCTTAATCAGGTTATAGATACCTAATTCTTCCCATTGTTGGGATTTCTTAGCTTCTACTTTCTTGAACCAATTTTGATAAGCAATATCAGAGGTGGGGCAAGATCGAAATGGCTTAAAATTACTTTTTACATAATCCAATACAAAGGGGTCCTTAGGAGGAACAGTTGGGTTTTCTATGGTATTTGAACTAGAAGATTCTACTGCCTTAGGGGCGTCCATTTTGTTAAATAAGGGTTTAAAACTATAACAAACTGGGAAAATCGTCCTGGTGTCTTTTAATATTTCAAAAACCGTAAGAGGGCCATTTAAAGCTAACCTCTTACCAGCAACGTTGGTAGGAATGAGTACCTGTGACGCATACAGCATTTCTTTTTCCTTTGAAATCATCTGAGGGGCAAGAATGGATTGACCTTGGTGAGTGATGATTTTACTTTCCATGGTAGTTCCTGCAGTTTTTCCTTTCTTCTTGGAGACTTTCTTGAGTTGGGATGAAGTAGAAGAAGACATTTTTGAAAGATGTTGAAAGCTTGGGTTTTTGACGAGAGAAGGAGGGTAAAAGATTTAGAGTGTGAAAAGAAAAGAAAAAGATTAAGTTGGTGATGTTTTATAATGGGGAAGTTTAAGCATCCACTGAATAAGGGTGCGATACGTGGAAATCATGGGTTGGTGTGATGAAGAGGTGGCGTAAAGTTAACATGGGTAATAGGCGTGATTTAAAGATAATCATTATTTGTAACTGCACCATGCTGTGAAGTGGCTCCAGGCGGTTAAGGAATCCAAAAGGTGCTATGATTGACGTGACTGGAGTCAAATGCATTAAATGTTACGATGATTCGAAAGTCACATCAAAATCTTGTGTAGATGTTTAAAATAGGTATTTCTCAGAGGAATCGAAATACATATTTTAAAGGGGCAATTTGTTGGATGAAGATTTTGATAATGTTATTAGGGAACAAATGAATTAAACGTTTCAATCGAAATGAGGTAAAGCGTCATGTTTCGAAGTAGCAGAAGCAGTGTTTCGAATAAGCATGTCAAAGCTTGGAGCTTCGAGTGGCAATTATGGGAACATATCTAAAGAAGTCTTGAAATAACAACAAGGTTGTGTCTGGGAAGAGCGTTCGAAACGGAGAAGTACCAAAGCATTTGAAATTCAAATGAAAGCGGGACATTCGAAGTTTGAAAGTTATGTGCTGGAGCATTTGGGGACACGTGGAAAGAAGAAAGAGGCATTGTTCTGCATGTTCTGAACGTGGCATGATCCTATAGCAAGACCGTTATGGTCGAATTAGTATAAATAGAAGTCTTAGTATTAGGATTTCGTGTGTCATATCTATTGTGCTAAATACTCAGTAATATTCAAACTACCACATGGCAAGGGAAACGAATGCAAGAGAAATGTACGTATGATAGCACCATGTATTTCTGATTTAATGAAAACCTTTTATCATGTCCAGCACTCTCCTTTATCTTTTTGTCTAATAACATTTACAAGTTTTCTCATTTACAGCCTTTTCACTTCGAAATCTCTTCTTCAAAGTTTTACATTTTAATGCTTTCTTCACATTTCAAGCAATTTACATCTTAGAAAACTGTCATATTTTCCATACCTTTACCTTCAAGTCTTATCCTTCGAACACATATTTTTACTTAAAGTCATTTACAGATTTCTTGCATTAAACGCTTTCTTCATATTTCAAACCTTTTACATTCCAGAAATCCTTTACATTAACTGTTTTATAATTCGAAACCATTTACTTGACTTTTATGCAATTTCACATGTCTTTACAATTAACATTTACTCATGCAACTTAGTTTCACACACACATTTTGATTACATCTTTAGACTTTTAGAGAGAGAAATCGAAATAAGCCAAACGCATATACAACACTCAAATATCAACCATGAGTATCTGTTCGATCGTGAGAGTAACCTTAATGTCCAAGGAATCCTAGGATCAATCTAGTCGATCCTGTGAGTTATCAGAGGAATTGAATAACAGTCAGAAAGATTATTCGATAGTTTGGAAGACTAGCGGTTGTTTACCAGAAATCACTGGAAACAGGGTGTCAAAAGCAAGCCAGGACCAAGCCTAGCCCAGATCACTTCATCTCTAACCTCTGGCAAAACAAAAACGCGCGCTTGTACTGAAAACTGGAAATCCTGCATTTGTGCTTAAAAATAAAAACTTGCAACATGAAAGTTATAGAGCATAATCATACGATTCTAACCATATAAAAAACTTAATCTAACTATCAAAGACCAGAGAGAATTTCTCTGGCCCTAATTTCTAACCTAGTTTTTTCAGAAAGTTCATCATTCAAATTCTTCCAACTCAGTTAACTTAAATGAAATCTATGCATATGTACAGCTTAAGGGCAATGAGTACTACATTTTTTATTCACAAACCTAAGCCTAATGTTTCCTAAATAGAGAGATAGAAGTTTGAACTTTACCTGTTTCAGTTGAGCTCGAGTATGGCAATGTAGGGGTTTTCAGTGAGGCCTGAGATGCTTGTGAGCTTGCTTGAACTTCCTTTGACTTTCCCCAATGCTTAGTTTACTTTGAACTTGCTTGACTAAGCTTGTAGAAGTCAACCTGCACAGTCAGAATTCAAAAATGGTGAAGCTTGAAAACAAGGTTACAGTTGCTGGCCAATGGTTGGGATAACTTAGGTGTGTTGTTTAGAAGGTGTTTGAAGTGTTTGCAAGCAAAACGCACGAGTGGATTTTGCTTTGGATGTCAAAATGAAGAAGCTGCCCTGTTTTTGCAAGTTTTTGGTGTTTTGATGTTCAAGGGTGTTTGAGGACTGGCTAGCTCGTGTTTTTGACCTTAGGCAATATGCAAAAGTTGTTTGGAATGGTTACCACCCTTGGTTATATCAGATGCAAGAGTTATGTGATTTTGGCAAGTTGACTTGGTTTTGAAGAAAAGTGTGAAAAGACAATGCAAAGGGTTGTACCATCTAGCTTAGGGTCTGCCAAGAGTTGGTAACAATTGCCTGATATTAGTGAACTTTTTTTGCTGCAAAATATTGGGTCCTTGGCTCAAGAGGAACAACTTGACATAAAGCCAACATTATCAAAGTGGCAATGTTGCCTTTTTACCATTTTTAGATTAATTCAATGTGTAAACCTCTAAAGTTAAGAACAATACCTTAATACTTTGTGTTTTCATTCAATTTTTGAGTGTGGAAGGGTTTAGATACCTGTAAACAAGTACAAGCAAGGCTGGATAGAAATTGCAACTTGTAGCAACATGAAAAATGCCATGGATCAAAGTGACATTTTGCCAAATTCAAACCTTCGATTCTCCCTAACCATAAATGATATTGGAGAGTTATAGGACATTTTGGAAAGCTTGTAACATGCTCTACAATCCATCTTTGAAATGAATTTTGAGATTCTAATTGGAACTAGGTGAAAAATTTCCATGAAGATAGGTCAAAATCCTGCCTAAACTCGGGCAAAATTTCACTAAGTTAAAAGTTTCATGAACCCTTGTTCACAAAATCATAACTTGAGATCCAAGCATATTTTGGGAAAACTTTATGAATCAAAGTTGTAGATTTTTTGGAGGACTACAACTTTCATGTTGGAAGTTTTCTTTCAATCCAATTTCATCATGGTGAAAAAGTTGGGCAAAGTTGGGAAAAAATAAGAAAATTTCATAACTTAGAAAATTTCTAAGTTATGAAATTTTTCAATCTTAAACCCTAATTTGAAAAATTAGGTTTCTTGATGAACAAGTTTCATGTTTTAACACATCTTGATGAAAAATGACCCTTGGCACTTGATTTTGACCAAAAAGTCAAAGTTTGACTTTTCAATGTACAGTCAAATTTTGATCAGTTGACTGAAAAATTCATATGTCAATCCAATGCTTTTGAGATCTTTTGGACCTTGTGATTAGGTCAAGATGATGCCATTGAGTCCTTGAATCCATGTTTGAACCCAATTTTCCATTGGCTAGGTGAAAAATCAGAAATTGCCTTTATACAGTCAAAACCCTAAAAATGACCATTTTGCCCTTTTGATGATCTGATCAAATTTCTTGAGGAGTTGTGGTCCAAAATTGATCAAATGGTTCATACGAATCTATAATGTTGATGTGGATCAAAAATTATGAGATTTGACTGTAAATTGGCCACATTTGACTTTTTCCCCAATACAGTTGATTTCTAGGTCAACTGTCCAATTGACTGGGCAAAAATTTGATTCAAGGCTTGAAACTTAGTATGAGAAATCCTATAAGTCCAACATGAAGTATGAAAGTCACTTTGAGCATTGAAAGTCCAAAAACCCTTGTGCAAACTCAAACCCTAATTTCAGGTCATCAGTGCAAGGAGATGTCTTGAGCAAAGCAAACCCTAATTCTATCTGAAGTCCAAAGAGTCTTGTGAGGGGAAATCTTAATAAAATGAGAGGGAAAATTTTGGGGTACAACACATGCCCTCGTCTATTATTAATAATAAAATCCCTCATTTAATCCTGTTTCCAAACTCTCATCTTCACCCAATTCCTCCCCGAGTCTTTGGGTCTACGTGTTTGGTGCATAATCTCTCCCCTTGTCTTGATAAACTATCAGCTCGATTACTAAAATGTGTCTTTCTTGGTTATCATTGATCCCAAAATGGTTATTGTTTCTACTTACACACTCTGAAATGATACATGGTCTTAGCCGATGTTACCTTCTTAAAGTCAACACCATATTTTGAGTCCACCCAAGTCACTCTGGAACCCCTTCAGGAAAGTAGTTATACACCTATTTCGGAAGTCCCGTTTCCCATTTTCCTCCATCATTCTAGGGAACCTGTACCACTAGAAACCTCTACAGCTGACCCTCCCCCCCACTTCTCGCCCACTTCAAACATATCAGTGTTGTCAACCCATGTCCCTGAGGCAGTACATGTCCTTGAGGTCATTGCAGGTTCTCCTCTGATGCCTTCGCCATCATCAGATCCAATCCTATAACCTGAGTCTGATATTTTGATTGCTCTTTGCAAAGGTATACGTTAAACACTAAATCCTTCTCCGTATTATATTAATTTATGTTATCATCATCTTTCCCCTTTGAAGTATACTTAATTGTCATATTTGGTGAAGCATTATCTCACCCCGAGTGGAGGCAAGAAACGATTGATGAAGTATGTGCTCTTCAAAGAAGTGGTACCTGGGAACTGGTTCCTCTACCCCATGGAAAATCTTTAGTAGATTGTCGTTGGCTTTATACAATAAAGGTTGGACCAGATCGTAAGATTGACCGTTTTAAAGCTCGCTTGGTAGCCAAAGGATACACTCAGATTTTTGGGTTGGATTAGAGTGACACCTTATCGCATGTAGCCAAGATGGCATTTGTTAGACTCCTTCTAGCCATTGCAGCCATTCAACATTAGCATTTTCATCAACTTGACATCAAAAATGCCTTTTTACATGGTGATCTTGAAGAGAAAGTATATATGGAGCAACCACCTGGGTTTATTGCTCAGAGGGAGTCCTCGAATATGGTCTGTAGGCTACACAAGTCTCTTTATGGTCTTAAGCAATCTCCGAGAGCTTGGTTTGGCAGATTCAGCATTGCAGTACAATAGTTTGATATGGTCTATAGTGAAGTTGACCATTATGTATTTTATCATCACTCATCTCAAGGGTGTATCTATATTATTGTGTATGTAGATGATATTGTCATAACTGGTAGTGATCAACAAGGAATTCTCCAGTTAAAACAACATCTCTCTAATAAATTTCAGACAAAAGATCTTGGTAAACTCTACTACTTCTTGGGAATTGAGGTGGCCCAGTCAAAATATGGCTTGATGATTTCCCAGCGGAAATACGCTATGGATATTTTGGAAGAAATATGGTTGTTAAATGCAAAACCAACTGATACTCCTATGGATCCAAGTGTAAAACTACTACCCAATCAGGGGGAGCTTCTATCTGACCAAGGAATATACAAGAGATCAGTTTGAAAGTTGAATTATCTCACAATCACTCATCTTGACATTTCTTTTACAGTTAGTGTGGTAACTCAGATCTTAAATTCCCCTTGTCAGGAACACATGGATGTTGTTATTCGGATTTTGAGATACATCAAATATGCTATAGGAAAAGGTATGGTGTATGAAAATAAAGGACATGCTCAAATAGTTGGATACTCCGATGCTGATTGGGCAGGATCACCCATTGATAGAAGATCCACCTCTAGGTATTGTGTCCTTGTTGGAGGAAACCCCATATCCTGGAAAAGTATGAAACAAAATGTTGTTTCCAGATCAAGCGCTGAGGTAGAATATAGGGACTTGGTAATGGTAACTTGTGAACTTATTTGGTTAAAACAGTTATTCAAGGAACTTCGAATTGAAGATGTAAAACAAATGACATTTATTTGTGATGATCAAGCTGCATTGCATATTGCTTCAAATTCGGTCTTTCACGAGAGGACCAAACACATTGAGATAGATTGTCACTTTGTCAGAGATAAGATCGAATCAGGTGACATCACCACAAGCTTTGTCAACTCTAATGACCAATTGGTCGATCTGTTTACAAAATCTCTACGAAGCCCCAAAACCAACTATATATGTAACAAACTTGGTGCATTTGATTTATATGCTCAAGCTTGAGGGGGAGTGTTGATATTTGTATACAAGATGAGAATATTTTCTAGAATATTCCTAGAATAATCCCTTGTATATTCTAGGATAGGATCAGTATAGAATATTCCCTAGTATTTCTTGGATAGGATCAATATATATTTAGTATGTAATTAATACTGTTGATCTGAAATTCTCTCTATATATATCATTTTCTGTTGTGTTATTCGATACACGGTTTATTCAAATGTCTCTCAGTCTCTCGTATTTTAACAATATCTAACAGTCCCAATCCTAGTGACTGCAACAAGTAACAATCAATCGACCATATAGTACCAAAAGATACATGGGTGACATACAAACTACATAAGAGACTCTTAAAACCTAAGACTTATGTTTCCCCTAATTTTAAAATTACTGAAAACTTAGATTACATTATCTTAGGATTCCTCTTTAATTACAACTCTGCAGTCCATGGGCTTCGATATTCTGATTCCATAAGTTTCTTGGTCCATAAGCTGAGTGATGCACCAATTGTGTAGTAAATCTCCTTAAATCTTGGAACAACCAGTATAAATTTTCCTAAATTGTCTCATTGCCAAATTTAGTAACCAATGCACAGTTGGAGATATAAAACTTGTTCCAGATTAAATATTCTTGACCTGCTGTAATACGGTGGGAGAACTGACTTTTACTGGTTTTGCATTTTATTCGCAATGTTGCGGTTAGTAAGAGTCGCCACCGACTTTTCTTTTATCCAACAAAGGAAAGGGTGAAAAGAACAGGAAAGACCTTTTGAGATTATTTTCTAAGTAAGGGAGGTAGGTTATGGAAAGGGAAGGTGT
The DNA here is from genome assembly GCA_948472305.1 of Vicia faba. Classification (NCBI taxonomy): domain Eukaryota; kingdom Viridiplantae; phylum Streptophyta; class Magnoliopsida; order Fabales; family Fabaceae; genus Vicia; species Vicia faba. Next base: position 440,624,994 of record OX451739.1, on the reverse strand, counting down.
TATCACCCTTTCCATCCATAGTTATCTACGGGCTCTTGGTTGCTAGCTCACTTTGAAAATTCTTTTTTGTGTAGTGTGTTTTGAAGATATTTTTAAAAGACACCTTAGTGCGGCAAACTTTGTAATGCTTCTCGTTTCGGCGAGAACATATACAAAGTGTTTTTTGTCTTTGAAAATATTTAGAAAAGAGTTTGTGTATGTGTGAAAAAAATGTTTTTGATTATTTTCACGAGCAACCAACTAGGAGCTATCTACCTACTCGAAACGTTTGTTCTTTTCCTCTTTTCCTTTAGACAGCGCTATCCTACTATTAATGAGTAGGTATCCCTATCGCTAGATTTTTGAGGGACATGCGAAGGTCATCGTACAGTAACAAAATCAACTAGTAAGATACTTTAGTAAATACCCTAAGGTTTTAAGATCATATAACGAGGCAACGTCGAAAGGGTCATCGAGGGACTTATGATCTTTAAACCAAAGAGTCACCACTAAAATATCTTACGTTCGAGAGTCGTGACTGTTTATTTTGAAGGTAACAAGTGGAGATACCCTAAAGGTGCGCGTGTGCGAGTGTGTTATGTTTTAGTTATTTATCTTTGGAGGTTAAGTTTGCTACCGTTTGCTTTTATCTTGTCATACAAGCCTATTAGCATACATCTAACATTTAATATCAGTATGAAAATAAAGATGTGGGAATTTAAATCTACACTATTACAAGGCTTTGGGGAGGGGGGAATTACAAATCAAATGGGGAAATAAAATTAAAGTCCTAAATTTACAGTTATTACATCCTTTCGTGATTACATCAATATGAAAGAATAAAAATGTGAAATTTAAAATAAGCGCGCGAAGATGGAAAGCGAAGTAAAAACCCTAAAACTCCTAAACACTTAGAATATTTTTGTTGTTTTTATTTGTTTTAAGAAAATACTTAAATTAAACTAAATCTAATCTTAATTAAATAAATAAAAAAGGAAGTGATTATTAATTGAAATTAAATTTAATCAAGAAAGAAAACTAATTCTAATATTTTTGGTATTTTTATTTGAGAAAAAAATTTGAAGTGATTAAACTTAGTTCTAATTGATTTTAAATTAATCAAAATAATTAAATTAATTAACTTTAATTCACCAAAATTAAATTAATTAGGAAAATCATAAATCTATCATTTTTGTGATTTTTTTATTTTTATCAAAAAAATAAAACTGGTTTTAAAAATAATATAGAACAATTAAATACATAAATCTAAAATAAAGAAATTAGAAAATGGGCCTGATGTGAGAAGCATCTGGGGGGTATGCATCTGGAATTTCGTTTTAGGCCCAATAAGAGAAACCCCAGGGTCCTGCGCGAAATCCAATAGTGCTGCCTCCTGTGAGGCCCATCACGAACTCCAAGATCTGGAGTGTTAGATCTAATATTGTGATGATCTGATGATGGTGACAATATGTCAATGCATGGTGCATGCGCTTACCCCTGGAACACTTGATCTGCAAGCAAAAATTAGAAAAATAAATAGGCAAGAGGCAGGGATCGAACCCCTGCCCTTGCCCATAACAACACCTTTACACACGCTGCATCTACCGCTGGGCCATTCAAATCAATTGTGAATATAACAAAACAAAAATAATATAATGAGAACTCAGTTAGATTTCCAGATTTTCAAACGCGCGCTAGAAGATTCAAGCATACCAATTGGGTGATAACATTTGGGCCATCGGAGTCAATGAAAGTCAAAGTTGTCGGAGTCAAACTCCGGTCACCTTCTCTGATCAACCCAAAAATCTAAACCTGCAAAAACAAGAGATTTGTGAATGGTAAAAGAACCTATCCTACATAAAATCGAACCCTGAGTCTGATTTTGGCCTTAAATTGGTCTGGGAGCGACTGTATCATGAGGTACGAACCAAATAGAACTTTATGCCATAATCATGGTGTTTCATTATCCATGCATTCGAACTTGCAAACAATAGGTCAAAACAAATCTAAACATGTTCATGAGCACGTGTGTATGCATAAAATCAATTGAAATTGCATGAATAAAGATTTTGAATTTTATGAAAACTACCAAACCGGTTCCACTTGGTATGGTCGTTTTGGACGTAGATCTGCTTCAGGGAGGGTTAGGGTAGGTTCTTGGGACCTTCAGGAAATGGATAGGGCACTTGGTTTGGTCTAGAAGCGGCTGGATTGTGCAATCTAGACTTGCACTCTTTGAAAAAAATTGAACACTTTAGGGCAATATTGAGGCAGCAGCTCGTGTCCTTTTGAGGTGTGAAGCTTGTATTTATATGTGGTATCAATTTAGGTCAACAAAGATGGAAAGGGATCATTGATTTCTAATGGTTATCAAAACCAGATCAAATATCTTTACAAACTTTCCAATTTTGGAGATTCTTTCTCAAACTTGATTTCTCACGCCTTCTTGTACAGCTAGCAAGATTTTTGGGCTTCAAACTTAGTCCAACACCAATCACACGCCTTGGCCCATTAATTTACCATTTGTTTTTTTATTTGCATTAAATGAATAAAAATTCAAATAAATAAAAATAAAAATCGCAATAGTATATAAATAGGTTTATAGGTCTTTGGGTATGTCATAAACATGCTTGAACCCCAAAAAATAGGTCCATTAACTTAAAGATGAATTTTTGCTCAAAGGTGACTTCTTGCATTTTCACCAATTTCCCAATTTGCACTAGTCATAACTTGCTCAATTTTCATCTTTTGAAGATGATCTTGGGCTTTTTGGAAAGCTCAAGATGTCCCCTACATTCTCTCTTTTGATCATTTTTTGCATTTGGATAATTTATCTTGATGTAACTTGTCTTGACAAAAAATGCCTTTTTGTTGATTTTCAAAAAGACCTGTAATGTATTGGCTCATATCTTTCCAATTATGCATTTTTTGGATTTGAGAATGAAAACAAAGTTGTAGAGGATTGGATTATTTTCAAAACAAGCTTTGGTTGGGGCAAAATGAATGAAGCATTTGAAAGTTATGCCTGGTCAAAGTTCAGTTGACTTTTCCTATGAAACCCTAATTTAGTAACTTTTGTTTCTTGATGATTTGAGGGCATTCCTTGAGGAATAATGATCAACCCTTGATCAAATGATGAATATTACTTAAAAATGTTGATGTTGACAAAAAATATTGAAGTTTGACTATATGTTGACCACAATTGACTTTTGACCTAATATAGCTGATTTTGAGTCATCTAAGCAATTGACTGAGCAAACTTGTGATGCAAAGCATGAAATTTTGCATGAGAATTCTTGAGGACATATTAGGAATCATGGAAATCACTTGGGGCTTTTGAAACCCAAACTTATTTGTGAAAAGTAAAACCCTAGTTGAAAATCCATTGCTTAGGAGAAGAATTTGTCTGGTTAATTCTTGGTCAACCTTGAACATTTTAGGATCTCTAGGAGTATGTTTTGAATAAATTGAGAGGGAAAATTTTGGGGTACAACAACTGCCCCTATTCAATCTTCTTAAACCTGAATATTTAGATTGGCTTGTCTACCTTTCGTGATTTGAAGGTGGAAGATGATTGAACACTAGAGTGCCTAGAAATTTGTGCTTGCCGGTGCACAGAGTAACATTGTCGGTTGACGGTATGCTTGAATGGGATTAAAATATGGAATTCAGAGAGATGACTTAGAGTCGTCGGAGATGAGCTTATAGATTCCATCCAAAGTAACTATTAACTTTAAACTGGAAAAAGCATCAGAATAAACCTACAATTGGTTTAATCTGAGCCAAAAAATGTTTCTTTCGTCTTTAACTGGAAGAAGTATCAGAATAAATCTTTGGTTGATTTAATCTAAGCCAGGAAAAGGTCTACTGGAAGAAGTATTAGAATAAACCATTAGTCGATTTAATTTGAGCCAGCAACTATCTACGACTGTCTTCAACTCGAATTAGTATCAGAATAAATCTTTGATCAATTTAATCTGAGCCGAGGCCTCTGTTATCTTTAACTGGAAGAAGTATCAGAATAAATTATTGGTCGATTTAACCTGAGCTAGAAAAAGGTCTACTGGAAGAAGTATCAGAATAAACCATTAGTTTATTTAATCTGAGCCAACAGCTATTTATGCTTGTTTTTATCGGGGAGAAGTATTAGAATAAATCTTTGGTTGATTTAATCTGAGCCAGAAAATAACTTCAACTGGAAGAAGTATCAGAATAGATCTACACCTGATCTAAGCTGATCCAGAAGAATGTCCACTGGAAGAAGTATCAGAATATGTAGCGGTATCAATGTTTAAGACTAAGCCATTGGATTGACTTGACTTGTACAGATCAAAATAAAAATCGCCACCTCACTTTATTGTTTCCAAAGGAATGGGTAAAGAGCGAATAACCCAAGAGAGGGGAGAAAGATTCAAGGTAAGGGGGTTGGTTATACAAAGGGAAGGTATTAGCACCCTAAACATCTACGATACTCCGCAGGAACCTCTTTGTAAAATCTGTATATTTTGGCTATAAAATGTTGTATAAAAAATAGATGGTGGATGTGAGAAAAGAAATATATATTTTTTTATGATTTTTTGCACCTGCCGCGGTTGCGCACCTTTAGTGCCTACGTACCACGTTTCGTGCAATAGGAGATCAGAGTACACGTAGTTCCTCTTTAAAAAATTTAAAACACAAGTGTGTTGGTTAATTTTATGAGATAAGACATCATCGTCATTGTCCGTGTGGAAAACATACTTACTACCCACAATCATGAGAAAGGAGAATTTGCATCATCTCAAAGTGAAGGATATGGCTTGGATTTTAAAATCAACAATGCCTCACTCAATACCCAAGTTGAAAATATCTCACTTCACTGCATATTATAGAAGTATAGTTGTTTGCATCACTACAAGGATTGGCAAGAGTCTAATCTTTTGAGAAAGGTTTTAAAAAAAGAAGCCAAAGTGGCAAAATAGTTTGAAATGAGATTGATTGACTTTTAGTCTTCTCACAAAAAACAATGTCAAATTATTATTAAGTTGATTGAAGTTTGTTTATGAAAAGGTTTTGAAAATGCATGGACCTAAATCCAAGTTTATTATGAAAGTGGTTCAAGTTTAAAAACAAGAAGAGTTTTCAAAAGGAGGAAGAAGATTTTTGAAATTAAAGAAGGTGGGAGGAGAAGAAGAGACTATCCTAAAGCATAAAATAAAAAGCTAAGGATAAGAACTATCTAACCAACAATAAGCCAATACTTAACATTATGAGTCAAGATATAATTCTCATTCCTTGGATTGGAACCAAGCAAGCAAAGATGCTAGACCTCTTGAGAGAACTAAACTTCAAGTGTATTAAGTCTTCACAAAAAAATGGGCAGAGTAATGACTGTATATGGGTGAATTCCATATTACAAACAAGGTATGTAATCACAATAACCTACACACAAAGCAAACAAACAACCCAATGTCTTGAAGTAAATCTTAAGAACTCCAGACAAAATATCAACTAAAGTCACAAGGTCTCCAACATAGGCCAAGGTTTCTAATCCTAAGTTGAAGAAGTCCAATACTCCAAAATGCCAAGGATAGTAACCAAATAGTCCAAGTATAAATTGAACCTTTTTATGGTTCATGTTGATTATTAGGTGTTTTAAAATAGAAAAGAAAAGCTCAAGTGAGCAAAAATAAAAAGAACACGAATATAAATGCTCAAGTGACCAAAATAAAAATGGCATGAAATGTAATGCTTAAAGTAAAAGGTACATGAAGCATAACAATAAAAGCATAAAGTAAAAGCAATTTAATAATTAGTGGTTAGTTGGATGACCATCTTGAAACTTACATTTGGAACTCATTAGAGGATTGGTAGTGCCAAAGCCTCCACACAACAAGTTGCATTTTCTTTTTGTCAAGTATATCATCCATTTGGAATCCTCACAATTACCATTTAATGATCAATGATGTTTAAGTGATCCGCGTTGACCAAAAGTGATGTAGATCCATTAGAAGATTGGTAGAACTAAAGCCTCCACATAATGAATCTCAAGGTTATTGGATCAAAGAGATCAAATTAACATGCGCGGGCTTGCAAGCATAGGTTTGGGCCATGAATGATCATTTATTCGAATCGGGACAAAATTTAGTGCTATGTTAAGCAATCGTAAGTGGACTTATATAGAAGTCGCACCTATTTTAAGGCTGGTCAATAGCAATCTATGCACCATTTATTTTGAGATATGATATAGAGATCATGCTCCAATAAAACTTAGTGCAATAGGGATGAGATGAAAAAGGGTGGGAAAGAATATACAACCACATTTGAATTAAATTTTAATCAAACTATTATTAAAATCATTCATCTATTTTTATGGAGTTAAACTCAACACCATGGATCCAATGATGTTAACAAAGTTCATGATGAAAAATTCAACCCAAGATCAGGCAGAAAATAATCACAAAATAATATTGCATTTAATATATACATTAAAAAGGTTCTAAAATGTTTTTTTTAAAATAGAAATAAAAGAGAAAAATATCAATTATACTCAAATTAATCAAGAAATATTAAGTAAGACCATAGAAAAATCAGAAAAGGACTCAAGTATTTCTATAAATTTTTTTGGTAATTTTTAAAAGTCAGAAACTATTTTAAAACTAATTAAAATTGTTCAAACAAATATAAAATAGATCAAAAATAGTAACCATCAATATAAAATTCCATAAAATTTTCAAAAAGGCCAGAAATATGTAAAATGATATTAATGAATTTTTTTTAGAATTAAAAAATGTCAGAAAGTATTTTTTAAAGTAATTAAAACAAAGCAAACAATGCAAAAAAATATAAAAAATATCAAATTTCAAAATAAAAATGTGAAAAAATAGTCATGAGATCAGAAATAATTAAAAGTATTTTTATGAAGTTTTTCATAATTTTTGGATAAAAAATAAAAGAGTTATGAATTTTTGAAAATTAAATCAATTAAAATATAAAATCTGAAAATAAAATAAAACCAAAAATATGTGGGCCATCAGATGATAGTCAAAACGTGTTAGTAAGCTAATCCAATGGACCAGACACACTATGCTTCATATGAACCTTAGTAAGATATGCATAGGATCAGAAAAAGGGCAACCAATAAAATTAAAACGTTTGGCACGCTATCATTAGTTGAGACGAGACATGCCATTGTCTTTAACCTCCAACCACCCTACAATGGAGATTTTGTGAGATTCTTCAAATGGAAAAATCAGGATCCCAGACTAGTATCATTGGATTCGTCTCTTCAAGAAGATCCTAACACCACCATCGCGCCAAATTTATATAAGGTATGCAAAGAGATATGAATCAAAAACCCAGAAAATAGAGAGCACCTTTAGTTTAAGATTTCTCTCTCAATTCTCAATGGATTTAAAAATTGTAAGAAGCACAAGAGTCAGGAGAAGGAGTAGAACAGGTTATTGCTTTATTTGGATCCAAATGGTGGAGAATTCTACCTTTTCGAAGTTCAAGAAAGAAGCTCTGAAACTGGACTTCTGTAGCTTAAATTATGGCTCGTTTTGCTTGGTTTAATTGATGGAGAGTTTGTATGATGCTTAAGGAAGATGAATGTGCCAAGAATTTTGGAAGAAAAGGTTTGAATCTCAGAAACTGATTTCAAAAATTTGAAGTTCGTGTGAGGTTTTGACAGAGTGTATTTAGCTCTCTTAGCTTGAGGAAATGAATGGGGGATGACCCTCTATTTATAGGAAATCAAATGGAATGTTCAAGCATGTGAAATGATGAAGTTTGGAGGGAAATCGTGTGGACCTGGTACACGAGCAAGGTGTGATCTGTTTTGCATCAAAACTCATCCAATCCTTACATTTTAAGGCTCTAATCCACTTTGGCAACTTGGTTAAACATGTTTAGATCACAAACGCATGTTAATTTGATGTTTAGAAGCCAAAACATGAATTTCAATTTCTGACTTATGAAGAAACTTCAGTTCCAAGTTGCCAAGTTCAATCTAATGGCATTCTCAGCTCGAGGGGTCTTAAGGCATGGTTCTTGATGCTTTATAAATATGAGGTTACAAGCTTTGCAATGGAAAAAGAATGGAATCAAATGGATGCTTGAGCTGAAAGTTGCATTGAGTCAAAGTTGGGGAAAAAAGGTTGACTTTCCATACTTAGAAATATTTCAAATTTTTATTCAAAGTGACTGTGATACGGTGGGTGAACTGACTTGGGTTTTGCGTTTGTGTTTGCAAATGTTTTGGTTTAGCAAGAGTCGCCACCGACTTTTTATTTTATCCAAAGGAAAGGTCAAAAAGCACAGGAAAGACCTTTGAGATGTTTTCTTGGGTTCGGGGAGTAGATTATAGAAAGGGAAGGTATTAGCACCCTTTCTATCCATGGTTATCCATGGGCTCTTAGTTACTTGCTTAGATCACTTGCTTTGCTTTTCAATTGTTTGAAATTGTGCTCTTCAATTGTTTGAAATGGTGCTTTGTGTGTGATTTTGAAAGATGTTTTGAAAAGAGGCCATCATTGTGGCAACCTTTGTAATGATTCTTGTTTTAATGTATACAAAGGTGTTTTTTGTCTTTTGAAAAGTTTTCAATGTTTGAAAGTAGAGTTTTGAAATTGTGTTGTGAAGTGTGTTTTGAAAAGTAGCAAGGAGGTTTTTTGCAAGTTTGATCAAGTAACTAAGAGTTATCTACCCTATTTTACTCAAAGATCTTTCTTATGTTTTTTTTAACCCTTTTAACAGTGTTGTTTCACCATTGTATTTGGTGAACAACCTTGTGTTAGGTTGTTAACGAGACAGGCGCGGGTCATCGTATAGACCATGATTAGCAATTTGGCAAAGTATCTCAGCATTTTTTTGAGGGACTAAGATCATTTTTGTAAGGCAACTTTGAATAGCGTCATCGAGGGGCTATGATCTTTTGATTTTGTTTGTTTTACCAAGATACTTTGCATGCGTAACCTGGCCATTTTAAATTTAGGCAACCAAGTGGAGATACCTTAAGGGGTGTTTATGTGCAAGTGTGTTTTATTGCATACAAGAGTTTATCTTTGAATTAGGATTTTCTATTTCATCGATTTTATCTTGCCATACACATCCTAATTACTAACATTTATATTTGAAAGCAATAAAAAGCGGAAATGTAAAATCCTACGCTATTACAGCAATTAGGGGATGGGGATACATATTTGTACATGGGGTGGTTCAACGAGAAAAATAGATAAGAAAAGAAAATAACAAAGGCAAGATATAGAGAAAGAGAGAGAGAGCCAGCGCGCTGCTGAGAAGAAGTCAGAAGTTTTGACTCAGGCCTGTTGCCAGAATATCAACCTTTTAGTGAAACTCTATGAGTCAGAACTTCTGACTCTGGCACCTGCAAAATAGAAACCTGTTAGTGGGAAAATCAGAAGTTCTGACCCCCATGCGCTGCAAGACAAAAGTTTATTAGTGGGGAAATCAGAAGTTATGATCATGCTGGAAATACAATAACTTTCAGAAGTTCTGATATTATTGACAGCAAAATAGGCTTCAGATATGCTAACGTCAAAGTCAGCACTTGGCTTCTCCCTGTGCTAGCCAGAACATCTGCAATTTTGTTATTTTTTCATAAAACAGAAAACATGTTTTGGGACAACTTCAGCAAATGTCAAAGTGTTTCAGGAGACAGAACCAACAAGGTCACAGGAAGGTTCTACATTGATTCACTTCCTACTTAAACATTCTGAGGTATGAAAATCCTCAGAATGCAAATAGCAGCAACATGATATTTACATTATATTTATTAAGCATGCAAAGCTGATGATGCTTAGCAGCGTGATGAAGGTCAGCAGGTGCTTACCTGGCTGTTGAAAAAGTCTGTGAGTGGGAGCTAGCTTTTAGCTCTAATGGTGTTCTGGACAGGTTCCTTTTTTAAAGGGGGTGGATGGAGAGTATATATGGTCAGAAACTATAGGGGCGTCTTACTTTAATCAAGAAGCAAATTGGGTACAAATGAGGTTTTGAGGCAGGAGATTCAAAGTTGTGTTTGAGGCTCTTGAAACACTAAGATTTTTGACAAAGTTTCAAAGTATTTTCTTGCTAAAAATTTATGTTTCTCTTCTAGCAATTTTTTCCTGGTTTTGGACCGCTCCTTTTTAGTGGTCAATGGCGCTCTATTTATAGGCAAAGTTTTTGTGGATTTTTGAACGTTAAAGGCGCCAATATTATTAACTTGTTTTTTTTAAAGAAGTTCATGAGAAGTTGTGATAATGGACAACTTTCCAGCCTAGGCTGGAACAGCAGGCAAGGATTGAGGAGAAGCGGCCTCTATAGGTGGAAGGTGGCGCATAGACCCATGCCTAAACCTACATAAAGGTGTTTACCAAGCCACACGTGGAGAGACCCCTTGGATGAATGTTCAGGAGTGGTTGGGAGCATTAATGAGCATTAAATGGTGATGAGATTTATCAATATCATAAATCTTGTAATAAGAGATTTTGCATCATTACCTAAAACCTGAACCAGCAGTTCTGCTTTACCAAAAACAACGTAAACCAAGCTCTGACCTTGGCCTCTTGTTGTCTCTGCAAATTCTGAGGATTCTCCTGACTTTCTAGCACGTTCCTTGGATTTGCTTCTGGAAATCCTGGACTTAGAGGTTCTGTGTCAGTGTAACACCCACTCTTCTGACCCTTTCGTCTTCTGATTCCAGCATGTTTTGAAGGAGCCTTCAGACTTCTTTGCTTTCTTTGCATTCCTCTAGCAAACTCTGGCTGAACTTGCATAACTGCTGAAAGATCCATGTTCTGCTTGAAGATTACGTGTTGAACCACCTTTACAACCTCTAACTGAGTTGATGTAGCTGCTGAAGAGCCAACTTCTGACTGCATTGAGCCAAGCTTGCAACTTCTGACCGTTTTTGTCTGGAGGTTGGTTCAGAAGTTCTGAAGTGCTATTTTCTTCTTAAACACCCATTTTTAGAGAAAAATTCCAAATGTCTAGAATTTAATTTTTCCAAGGTAAAAGCTTTGCCTTTAGAGCTTGTGTGATCATTTTGCTCTTTTAAATGGTTTGCTTGGGAAGAAATGATAATTCAGGACTTGGATTTGTTTAAGAGAAACTCTGAGAATCCAGGATGATTTCCTGAAGAATGAGAGGGCAAATTTTGGGGTATAACAGCTGCCCCTATTCAATCTTCTTGAACCTGAAGAGTTAGATTGGCAAGTTTGCCTTTCGCGACTCAAAGGTAAAAGAGGATTGGACACTAGAGTGCCCGTAAATTTGCACTTGTCCAAAGCATAGTTGAGGGAATGGGCTTAAAGATGCCATTTGGAGATGGTAGAATCTTGTTGGAGATGGGCTTAAAGATGCCATCCAAGAATCTTTGTTAAATTGAAATGTTGTAGGTCAAAAGAATGAGTATCAAAATGGTATCCGTATCTGGAATGCACTTGAACTGTATCTGGAGACTGAATTTGTATGGGCAAAAGAAAGGCGTCCGTGTCTAGGGCGTATCTGAGTTGTGACTGTGTTTGAATGTAGAATGAATATCAGAATGACTGCCGTGTCTGAAGTGTATCTGTATTGTATCCGGATAACAGAGGAATATCTGTGTATGGAGCAACTGTGTGCTGGGGATAAAATCTGAATGAGTGACAGAATGGAAACCGTGTCTGGAGCGTATTTGGACTGTATCTGAAGTTGAGATCTGTATGAGTAGAAGAATGACTTCCGTGTCTGGAGTGTATCTGTACTGTAACTGGAGTTGAGATTTGTATGAGTAGCAGAATGACTTCCGTGTCTGGAGTGTATCTGTACTGTAACTGGAGTTGAGATCTGTATGAGTAGCAGAATGACTTCCGTGTCTGGAGTGTATCTGTACTGTAACTGGGATCTGAATGAATGGCAGAATGGAAACCGTGTCTGGAGCGTATCTAGACTGTATCTGAAGTTGAGATCTGTATGAGTAGCAGAATGACTTCTGTGTCTGGAGTGTATCTGAAACTGTAACTGGGATCTGAATAAGTGACAGAATGGCAACCATGGCGACTGCACTGAGGGAATCAAACTGCTGATGTAAGGGTCAGAATGGTATCCGTGTCTGGAATGCATTTGAACTTGAGTTATGATAATTGAATCTGAATGAGAGATAGAATGGCTGCCGTGTCTGGAGCGTATCTAGTCGGTATCGGATTGCCGAAGCTTGAATGAATAGTAGAATGATCGTCGTGTCTGGGGTGTATCTGTATTGTATCTGAATAATTGTTAATGATAGTCTTTTGATCTCATCCTGAAAAGGATAAAATGTTAGCTAAACACAAAGTTATGTTGCATGATATGCATGATGCAATGAACTGTATTTCATCAATGTTTATGATATATGAATGTAATGGTTATGCATGTAAGCTGAGTAGCCGTCTTACTGAGGAAGATAAATCCTGGTAGCTTGAGATAACAGAATCTTTGACTGCTGGCGGGGAAAATAAATCCATGATCGAAGCTGGGGATTCCAAAAATCTTTGATTACTGAAGATGAGAAACCCTTGCTGACTACTGACTGCTTGGGGAATAAGGAAAACTTTGAAAATCTCTACTGGGAAGTTAAATCCTGGGAGACTTCTGCTGGAGAAAGGAGACTGAGAATCTTCAATCTGTTGGGAAATATCTCTGTGGGGAGAATGTTCACTATTCCGGTTCCGCTGGAGACAGGATTTTCAGGGTTTTTGGGCTCCACTGGGAATCTTGAAACTTGACTCTGAGGGGAATTAGGTTTTGGAATACACTGGTTCTGCTAAGGATCTTGAAGCTTAACTCCGCTGGGGAAATATACTCCAAATTTAGCCTTGTTGAGGATCTGAATGACATACTGCAGGGGATTTCTTCTGGAATAGCCTAAATACGTTTTCCTATACTTTCGACCTATCAGTAACTATTCTTTCTCTATTCGTTTTATTTGTAAGCAATGATTATGTTCAAATGCATATGCCTATTTAACAAAACATTGGACGTTTTCAAAATAAACATAAGTGTAAAAAGAAAAGAACGGCAAGCAGATTTCTGCACTCGGAAGTGTCTTTGTATTAACGTTTGTGAGTATATTTGTACAAAGGAGACAGACATTCCAGTAAGAGAATGTTGTAGTAGAAAAATTGAAAAATTTTATAGAAAAGAAAGATGGCTATGTGTAACAATTCCATGGGATTCCCATTCTGTTATGGCCTTCACAACTCGGAATATCTTGTCCATTCGTTGCTTTGTCTGCCGATGACTATGTTGATCAGAAGCTCGGAGCTTGTTGATGAAGAGATTATTCTTAAATCCGACGAGACACAGTCATACGCTTTAATTCCCTAACTTTTGCCTGAATCGCCCTTTCGGGTTTTCGATCCATCGGGAAACCCTTTTTTGCCCAAGTCTCCCTTTTGGGTTTTCAACTTGCCGGGTGTACAGATTTTTTTGTTTTTATCCCTAATTTTTGCCTGAACCGCCCTTTCGGGTTTTCGGTTCACCGGGATACCCAATTTTGCCCAAGTCGCCCTTTCGGGTTTTCAACTTGCCGGGTTGTTTTATGCGTAGTATTTTTTGACTATGTCTGCATTCACAGGGTGCGGTAAGTCATCGCCATCCATGGTGGTCAGAATCATCTCCCCACCAGAAAAGATGCTCTTAATCACAAATGGTCCTTCGTAAGTAGGAGTCCATTTTCCCCTGGGATCACTTTGCGGCAAGATGATCCGCTTGATTACAAGATCTCCGACTTGATATATCTGACGCCTGACTTTCTTGTTAAAAGCCTTGATCATCCGTCTTTGATACGTCTGACCATGACAAACAACAGTAAGTCGCTTCTCGTCGATCAAATTGAGTTGATCAAGTCGGGTCTGAATCCAATCGTCTTCACTCAAACCAGCATCCTTCATAATCCTTAAAGAAGGGATTTGAACTTCCACAGGTAGGACAACTTCCATGCCATATACCAAAGAGAATGGGGTTGCCCCTGTTGAAGTATGTGCCGTGGTACGATATCCATGCAGAACAAAATGTAACATCTCATGCCAGTCTTTGTAGGTAACCGTCATTTTTTGAATGATCTTCTTGATATTTTTGTTCGCGGCTTCAACAACATCGTTCATCTTCGACCGATAGGGAGATGAGTTGTGATGATAAATCTTGAACTGCTCGCATAGAGCGGTGATCATAGTATTGTTCAGATTTGTACCATTATCTGTGATGATCCTGTCGGGGACACCATACCGGCATATGAGATTCTTCTTGATGAAGTGGGCAACCACATTCTTTGTAACTGAGGCATAGGAAGCTGCTTCGACCCACTTGGTAAAATAATTAATAGCGACCAGGATGAAGCGGTGTCCATTGGAGGTTGTAGGCTTGATCTCCCCAATCATGTCAATGCCCCATATTGCGAATGGCCAAAGAGCTGTCAGGACGTTGAGAGGAACAGGAGGAATATGTACTTTGTCGGCGTAAACTTGGCATTTGTGGCTAGTACGGGAATGTCGATGACAATCAGCTTCCATGGTAGACCAGTAGTAGCCTTCCCTTAGAATCTTCTTAGCCATTGTATGTCCGCTCAAGTGGGTGCCGAATGTGCCACTGTGTATTTCAGTCATGATCAACTCCGCTTCAGCTTTGTCCACACATCGAAGTAAAACACAATCATGGCTGCGTTTATAAAGGATGCCATTGCTTAGAAAGAACTTGGAAGCAAATCTCCTTAATAACTTTTTGTCATTGACGGAAGCTCCTTCGGGATATTTTCTAGTCTGGAGGTACCTTTTGATTTCATGAAACCAGGGTCATTCCACTACTTCTTCGGTATTAATCTCATGACAGTGCGCAGGTTCTTCCATTCGCTCGATGGTAATTTGGGGAGCCTCGTTATCCCAGTTGAGTTTAAACATGGAAGACATTGTAGCCAGAGCATCTGCTAGCTGATTTTCTTCTCGCGGGAAGTGCTCGAAAGTAATCTGCTTGAAATGAGGCAACAAAGTCAGGACATGTTCTTTGTATGGGATAAGATTAGGATGTTTGGTGTCCCACTCTCCTTTGACTTGACTGATAACCAAAGCCAAGTCCCCAAATACGACCAAAGATTTGATTCCCAAGTCTATAGAAGCCTTGAGACCAAAGATGCAAGCTTCATATTCGGCCATGTTGTCGGTACAGCTGAAACAAAGTCGGGAAGTTAAAGGTGTATGGAAACCTTCTGGGGAGATGAGTACCACGCTGATACCGTTGCCAAATGCATTTGAAGCACCATCAAAGTACAGGGACCATCGGGATCCTTGTTCAGGTCCGTCATACGGTCCGTTACCTTCGATGTTGTCCAAAGTCATGATGTCCTCGTCAGGGAAGTCGAATCTCATAGATTGATAATCTTCGACGGCTTGATGAGCTAGATGGTCAGCTAGTACACTCTCTTTTATAGCTTTTTGGGTAGTATACTGGATGTCATATTCAGTCAGGATCATCTGCCATCTAGCGATTCTTCCAGATAAAGCAGGCTTTTCGAAGATATATTTGATCGGGTCTATCTTGGAAATCAGCAAAGTGGTATGAGTCAACATATACTGCCTTAGTCGGCGAGCATCCCATACCAAAGCACAACAAGTTTTCTCAAGCAGTGAGTAGAGAGTCTCACAGTCGGTAAACTTTTTGCTAAGGTAATAAATGGCATGCTCTTTTCGACCAGACTCGTCATGTTGGCCCAATACGCACCCCATTGAGTTATCCAAAACAGTTAGATACATGATCAGCGGCCTTCCTTCGACGGGTGGCATCAGGATAGGAGGTTCTAGCAAATAATCCTTGATCTTATCAAAAGCAATTTGACAATCATTGTTCCATTCAACTACCTGATCTTTCTTTAACAGTTTGAAAATTGGCTCACAGGTAGATGTCAGGTGAGAGATGAACCTCGCAATATAGTTCAAGCGTCCCAAGAATCCTCTAACCTCCTTTTCAATGCAGGGGCAGGCATTTCTTGTATAGCTTTTACTCTGGCTGGATCAACCTCAATGCCCTTGTTGCTGACAATAAATCGCAGAAGTTTACCAGACCTAACTCCAAAAGTGCACTTGCTTGGGTTCATTCTGAGTTTATACTCTTTCAACCTGGAAAACAGCTTCTGCAAAATACTCAATGTGTTCTTCTTCTGTTTGTGATCGAGCTATCATGTCATCTACGTAAACTTCGATCTCATGATGTATCATATCATGAAACAAAGCTACCATGGCGCGCTGATAGGTTTCCCCTGCGTTCTTCAGTCCGAGCGGCATCACCTTGTAGCAGAAGGTACCCCATTGTGTGACAAAGGTAGTTTTCTCCATGTCCTCGGGGGCCATTTTAATCTGGTTGTAGCCCGAGAATCCGTCCATGAAGGAAAAAACCTTGTGCTGAGTTGTGTTGTCAACCAAAATATCGATATGTGGCAGCGGAAAATCATCTTTAGGGCTAGCCCTGTTCAAATCTCGATAGTCCACACACATTCTGACCTTGCCGTCCTTTTTGGGTATGAGCACAATGTTAGCAACCCATTGTGGATAGGTTGTAACAGTCAGAAAGCCGGCGTTGAATTGCTTCATTACTTTAGCCTTAATCTTCTCAGACATGTCAGGTCTCATTCGGTGAACCTTTTGCTTGATCGGTGGACAGTCTTCTCTTGTAGGGAGACGGTGAACCACGATATCTGTGTCTAACCCTGGCATGTCTTTATATGACCAAGCGAAGATTTCAACGTATTCATTCAACAACTGCACTAAGCGCTCCTTGAAACCCGGTTCCAAGTTGGCACCCACTTTCACTTCTTTCCTGTCCTCCTCTGTCCCTAAGTTGATGGTTTCTAACAACTCTTCATGAGGCAGAATAGCCCCCTCTTCTTGCTGTAGAAGTCTGGCTAACTCTCCCGGCACTTCACAATCTTCGTCAACTTCGTACTCAGCGTGATTGACCAAATCTTCAGAGTTATCGAAGGCTAAAACAGAATAGTCACCCATGGAATCCGGAGTGGATGGGTACCTGCATTTGTGAGTGTGGGTGTGTGTAAGGGATAACCATCCTTAAACAAACAAAAATGCAAAAAGGAAAGAAAATGAACAGTTTATAGATGAAAAACGTCCAATGATTCATTAAAACATGGCATATGATTATGAAGGAAATCAAACCCTTACAAATGGACCTACATGCCCCGGGTAAGGCATGAGGCGAAAATAGTGTGCGAATTGTTTTAGTTATTACAGCCCATAAAAATGGGAAATTGTTCAAAGATGAAATTACTGGTTGATAAAGGTGATAGGAACGAAATCCTTTGCTTCCCAATTGCTCAAACCCCCTTCGACAGTCGGAAAGATCCAGTCTTCAAAGTGGCTCTCCTCATCTTCATCCTCTACAGAATTGATTCCGTGGTGAGAAATCTTGACAGGTGATCTTCCAATCTTAGAACGATGCATAACCTTTTGTCCTGCAGCAGTAAATCCTAAACCAAACTTGTCCGTCTTATGGGGAAAGTCAGGAAATTGTCCCCATACTGTGCTCTTCCCCTCCTTAATCACAGCCTCTGCGTCCTTGAGAGATGCCATCTTAGCCACATGCTTAGGAATGATAGGTACCTCAACCGTTTTCTTCGCAACTGCTACCTCGAGAGAAACTTCCTCAAAATGTTGAAAAGGCGTTTCGATGAACTCGCCATCTAACTCCACATATCGAAAGGAATTGAGGTGACTAATCATGTACTCTTCCTCGCCATGCACGATTATGATTTTACCCTTAACAGGATATTTCAGCATCTGGTGCAAAGAGGATGTAACTGCCCCGACATAATGGATCCACGGTCTCCCCAACAGACATGAGTATGACATACGGATGTCCATCACGTAGAAGGTGGAGTTAAACACTTCGGTGCCTACCTTGATGGGAATATTAACATCTCCATGAACCATTCTTTTGGAACCATCGAAAGCTCTGACGACTATGTTACTAGGTTTGAGGGTGAAACCCTCGCAATCCAAACGATCTAAGGCCTTCTTTGGCAACACATTCAGGGAAGAACCAGTATCGACCAAGACATGGGCGAGGGTGGTTCCTCGGCATTCAACTGAAACATGTAACGCATTATTGTGTTTCCTTCCTTTGGGAGTTAAGTTAGTGTCGGAAAAGCCCAGGCCATTGTCAGCAGTAAGACTGGCCACACAATCCTGGAATTGGTCAGTCGAGGTCTCTTGGGGGACATGTTCCGTCTTCAAGAATTTAATCAGGGCCTTAGCATGGGCCTCTGAACAAAGCAGGAGAGCTAACATTGAAATTTTAGAAGGGGTCTGCCCTAATTGTTCCACAACGTCGTAGTCACTTTTTCTGATTATTTTAAGGATTTCATCCATCTCCTTCCGAGTGGTTTCGAGGACAACCACAACATGAGCCTTCGTCCTGACAGGAATTTCCAGTATCCCCTTACCTTTGTCGGTATTATCAGCGGATGGTCTTTCTTCAGGAGTGTTTAAATCTTCGATCACTGGGCCTTGCACAGAGGGTCCAACAGGTGCAGAAGCTTTTAAGGGTCCGAAGACTGCTCGGGGAGGATCAATCTCCGGAGAAAAGATCTGGCTACTGCGGGTGATCTTGCTTGTACCCGCGATGTTCCCTATATCAGGGTCTTCTTTAGAGATTTCTTGGACTGTTTCGATTTGTTTGATACCATGGTAGAAGATTTCTCCCCCATAGTTCCACGGTATCATTTTGCTTGATTGGTACGGGACGGGTCTCGACATAGTGATCTTGAGAGGTATACATTCAGAGTTGGGTGTAATCCTGATAGGCATTTTGCAAGCCTTGGGAGGATCGTCGGAAATGGTTATGATGACAATATCATTGGTTGAGGTATCACAAGTATCAGGAGTAATTGTGTTAACAGGGGTTTTCTGGAAAAGTATTTCTTGAGTATCCATCAGGCGTTGGACACTCGACTTCAACATTGGACAATCACCTTGAATGTTCAAACAAAAATAGCAGTCTTCATCACATCCAGGAAAGATCCCGACCCAGTAACATGGAGGTTTTCCAAAACAGCATGCACATGTGGCCGTGCTTGGGCATTGGAGCGGATATAACATTGGGCTTCTTAGGAGCGTCAAATTCAACCTCTTTGGCGTCAATTAAATCCTGAATTTTGTTCTTGAGTGCCCAGCAATTATTGGTATCGTGCCCAATACTGTCGAAATGGTAAGCACACTTGGCTTTTGAGTTGTAGGATGGAGAAGTGGTATTTACATTCTTTGGCGCCTCTTTTAAATTAGCAAGATTCAACTTCAGGAGATGTGGAAGGATTTGAGCAGGTGTCATATTTACTGGGGTAAACTGTCGTGGTGGCCTTTGCTGATAAGTTCTGGGCTGATCATTCCTTGGTTGACTGTTTCTAAGCTGGTCTGATGCGGACTTCTGTATTAATACGGCCCCCACTGTTGGCCGACGTTCCCCTCTTTCCCGATTTTTCTGAGTGTATACAGCAGATGCTTCTTTCTTGGCTAGTGTTGTACCCCAAAATTTGCCCTCCCATATTCTTCAAGATTTGCCAAGACCAATCTCCAAATGATTCAAAATCTCTCAAGGGTTGCACAGTCCAATTGCCTCCTAACACAGTCAAAATTAGGGTTTTGGTTCTTGCAAAGAAATTGAGGTTTTCAAGGGTCCAATCAAGTCCCATGTGCCTACATACATTGTCAAACATCCATATGTCAAGTTTCAAGACTCACAGCATCAAGTTGCACAGTCAAAAGCCCTAATTGCTTCACAGTCAACTGCAGGGGCAAAATGGTCATTTGATAGTCAAAAGTTAAAATTTTTGGTCAACATCTTATTTTGAAACCACAATCATCATTTGATCAATTCTTGACCATGATTCCTCAAGCATGGCTCAAAAATCATCAAGGTGTCAAAAGTTTCTATTTTGGGACAGTTGAAAAGTCAACTACAAATTGACCAAGGCATAACTTTTTCATGGTTCCTCAGAAAAATCCCATCCAAATCTCATTTTGAAGGGGATGACATTTCCTACAACTCATATTCACATTCCAAGTCCAAGAAATACTCTCACAAAAAGTTATCAATTTCAACATTATAGGTCATTTTCAAAAGTCAACAAAAAGGTACTTTAAGTCAAAGACCATAACTTGAGATTGGTAAATCAAAATGACATGGGACAAAAGACATTGGTTAGAGGACTTCAAGACCTTTCCAAAATGTCAAAGAACATGTTCATAGCTTCAAAATTGAGCAAGATATGCATTGGAGAAATTGGGAAATTTTTGGGAACTTTCAAAAGTCAACTTTGCCTAAAACACTTCATTTTTGCTAATGGGCCTCAAATTCCTTCTTGAATCTTTACCCAAAGCTTATGCACGACCCATTGAACTTAAAATGATTTATTTTCTTATTTTTAATTAATTAATTGAATTTATATTAATATTAATTCATTTAATTGGTTTTAATTATAGGAAAATTAAAAAGATATGGTTTTTGGATCTTTTGTGAAGCAAATCAGATCAGGGCAAGCTGGCAAACTCGTTTCTCAATCAACAAGGCAAAATATCCATGATTGGCAAGGTTTCATGAAAGAAAAGATTGAAAAAAGATTTGATTGCCAATCACATATGCAAACTTGAATGCAATGGATTGTTGGGCTTAATTTTAACCTAATTCTCTTCACATACATATGATGAGTGAAACCCTATTCTTGGAGACGAAAAAACTGCCATAGAAAGCCATAACCACTTTGCAAAAATTCAAGAAAAACTTGAAAACTGAAATCAATATTGAAGGTGAATTCAAGGCCTAAAATTGTTTCCAATACATTGCTGACATTGCCAGGAAGCCATTGCAATCAAGAAGGAAGCTTAACACGCAAAGAATCGTTCATCACAAGTGACACGGTTTGCTTTATTTTCCAAATTTGCATATCATGATTCATGTGTTTTTGACCATTTTTTTGGATTGATTTATGTTAATAGGGACCTTATGAAGCTGTTGGTACAAACCAATTTGGTTATAGCCCTCTGAATCAAAATCCACCATGGATAAAATCTAGGGTTTAGAAGCTTGAAAATTAGGGCTTTCTTATTGAGGAAAAATCAGGCCTTGAGACATATACCATTAAACTCAGAAGCTCAAGACGAATTGAATGGACATATCGCGCCCTTTTTATATTATCCCTAACGCTAATCGCTATTATTCGTAGTTGTGTTTTGTGGGGGTTTAAAACCCCCGCTATCTTGTTGTGTTTTTTACAGGAAACGAAGAAGAAGACGTGTGTGGCTCAACGTGATTGGAGGGTTCAAATCCAGCGCGCGTTATTTTGTTTGATTGCCATAATGATTGTTTTTTTATATAATATTTGTTGTTCATTTATATTACAAAAGCGCTGGATAGCTCAGTTGGCAAAGGACGTGGCTTGCAAGTACTGGGACCTGGGTTCGATTCCCAGGTACCCCATATAATTGTTCTTATTTTGCTTAAAGCTTTCCAATGCAGCAATCATTCAGAGTTCCACCATGCACGCTCAACATAAGCTTGCCAAGTGGCCATGATGCTCAATCCAATGGCCACAGAGTGAAAACCATGATACTCCCAGTCAAACAGCATGCACGTGATCAGTGAAAAGTCAAACATGCTTGGTCTTTCTTGGGCCAGAATTACTGCAATCTCACCTCCACATGGGCCATCTAACCCCCTTGGTTTGCATAGTTTTATTTATTTTCTCTTCTTTTTTAATTCTTTTGATTGTTTAATAATTATCATTAATTCACAACAAATTAACTTTTCATCATAAAAATCAGGAAATCAAAAATTGTAAATTATTTTAATTAATTAATAATTTCACCATTAACTTATTTTTGTAAATAAATATTAAATAATTAACTTAGCTTAATTTAGGTTTATATTTTAATCTTTTTCTTAATAAATAAAAATTATATAGAATTAGGTTTTGACACTTTTAATCTTTTTTTTTCTTAATTAATTATTATTATTATTATCATTATTAATTATTATTATTTTGTACATAAACATGTAAATTAATTAATTAATAAATTAGGTCAACTTTGACATTTTCATTAATAATTAAAATAATCTAGAATTAGGGTTGTTTACTAACTTTTAAATTCTTTTCTTATTTTCATTAAATATAAAAAAACATTAAAAAAAACATTTTTTTTGGTAAATAATTAAATAATTAGATTTTGGTTTAATTTAATTTAATTTCAAACAAAAGGACAAAAAACTTTTAATTTCAAGCAAAGGGTCAAAACCCGAGGACGTCCTGATTTTAATTCTTTCGCGCGCGTTATTGCTTTATTTGATTATTATGTAACTGCTTCCGGAATGTAATAGTAATTAGGTTTATTGCTTTTATTTACTTTCCGCACTTTTATCAAAAACGGGTCTTTGTATTTTGGCGATGTATAGACCCGCGCCTTGTAATAGCGTAGCTTTTACCTTTCTGTATTTAATTTTCCGCACTCCTAACTGCTAAGTTGCATGAAAGAATGTATGTTAATTAAAAACAACTCGTAGCTCACGATTGCCTAATCCAAGATAAATATTAACATGAAAACAACACACAATGCACATGCCACTTCTAGGGTACGCTTCACCCGTTGCCTCGAAACGTGGTCGTCAAGTATAAGGTGTTTTAGCGGTCGCCCTTATGTCTAAGATCCAGTCGCCTCGAAACGGTTGCCTCGGATTAAAAAGGATCTAGGACATTAGGGTTACTTCTAAGGTGTCCTACTATTGCTTCGGTGACCACACTGTCCCTAAAATCGAATTGACCCGAACACCTCCAACGGTGGTGCTACCTACCTCTCAATGGTGGGATGGCACTACCTTAAGGACTTTTACAAAGCCTAATTCCTTAGGGTAGGTAGATGACTCGTGGGTACTTGCTCTCTTCAAAAAACAAACAAAACAACCTTTTCACACTGACACTTTCAAAAGTTTTCAAAACGAATTTTTCAAACACTCTTGAGGACAGATACAAGAGTCACTCAGAAATCTTTCAATACGAAACTTTTTTCAAAACCCACAAACACAAGAAAAGAAAAACATTTTAAAAACATAGTGAGCAAGTACCTAAGAGCCCGTGGATAACCACGGATAGAAAGGGTGCTAACACCTTCCCTTTCTATAAATCTACCTCCCGAACCGAGAGACATCTCGAATAAGGAATTTTGCTGTGCTTTTGTCCTTTCCATGTTGGAGAACATAAAATACGGTGGCGACTCTTGCTTACCGCGACATTTCGCGAACCAGCTTTAAACAGTCAGTTCTATTTCCACCGACACCAGAACTCGCGACTCTGCTGGGGAATTACTTAAAGTGAGGTGTACCTTAGGATAGATCATACTTGTGTTTTCAATTGCTTTGTTTTGTTTGCTTTATTATTGTGGGCATTGTATTGGAGCTTCATAGATCCTAACCCGGATCTGGGGTACCCTGTTTTAGGTAGCATAAGCTGTGAGAGACCTGTCCGGCGTAGACCGACACGGGTGAAGCAGTGGCTACGTTGGTGTGGCACCTTGGTCTGTACCGATATCCCTTGTGTTGCAACGAGGAGAATATGGGTCTTATGAGGGGTCATTAAGCACCAACCGACCTTAGAACCCTAATTTGACCCAACTTGGCCATAGAACAATAGCAGTATGCTACACCCATTGAGGCTAAACTCTCGCGATGGTTCTGGCTGCAAGAAAAGATTGCGACGCTGGAGTTATGACCGATTGAGGGTAGTCAGTGATATTGGGATCCTCTAGAACCCGGTTACTTTTGATAGGACATGTTTTGAGCCCACCAACTTCAAGAGGGTAGTACCCCGAACTTCATGCTGGCCTAAACTCTAAGGGCTGTCTTGTGTGACTTGTGTGCCTTATCATGTTTGCCTTTGTGAATATTTGTGGTGTGCTTTATCATAACATCATGCCATCATAACATTGCATGCATCCTGCATAAGGACTGACCTATTTCAAAGACAAGAGGGTTTCACCTTTGCTCTGTTTTGTAGGACATCATGATGCCTGTACGAAGGAACACTATCCGGCTTAATTTTGTTCACCCACCTGAGTTGCTTGAAGAATTGGTTAGCAGAATTCCAAACACCACTTCCTTCATCCAGAGGCATGGTTCTCTTCTCGGTTTAGTCACTGCAAAATGGGACCAACAACTGATGAGTGTCTTGACCCATTTTTATGATCCTTTGTATAATTGCTTCACCTTTCAAGACTTCCAGCTGGTCCCTACCCTGGAAGAATTCTCTGATTTTCTTGGTATCCCTATCTTGGATCAGACCCCCTTCACTGGTTGGGAAAAGACTCTTAGGCTTGAGGAGATTGCTGCAGCCCTTCCCTTGACCAACAAGGAGGTAATGGATAACTGGGTGACTAGAAGCAGAGTTAAGGGCTTCTTAGCCAAGTTCCTGATTGGTAAAGCTAACAGTTTCTGGAATGACTTGGACTTCAGGGCGTATGAAGACATTCTGGCTCTCTTAATCTATGGTCTAGTTTTGTTTCCTAATCCTGATAACTTCATCAACATCAATGCCATAAGGATCTTCATGTCTCGGAACCCTGTACCCACTCTCTTGGGTGATATCCTGCAACAACTCTACGCTCGTACTGCCCGAAGACGAGGAACTCTATGGTGTTGTACTCCTTTGTTAGTGAGGTGGTTTATTTCGCACCTCCCTAAGTTCGTGCTGAAGAACCAAGAAGGAAGAGGCTGGGCTCATAGGTTAATGTCTCTCACTGATAATGACATCATTTGGACTCTCAGAGGTTTGGATGAGGTAGCTGTTATTGATCGTTGTGGAGAATATCCTAATGTTCCTTTGATCGGTACCCAAGGAGGAATCTCGTATAATCCATGCCTAGCTCTCCGTCAGTTTGGAAGAGCCAGAAGAGCAGGGCCTCATGAGATGTTGGTGCCTCACATCAGTTTTGAGTTTCAGGTAGATAGTGACGAGCTGCGCCGTAGGTTCATCAAGGCTTGGGATAGAATTCACAAAGCTGACCCACATGAGTTGGGACCGAAGACTTCTCTACCTATGGAATCCTACTACATATGGGTCCGCATCCGTGCTCAGAAGTTAGGTATTCCATACGAAGCTGTCAGACCCATCATTCTTGAATTCCCTGATAGAGACGGGGTTCCTCCAACCGTTCTCCCTCCTCAGATACCTACTGATGTTGATACACTAAAGAGGTCTTGGGCGCAACTACAAGAAGAACGGGATTCTTATCGAGAAAAGTTCAACGAGCAGGAATTGAAGATCCAGAAGCTGACAAAGCAGTTGGAGAACGAGCGGACCTTGAATGACTACATCCGTACTGAGAAGAAGAGACCCTGGGATCACTGATGAGCTTTGGATGTTCTTTTACAGTTTTTATTCCCCTTTTCAGTATTTCCATTTTATGTAACGCCTAAGGGCAATCTATTGAACAATTTAAATTTCAAAGTTGAATCTAATAAAGTGCGTTTCCTTTTTGTTTACAAAGTTGAATCCCGATTGTCTTTGAAAACATAAATCATACGCATTCCATTCATCATGTGCATCACAGGTACTCTTCTTTTCAGGTTGCTTAATGTTCTTCGCTGTTTATTTCAGCAATCATCATGAATCCTGAATCATCTACTGAGCAATCCATCAAGGCCCTCCAGGCTCAGAACACCCAGTTCCAAGAGTTGATCATGAGTTTATCCCAAGGTCAAGAGGAATTGAAGGCTCTGCTGGTAAAGAAGAAGAAGAAGAGAACTGTACTATTCAAC
The DNA here is from genome assembly GCA_948472305.1 of Vicia faba. Taxonomy (NCBI): domain Eukaryota; kingdom Viridiplantae; phylum Streptophyta; class Magnoliopsida; order Fabales; family Fabaceae; genus Vicia; species Vicia faba. The sequence continues at coordinate 440,599,218 of OX451739.1, read as the reverse complement.
ACTGGCCAGAGGTTTGGCAATACACTGCAAAATGAGGTTGATCAAGCTGGTTCTTCTGTAGGGAAAGGCAGTCCCTAAGGGGTAAGGGTTCCTAGTCCTGTGGTCTGACAACGAGACTGATTTCAATGATGAGCAGTACCCTCCCGCTGAACACAGGTACAAGCAGTTAGAGGATCGTCTGAGTGCCATGGAAATTCAACAGGTACCTGGGTTGGATTTTGGAGATCTGGGTTTATCTTTTGGGTGGTGATCCCACACAAGTTCAAGGCACCAGCTTTCGCAAAGTATGACGGGGCTTCCTGCCCTAAGCTACATCTCAGATCTTATGTGCGGAAGATCCAACCGTATATTGTGGACAAGAACTTATGGATCCATTTCTTCCAGGAGAGTCTTTCAGGAACTCATCTCGAATGGTTCTATCAGCTGGATGGAACCAAGATTCGTAACTGGGAGGACTTGGCTACTGCTTTTTATAAGCAGTATCAGTACAATGCCGACCTCTCTCCTACACGTACCCAACTCTAGGGTATGTCGCTAGGATCGGGAGAAGGTTTTAAAGAGTATGCGCATAAGTGGAGGGACCTGGCCGGCAGGGTGCAGCCACCATTGACCGACCGTGAACTCGTGGACATGTTCTTGGGGACCCTGTCAGGGCCGTTCTTCAATCATCTCATTGGTAATTCTTCTGCAGGGTTTACAGACCTCATTCTGACTGGTGAAAGGATAGAAGCTGGTATGAAATCGGGGAAGATACAGAAAGGTGCATCCTCAAGTTCTGAAAAGAAGCCTTTTAAGAAGGAAGTCAGTGATGTGTATGGGCCCAGAAGGCAAAATAAACCGGAACGCCGCCAAGCTGTCAACGCGGTGGTAATTTCAAAGCCTGCTGCCGCTCCTCGGCAACCTAACCAACCAAGGGGTGAGAGACCCAAAAGAGAATACACTCGGCTTAGTATGACCTTTTCTCAAATCTTGCCGCAACTGCTACCAACCAACTTGGTAATTGTCAGAGAAGCTCCGAAGGTGGTAAACACAACTTCTCCGAAGTACAACCCTAACTTCTCCGAAGTACAACCCCAACGCCCGTTGCGCTTATCACTCTGATAGCCCGGGACATTCTACTAATGATTGTTGGGCCTTGAAGAATAAGGTTCAGGACCTTATCGACGCTAAGGAAATACAGTTTGAGGCGCCCGAAAGGCCCAACATTGTGACTGCTCCTATGCCCCAGCATGGAGTAAATGCTATTGAGGAAGACCTGTATGTAGTCTTTGTGGATGAGATTGTTACTCCATTATTGACTGTCAAAAGGAATCTGTTGCTAGCCGGTTTATTTCCGGGTTGTAGCAAGGGTTGCCTCCTATGTGCTGTTTCACCTACTAGTTGTCCGTTGCTGAAGTCAGGCATCCAAAACCTGATGGATAGCAAAGAGATCTTGTTCAAGAAGACCGCTGTTCCTATTGTTCCTACTGAAGAAGTATCTGTTGTCACCATCTTCAACAATCCTACCAAGGCTCCCCCGAGGAAGCCCGTCAAAATCATGTCTGTTGCACCTATCATCATTACTGTTCCGGGGCCCATCCCCTATAAATCTGACAAGGCTGTCCCATGGCACTATGGGGCATACGTGTATGTGCTCGGAGTAAAGCAGGAGTTCAACACTAGTACCGGCATCAGTAACATCACCGGTCCCGCTAAAGTTACTTGCAGTGGCAGGCTCTTCTTGCCTGACATTGTGCCACCAGTTATCCGAAGACCTCTTATCATCACGCCTACAAATGCGCCTGTTTCCCCTCCTGATCAAGTTTCTACCCCTGCTGCCGAGTCATCTGACACTCGGGGCAAAGGAATTGCTGATATGCCTGCCCAGATGGAGGCACCGAAGACTGTTAATGTTGAAGCTTCACAGCAAGAGATGGAAGAAATCCTTAAGATTATCAAGAAGAGTGATTTCAACATCGTTGAACAGCTGGGGCACACCCCCTCTAAGATCTCTATGCTATCACTGTTGTTGTGCTCAGAGGCCCATGCCAAGGCCCTGATTTCATTCCTGAAGACGGCTCACGTGCCACAAGAAACATTTGCCAATCAGTTTACTGATTGTGTGGCCAACTTGACCGCTGACAATGGGTTGGGTTTCTCTGATGCTGATCTAACCGCTAAGGGAAGGAACCATAATGATGCCCTGCATGTCTCCATTGAATGCAGGGGCACTACTCTTGCACACGTGTTGGTAGACACCGGTTCTTCACTGAACATATTGCCCAAAAAGGCCTTAGACAGGTTGGATTGTGAGGGTTTGGAGTTGAAGCCTAGTAACATTATTGTCTGGGCCTTTGACGGGTCGAAGAGGATGGTATATGGTTAAATGGACATTCCGATCCGGGTTGGTTCTCAAGTATTTGATTCAACGTTCTATGTGATGGACATTCGTCCATCCTATTCTTGTTTGCTGGGTCGTCCTTGGATCCACAAGGCTGGGGATGTGACCTCCACTCTACACCAAAAGCTTAAATACCTTGTCAGAGGGAAGATTGTTACAGTGCAGGGGGAGGAAGAATACATGGTTAGCCATCTCAACTCATTCCGGTATATAGAGATGGACGGGGAATTCATTGAGACCCCCTTTCAACACTTTGAGGAGGTGCCTCCAGCATTGGCAGCAGCAGAGACTGGGACCGAAGATAATTCTCCTTTGAAGATGGCTTCCTTGAAGGACGCCCGGGCTATGATTGAGAAAGGTGAATGTGCAAACTGGGGCAGGCTCCCTGATTTTACTCCAAAGACTGACAAGTTTGGGTTGGGTTTCACTGCAGAGGCTCAGAGGGCTGTACGCAAAGCAAGGATCGGAAGACCTCCCGTGTTCATCACCAACCCAAGAGTGAATGCTATCGAAGGCGATGCAGAGGAATTTGAGTTTGATAGCTGGATCTACCCGATGACCGACGGTGGACTGAACAATTGGACTGCTAAAGATTTCATACCTGTTACTTTTGTTACTCAGTAATGAACTCTTTTGTTTTTAAATTTGTAACGAACAATAATTTGAAACTTTATGGCCCGGTGTCTTACCCGAGGCATCGTGGCTTCATTTGTGAGGGCTTATTACTTGTCATTTCCATATATCATGAATGAAAACATTGGACGTTTTTCGCATTTCAAATCTTGTGCTCCCTTTCTTTCTTTATATATTGCAAAACAGCTATATCTACACACACTCACCTATACAGGTTTCAATCCACTCTGGATCTCACTGGTAACGACTCTGCTACTGCCAGTTATGACTTCGAAAATCCGATCAACTTAGCCGAAGACGAAGGTGAAGATGATTGTGAAGTGCCTGGCGAGCTTGCAAGACTGTTACTCCAGGAAGAGAGGGCCATTCAGCCACATGAAGAGCTAGTGGAAACGGTAAATCTGGGTACTGAGACATACAGAAAGGAAGTCAAGATTGGTGCCAATCTAGAGCTCAGCGTGAAACAATGGTTGATTCAGATGTTGCATGATTATATGGAAATCTTTGCCTGGTCTTACGAAGACATGCCTGGGTTGGATACCGACATTGTGGTTCATCACCTGCCTACCAAGGAAGACTGCCCTCCGGTTAAACAGAAGGTCTGCCGTATGCGTCCAGAGATGTCCGAGAAGATCAAAGTTGAGGTTATCAAGCAATTTGACGCCGGTTTTCTTGCAGTAACTTCTTACCCTCAGTGGGTAGCCAACGTGGTTCCAGTACCGAAGAAGGATGGTAAGGTCCGAATGTGTGTTGACTACAGGGATTTGAACAGGGCGAGCCCCAAGGATGATTTCCCTCTGCCTCACATCGACGTTCTGGTTGACAATACTGCTCAGCACAAGGTGTTCTCCTTCATGGATGGGTTCTCAGGTTATAATCAGATCAAGATGGCTCCTGAAGATATGGAAAAGACTACCTTTGTTACTCAGTGGGGCACTTTCTGCTACAAGGTCATGCCTTTTGGGTTGAAAAATGCTGGGGCAACCTACCAACGTGCCATGGTTGCTTTATTTCATGACATGATCCACCATGAGATTGAAGTATACGTCGATGATATGATTGCAAGGTCTCAAACTGAGGAAGAGCACCTGGATCATATACAGAAACTGTTTGACCGTCTGAAGTTGTACAAGCTGAGGTTGAACCCGAACAAGTGCACCTTCGGGGTAAGATCTGGGAAGTTGCTAGGTTTCATTGTAAGCGACCAAGGTATTCAAGTGGACCCTGCCAAGGTTAAAGCCATACAAGAGATGCCAGTTCCCAAGACAGAGAAAGAAGTCAGAGGCTTTCTAGGACGTCTAAACTACATTGCCCGATTCATCTCACATCTAACTGCTACCTGTAAACCAATCTTCAAGCTGCTGAAGAAAGATCAAGTAGTACGTTGGAATGATGAATGTCAGGCCGCTTTCGACAGAATCAAAGAGTATCTCCAAGAACCACCCATTCTTATGCCACCGATTGAAGGGAGACCTCTAATACTATACCTGACAGTACTTGACAGCTCAATGGGGTATGTGCTGGGGCAGCATGACGAGTATGGCCGAAAAGAGCACGCCATTTATTACCTTAGCAAAAAGTTTACCGACTGTGAGACCCGATACTCACTGCTCGAGAAAACTTGCTACACTTTGGTATGGGCTGCTCGCCGGCTGAGACAGTATATGTTGACTCACACTACTCTGTTAATTTCAAAAATGGATCCGATCAAGTACATATTCGAAAAGCCTGCTCTATCTGGAAGAATAGCGAGATGGCAAATGATCTTGACAAAATACGACATCCAGTACACAACTCAGAAATCCATCAAAGGAAGTGTATTGGCAGACCATTTGGCACACCAGGCAGTGGACGACTACCAGTCAATGAACTTTGAATTTCCAGACGAGGATATCATGGTAGTGACTGATTGTGAAGTACCTGGACCAGATGAAGGACCTGAGGAAGGATCCCGATGGTCTATGCACTTTGACGAAGCCTCCAACGCTTTGGGTAACGGTATCGGCGCTGTGATCATATCCCCTCAAGGCACTCATACTCCACTTACTGCCCGGCTATGTTTCAACTGCACCAACAACATGGCGGAGTATGAGGCATGCATTATGGGTCTTCAAGCTGCAATTGACTTAAGGATCAAGTTTCTGAGTGTCTTCGGAGATTCCGCTCTCGTGATCAATCAGATCAAAGGCGAGTGGGATACGAAACACCCAAATCTTATTCCTTACAAAGAGTGTGTGTTGACGTTGATCCCCCATTTCACGGAGATAACTTTTGAACACTTCCCAAGAGAGGAGAATCAGTTGGCGGACGCGCTGGCTACGATGTCTTCTATGTTCAAAGTCAAATGGGACAACAAAGCTCCCCGGATCATTATCTGGAAACTGGATGACCCTGCATATTGTTGTGATCTTGAGGCTGAGATGGTAACTGAAAAACCCTGGTATCATGAGGTGAAGAGGTACCTGGAAGCTCAAGAATACCCCGAGGGTGCATCTGTCAATGACAAGAAGTTCCTGAGAAGGTTCGCTGCAAAGTTCTTCCTCAGCAATGGCGTTCTCTACAAGCGAAACCATGATTCAACCTTACTGCATTGTGTGGATAAGACTGAAGCAGAAAGAATCATGGCAGAACTGCATGAAGGTACCTTCGGAACGCATTCCAGTGGACACACCATGGCAAAGAAAATCCTTCGGGCAGGATATTTCTGGTCCACAATGGAAGCCGACTGTTACCAACATTCTCGGACATGTCATAAGTGCCAGATCTATGCTGATAAGGTGCACGTTCCTCCAGTCCCTCTGAATGTCTTGACTGCACCTTGGCCTTTTGCAATGTGGGGCATTGACATGATCGGCGAGATCAAACCTACAGCATCCAACGGGCATCGCTTCATCTTGGTAGCAATTGATTACTTTACAAAGTGGGTTGAAGCAGCTTCCTATGCTACCGTAACCAAGAATGTCGTGGCACGGTTCATTTGGCATAACCTGATCTATCGATACGGCGTCCCGGAAAGGATCATTACGGACAATGGTACCAATCTTAATAACAAGATGATCACTGAGCTCTGCGAGCAATTCAAGATACAGCACCATAACTCTACTCCTTACTGGCCGAAGATGAATGGAGCTGTCGAAGCAGCAAATAAGAATATCAAAAAGATTGTGCAGAAGATGACAGTGACCTATAAAGATTGGCACGAGATGTTACCGTTTGCTCTTCATGGGTACCGTACCTCAGCGAGGACGTCAACCGGGGCAACTCCCTTTTCCTTGGTCTATGACATGGAGGCAGTCTTGCCGATTGAAGTCCAGATACCCTCTCTCCGGATAATGAAGGATGCAGGCTTGAGCGAAGATGACTGAATCCAGACTCGACTTGATCAATTAAACCTAATTGACGAAAAGAGACTCACTGCTATTTGTCATGGTCAAACGTATCAAAAACGCATGATCAGGGCATTTAACAAGAAATTCAGACCACAAGAGTATCAAGTTGGGGACATGGTAATCAAGCGCATCATTCTTCCTCAAAGTGATCCCAGGGGCAAATGGACCCCTACATATGAAGGGCCATTTGTGGTTAAACATATCTTCTCAGGAGGAGCTATGATTCTAACCACCATGGATGGTGACGACCTTCCTCACCCCGCCAATGCAGACATAGTAAAAAGATACTACGCATGAATAAAAGACCCGCTAGGTTGACACACCTAGGCAAAAATAAGGGCTTCCCGGCGAACCAAAAGGGTTCGGGCAAAAATAAGGGATGAAATGAAAAAATCTGTACACCTGGCAAGTCGAAAACCTGAAAAGGCGGCTTGGGCAAAAATGGGTACCCCGATGGACTGAAAACCCGAAAGGGCGGTCCAGGCAAAAGTTAGGGATAAGCGTAATACTATGTCTCATTGGATCACCTTGCATCCAGAATCCGGTATCAACTATCAGGTTCAGACGACATCGATCAGTCAACTTCATCTTCAACTAAGCAGTCAAGTGATGAGACGCTTGAAGACATAAAGGTGATAGCAGAGTTGGAACCCAGTGGGATTATTCCTTTCAAATAGCTGTTTTGTTTTCCTTTTCACAAAATTGTATAAACTCTATGTTGTTCGGCGGCGTTCTCTTACTAGGACGTCAGCTTCTTGTACATAAACGCTTATTTACAGGCAAATTCAAAAATCAATACAAATTCACTTTTCAGACCAATTGCCAATTGTTTTTTCCTTTTTCTGTTTTGTTTTGTAAAGAACGTCCAATGTTCATTTTTGATATACGCATTTGACACTAATTGCTAACTCATAAATATTTGCATGCGAAACAAAGGACTAATTACAGGTGACATCAGAAACAGGGGCAATAATGAGTTGTCTAAGCAATCCAATTGCTCTGTCCATCAAGGTACCAAGGTAAGTTCGACTGAAGAATGTAACCCAGATACCTTCACTCCCCGCCAAGTAAGATGAGACTCAATAATACTCCCTCCCAAGCAGAGTTGGTCTCCCAATCAGCCCTGAGAAGACACAATATCTCCAGCAAGTCAGCAACACTCTCCCTGAGTAGAGTTAGTCTATTGTCAGCCTTGAGGAAGTTGGATTATCCCCAGAAGATCTCAATATTCCCCAACGGAGTATATAAACATTCCTAACAAGCGTCCCCGACAATCTTGATCTAAGATTGTTCCCCGGTGGAATACTAGACATCCAGTGGAGCCATTCCCCAATGCAATCCAAAAGTTCCCCAAGAGAGTTGAATCAAGCTCCCCAGTAGGAAGCTTATCCCCAGTAGATTCTGGAAGCTTATCATCTGCAGGGCACGAACGCGCCCCCCGGCTTTATTCAAAGGTTATTTCCCCACCAGGATATAACTGGGTTATCCTCAGCCAATTGCCACGGAAAGATCGTCCTCGGCGAAGTTCTTCCTATCCCCAGCGGAGTTCATCAAATCTTCCAACATAACTCATCAATGGCATCCCCAGCGGAGTTATCATCAATCCTCAGCAAAGTATCTCTCCCCACAGAGTAATTCCCCGCAGAGTAATCTCTCCAACAAGTTTATTCCCCAACGGAGTCATCTTCTCCTACAGGTTTATTCTTCATCCCCAGCGGAAACGAAGAGCTCTACTCTTCAGCATCAGCCCAAGATTCAACAAACTTCCCGGCATCCGTCAAGGACTTATTTTCCTAGACAAAAATACATTCATAAACATCACATCTTCATACATTATAGCATGCACATACGCATCATGAACATACAATCTCATTTATTTTGAGAACATCACGCATTTCATACATCATGACATTGCGTACAACTAATGTTTCGCCTTTTCAGGAAAAAAGGTCAATACAAAGATGATTACTATCAATTATCGCAATTCCAGATTCGACACCTGTATCTAGCCAGGGCATATCTGTGAGCGATTACTTGTGGATTCGATTCCTGTATCCAGCCAGGGCATATCTGCATAAAGAAATTCCGGACTCGATTCCTGTATCCAGCCAGGGCACGTCTGAAGAGTTTGAAGATTCGATTCCTGTATCCAGCCAGGGCATATCTGTTGACGACTATTCCAGATTCGATTCCTGTATCCAGCCAGGGCACGTCTGAAGAGTTTGAAGATTCGATTCCTGTATCCAGCCAGGGTATATCTGTTGACGACTAATTCCGGACTCGATTCCTGTATCCAGCCAGGGCACGTCTGAAGAGTTTGAAGATTCGATTCCTGTAACCAGCCAGGGTATATCTGTTGACGACTAATTCCGGACTCGATTCCCGTATCCAGCCAGGGCACGTCTGAAGAGTTTGAAGATTCGATTCCTGTAACCAGCCAGGGTATATCTGTTGATGACTAATTCCGGACTCGATTCATGTATCCAGTCAGGGCACGTCTGAAGAGTTTGAAGATTCGATTCCTGTATCCAGCCAGGGCATATCTGTTGACGACTATTCCAGACTCGATTCCTGTATCCAGCCAGGGCACGTCTAAAGAGTTTGAAGATTCGATTCCTGTATCCAGCCAGGGCATATCTGTTGACGACTATTCTAGACTCGATTCCTGTATCCAGCCAGGGAACGTTTGAAGAGTTTGAAGATTCGATTCCTGTATCCAGCCATGGCATATCTGTTGACGACTAATTCCAGATTCGATTCTTGTATCCAGCCAGGGCACATCTGTGAATAACTGATTGTAGACTCGATACCTGTATCCAGCCAGGGCACATCTACATGAAGAGTTTAGAGATTCGATACCTGTATCCAGCCAGGGCATATCTACATGTAGAGTTTGAAGATCAACCCCTGTAACAGGCCAGGTAATTATCTTTCTTTCTCAGGTACGCAAGTTCTCGCTAAGGAATCTCTTACGCGATCGACACCTAGATGGCATCTATAAGCCCATCCATATACCATCTCTCCAAATGGCATCTATAAGCCCATTACCGACAAGATTCTATCACAGCTCTAGATGGCATCTATAAGCCCATCCTCCTATCCATCATCTTCAAATGGCATCTGTAAGCCCATTCCCACTATCACATTGCTGATACTCAACTATGTGAGTGCAAATTTCTGGGCACTCTAGTGTTCAATCATCTTCCACCCTCGGATTACGAAAGGCACGCCAGCCAATCTACATCCTCAGGTCTAAGAAGATTGAACAGGGGCAACTGTTGTACCCTAAAATTTTCCCTCCCATATTCTTCAAGATTTTCCAAGACCAATCTCCAAATGATTCAAAATCTCTCAAGGGTTGCACAGTCCAATTGCCTCCTAACACAGTCAAAATTAGGGTTTTGGTTCTTGCAAAGAAATTGAGGTTTTCAAGGGTCCAATAAAGTCCCATGTGCCTACATACATTGTCAAACATCCATATGTCAAGTTTCAAGACTCACATCATCAAGTTGCACAGTCAAAAGCCCTAATTGCTTCACAGTCAACTATAGGGGCAAAATGGTCATTTGACAGTCAAAAGTTAAAATTTTTGGTCAACATCTTACTTTGAAACCACAATCATCATTTGATCAATTCTTGATCATGATTCCTCAAGCATGGCTCAAAAATCATCAAGGTGTCAAAAGTTTCTTTTTTGGGACATTTGAAAAGTCAACTGCAAATTGACCAAGGCATAACTTTTTCATGGTTCCTCAGAAAAATACCATCCAAAGCTCATTTTGAAGGGGATGACATTTCCTACAACTCATCTTCACATTCCAAGTCCAAGAAATACTTTCACAAAAAGTTATCAATTTCAACATTATAGGTCATTTTCAAAAGTCAACAAAAAGGCACTTTAAGTCAAAGACCATAACTTGAGATTGGTAAATAAAAATGACATGGGACAAAATACATTGGTTAGAGGACTTCAAGACCTTTCCAAAATGTCCAAGAACATGTTCATAGCTTCAAAATTGAGCAAGATATGCATTGGAGAAGTTGGGAAATTTTTGGAAACTTTCAAAAGTCAACTTTGCCTAAAACACTTCATTTTTGCTAATGGGCCTCAAATTCCTTCTTGAATCTTTACCCAAAGCTTATGCACGACCCATTGAACTCAAAATGATGTATTTTCTTATTTTTAATTAATTAATTGAATTTATATTAATATTAATTCATTTAATTGGTTTTAATTATAGGAAAATTAAAAAGATATGGTTTTTGGATCTTTTGTGAAGCAAATCATATCAGGGCAAGCTGGGAAACTCGTTTCTCAATCAACAAGGCAAAATATCCATGATTGGCAAGGTTTCATGAAAGAAAAGATTGAAAAAAGATTTGATTGCCAATCACATATGCAAACTTGAATGCAATGGATTGTTGGGCTTAATTTTAACCTAATTCTCTTCACATACATATGCTGAGTGAAACCCTATTCTTGGAGACGAAAAAACTGCCATAGAAAGCCATAACCACTTTGCAAAAATTCAAGAAAAACTTGAAAACTGAAATCAATATTGCAGGTGAATTCAAGGCCTAAAATTGTTTCCAATACATTGCTGACATTGCCAGGAAGCCATTGCAATCAAGAACGGAGCTTAACACGCAAAGAATCGTTCATCACGAGTGACACGGTTTGCTTTATTTTCCAAATTTGCATATCACGATTCAGGTGTTTTTGACCATTTTTTTGGATTGATTTATGTTAATAGGGACCTTCTGAAGCTGTTGGTACAAACCAATTTGGTTATAGCCCTCTGAATCAAAATCCACCATGGATAAAATCTAGGGTTTAGAAGCTTGAAAATTAGGGCTTTCTTATTGAGGAAAAATCAGGCCTTGAGACATATACCATTAAACTCAGAAGCTCAAGACGAATTGAATGGACATATCGCGCCCTTTTTATATTATCCCTAACGCTAATCGCTATTATTCGTAGTTGTGTTTTGTGGGGGTTTAAAACCCCCGCTATCTTGTTGTGTTTTTTACAGGAAACGAAGAAGAAGACGTGCGTGGCTCAACGTGATTGGAGGGTTCAAATCCAGTGCGCGTTATTTTGTTTGATTGCCATAATGATTGTTTTTTTATATAATATTTGTTGTTCATTTATATTACAAAAGCGCTGGATAGCTCAGTTGGCAAAGGACGTGGCTTGCAAGTACTGGGACCTGGGTTCGATTCCCAGGTACCCCATATAATTGTTCTTATTTTTCTTAAAGCTTTCCAATGCAGCAATCATTCAGAGTTCCACCATGCACGCTCAGCATAAGCTTGCCAAGTGGCCATGATGCCCAATCCAATGGCCACAGAGTGAAGACCATGATACTCCCAGTCAAACAACATGCACGTGATCAGTGAAAAGTCAAACAGGCTTGGTCTTTCTTGGGCCAGAATTACTGCAATCTCACCTCCACATGGGCCATCTAACCCCCTTGGTTTGCATAGTTTTATTTATTTTCTCTTCTTTTTTAATTCTTTTGATTGTTTAATAATTATCATTAATTCACAACAAATTAACTTTTCATCATAAAAATCAGGAAATCAAAAATTGTAAATTATTTTAATTAATTAATAATTTCACCATTAACTTATTTTTGTAAATAAATATTAAATAATTAACTTAGCTTAATTTAGGTTTATATTTTAATCTTTTTCTTAATAAATAAAAATTATATAGAATTAGGTTTTGACACTTTTAATCTTTTTTTTCTTTCTTAATTAATTATTATTATCATTATTAATTATTATTATTTTGTACATAAACATGTAAATTAATTAATTAGTAAATTAGGTCAACTTTGACATTTTCATTAATAATTAAAATAATCTAGAATTAAGGTTGTTTACTAACTTTTAAATTCTTTTCTTATTTTCATTAAATATAAAAAAACATAAAAAAACATTTTTTTTGGTAAATAATTAAATAATTAGATTTAGGTTTAATTTAATTTAATTTCAAACAAAAGGACAAAAAACTTTTAATTTCAAGCAAAGGGTCAAAACCCGAGGACGTCCTGATTTTAATTCTTTCGCGCGCGTTATTGCTTTATTTGATTATTATGTAACTGCTTCCGGAATGTAATAGTAATTAGGTTTATTGCTTTTATTTACTTTCCGCACTTTTATCAAAAATGGGTCTTTGTATTTTGGCGATGTATAGACCCGCGCCTTGTAATAGCGTAGCTTTTACCTTTCTGTATTTAATTTTCCGCACTCCTAACTGCTAAGTTGCATGAAAGAATGTATGTTAATTAAAAACAACTCGTAGCTCACGATTGCCTAATCCAAGATAAATATTAACATGAAAACAACACACAATGCACATGCCACTTCTAGGGTACGCTTCACCCGTTGCCTCTAAACGTGGTCGTCAAGTATAGGGTGTTTTAGCGGTCGCCCTTATGTCTAAGATCCAATCGCCTCGAAACGGTTGCCTCGGATTAAAAAGGATCTAGGACATTAGGGTTACTTCTAAGGTGTCCTACTATTGCTTCGGTGACCACACTGTCCCTAAAATCGAATTGACCCGAACACCTCCAACGGTGGTGCTACCTACCTCTCAATGGTGGGATGGCACTACCTTAAGGACTTTTACACAGCCTAATTCCTTAGGGTAGGTAGATGACTCATGGGTACTTGCTCTCTTCAAAAAACAAACAAAACAACCTTTTCACACTGACACTTTCAAAAGTTTTCAAAACGAATTTTTATCAAACACTCTTGAGGACAGATACAAGAGTCACTCAGAAATCTTTCAATACGAAACTTTTTTCAAAACCCACAAACACAAGAAAAGAAAAAAAATTTAAAAACATAGTGAGCAAGTACCTAAGAGCCTGTGGATAACCACAGATAGAAAGGGTGCTAACACCTTCCCTTTCTATAAATCTACCTCCCGGACCGAGAGACATCTCGAATAAGGAATTTTGCTGTGCTTTTGTCCTTTCCATGTTGGAGAACATAAAAGACGGTGGAGACTCTTGCTTACCGCGACATTTCGCGAACCGGCTTTAAACAGCCAGTTCTATTTCCACCGATCACAACTAGGAAAGGTTTTCTAGCAGCTGTGGATGCGGAAGCATCCTTTTGAATTTTTCCACTTTTGATACCGGCTTCCACCCTCTCGCCGGTCAAATTCAACTCAGTAAATCCCACAGAAGAGCTTCCGATTAGATGGTTGAAGAAAGGGCCAGATAGGGTCCCCAAAAACATGTCAACTAATTCCCTATCTGATAGCAGTGGTTTCACCCTTCCAGCTAGGTCACGCCACTTCTGGGCGTACTCCTTAAACCCTTCATTTTAAGCCATCCCCATACTCTGTAGCTGAGTACGGGTATGCGCCAAATAAGCGTTGTACTGATACTAACGATAGAAAGCGGTTGCCAAGTCTTCCCAATTGTGGACCTCTGATCTCTCGAGCTGATAAAACCAATCTAACTGAGTGCCAGACAAGCTGTCTTGGAAAAAGTGCACCCATAGATCTTTATCGGATGAATGTGGCTGGATCTTTCTAACATACGACCTCAAGTGCATCTTATGGAAAGACAGACCGTCGTACTTGGAAAATGTTGGCACCTTGAACTTGGGAGGGATTACAATCCCGACTACCAACCCCAGTTCCTCAAAATCCAATCCGGGCACCCTCTACAACTCCATAGTTGCCAGTCTGTCTTCAAGGTTCTTATACTTGTCATGCACTGGGGGATACTGTTTCTCTGAATAGTCTTTGTCTGCTTCCTCTTCCTCCTCTTCTACCTCAGATTCGGAAGGTACCATAACTCCTTTCCCCTTGCCAATCCCTTCGTCAGATGTCGAAGGAAACTCAAGAGTCCTTCTAGCATCACCCTTAAATCTACTTCCGAAAGTAGATACCCCCGGTCTCTTTTTCTTTTTCTTCTCTTTACTCTTCTCTAGTAGAACTTTGAGATCCTCTTGACCCTTTGCCAAGGTCACGAGGAGTTGTTGAAATTGCGAATTTTGTGCCTGTAGGTCCTTCACTATTTGCTCCAAATCCATCTGGATGAAATAAACAGCAGAAAGATAAGGAAACCTGACTTGAAGACCTGCTTATGCATATGATGAATGATATGTTATTCATGTAATGCATTCAAGGGTTCAAAAATTCAAATTTGTTGCAAACAAAAAAGAATGCACGTCATATTAAGAAGAACTTGTTAGTACATAAGTTTCCCATGGGCAAAATATTACAAAATTCTTAATGTAAAAAGACGTTGCGCATCCTCTTTGGTGCAATGTAGGTGTTGAGAGTTTCCTCCTCGTGAAGCCGGCGGGCGAGCTCTAAAACCTTCTTCTCACTGGCGTAGAAGCTGGCCTCAAAAGTATCCCGTTCTTCTTTGAGTTGGACCCAACTCTTTTGCATTTTCTCCCATGATGTTGGCATGTCAGGATGTATGATGGTGTATGGAACCTCTCCTTCCTTAACAGGCTCTTTAATCAAGGGGAGAATGTGAGGATATGGCATCATAAGATTCTGGGAGCGGGTTCGTACCCACTTGAGGTAAGGTTCAAGGGGGATGGAATTCTTGTGCCCCAGTGTCTTACTGTCCACTTTGTTAGGCATCCTCCAAGCTCTGATGAACCTTTGTCGAAGTCCTTGCGCATCGTTGTCGAAGTAAAAAACTAGGTCAGGAATCAGCATGTCATGGGGGCCATCTCTCAGAGCATATCCAAATTGTCTCAAAGCGAGACAGGGGTTGTAGGTAATGCCTCCCCTAATGCCGAGTAATGGGACATTAGGGAATTCACCACAACGATCAATGATGATGACATTTTCTCTGGACCGAGAACACCAATGTACATCAGAATGTGTGAGGGTCATCAACCATTGTGACCACCTTAAACCCTGCTCATTCTTCAAAACTGATTGTGGAAGGTGAGAAATAAACCACCTTGCCAGGAGAGGAGTACAACACATGAGAACACCTATTTTCCTCATTGTTCATGTGTAAAATGAGTGTAGGATGTCCCCAAGCAATGTAGGTATGGGATTCTTGGACATGAAAATCTTGACAGCATTCACATCTATAAGTTGGTCAGGGTTTGGGAACAAGACCAACCCATAAATAAGGAGTGCCACAATCTCTTCAAAGGCTTGTAGATCAAGAGAATTCCAGCAGTCTTGTGCCTTCTCAAATAGAAACTTTGCCAAGAAACCCTTGACACCACTTCTGGTTTCCCAATGCCCCTTGATGTCAGATGGTTGCAAGTGTAATGCTTGAGCAATATCTTCAGGTTTTGGTTCTTTTTCCGTACCGTTATAGGGTAGTTGATTAAGAATAGGGATTCTCAGGAGTTGAGAAAATTCCTCCAAAGTAGGCACCAATTGGTAATCGGGGAATGTGAAACAGTGGTGTAGGGGGTCAAAGAACTGGAAAAGGACTTTCACCATGTCTTCTTCAATGCTGGTGTTGACTAAGTTGAGGAGTCTACCATGTCTTTCACTGAAGAAAGAATTCTCCGGAATCCTGGAAGTAAGCTCTTTGAGTTGAGGAGGGATCCTCACAAGGTTGACTTGAATTGTTTTCCTGCGAAGAGATTCCATGACCTACAAAACAAGAACAAAGATGAAGATCCAAACCCTTAAAATGGTTAGTGGATGCATATGATGATTTATGATGTCCATGATGTATGCACAAACACATGTACAAGCAAATCACACAAAACCCTAGTTTCAGGCTTGCATGAGGTTTCATAGGTAAGTACCCTCTTGAGTTTAGTTGGCTCAAAACCTGTCCTATAAATAGTAACCGGGTTCTAAGGAGCTCAATATCACTGGATTGTTTTCTATGTTCATTGTTTTGGTTTATCCACTTAACTAGCGACCAAAATATTCCAAGAAAACAACCCTCAATTAGTGTAGTATCGAGTATCTACCAACTTCGGACTGCACCAAAGCCGGTCATCTCACTACCCCTAATAGAAGGCCAAGATGGTCAAGTAAGGTTCTAGTTCATTAGTGCTTAATGACATCACTCAGAGGCCCCGTATTCTCTTTGATTGACTCAAAGGCTACCGGTACTCACAAATATGTCGCACTAACATAGTTATTGCTTCAGCCGTGTCGGTATACCCCGCACAGTTTCCACAACGTATTGCTATCTATGAATGTTTCCCAAATCCGGGTGGAGGATTTCAAGCCCAAACAAGAGAACCAAAATGTAAAGCAATCAAAGCAAACAATAATCATGCAAAAAGGGTGATCTAAGCCCTAAGGTTACTCCACTTTTTAATATGTCCCCAGCAGAGTCGCCAGTTCTGTGGTACGGTGGGAGACCTGACTTGAGTTTTGCGTTTGTGTTTGCAAATATTTCGGTTTAGCAAGAGTCGCCACCGACTTTTTATTTTATCCTAAGGAAAGGTCAAAAAGCACAGGAAAGACCTTTGAGATGTTTTCTTGGGTTCGGGGAGTAGATTATAGAAAGGGAAGGTATTAGCACCCATTCTATCCATGGTTATCCATGGGCTCTTAGTTACTTGCTTAGATCACTTTCTTTGCTTTTCAATTGTTTGAAATGGTGTTCTTCAATTGTTTGAAATGGTGCTTTGTGTGTGATTTTGAAAGATGTTTTTAAAAGAGGCCATCATTGTGGCAACCTTTGTAATGATTCTTGTTTGAATGTATACAACGGTGTTTTTTGTCTTTTGAAAAGTTTTCAATGTTTGAAAGTAGAGTTTTGAAATTGTGTTGTGAAGTGTGTTTTGAAAAGTAGCAAGGAGGTTTTTTGCAAGTTTGATCAAGTAACTAAGAGTTATCTACCCTATTTTACTCAAAGATCTTTCTTATGTTTTTTTAACCCTCTTAACAGTGTTGTTTCACCATTGTATTTGGTGAACAACCTTGTGTTAGGATGTTAACGGGACAGGCGCGGGTCATCGTATAGACCATGATTAGCAATTTTGCAAAGTATCTCAGCATTTTTTTGAGGGACTAAGATCATTTTTGTAAGGCAACTTTAAATAGCGTCATCGAGGGGCTATGATCTTTTGATTTTGTTTGTTTTACCAAGATACTTTGCATGCGTAACCTGGCCATTTTAAATTTAGGCAACCGAGTGGAGATACCTTAAGGGGTGTTTATCTGCAAGTGTGTTTTATTGCATACAAGAGTTTATCTTTGAATTAGGATTTTCTATTTCATTGATTTTATCTTGCCATACACATCCTAATTACTAACATTTATATTTGAAAGCAATAAAAAGTGGAAATGTAAAATCCTACGCTATTACAACAATTAGGGGATGGGGATACATATTTGTACATGGGGTGGTTCAACGAGAAAAATAGATAAGAAAAGAAAATAACAAAGGCAAGATAGAGAGAAAGAGAGTGAGAGCCAGCGTGCTGCTGAGAGGAAGTCAGAAGTTCTGACTCAGGCCTACTGCCAGATTATCAACCTTTTGGTGAAACTGTATAAGTCAGAACTTCTGACTCTGGCACCTGCAAAATAGAAACCTGTTAGTGGGAAAATCAGAAGTTCTGACCCCCATGCGCTGCAAGACAAAAGTTTGTTAGTAGGGAAATCAGAAGTTCTGATCATGCTGGAAATACAATAACTTTCAGAAGTTCTGATATTATTGACAGCAAAATAGGCTTCAGATATGCTAACATCAAAGTCAGCACTTGGCTTCTCCCTGTGCTAGCCAGAACATCTGCAGTTTTGTTATTTTTCCACAAAACAGAAAACATGTTTTGGGATAACTTCAGCAAATGTCAAAGTGTTTCAGGAGACAGAACCAATAAGGTCACAGGCAGGTTCTACACTAATTCACTTCCTACTTAAACATTTTGAGGTATGAAAATCCTCAGAACGCAAACAGCAGCAACATGATATTTACATTATGTTTATTGAGCATGCAAAGCTGATGATGCTTAGCAGCGTGATGAAGGTCAGCAGGTGCTTACCTGGCTGTTGAAAAAGTCTGTGAGTGGGAGCTAGCTTTTAGCTCTGATGGTGTTCTAGACAGGTTCCTTTTTTGAAGGGGGTGGATGGAGAGTATATATGGTCAAAAAATGTAGGGGCGTCTTACTTTAATCAAGAAGCAAATTGGGTACAAATGAGGTTTTGAGGCAGGATATTCAAAGTTGTGTTTGAGGCTCTTGAAACACTAAGATTTTTGACAGAGTTTCAAAGTATTTTCTTGCTAAAAATTTCTGTTTCTCTTCTAGCAATTTTTTCCTGGTTTTGGACCGCGCCTTTTTAGTGGTCAATGGCGCTCTATTTATAGGAAGAGTTTTTGTGGATTTTTGAACGTTAAAGGCGCCAATATTATTAACTTATTTTTTTTTTAAAGAAGTTCATGAGAAGTTGTGATAATGGACAGCTTTTCAGCCTAGGCTGGAACAACATGCAAGGATTGAGGAGAAGCGACCTCTATAGGTGGAAGGTGGCGCATAGACCCATGCCTAAACCTGCATAAAGGTGTTTACCAAGCCACACGTGGAGAGACCCCTTGGATGAATGTTCAGGAGTGGTTAGGAGCATTAATGAGCATTAAATAGTGATGAGATTTATCAACATCAGAAATCTTGTAATAGGAGATTTTGCATCATTACCTAAAACCTGAACCAGCAGTTCTGCTTTACCAAAAACAACGTAAACCAAGCTCTGACCTTGGCCTCTTGCTGTCTCAATAAATTCTGAGGATTCTCCTGACTTTCTAGCACGTTCCTTGGATTTTCTTCTGGAAATCCTGGACTTAGAGATTCTGTGTCAGTGTAACACCCACTCTTCTGACCCTTTCGTCTTCTGATTCTAGCATGTTCTAAAGGAGCCTTCAGACTTCTTTGCTTTCTTTGCATTCCTCTAGCAAACTCTGGCTGAACTTGCGTAACTGCTGAAAGAGTCATGTTCTGCTTGAAGATTACGTGTTGAACCACGTTTACAACCTCTAACTGAGTTGATGTAGTTGCTGAAGAGCCAAATTCTGACTGTGTTGAGCCAAGCTTGCAACTTCTGACCATTTTTGTCTGGAGGTTGGTTCAGAAGTTCTGAAGTGCTATTTTCTTCTTAAACACCCATTTTTAGAGAAAAATTCCAAATGTTTAGAATTTAATTTTTCCAAGGTAAAAGCTTTGCCTTTAGATCTTATGTGATCATTTTGCTCTTGTAAATGGTTTGCTTGGGAAGAAATGATAATTCTGGACTTGGATTTGTTTAAGAGAAACTCTGAGAATCCAGGATGATTTCCTAAAGAATGAGAGGGCAAATTTTGGGGTATAATAGTGACCTATAATGTTTTGCATCCAAACATGGCCTTCCACTTGGAATTTGCTCTTTACCAAAAAAGATGACATTAAATAGACCTCTTGAATAACATTTTGGGACTTGAACCATTCAAAATATCCAAAAATTGAGAGAGTTATGAATTGTTGAAGTTGGCAAAAAATCATGAAATGACCTATAATATTTGTATCCTTAGGGAATCTTCCATCCATTTTCTCACTTTGCATATAAAATAAGGAATAAAGTTCACATACTCAAGATCATTGTGTAAAAAGAGTGGGCTCAAGGGGATAAAAATTGACCAAGTTATGATCATTTGAAG
Source organism: Vicia faba (assembly GCA_948472305.1). NCBI lineage: Eukaryota > Viridiplantae > Streptophyta > Magnoliopsida > Fabales > Fabaceae > Vicia > Vicia faba. The sequence continues at coordinate 440,579,209 of OX451739.1, read as the reverse complement.
TCACACATGGGAAATTGGGGGTTCATTTGGAGGACTTGTAATATTTCCTCAACATCAAGTTTCTTCCACATGAAAACTCCTTTAAACTTTTGAAGTGATTTGTTAATAAACCTTTGGAGAGAAGGATGTCTTTGTAATCACTCAAAAATACCAAAAGATGAGCAAGATATACCTCTTTGAAGTTCAAAACCCTAGCTCCTAGATCAAGAAAATGCTTTGAGGAACTTTGACAATTTTGAACAACCTTCTTGTACCAAAACTCTTGCTTTGTAAATATAAGTTGTTCAGGATGATAATGAGAACTCATAGCCACAAAAACCACTTCCATATATTGAGAATTGAGAGAAATATGCACTTGTGACCAATGGGAACAAAGCCTTGTCCAACCATGACTATTTCTTCAATCAACCCCTTATACTTTTGAATCAATTTTGACAACTTTGAAATATGGTGAACCAAAATAAACTTTTCCATTCCATTTCTTCCAAAACAACTTCAATGGTGAGGTTTGAATTTCTCAAGCTTTATTGACTAGGGCATGGAAATAAACTCATGAAACCAAGGATCAACTTGTTAAGCCATATTGCCTTTACCTACATTATTAACAAGTAAGACAAACGAACATTGCATTTTATTAATTAAAAATAAAATCAAGACAAAACATGCATAATCACAAAAGAAAACAATTTAAGATGCTTGGTGATTCCTCAAAGAACAAAGCATGAGATAGAGAGGAGAACCAAAATCCATAATATGATCTTGTGGTGATTGAATCAACATATTATGATGAGGGGATCTTAGGGAAAAAAATTTGGGGTATAACAGCTTCCCTTATTTAAGTTTCTTCTATCCGAAGATACAAAGGTTAAGAATCTTTATGTCGACGCGATCGAAGATACTTAAATATAAAACAAACCCTATTTTTGGCCCTAAGATGCCATGTAATGCTTATGAGCGTGAATGCATATGAGCAAATGTTTAGGGATGCAAAACACCATTGGGGATGTAGCAAAGGAAACAAGGATCAAAAAGAGAAACCCTACTAGGAAAATAAATCACTGGTGAATCAAACAGACTCGACTCATACATGATGGTAAAAGTCAAAGGATACAACAACTTTTACCGAAGGCAAGACTAATGACGTTTACTGAAGGTAGAAAGAGAAAAGAAAAACAACACCAACATTCACTAACGCTGAACTAACAACTTTCACTGAAGTTAGAGAGAAAAGAAATATCATAGCATCGATGTTCACTGACGGCGAACTACCAACAATCACTGAGGGTAGCAAAAAGATAACAATCACCAACTTTCACTGATGGTGGCCTACCAACTTTTGCTGAAGGTAGAAGGAAAAAAAAGATCATAGCATCATCGTTCACTGACGGTGAACTACCAACATTCACTAAGGGTAGAAAAAAGATAACAATCACCAACTTTCACTAATGGTGACCTACCAACTTTCACTGGAGGTAGAAGGAAAATAAATATCATAGCACCGACGTTCACTGACGGTGAACTACCAACATTCACTGAGGGTAGAAAAAAGATAACAATTACCAACTTTCACTGATGATAACCTACCAACTTTCACTGAAGGTAGAAGGAAAAGAAATATCATAGCACCAACATTCACTGACGGTGAACTACCAACATTCAGTGAAGGTAGCAAAAAGATAACAATCACCAAGTTTCACTGATGGTCACCTACCAACTTTCACTGAAGGCAAAAGGAAAAGAAATATCATAGCACCGACGTTCACTGACGGTGAACTACCAACATTCACTGAAGGTAGCAAAAATATAACAAGTTTTTCCCAAAATTCTGGTGTTTCACCTAGAACGGGTCTCAACTTCTTCTTTAACCAATGCATTCTGCTTGAAAAGGGTAATATATAAGTTGTCTCAAATAAAGAGACTACCACTTACAAAGATTTCACAATGAATTGTATCTGCGATATTGAAGAGACTTGCCATCCACTGGAGTAATTTGACAACGAACTACAAACTATCCACTTATAGAGAAGATAGAAAAAAAGTAACGTCGACTTTCACGGGGAAGCACAAGTTGCTCAAATAAAGAGACCTACTACTTGCTGTTATGGAGGATTGTAAAATGACTGTCTGGGGAAAATGTCATGACTTCCTGGGGAATGAATCATGAATTCACGGGGAAGGCAATATAGCTTCCTAGGGAAAACAATATGGCTTCCTGGGGAAATGCCAATATTACTGTTGAGGAGATAAAAGTATTCTTGTGCAAAATAAATGCACATTTTCAAATCAAAGCACGAAGCTTGCGGAGATCCAAAGTAATAATATTGTTGGGAACCAAAGATTCAGACCAGAAATAAACTGGAGTGAAACAGTCAACCAAAATACATATTTCGAGAAATAAACTCAAGAGGGAAAACCCAAATCATCCAGACAAAGAGCTGCACAAGAAGGCTGAAGCAAAAATCTTCCACGAGGGATAAATCAGTGGGGAAATTGAAAGAATATACACTTTTTGCTTAAAGCCGGCACTCTATTGGAGAAAGGACAACATAACTCTACAAAACGGGGTAATATGTCAACAAGATATTAACAAATGTTAATGAGCAATGATTTTCTAAATTTAAATATGCATGATGTATGTATGAATGTATGAGTGTTATCATGTATATGCTGACAAAACAAACATATAACACTGGGAATAAACAAACAAAACTAACTCGGGCACAATCAACACTCGGGTAAATCACATACAAGATGAACATTCCATAAGAAAATAAGCATCAACTAAGAAAACATAATCCTATTTCACGGCTTAACTTCACTGGAAAGGAATATAATCCGGAAATAATAAAATCATAGCAACAAATCAGTATAGATACAGGGATATAACATCCTCCTCCAGGCTTCACCGAGGAATAACACACAGACTTCAATGGGGAAAACAAATATTTCACGGTCCATACTCCTACTGGGGATTGCAATAATGACTTCAAATAAGGCAGATGGAAACCATATCGTCAAAACATTCACTAGGGAATTCAGGCCAACTTTAAAGGAGAAAAAAACACATACAGACTTCACTAAGGGAGATAATGCTTCATCATCGAGACATCCACTAGGGACTTCGTGTTGACTTTATTGGGGAGGTCAACACTATATCATCGACGGGAAACCAATATATGTTCTTCACTGGGGAGACCGGAGATACGTTTTCTTCGAGAGTAATTATTACACCAACTTCTCTGGGGAGAAAGGACTTCTATCAAATGAGCGAAGCCTTCACTGGAGAATCTTAGATTGAGTCTTCATATCATGCAACCTCAAAAAGAATAAAAATTAACCAAGACTTGACTGGGGACAGTGGAGTCACAAACCCAATACAACAAAAATGTCCTGAGAAAACCTTTCCCGGGGAAATAAAACTTCTCAAAACTACTGGAGTTCATCCATTCCTGGGATCACCACTTTTGTTTTCCTCTTGAATCACAAAATCTAAAGTAAAAGTAAATTGTAAATTCTTTTTGAAAAACAATTTTGTTATTTAATATTTTCGCTTTGAAAATTATTATCAATAATAAATGGAGTCTCTGAAAGCTAAATAAAATAAGAAATATAAATAATTGGGTAAAAGCTCAAATATTATTGATAGAATGGTAGTCTGCGAATGGCGAGACTCCATGGATGATTACAAACTTCGGAAAATGGTAATATATAATGGAAAAGATACATTAAGATACAATGACCACTATCCCCTCTAACAACTTTTGAAATCCTGAGCAGTAGCTTCTGTTGAAGTATGGTGAGGATCGAAGAAGATTGTTGCTTCAATGATCAAGTCTTGTATGATGTAATCACTTGCCAAGAAAGTCCCTAACTTTTTCCTAAGCTGCCCTTGCGGGTTTTTAACTTAGCGGGAAATTTTATTCTGTTTATGTCTCTAATTTTTGCCTAGACCTCCCTTTCGGGTTTTCGGCTTACCGAGACGCTCCTTTTTGCCTAAGCCGCTCTTTCGGGTTTTCAACTTAGCGAGCTGTTCTTTTATTTCTTTAGGAGAAGTATTTCTTGACTGCATCAGCATTCATGGGACGTGGGAACTTTTTGCCATCCATAGTTTCAAGAATTAATGCACCTCCAGAGAAGGCTTTCTTGACAACATATGGGCCTTCAAAATTAGGAGTCCACTTGCCCCTAGAATCAACATTAAAAGACATTATTTTCTTGAGAACGATGTCGCCTTCTCTAGATTTATGAGGTTTAACCTTCTTATCGAAAGCTTTCTTCATTCTCTTCTGATATAACTGCCCATGACACAAAGGTTTCATTCTCTTCTCTTCGATCAAATTCAATTGGCCAAACCTGTTCTAGACCCATTCAGCCTCTGACAATCTGGTTTCCATTATCACACGCAAAGAGGGAATCTCAACCTTGATTGGGAGCACCACTTCCATTCCATACACAAGGGAGAACAGGGTTGCTCCTGTTGAATAGCGTACATATGTCTGATATCCATGCAAAGCAAAAGGGAGAATTTCATGTCAATCTTTATAAGTAATAACCATCTTCTGGATGATCTTCTTGATATTCTTAGCAGCTTCAACAACCTCATTCATCTTCGGCCTGTACGAATATGAGTTATGATGGACAATCTTGAATTCTTCACAAAGTTTTGTCATCATCTTGTTGTTCATATTCGAGCCATTGTCGATGATAATTCTGCTCGGCACACCATACCGACATATAAGATTATTCTTAATGAAGCGCACTACCACCTGCTTAGTAACATTAGCATATGAAGCAGCTTTCACCCATTTGGTGAAGTAATCAATTGCTACCAAGATAAAACAGTGTCCATTCGAAGCTTTGGGTTCTATCATTCCAATCATGTCAATACCCCACATAGAGAAAGGCCACGGGGAAGAGATCACATTGAGAAGTGTCAGAGGCACATGAACCTTATCCGTATAAATCTGACATTTATGACACTTCTTTGCAAATTTGTAACAGTCAGATTCCATTGCCAGTCAATAGTAACCTGCCCTTAGCATATTTTTAGCCATCGAATGTCCATTGGCATGAGTTCCAAATGAACCTTCATTAACCTCATGCATCAACATGTCTTCTTCGTGTCTATCCATGCATCTATGCAGGACCATGTCAAAATTTCTCTTGTACAACACATTTTCACTGAGGAAGAAACTGCATGCCAATCTTCTCAATGTCTTTTTATCTTTATTCGATGCACCAATCGAGTATTCCTGAGTCTGGATAAAATGCTTGATATCATAATACCAATGTTTCTCATCTTCTACCTCTTCTGTTGTAAACACATGAGCGGGCCTATCCAGTCGCCGAACTATAATTCGAGGTATATCATTCCAAGTATTTACTTGATACATAGAAGCCAGAGTTACCAGAGCATCCGTCATTTAATTTTCATCTCTAGGGATGTGATGGAATTCAACTTTATTAAAGAAGGGTAACAATCTTCTAGCATAATCCTTGTAAGGGATCAAGCTTGGGTGACGAGTATTCCACTCTCCTTTAATATGATTTATTACCAAAGTTGAATCTCCATACACATCTAGAATTTTAATTCAGAAATCAATAGCTTCCTCAAGACCCATTGTGATCGGTGGAAATAGAACTGACTGTTTTTTAAGCTGGTTCGCGAAATGTCGCGGTAAGCAAGAGTCGCCACCGTCTTTTATGTTCTCCAACAAGAAAAGGACAAAAGCACAACAAAATTCCTTTTCGAGATGTTTCTCGGTTCGGGAGGTAGATTATAGAAAGGGAAGGTGTTAGCACCCTTTCTATCCGTGGTTATCCACGGGCTCTTAGGTACTTGCTCACTATATTTTCAAAAATTGTTTGTTTTCTTGTGTTTGTGGGTTTTGAAAAAGAGTTTGTTTGAAAACTTCTAGGTAACTCTTGTATCAGTCCTCAAGAGTGTATGAAGTGTTTGTTTGAAAACTTTTTGAAAGTGTAAGTGCGAAAAGTTGTTTTTTTGTTTTGAAAGAGCAAGTACCCAGGAGAAATCTACCTACTCTAAGGAATTAAGCTGTGTAAGAGTCCTTTAGACAGTACCATCCCACTATTGAGAAGTAGGTAGCACCGTCGTTGGAGTTATTCGGGTCAATTCGATTATAGGGACAATGTGGTCACCAAAGCAATAGTAGGATGCCTTAGCGGTAACCCTAATGTCCTAGATCCTTTTTTATCCGAGGCAACCGTTTCGAGGCAATTGGATCTTTAGACAGGAGGGCGACCACTAAAACACCTTATACTTAATGACCACCACGAGGCAACCAAGTGACGTGTACCCTAGGAGTGGCATGTGCATGTGTGTCAGGATTCAATTCATATTATCTTTGCACATGTATCATTGTGAGCTACGTTTTGATTTTATTTTTCATACAAGTCTTGTCATGCATCGTTAACAGTTAATAATTGTGCGGAAAATAAATTGCAGAAAGTGAATCTACGCTATTACAAGGCGTCGGGTATTTACATCGCCAAAAACATAACCCTTGAAAATAAATGTGGGAAAATAAAAGAAAGCGATAAAATTCCAAATTATCTATTACATTCTCGGAGCAGATACATAAATATAATCAAAATAAATATGCGCGAAAAGAAATTGGATCGGGGACGTCCTTAGGGTTTTGACCCTTTTTGAGAAAAGAATGAAGTTTGGTCCTTTTTGCAATTAATTAAATATTAAACCTAATTTACTAATTAATCAAATAATTACAAGAAAAAGTATTTTTTATGTTTTTTATGCTTTTAATGAAATAAATAAAAAAGAAATTAAAATTATCAAAACCCTAATTCTAGGCTAATTTTATTTATTGTAAAAATTGTCAAAATTACCTAATTAAAACAACTAAACTAATTAATTAGAATTTATTTACAAAATAATAATTAATAGTGAAAATAATAAATAATAAAAATAAATAATATTTTAAGTTTCTGAATTTAATATGAAAAATAATTAATTTATGAATTAATAATAATAATTAATAATAGTTAATAAAAGAAAATAAAAAATAAAAAGGAAAGAACAAAGAAACCAGGGGGGGTTGATGGCCCAATATGGAGGTGGATTAGCAAACTGAGGCCCAAGAAGCACACAAGCCTGTTTGACTCTCTGACTTGTCTACGCCTGCATTGACCAGGAGCATGATGGTCACTCATCTCAGGGCCATCAGATCTGTGAGGGTGGCCACTTGGCGCCTGGGATTGGAAAGAATATGGTGGACATCATTTGAAAGCCTGCACATGATTAGGTTGTGAAAAATAGAAACAAATATGGGGTGGACCTGGGAATCGAACCCAGGTCCCAATGGTTGCCAGCCACCTCACTATCCACTGAGCCATGCGCCTGTATTTGTTAGTATAATGAATAATGAGATTAATATATAAAACATATCAATTATGCTGGAAACTATAAAAAAGTGCGCCCTTTTTGAATTGTCCAACCAGGAATGAACACGTCCTTCGTCTTCCTCATATTTCCTGTAAAACACAAACAAATAGCGGGGGTTTTTAACCCCCTCAAAATAGGATGAGGAAAAATAGCATATAGAATCCTAGGATATATAAATATGGCGCGAGGGTTCCACTAGATTCGTCTGAATGCAACGAGTCCAACCATGTGCATTAGGGGTTCCAATTTTACTGGATGTGGAAAGCCCCAAAATCAAAGCTTCGGAACCCTAATATTCGTTCATGGTGATTTGTGATTCAGGGCGTTTCAGTCCAATTAACCTATGCCAAAAGCTTTGTACACTTCCTATTAACACAAAACAATCAACAAAAGATGTTAAATATGCATGAATCAATGATTACGATTTTGGAAAAATTGTTCAAACCGTGAAACTGTTCTTGCGTGTTTCTTGAGCATTAAGGCTTGATTTTGTTTGCAAAAGGTTCCTCACACTCCCAGCAACGTATTTGAATCACTATAATGCTTTGAATCATGTTGGAACCTGTAAAACAGTTTTCAAGTTTTCTTGATTTTTTTCAACATTGGCTATGGCTTTCTGCAGCAATTCTCACATCCAATGCATTAGGGTTGAGTTCTGTATATATAATGGACTAAATTTAGGTTAAATCTTTGACCAAAAATCCATTGCATTGATGTTTCAATATTTGATTTGCAATCATATCTTTTTGCATCTTTTTGATTGAGAAAAGTTGCTAAATTTGGAGTTTTTGACATCCTTGATTGGCACACGAAATCTCCAGCATATATTGGTCATCTTTGCTTCACCAAAAGATTGAGAAATCATATCTTTGAATTTCCTACATTTTAAATTAATTAAATGAATCAAAAATCAATTAAAAATCCAATTAATTAATAAAAATAAGAAAATAATTCAATTTAATCTCAATGGGTCGTGCATAAGTCTTGGACAAAGTTTCAAGAAGAAATTTGAGGCCCATTAGCAAAAATGATGTGTTTTGAGCAAAGTTGACTTTTGCAAATTCCCAAAAATTTCCCAACTTCTCCAATGCATATCTTGCTCAATTTTGATCATATGAACATGTTCTTGGACATTTTGGAAAGATATTGAAGTCCTCTAACCAATTCCTTTGGTCCCATGTCATTTGGATTTACCAATCTCAAGTTATGGTCTTTGACTTAAAGTGCATTTTTGTTGACTTTTGAAATTGACCTATAATGTAGAAATTGATAACTTTTTGTGAGAGCATTTCTTGGACTTGGAATGTGAATATGAGTTGTAGGAAATGTCATCCCCTTCAAAATGAGCATTGGATGGGATTTTTATGATGAACCATGAAAAAGTTGTGCCCTGGTCAAGATACAGTTGACTTTTCTACTGTCCAAAAATAGTAACTTTTGCATCCTTGATGATTTTTGAGCCATGCTTGTGGAATCATGATCAAGACTTGATAAAATTATGATTGTGGACTCAAAATGAGATGTTGACCAAAAAGTCTGACTTTTGACTGTAAAATGACCATTTTACCTCTGCAGTTGATTGTGAAGCAAATGGAGCTTTTGACTGTGCAATTTGATGATGTGAGTCTTGAGACTTGACATGTAGATGCTTGACAATGCATATAGGCCTATGGGACTTGATTAAGCCATTGAAGACCTCAAATTCCTTGAAGGAACCAAAACCCTAATTTAAGCTGGCTTAGGAGGTGTCTGGACTGTGCAATCCTTGAGTAGACTTGAGCCATTTGAAGATGACCCTTGACAAATCTTGAAGAATATGGGAGGGAAAATTTTTGGGTACAACAGTTGCCCATGTTCAATCTTCTTAAACCTGAGGATGTAGATTGACTTGCGTGGCTTTCGTGATCCGAAGGTGGAAGATGATTGAACACTAGAGTACCCTGAAATTTGCACTCACATAGTGGAGTATCAGCAATGTGATGTCAGGAATGGGCTTACAGATGCCATTTGGAGAGATGATGGATGGGAGGATGGGCTTATATATTCCATCTGAAGGCGTGACAGGATCTTGTCGGGAATGGGCTTACAGATGCCATTTTGAAATGTAATGGATAGTTGAATCTGAATAAGAAATAGAATGGCTTCCGTGTCTGGAGCATATCTGGTCTGTGTCTAATTACTGACGTCTGAACGAGTAATAGAATGACCGCCGTGTCTGGGGTATATCCATACTGCATCTGAATGAGTGGCAGAATGTCATCCGAATCTGGATCGTATCTGGACTGTCTTTTGAATGAATCTGGACTAAACAATAGAATAGCATCCGGGTCTGGAGCATCTCTAAGTTGTCTTTAGAAGTTTGAATCTGAATAAGCAATAGAATAGCATTCGGATCTGGAGCATCTCCAAGCTATCTCTGAAGGGAAACTCTGAATAAGCAATTGAATAGCATCCGGATCGGGAGCATCTCTAAGCTATCTCTGGAGAGAAAATCTGAAATAACATCCGGATCTGGAGCATCTCTAAGCTATATCTGAAAGGAAATCTGGAATGAGTATCGGAATGTCGCCAAATCTGGGCCGCATCTGAACTATCTCTAGAAGGAAATCTGAATAAGCAATAGAATAGCATCCGGATCTGGAGCATCTCTAGGCCATTTCTGAAAGGAAACTCTGAATAAGCAAATAGAATAACATCCGAATCTGGAGCATCTCTAAGCTATCTCTGAAGAGAAATCTGAATAAGCGATAGAATAACATCCGAATCTGGAGCATCTCTAAGCTATCTCTGAGAAGAAACTTTGAATAGGCAAAAGAATAGCATCCGGATCTGGAGCATCTCTAGGCTATATCTGAAAGGAAACTTTGAATAAGCAAAATAATAGCATCCGGATCTAGAGCATATCTAGGCTATATCGGAAAGGAAATCTGGAATAAGTATCAGAATTTCGCCATGCCTGGGCCGCATCTGAACTATCTCTAGAAGGAAATCTGAATAAGCAATAGAATAGCATCCGGATCTGGAGCATCTCTAAGCTATCTCTGAAGGGAAACTCTGAATAAGCAATAGAATAGCATCCGGATCTGGAGCATCTCTAAGCTATCTCTGAGAAGAAACTTTGAATAAGCAAAAGAATAGCATCCGGATCTGGAGCATCTCTAAGCTATCTCTGAATAAGCAAAAGAATAGCATCCATATCTGGAGCATTTCTAAGCTATCTCTGAAATCTCTTCAATGTAGATAACTTTCCTGTCTGGTTTCAGGTATAGATCTACAATCAATCGCTCACAGATATGCCCTGGCTAGATACAGGTATCGAATCTGGAACTTCAAAAGTTGATGGTAATATCTTTTGATTTGACTTTTTCCTGAAATGGCAAAACATTAGTTGTATGCAATGTCATGATGTATGAAATGCATGATGTCATGATGTTCTCAAAACGAGATCGTGTCGTATGCACTTTATCTTGTATATGAATAGGAGGTATGAGATGTGATATGTTTATGAATGGATTTTCGTATGGGAAAATAAATCCTTGACGAATGCCGGGAAGTTCGTTGAATCCTGGGCTGATGCTGAAGAGTAGAGTTCTTCATTTCCGTTGGGGATGATAAACGAAGATGATCGCAAGAATAAGCCGGTAGGAGAAGATGACTCAGTTGGGGAATAAACCTGGTGAAGAGATTACTCTGCGGAGAATTACTCTGTGGGAAGAGATGCTTCGCTGAGATTTTGATGATAACTCCGCTGGGGATTACGTTGATAAGCTCTGTTGGAGGATTTGATGAACTCCGCTGGGGGATAGAAAGAACTTCGTCGAGGACGATCTTTCCGTGGTAATTAGCTGAGGATAACCCAGTTATAGGCTCTGGTGGGGGATAACCTTTGAACATGGTCGGGGAGAGATATTTGTACTCTGCAGGGGACCAGCTTCCAGACTCTACTGGGGATAAGCTTCCAGAATCTACTGGGGAGATGGTTCAACTCTCTTGGGGAAACTTTTGAACTGTATTGAGGAAATGGCTCCACTGGGGTGTCTGTATTCCGCCGGGGAACAATCTTATATTTCTGTCGAGGAATCTTAAGACTGTCGGGGATGCTTGTTGAGGAATACCTGTATACTCTGCTAGGGAATATTGAGATCTTCTAGGGGTACCCAACTTCCTTAGGGCTGACAGTAGCCTAACTCTGCTCGGGGAGAGTATTGCTGACTGGCTGGTGCTACTGTGCCTTCTTAGGGCTGATGGGAGACCAACTCTGCATGGGGAGTGAAGGTATCTTGGTCATGTTCTTCAGCCGAACTTATCTTGTACCTGGAGGACAGAACAACTTGTACAGTTTGGACAACTCTTATTGCCTCAGCTTCTATGGGAGAAGCTACCTGTGGAGGTCTTGGTAACTGCCGATTTACAAATCTTCTTCTGGTAGGCAAGTGACGAGATGACAGGACATAGTCGTACGCTTTTGATCCCTAACTTTTGCCTGGACCGCCCTTTCAGGTTTTCAGTCCACCGGAATACCCATTTTTGCTCAAGCCGCCTTTTCAGGTTTTCGACTTGCCGGGTGTACATATTTTTTCATTTTCATCCCTTATTTTTTCCCGAACCCTTTTGGTTCGTCGGGAAGCCCTTATTTTTGCCTAGGCCAGTCGACCTAGCGGGTCTTTGATTATGCGTAGTATTTTTTTTTTACTATGTCCATGCTCTCAGGATGTAGAGAGTTGTCACTGTCGGTAGTGTAGTGTTGCCATACTACCAGAAGATGTCTGATCATGCAAGATTCGCTGCTGGAATTCATGTCCAATGCCCCAAGTGACTCAGGCGGAGATTTGCCCCTGGTTATTTAGCATCTTGAGAGATTCTCTGAATCTTGACTGGACTGCCCCAGATGATGAACAATGATCATGCCGTGCCCCTTGATTGGAAGTGCTTTTGTTCACTAGATATTCTTCGTGCGAATTTCTCTACTGTTCGAACGAATAGTCATATGCAAACAATGTTATTTTAAGAATGCAAAGCTTATGTCTGTCTTGAAATTTTTGAAAATGCAGTTTTCAATAAAACAAGTGAATTTTGTAAAATGTGATGTCAACTCAGGATTTTACAGCAAGCCCTACAGGAGTCAGGATACCTTTTGTAACAGTATGCTTTCGAACTAACCCATGCTTCAGCTAGGACTTTTAAGGGTTATAACGTGGCCTGGTTCACGGTTTTAAGAAACAAAGGATAAAGGCTCGAATTTTTGCTCCCACCCGTTCTTCGTGATGTTCTTCAATCCTAAACTCAGCTAAGCATGCATTAGATCTTGTTTGAGTCTTTTGCTCCGATATTCCGGTGATGGTTCGGATACTGAAAGTTTATTTTGAATAGGCAGTCATTTCTTTTTTTGTTGAGGGTTTGTAGGACCTCTTTCTTTTTGATTTTGTTATCCCTGTTTTTTGCCTGAACTGTTTCTTTTGTGTTTACAGTCAGCGGGATGCCCCAGTTTTTTGTAAGTCTCCTTCATAGGTTTTGACTTATTGGGCTTTTATTTTTGAGAGATAATGACTGCCTGTCTTTATGATTATTAGGAACCATCACTGTCTTTTGTTTCAGAAGGACTCTTTTGATGCCATCCATTGTGCACCTGGATCAACTAAGAGAACTACCCTGCCCCAGGTTACGATTAAGAGTTTTAATTTTTTCGAAGAGAAAAACTCCAACTTCTTTGGCTCAAAGGGGTTGACGAGGGATTATCTTCCTTATAACTCCACTGTTTAGGATTTGAAACAATGCCTGTGCATCGTCAGCAGGGTCTGTTCAAAAGCATATTGTACAGACCGTGGTATCGTTTTCGTCATCCTCCCTCAAGAGGCTTAGAATTTTTAATCGAGACTTGAACATCACAAAAAATGAAAGCAGTTTGAATATAATGAATATGAATATATTGATTCAGAACAGACATATGTGATGCATTAATGAAATAAAAGAGTTTGCTATGACAATAGTTGTTTGAATAAGCAAGGAAAAATACAACTCGGAAATTCAAATAAAACAAAAGCCTTCAATGATTTGGCAGAGGAGCAGTGATTATGTTTGGAGTCTTTGGTGCTTCAAACTGGATTTCCTTGGCATCAATCATGTCTTGGACCTTGTTCTTCAGAGCCCAACAGTTGTCCGTAGTATGCCTCGGGCTATCAGAGTGGTATGCGCATCTTTCATTGGGATGATAGTTAGGAGCAGAAGTGTTTGGATTCCGAAGAGGAGCCCTTAATGTAATCAGCCCTGCCTTCAACATTTGCTGTAGTGCTTGAGCCAGTGACATGTTGATCTTAGTGAACTGTCTTTTAGGTGCAACCTCTTTACGTTGATGCCCCTGTCCTTGTTGAGCAGGCCTAGGATTAGAGATCTGAGTTGCCCCTACATGTTGATCATGACGACTCTTTTTACCATGCACAACATTGGACTCTTTTTTTCCATGGTAAGGCTTTTTATGAGCATCAGAAGGTGCAACTTCTGGAATCTTCCCACTTTTGAGGCCAACTTCGATTCTTTCCCCAGTCAAGATAAGGTCTGTAAAACCGGCTGAAGAGTTGCCAATCAGATGATTAAAGAATGGACCAGACATGGTCCCCAGGAACATATCAACAAGCTCACAGTCAGTCAGAGGTGGGTGCACTCTTCCAGCAAGGTCTCTCCACTTTTGAGCATACTCCTTGAATCCTTCACCCGTCCCTAGTGATATACCCTGGAGTTGGGTACGAGTAGGAGCGAGGTCGGAATTATACTGATACTGCTTATAAAACGCAGTAGCCAAGTCCTCCCAGTTACGAATACTGGCTCCGTCCAGCTGATAGAACCATTCGAGCTGAGTCCCTGAAAGACTATCCTGGAAGAAATGGATCCACAGATTCTTGTCAGCTGTATAAGGTTGGATCTTCCTTACATACGATCGGAGGTGCAGCTTAGGACAGGAAGCTCCGTCGTACTTTGCAAAAGCAGGTGCCTTGAACTTATGGGGAATCACCACCCCAAAGGACAGACCTAGATCTTCGAAGTCCAGGCCGGGCACCTTCTGTATCTCCATAGCGCTTAACCGGTCTTCCACCTGTTTGTACTTATCCTCAGCAGGAGGATACTGTTCTTCATCATAATCCGTCTCGTTGTCGGAGACTACGGGACTAGGAACCCTTCTCTCTTGGGGGCTGTCTTTGCCTACAGATGAAGTAGTCAGCTCAACCTCATTCTGCGGTCCATTCCCAGATCTGCGTCTAGTGTTGAACAAGACGGTCCTCTTCTTCTTCTTCTTCCTCTCCTTCAGAATCAAAGTTTTCAAATCCTGTTGACCCTGGGCTAGGCTCATAACCAACTCCTGGAACTGGGCATTCTGGGCCTGGAGGGCCTTGATAGCTTGTTCAGTGGATGGTTCAGGATTCATGATGATTGCTGAAATAAACAGCAAAGAAGATAAGTGACCTGTACAAAGGGTACCTATAATGCAATGATGTGTATGAGATATGTATGCAATGTTTTCAAGGATCTCGCGGGGTAGACAGAGAAACTTGTTAGAATTTGAATCTGGTAGCCTGATTGAAGGAACTTCCTGTTGTTGAGAGTCCTTCTTCAAGAGTCAAGGCTCACCATATCGAGTGGGTCATAGCCCCTGACTCAAGTCATCATGTTTTGACCTCCAAACAACCTTGGCTAGAGGAAAATAAATCCCCTTTTCCCCTTGCTATACATTTTGATTCATCATGACCTGCATCACAAACCCTTGAGATCCTTGAAATGGGTTAGTCCTTATGCAGGATGTATGCAATGGTATGATGGTATGATGTTATGCTATGCATGGAGTGATGTAAGTAAACCCTGTTATAAGTCCATATTAAGGACTGTAAACAACACCTGCAAGGAACTCATGTGTCAGATAACAAGAACATGCAAGTAGTCAGGTTTGAAGGCACACAAGTCACACAAAAGAGCCCTTAGATTTCAGGTTGGCATGAAGTTTGGGTACTACCCTCTTTCCATTTCAGTTGGTTAAGACCTGTCCTAGAAAATAGTAATCGGGTTCTAGAGGATCTCAATATCATTGACTACCCTCAATCGGTCATAACTCCAGCGTCGCAATCTTTCCTTACAGCCAGAACCATCGCGAGAGTTTAGCCTCAATGAGTGTAGCATACTGCTACTGTTCTATGGCCAAGTTGGGTCAATTTAGGGTTCTAAGGTCGGTTGCTGCTTAATGACTCCTCAGAAGACCCATATTCTCCTCGTTGCAACACAAGGGATATCGGTACAGACCAAGGTGTCACACCAACGTAGCCACTGCTTCACCCGTGTCGGTCTACGTCGGACAGGTCCCTCACAGTTTATTGCTACCTAAAAGGGTATTCCCCAGATCCGGGTTAGGATCTATAAAACTCCGATATAAGCCCACAATATTAAAGCAAACAAGGCATACAATTGAAAACATAGAATGATCTAATCCTAAGGTACACCTCACTTATTATGATATCCCTAGCAGAGTCGCAAATTCTGGCGATCGGTGGAAATAGAACTGACTGTTTTTTAAGCTGGTTTGCGAAATGTCGCGGTAAGCAAGAGTCGCCACCGTCTTTTATGTTCTCCAACAAGGAAAGGACAAAAGCACAGCAAAATTCCTTTTCGAGATGTTTCTCGGTTCGGGAGGTAGATTATAGAAAGGGAAGGTGTTAGCACCCTTTCTATCCGTGGTTATCCACGGGCTCTTAGGTACTTGCTCACTATGTTTTCAAAAATTGTTTTCTTTTCTTGTGTTTGTGGGTTTTGAAAAAGAGTTTGTTTGAAAACTTCTAGGTAACTCTTGTATCAGTCCTCAAGAGTGTATGAAGTGTTTGTTTGAAAACTTTTTGAAAGTGTAAGTGCGAAAAGTTGTTTTTTGTTTTGAAAGAGCAAGTACCCAGGAGAAATCTACCTACTCTAAGGAATTAAGCTGTGTAAGAGTCCTTTAGACAGTACCATCCCACTATTGAGAAGTAGGTAGCACCGTCGTTGGAGTTATTCGGGTCAATTCGATTATAGGGACAATATGGTCACCAAAGCAATAGTAGGACGCCTTAGCGGTAACCCTAATGTCCTAGATCCTTTTTTATCCGAGGCAACCGTTTCGAGGCAATTGGATCTTTAGACAGGAGGGCGACCTCTAAAACACCTTATACTTAATGACCACCTCGAGGCAACCAAGTGAGGCGTACCCTAGGAGTGGCATGTGCATGTGTGTCAGGATTCAATTCATATTATCTTTGCACATGTATCATTGTGAGCTACGTTTTGATTTTATTTTTCATACAAGTCTTGTCATGCATCGATAACAGTTAATAATTGTGCGGAAAATAAATTGCAGAAAGTGAATCTACGCTATTACAAGGCGTCGGGTATTTACATCGCCAAAAACATAACTCTTGAAAATAAATGCGGGAAAATAAAAGAAAGCGATAAAATTCCTAATTATCTATTACATTCTCGGAGCATATACATAAATATAATCAAAATAAATATGCGCGAAAAGAAATTGGATCGGGGACGTCCTTAGGGTTTTGACCCTTTTTGAGAAAAGAATGAAGTTTGGTCCTTTTTGCAATTAATTAAATATTAAACCTAATTTACTAATTAATCAAATAATTACAAGAAAAAGTATTTTTTTTATATTTTTTATGCTTTTAATGAAATAAATAAAAAAGAAATTAAAATTATCAAAACCCTAATTCTAGGCTAATTTTATTTATTGTAAAAATTGTCAAAATTACCTAATTAAAACAACTAAGCTAATTAATTAGAATTTATTTACAAAATAATAATTAATAGTGAAAATAATAAATAATAAAAATAAAAAATATTTTAAGTTTCTGAATTTAATATGAAAAATAATTAATTTATGAATTAATAATAATAATAATTAATAATAGTTAATAAAAGAAAATAAAAAATAAAAAGGAAAGAACAAAGAAACCAGGGGGGGTTGATGGCCCAATATGGAGGTGGATTAGCAAACTGAGGCCCAAGAAGCACACAAGCCTGTTTGACTCTCTGACTTGTCTACGCCTGCATTGACCAGGAGCATGATGGTCACTCATCTCAGGGCCATCAGATCTGTGAGGGTGGCCACTTGGCGCCTGGGATTGGAAAGAATATGGTGGACATCATTTGAAAGCCTGCACATGATTAGGTTGTGAAAAATAGAAACAAATATAGGGTGGACCTGGGAATCGAACCCAGGTCCCAATGGTTGCCAGCCACCTCACTATCCACTGAGCCATGCGCCTGTATTTGTTAGTATAATGAATAATGAGATTAATATATAAAACATATCAATTATGCTGGAAAATATAAAAAAGCGTGCCCTTTTTGAATTGTCCAACCAGGAATGAACATGTCCTTCATCTTCCTCATATTTCCTGTAAAACACAAACAAATAGCGGGGGTTTTTAACCCCCTCAAAACAGGATGAGGAAAAATAGCAAATAGAATCCTAGGATATATAAATATGGCGCGAGGGTTCCACTAGATTCGTCTGAATGCAACGAGTCCAACCATGTGCATTAGGGGTTCCAATTTTACTGGATGTGGAAAGCCCCAAAATCAAAGCTTCGGAACCCTAATATTCGTTCATGGTGATTTGTGATTCAGGGCGTTTCAGTCCAATTAACCTATGCCAAAAGCTTTGTACACTTCCTATTAACACAAAACAATCAACAAAAGATGTTAAATATGCATGAATCAATGATTACGATTTTGGAAAATTTGTTCAAATCGTGAAACTGTTCTTGCGTGTTTCTTGAGCTTTAAGGCTTGATTTTGTTTGCAAAAGGTTCCTCACACTCCCAGCAACGTATTTGAATCACTATAATGCTTTGAATCACGTTGGAACCTGTAAAACAGTTTTCAAGTTTTCTTGATTTTTTTCAACATTGGCTATGGCTTTCTGCAGCAATTCACACGTCCAATGCATTAGGGTTGAGTTCTGTATATATAATGGACTGAATTTAGGTTAAATCTTTGACCAAAAATCCATTGCATTGATGTTTCAATATTTGATTTGCAATCATATCTTTTTGCATCTTTTTCATTGAGAAAAGTTGCTAAATTTGGAGTTTTTGACATCCTTGATTGGCACACGAAATCTTCAGCATATATTGGTCATCTTTGCTTCACCAAAAGATTGAGAAATCATATCTTTGAATTTCCTACATTTTAAATTAATTAAATCAATTAAAAATCAATTAAAAATCCAATTAATTAATAAAAATAAGAAAATAATTCAATTTAATCTCAATGGGTCGTGCATAAGCCTTGGACAAAGTTTCAAGAAGAAATTTGAGGCCCATTAGCAAAAATGACGTGTTTTGAGCAAAGTTGACTTTTGCAAATTCCCAAAAATTTCCCAACTTCTCCAATGCATATCTTGCTCACTTTTGATTATATGAACATGTTCTTGGACATTTTGGAATGGCCTTGAAGTCCTCAAACCAATGCCTTTGGTCCCATGTCATTTGGATTTACCAATCTCAAGTTATGGTCTTTGACTTAAAGTGCATTTTTGTTGACTTTTGAAATTGACCTATAATGTAGAAATTGATAACTTTTTGTGAGAGAATTTATTGGACTTGGAATGTGAATATGAGTTGTAGGAAATGTCATCCCCTTCAAAATGAGCATTGGATGGGATTTTTCTGATGAACCATGAAAAAGTTGTGCCCTGGTCAAGATACAGTTGACTTTTCTACTGTCCAAAAATAGTAACTTTTGCATCCTTGATGATTTTTGAGCCATGCTTGTGGAATCATGATCAAGACTTGATCAAATGATGATTGTGGACTAAAAATGAGATGTTGACCAAAAATTCTGACTTTTGACTGTAAAATGACCATTTTACCCCTGTAGTTGATTGTGAAGTAAATGGAGCTTTTGATTTTGCAATTTGATGCTGTGAGTCTTGAGACTTGACATGTAGATGCTTGACAATGAATATAGGCCTATGGGACTTGATTGAGCCATTGAAGACCTCAAATTCCTTGAAGGAACCAAAACCCTAATTTCAGCTGGCTTAGGAGGTGTCTGGACTGTGCAATCCTTGAGTAGACTTGAGCCATTTAAAGATGACCCTTGACAAATCTTGAAGAATATGGGAGGGCAAATTTTGGGGTACAACACCCATGATGCAAGCCTCATATTCTACCATATTATTAGTACAATCAAATGTCAACCTTACAGTAAAAGGAATGTGTGATCCATGTGGAGTGGCAATCACAGCACCAATTCCTTTACCATGAGCATTCACAGCTCCATCAAATATCATACTCCAGCGAGATTCAAGATCAGGACCTTCCTCAAGCAATGTTTCATCAAAATCTTTCACTTTCAGAAACATCACATCCTCATCAGGGAAATCATACTTCACATACTGATAATCATCAACTGGTTGGTGAGTAAGATAATCTGCCAACATGCTGCTTTTAATAGCTTTTTGAGTGCGGTATTCGATGTCATATTCAGATAACATCATCTGCCAGTGGGAAATTCTCCTAGTAAGAGTCGACTTTTCAAAAATGTATTTGATTGGGTCCATTTTGGAGATCAACTAAGTAGTGTGATTCAACATATACTGCCGCAAACGTTTTGTCGCCCAGGCCAGAGCACAACATGTCTTTTCTATCATGGAATACTGTGATTCACAATCAGTCAACTTTTAACTGAGATAATAAATGGCATACTCTTTCTTCCCTGTTTCATCTTGTTGTCCCAGAATACAACCCATGGAATTACCTAACATTGTCAGATACATAATCAATGGTCTTCCTTCAACAGGAGGGAGCAAGATAAGATGTTCAAGTAGATATTCTTTAATACTTTCAAATTCCCTTTGGCAGTCATCTGTCCATACACAACCTTGATCTTTCTTTAACAACTTAAAGATCGGTTCACACGTTATAGTCATATGGGAAATGAATTTGGAAATGTAATTCAAATGCCCGAGGAACCCTCTGACTTGCTTTTCAATTCTCGGCGCTGGCATCTCTTGAATTGCTTTGACTTTATCAGGGTCAAATTCAATCCCTTTCTGGCTAACAATGAAACCCAACAATTTCCCTGATCGAACACCAAAGGTACATTTGTTTGGATTCAAGCAGAGACGATACTTCCTCAAACGCTGAAACAACTTCAACAAATCTTCTACATGCCCTTCTTCAGTCTGGGATTTATCAATCATTTCATCAACATATACCTCAATTTCCTTGTGCATCAGATCATGGAATAGGGTTGTCATAGCCCTCCGGTACGTTGAACCAGTGTTCTTCAACCCGAAGGGCATCACTCTATAACAAAATGTTCCCCAGGGTGTGATAAACGTTGTTTTTTCCATGTCCTCAGGAGCCATTCTTATTTGATTATACCCGGAAAATCCGTCCATGAAAGAGAAAATCTTGAATTTTGTTGTGCTATCCACCAACATATCAATGTGTGGCAATAGAAAATCATCTTTTGGACTAGCTTTATTTAGATATCTATAATCTATGCACATGCAAACTTTTCCGTCTTTCTTTGGTACTGGGACAATATTGGCAATCCACTAAGGGTACACTTATGTCACAAGAAAACCGGCATTAATCTTCTTTAGAACTTATTCTTTGATCTTCACTGCCATATCTGGGTGAGTTCTTCACAACTTCTGTTTGATTGGTGGGCACTCTGGCTTCAGTGGCAAACGGTGCTCTACAATATCTGTATCTAGACCAGACATATCTTGGTAAGACCAAGCAAAAATATCCACATACTATTTCAACATCTCAATCTTCTTCTGAACCCAAATTGATTACCTCCAATGGCTCTTTATATGGTTGAATAACATTCTCCTCACACTCAAGCAACCGTGAGACCTCTTCTGGAATCTCATCAAAGTCTTCTTCTTCGGCCCCATACACAGGACATTCAAAGTTGGAAGAGGGTGCAGGGTCATTGTATTCAACGAGTTTTTTAATTAATCTGCACATATGATTTATTATTGCTTTTAGAAACTGACATATATGACAAGTGATCATGCAGATTGAATTTCAGTTATTATTTATTTTGAAAGGTTTTTTTTCTTCTGATTACCATTTTCCAAGAAAAAGCAGAAAATAAGGACACAATTTGGCAAACAAAGACAACTTTTATCATTGATTTTAAAAGTCACATCAAAAAATAAGCCCATACAATATTAATACTTTCACCTTGGGCAGAGCGAAAGCTTTTCAAAAAGGTTAGCAAAAAACAAATTACTTTGAAATGTGTATGCAAGAGGTAACATCAATGGTGATCCAGTTCTGAACCCTAACTCCGTGCATCACATAATTTGGCATTTCTGGCTCTACTTCATCTTCCACTATGGCATTAATCCCAGAACTAGTTAGATGAAGATAACCCCCGCTACAGAAGATGTCTTGATACTTGCCTGCAACAGACTTCAGCTTCATGCTCTTACCTTTATCATTCTTCACAAAGAATCCCAAGCCAACTCTATTCTTGTTTACAGGTGGATCAACAATTTGTCCCCATACTTCACTATGGCCATTACACACAACCTATTGCGCATCTTTAAACGAAGCTATAGAGTTATCATTTCCTCTTATATTATCAATGGATAAAGCTTGGATCTGGGTTCCAACAACAGCTTCATCCTCCTGGACAATGCTGAAAGAGGATAAATGAGATATCAATAATTCATGTTCTCCATTTATAATTACCACTTTTCCTTCACGTACAAACTTCAGCTTCTAGTGTAAAGTCAAAGTGACAGCCCCTGCCTCATGTATCCATGACTGTCCCAACAAATAGTTGTAAGCGGGTATAATGTCCATGACCTGGAAAGTAATCTGAAACAAATGTCGGCCTATATGAATAGGCAAGTCCACTTCACCAATAACAAATTTCCTTGATCCATCAAACGCTTTCACAATAATGCCACTTGGGCGCATGGGTGTTCCTTGATATTTCAACTTCATAAGTGTGCTCCTCGATATAACGTTCTATGCAGATCCATTATCAATCAGCACATTGGATAGTGAATCATTCTTGCAGTTCATAGAGATGGGGAGGGCCAGGTTGTGATTCCTTCCTTCATTGGGAAATTCATCATCGCAGAAACTCAGGTTATTACATGTTGTAATGTTCCTTACTACGCTGCTGAATTGGTCTACAGGCATATCACTTTCCACAAAAGCTTGGTCCAATACCCTCATCAAAGATTCATTGTGAGCATAGGAGTTCATCAATAAAGCCAAGATAGATATTTTTGAAGGAGTCTGCAGTTACTGATCTACAGTCGTTCATATTGATTATCTTGAAAATATCATCCACCTCCTTCTCTAGCGTAGCTCCACTAGATTCACCCACTGCCTTCTTGGGTTCAACATTTTCAACAATTTTCTTTCCAGTACTAACATCCCCACGAACAACTGGTGCAAATACACGACCTCTGCGGGTCACTCTGCTAGTCTCAACAATATTTCCAACATTAGGCATTGGATGGATGGGAACTTCCACACCATCCTCTAAGATTGTAGCATTATATTTATAGGGTACAGTCTTATCTGACTTGTAGGGGACATGACCCGATAAACTAATCACCAATGGAGTAATAGATGGTTTTCTATGATATTCAACTTCAAAATGGACGGGTGCACCAAAACAAGGCACAATAACATTTACTCCCTCTTCAACATATTCAGTCATTACAGATTCATCCCTAGAAAACAAATCTTCATCAGAGAAGAACTCATCTGCGGAGGCATACTCATCATCTGACTCTTCTTCAGCCAAACAAACCTCAATCATATTAACCTCATGGTAATCATCCCTTTGACCTGTAATCTTGATAGCTCTATTATCCAACAACAACTGAACACCTTTCCTCACAATTGAACATCCTCGGGAGTCCCGACAGCAAATTTGGAAAGACCCATATTGATGTTCTACCTGACAAGCCATATGGCAGAAAGTAGCGTGCAACTACACAAGGTCCTCATTCATATACTCCACATCCAAAATTCTGAACTCTCCAGGATATCCAGAAACCATGTTCACTTCCTCTTCATACTCTGCCCTAGGCCTGATTATGTGGATGAGGCCCTCATCCATCTTCTCTTGCAAATCAGCCTTTATCTTGTCGTAACCCTGTATGTTTGTACTGCAAATAGCACAATCGACATGGTCATGCGTATAGTAGCTAAATTCACAGATGTCTGCATGCATTTTCACCAAATCTCCTCTAACCAGATTAATATCAAAAATCTGGAAGTCGCCTGGACAACCGGCCACCATGTTCACAACATTTTCCCCTCTATGCTTGGGTAGAGGATTGTCTTTCACATTAGGGCCAACATCCTTGAAAGATAATATACCAGAATTCACCAATTTTTGTACTTCAGTTTTCAAAGGATAGAAGTTCTCAACATTGTGCCCGGGTGCTCCCTGATGAAAAGCACATGTTTGGTCAGCTTTGTAATACCATGGTAACAGCGATGGTACAACAGAAGGTGGTCGGGTCTGAACCAACTTCTTTTGTATTAACGTTGGGAGTAACTTTGTATAACTCATAAGGATAGGGTTATAACTCTCCGTTCTCTGATTATACCCTTGATTCCCTTGATGGGATAGTCTCTGATAAGCAACAGTGGTTTGAGCTACACCAACAAATGGAGTTACTGATGCGACTTGCTAATGACGCTGATAATTTCTTCTAGGAGGATTAACCCTCCTCTCTTGCATAACAGCATTTGTATCTCCTTCCTTCTTTTTGGTAAACCCATATGATGGCTTCTTCGTACTTCCAGAACTTTCACTTTTTGTGAGACGACCCTCTCTTAAAGCCTCTTCTAAGCGGATACCCATGCCTACCATTTCAGTAAAGTCACTTGGCGCACTCGCTACCATCCTCTCATAGTAGAAAGCACCCAGAGTTTTCAAGAAAATCTTGGTCATCTCCTTCTCTTCCATGGGAGGAATCACTTGGGCGACTACCTTACGCCATCTCTATCCATATTCTTTGAATGATTCCTTGTCTTTCTGGACCATGGCCCTGAGTTGATCACGGTCAGGCGCCATGTCCATGTTGTATTTGTATTGTATGATAAATGCTTCTCCCAAGTCATCGAAAGTATGGATATTGACATTGTCCAAACTCATATACCACTTCATCGCAGCACCAGTCAAACTATCCTGAAAAAAGTGAATCAGCAGACGCTGATCATCAGTATGGGTAGACATTCTCCTTACATACATCACAAGATAAGCACGAGGGAAAGTGTTGCCCTTGTACTTCTCGAGCTATGGGACCTTAAACTTCGCAAGTATCTTGACATTCGGGACCAAGCATAAATCATTCACATTATGCCCGGACAATTCCTTTCCCCTGAGGGCCTTCATCTCCCTCCACATCTTGTCAAAATGTTCTTAAAAATAATCCATTCTGTCATAAAGACCCAAGTCTTCACTTGGTGGAGGAAAAGGACGACACATATCATCATTAACAAATGGAACCATGTTCACCGGCGGAGGTGCAGTAGGAGCAACATACACCACAGGAGGTGAGGGAGTAAAGTAGTATAAATTACTAGAGCTTCTTGAGGACCAAGATTGAAACTTTCAGGCGCAAAGTTCTTTGGCATTCCCCATGGATAACCTTGAGGCATGCGATTCTGACCAACAGCTGGAGTAGCAGACACAAGAACAGTCAGAGCTTCAATAGTAACCCTTGTTGGTTGAGGTTGAACACTCGGTGTCTGATTATGAGCAGCCATAAGAGATTCCATCAGAGCACTAAGATTGTCCATGCCAGCCTTCAAAGCAAAAACCTCCTCGCACAGCTCGCGATTCTCTTGTTCTAAGTTGTCCATCTTCCTTCTGAAATTAGCTCGAGTGTTGTAGTGGTGAGACAACTTACTGAACGAAGTAAAGAAGCTTGGTAAGATACCTGGATATGCATAGAAAATCAAGAAATATGTGCAATATGATGCATGATGTGCAACACACATGATTTATTTTTATTATTAATATTTCAAGGGACTTAAAGATTTATGGACACATTGCAAATATCAAAGTAATAACAGATTTGGAATATTGAAAAAATTTATTATAATAACTTCAAAATGGATTACAAGTTCAATAATCCCAAGTACAAGATAAAAATAAAGTCTAAAACCCTAAGAAGTAAAGCTGATGGAGATCACTCTATACGCTGGCGCTTCCCTGTAAGCCTGGCAATCTGAGCCTCCAACCTCTGGTTTTCTTACTCATATCTAGTGGAAACTTCCTTCCAATCGCCTGAATCAGGAAATGAGCAATTATCAACCAAGTGAGGCTTAGGAGAAAATCAACCCCCTTGCCTCTTCATCATCTCTACAGCACGACTCTCAAGAATATCAATTAAGTCGTCTTTCTCCTTCAAGTCTGCTCTATAGAAAATCTCTAAACTTTGGCACTTATTCTTCCAAGCATCCTTTTCCTGCTGCATCCTAACCAAAGCAAGCTGTAGCTCTACCACATCATCCAATAGAGGAGGAGTGGTCTTCACAAATAAATCAGGCATAGGTGCTTCCCGGGAATACGACATCTTCAACTTAATAGCTCTCGTGTGGACCCACTGAAGATAAGGCTCCAAAGAAGAAGCCCCCCTAGGTCCCAGATCTTTCCTACTCTTCTTATGAATGTGACGCCAGGCCTTCGCAATCTGCTCCATAGATTTCCTATGGTCTTCTCCCTCCTTCAGAAAGAAACTACTCAAATGAATACTATTTGGTTTATCCCTCATCGGATAACCAAGCTGTCGTCGTGCAAGAACAGGGTTATAGTTAATTCCTCCCTTTGTACCAAGAAGAGGTACATTGGGGAAACTACCACAACTGTCAACAATATATATATCTTGTTAAGCTCGATGATACTAATCAATATCCGAGTGAGTAAGTGTCATGATCTTAGGATCCCAACAGGGTTCCTTCCTGACATCCTAAAAAGCATCAGACTGAGTCATATGAGACATAAACCACCGGTACAAAAGAGGCGTGCAACAAATAATCATCCCCCCATGATAAGAATTCCGAAGATGAATAGAGTAATAGGCATCTCTCAATAATGTAGGAATTGGGTTTCCAATCATGAAGATCCTGATAGCATTAACGTCAACAAACTTGTCCACATTAGGAAATAAAAACAACTCGTAAGCAAGTAGAGCAAAGATGGCCTCAAAAGTGATTGTACTCTTCATCCTGGAAAAGTAACGAGCTTTCTCCAATAAGAACTGAGCTGGTAATCCTCGAATCCCTCCTTTAGTATTCATATGAGCTTCAACCTCAGACTTCCCTAGATGAATCAAAGCAGCAATCTCATGTGATTTTGGCTCACCCTCCAAACCAGTGAAAGGAAAACGATAGGTAATAGGTAAATCCAACAGATAATAATACTCCTCCAGTGTAGGCATCAACTGATAGTCAGGGAAAGTAAAGAAATGATACATCGGATCATAAAACTGGATCAAGGTCGAGAGAATACCCTCCTTCATCCTAAGCTTCATGAGAGGAATGATGGATCCATACTTCTTCCGAAAATCTGCATAACACTCAATCTCCGGAATTAGACTGATCAACTCATCTATCTTAGGATCTTTGGAGCTTTATTTTTCGGTCTTTCTTTTTCTAGAATCCATCGTCAAAAAGTACTTGAGATATTCACAAATGGTAAACTTTCAAGTCCTTTGAAATAAAATTCCTTCAAAAGATGCTTATGAATGCATGGATGCATGATGCAACAATCACACACAAGATCACAAACATAGGGTTCATAGGTTCAACATCACGAGCATGAGGTTGAAGGTACTACCCATAGGGTATGGTCTAAAAGTTATCACCTGCTGAACAAGGTTCTAGAGGTTCCCAGAGTCTACGTCCTTCCTTCGGATATTACCAACTTCTCGATTAACTAGGTAATTAGTAATATTCTCAAGAAAAAATCGTCCGAGCGTAGTATCGCGTGATAGCTATTTCCGAATTACTCTGTCATATCTTCCGCACTACACCTAAAAGGCCAAGATGGGTTAGGTATTCTACGGTCCTCAGCTTCAGCAGGCTCCTGGGTCGACTTCCCGATTACTCGGTAAACGACACTACAGTCAAAGGGGCCTCCACTGAGTGGGGGATCTCATGCCTCCTTTTTTAGGATTACTCCCTAATAGTTAGCATGACTATACCTCCCGTCCTATCTTAAAGTTTTCCCAAGTCCGGGTATAGGACTTATAAGTAATCACCAAGCACCCTGAAAACCGGGAAAATTCAGACGAACATATATACAACATATAAATAACAATAACACATATACAAATATAAACAAAGATAGGCTCAACCGACTAAGGGATGGACCAGCAAGAGGTCAATCTTTCCCCAGTGAAGTCGCCATTTTTTCTAAAGCGGTAGAAATGTTTAAGACTAAGCCATTGGATTGACTTGACTTGTACAGATCAAAATAAAAATCGCCACTGCATTTTATTGTTTCCAAAGGAATTGGAAAAGAGTGAATAACCCAAGAGAGGGGAGAAATATTCAAGGTAAGGGGGTTGGTTATGCAAAGGGAAGGTATTAGCAACCTATACATCTACGATACTCCGCAGGAACCTCTTTTTAAAATCTGTATATTTTGGCTATAAAATGTTGTATAAAAAATAGATGGTGGAGGGGAGAAAAGAAATATTTTTTTATGATTTTTTGCTCCCGCCACGGTTGCGAACCTTTAGTGCCTACGTACCACCTTTCATGCAATAGGGGATCAGGGTACACATAGTTCCTCTTTAAAAATTTTAAAACACAAGTGTGTTGGTTAATTTTATGAGATAAGACATCATCGTCATTGTCCGTGTGGAAAACATACTTACTACCCACAATCATGAGAAAGGAGAATTCGCATCATCTGAAAGTGGAGGATATGGCTTAGATTTTAAAATAAAAAATGCCTCACTCAACATCCAAGTGGAAAATATCTCACTTCACTGCATATTGTAGAAGTATAGTTGTTTGCATCACTACAAGGATTGACAAGAGTCTAATCTTTTGAGAAAGGTTTTAAAATAAAAAGCCAAAGTGGAAAATTAGTTTGAAATGAGATTGATTGACTTTTAGTCTTCTCACAAAAAAATGTCAAAGTATTATTAAGTTGATCGAAGTTTGTTTATAAAAAGGTTTTGAAAATGCATGGACCTAAATCCAAGTTTATTATGAAAGTGGTTCAAGTTTAAAAACAAGACGAGTTTTCAAAAGGAGGAAGAAGATTTTTGAAATTAAAGAAGGTGAGAGGAGAAGAAGAGACTATCCTAAAGTATAAAGTAAAAAGCTAAGGATAAGAACCATCTAACCAACAAAAATCCAATACTTGACATTATGAGTCAAGATAGAATTCTCATTCCTTGGATTGGAACCAAGCAAGCAAAGATGCTAGACCGCTTGAGAGAACTAAACTTCAAGTGTATTAAGTCTTCACAAAAAATTGCGCAGAGTAATGACTGTATATGGGTGAATTCCAGGTTACAAACAAGGTATGTAATTACAATAACCTGCACACAAAGCAAACAAACAACCCAATATCTTGAAGTAAATCTCAAGAACTCCAGACAAAATATCAACTAAAGTCACAAGGTCTCCAACATAGGCCAAGGTATATAATCCTAAGTTCAAGAAGTCTAATACTCCATAATGCCAAGGATAGTAACCAAATAGTCCAAGTATCAATTGAAGCTTTTTATGGTTCATGTTGATTATTAGGTGTTTTAAAATAGAAAAGAAAAGCTCAAGTGCGCAAAAATAAAAAGAAAAATAATATAAATGCTCAAGTGAGCAAAATAAAAATGGCATGAAATATAATGCTTAAAGTAAAAGGAACATAAAGCATAAAAATAAAATTATAAAGTAAAAGCAATTTAATAATTAGTGGTTAGTTGGATGACCATCTTGAAACTTGCATTTGGAACTCATTAAAGGATTGGTAGAACCAAAGCCTCCATACAACAAATTGCATTTGCTTTTTGTCAAGTATATCATCCATTTGGAATCCTCACAATTACCATTTAATGATCAATGATGTTTAAGTGATCCGCATTGACCAAAAGTGATGTAGATCCATTAGAGAATTGGTAGAACCAAAGTCTCCACACAATGAATCTCAAGGTTATTGGATCAAAGAGATCAAATTAACATACTTGGGCTTGCAAACATAGGTTTGGGTCACAAATGATCATTTATTCGAATCGGGATAAAATTTAGCGCTATGTTAAGCAATCGTAAGTGGACTTATATAGAAGTCGCGCCTATACTAAGGTCGGTCAATAGCAATCTATGCACTATTTGTTTTTTATACATGATATAGAGATCATGCTCCAATAACACTTAGTGCAATAAGAAAGGGATGAGACGAAAAAGGGTGGAAAAGAATATACAACCACATTTGAATTAAATTTTAATCAAACTATTATTAAAATCATTCATCTATTTTTATGGAGTTAAACTCAACACCATGGATCCAATGATGTTAACAAAGTTCATGATTAAAAATTCAATCCAAGATCAGCCAGAAAACAATCACAAAATAATATTGCATTTAATATATACATTAAAAAGGTTTTAAAATTTTTTTTTAAATAGAAATAAAAGAGAAAAAATATCAACTATACTCAAATTAATCAAGAAATATTAAGTAAGACCATAGAAAAATCAGAAAAGGACTCAAATATTTCTATAAAAATTTTTGGTAATTTTTAAAAGTCAGAAACTATTTAAAACTAATTAAAATTGTTCAAACAAATAGAAAATAGATTAAAAAAATAGTAAACATCAATATAAAATTCCATAAATTTTCAAAAAGGTCAGAAATATGTAAAATGATATTTATGATTTTTTTTAGAATTAAAAAATGTCAGAAAGTATTTTTTAAAGTAATTAAAACAAAGCAAACAATGCAAAAAATATAAATAATATCAAATGTCAAAATAAAAATGTGAAAAAATTGTCATGAGATCATAAATAATTCAAAATATTTTTGTGAATTTTTTCATAATTTTTGGATAAAAAATAAAAGAGTTATGGATTTTTGAAAATTAAATCAATTAAAATATAAAATCAGAAAATAAAATAAAACCAAAAAAGATGTGGACCATCAGATCATAGTCAAAACGCGTTAGTAAGCTAATCCAATGGACCAGACACGTTGTGCTTGATATGGACCTTAGTAAGATACGCATAGGATCAGAAAAAGGGAAACTAATGAAATTAAATCATTTGGCACGCTATCATTGGTTGAGACGAGACATGTCATCGTCTTCAACCTCCAGCCACCCTACAATGAAGATTTTGTGAGATTCTTCAAATGGAAAAATCAGGATCCCAGACTAGTATCATTGGATTCGTCTCTTCAAGACAATCCTAACATCACCATCGCGCCAAATTTATATAAGGTATGCGAAGAGAAATGAATAAAAAACCCATAAAATAGCGAGCACCTTCAGTTTGAGATTTCTCTCTCAGTTCTCAATGGATTTAAAAATTGTAAGAAGCACAAGAATCAGGAGAAGGAGTAGAACATGTTAGTGCTTTATTTGGATTCAAATGGTGGAGAATTCTACCTTTTTGAAGTTCAAGAAAGAAGCTCTGAAACTGGACTTCTTTAGCTTGAATTATGGCTCATTTTGTTTGGTTTAATTTCTGGAGAGTTTGTATGATGCTTAAGGAAGATGAATGTGTAAAGAATTTTGGAAGAAAAGGCTTGAATCTCAGAAACTGATTTAAAAAATTTGAAGTTCGTGTGAGGTTTTGACAGAGTGTATTTGGATCTCTTAGCTTGAGGAAATGAATGGGGGATGACCCTCTATTTATACGAAATCAAATGGAATGTTCAAACGTGTGAAATGATGAAGTTTGGAGGGAAATCGTGTGGACCTGATACACGAGCAAGGTGTGATCTGTTTTGCATCAAAACTTATCCAATCCTTGCGTTTTAAGGCTATAATCCACTTTGGAAACTTGGTTAGACATGTTTAGATCACAAACGCGTGCTAATTTGATGTTTAGAAGCCAAAACATGAATTTCAAATTCTGACTTATGAAGAAACTTCAGTTCCAAGTTACCATGTTCAATCTAATGGCATTCTCATCTCAAGGGGTCTTAAGTAATGGTTCTTGATGCTTTAGAAAGATGAGGTTACAAGCTTTGCAATGGAAAAAGAATGGAATAAAATGGATGCTTGAGCTGAAAGTTGCATTGAGTCAAAGTTGGGGGGAAAAGGTTGACTTTTCATACTTAGAAATATTTCAAATTTTTCATCAAAGTGACCTATAATGTTTTGAATCCAAACATGTCTTTCCACTTGGAATTTTCTCTTTACCAAAAAATATGGTATGAAATAAACCTCTTAAATGACATTTTGGGATCTGAACCATTCAAAATCTCCGAAAATTGAGAGAGTTATGAATTGTTGAAGTTGGCAAAAAATCATGAAATGACCTATAAGATTTTGTATCCTTAGGGAATCTTCCATCCATTTTATCACTTTGCACATGAAATAAGGAATAAATTTCAAATTCTAAAGATTATTATGGAAAAAGATTGGGCTAAAGGTGATAAAAATTGACCAAGTTATGATCATTTGAAGTCACACATGAGAAATTGGGGGTTCATCTGGAGGACTTGTAATCTTTCCTCAACATCAAGTTTCTTCCACATGAAAACTCCTTGAAAATTTTGAAGTTCTTTGTTAATAGCCCTTTAAAGAGAATGATGTCTTTGGAATCACTCAAAAATACCAAAAGATGAGCAAGATATACTTCTTTGAAGTTCAAAACCCTAGCTCCTAGATCAAGAAAATGCTTTGAGGAACTTTGACAATTTTGAACAGCATTCTTGTACCAACACTCTTGCTTTGTAAATATAAGTATTATTGGATTCGTCTCTTCAATAAGATCCTAACACCACCATCGCGCCAAATTTATATAAGGTATGCAAAGAGATATGAATCAAAAACCTAGAAAATAGCGAGCACCTTTAGTTTGAGATTTCTCTCTCAATTCTCAATGGATTTAAAAATTGTAAGAAGCGCAAGAGTCAAGAGAAGGAGTAGAACAGGTTAGTGCTTTATTTGGATCCAAATGGTGGAGAATTCTACCTTTTCTAAGTTCAAGAAAGAAGCTCTGAAACTGGACTTCTGTAGCTTGAATTATGGCTCGTTTTGCTTGGTTTAATTGCTGGAGAGTTTGTATGATGCTTAAGGAAGATGAATGTGCAAAGAATTTTGGAAGAAAAGGCTTGAATATCAGAAACTAATTTCAAAAATTTGAAGTACGTGTGAGGTTTTGACAGAGTGTATTTGGCTCTCAAAGCTTGAGGAATGAATGAGGGATGACCCTCTATTTATAGGAAATCAAATGGAATGTTCAAGCGTGTGAAATGATAAAGTTTGGAGGGAAATCGTGTGGACCTGGTACACGAGCAAGGTGTGATCTGTTTTGCATCAAAACTCATCCAATCCTTACGTTTTAAGGCTCTAATACACTTTGGCAACTTGGTTAAACATGTTTAGATCACAAACACATGCTAATTTGATGTTTAGAAGCCAAAACATGAATTTCAATTTCTGACTTATGAAGAAACTTCAGTTCCAAGTTGCCAAGTTCAATCTAATGGCATTCTCAGCTCGAGGGGTCTTAAGGCATGGTTCTAGATGCTTTAGAAGTATGAGGTTACTAGCTTTGCAATGGAAAAAGAATGGAATCAAATGGATGCTTGAGCTGAAAGTTGCATTGAGTCAAAGTTCGGGAAAAAAGGTTGACTTTCCATACTTAGAAATATTTCAAAATTTTCTTCAAAGTGACCTATAATGTTTTGCATCCAAACATGGCCTTCCACTTGGAATTTGCTCTTTACCAAAAAAGATGGCATGAAATAGACCTCTTGAATGACAATTTGGGACTTGAACCATTCAAAATATCCAAAAATTGAGAGAGTTATTAATTGTTGAAGTTGGAAACAAATCATGAAATGACCTATAATATTTGTATCCTTAGGGAATATTTCATCCATTTTCTCACTTTTCATATAAAATAAGGAATAGAGTTCACATCCTAAAGATCATTGTGTAAAAAGAGTGGGCTCAAGGTGATAAAAATTGACCAAGTTATGATCATTTGAAGTCACACATGGGAAATTGGGGGTTCATCTGGAGGACTTGTAATCTTTCCTCAACATCAAGTTTCTTCCACATGAAAACTCCTTGAAAATTTTGAAGTTATTTGTTAATAACCCTTTTAAGAGAAGGATGTCTTTGGAATCACTCAAAAATACCAAAACATGAGCAAGATATACTTCTTTGAAGTTCAAAACCCTAGCTCCTAGATCAAGAAAATGCTTTGAGGAACTTTGACAATTTTGAACAACCTTCTTGTACCAACACTCTTGCTTTGTAAATAGAAGTTGTTGAGGATGATAAATAGAACTCATAGCCACCAAAAACACTTCCATATATTGATAATTGAGATAAATATGCACTTGTGACCAATGGGAACAAAGCCTTTTCCAACCATGACTATTTCTTAAATTAACCCCTTGTACTTTTGAATCAATTTTGATAACTTTGAAATGTGGTGAACCAAAATAAACTTTTCCGTGTCATTTTTTCCAAAAGAACTTCAATTGTGAGGATTGAATTTCTCAAGCTTTATTGACTAGGGCATGGAAATAAACTTATGAACCGATGGATCAACTTGTTAAGCCATATTGCCTTTACCTACATTATTAATAAGTAAGACAAACCAACATTGCATTTTAATAATTAAAATGAAAATCAAGACAAAACATGCATGATCACAAAAGAAAACAAGTCAAGGTGCTTGCTGATTCCTCAAATAACAAAGCATGAGATAGAGAGGAGAACCAAAAGCCCTAATGTGATCTTGTGGTGATTGAATCAACATAGTATGATGGGGGGATCTTAGGGGGGAAAATTGAGGTACAAAAGAATAAATCATTGGTCAATTTAATCTAAGCCAACAACTATCTACGACCTTCTTCAACTGGAAGAAGTATCAGAATAAATCTTTGGTTGATTTAATCTGAACTAGAAGAGGTCTTTGTGTCTTTAATTGAAGAAGTATCAGAATAAATCATTGGTCAATTTAATCTGAGCCAGAAAAAAGGTCTATTGGAAGAAGTATCAGAATAAATCATTGGTCGATTTAATCTGAGTCAGCAGATATTTATGCTTGTTTTTATCTAGAAGAAGTATCAGAATAAGTCTTTTGTTAATTTAATCTGAGCCAGAAAATGTCTTCAACTGGAAGAAGTATCAGAGTAGATCTACACCTGATCTAAGCTAAGCCAGAAGAATGTCCACTGGAAGTAGTACCATAATAAATCATTTGGTTGATTTATTCTAAGCCAGAAGACGTTGTATTTGGTAAGACTGTCTGGTCATACCAGTAGTTGATAATGTTGGTCTGTTGATTGATCTTTTCCTGAAAAGGTAGAGAGTTAGTTGTATGCAATGTCATGATGTATGAAAAGCATCACAGAATGATGTTCTCAAAATGAATGAGATTGTGTTGTATGTGTTTTGTATGCATGTGCTATGATGTTTTTAAATGATGTATGAATGTGAGTGCATCAGTTGTTTTTTGTAGTGTCGTTGAACTGGGGAAAATAAATCCTTGACTGCTGTCGGAGATGGCGAATGTAATTCATCACTATTTGTTGAAGTTAAATTCGTCGAGGATTCCAACTTTCTGTCTGCGGATATTCCACTGGAGATTTTGATTTCTGCTCGAGGATAGAAGTCTTCCAGGGGTTGATAACCTATCATGGATTCCATGCACTCTGACTGGGGATGGAAGAACAAATATTCATTTGATGCGAGTGGCTACTCTTTTGGAGATAGTTATTTTGGTTCATCCTGCTGGCGAAAAGGGTTTTGTTGGAAGAATTTACCAATTTTAGAGAAATAAACTCCGCTAGGGGATGGGCTTTCGTAGTTAGAGAAATAAACTTTACTGGGGAACGAAGCTTCGTAAACTGCTTGGGGATTTTATGAAATCCTGTTGGGGAACCCAATAAATTTATAGACCATGCTGGGGAATTCTCCAAGATGCTAGGGAAATGATTGAACCTCTTTGTCTGGTAGGAAATGTTGGAGCAACTGGAATCATTAGGCTATATGCTGGAGATATGGTGATGACTTTGCGGGAGGATGCCCCTGTTTCTGCACTTACTGAAGGATATATCTTTGCTGATTTTGTGAAGATAGTCTCTAAGGGTGGTTATTCTCTGGGGATTCATGGATGACTTTCGACATTGTCCCAATTCTCAGAGCCTTTAGTAATTGTCTTTCCCATTTTTATGCATATATTTATACACAATAGTCACATTCAAATGCATATGTTCATTTAAGACAGTCACTAGACATTTTTGCAAACAAAACAGAAAAAATAAAAACAAGTAGTTTTGAACTTTAAAAGGGGAATCTTGTATTAGTTTGGAAAGTCTGCCTATAAACAAGCGCTTTTGTACAAAGAAGATGGACATCCTAATAAGATAAATGTCATTGTAAAAATGGGAAATATACAAAGTGGTACACAAAGAAAAACAACTAGGTGAAATAATCCCATTGGGTTTCAACTCTGCTATGGCCTTCATATCTTTGAGCGTCTCATCACTTTGTTGTTTGGAAGAAGTTGACTGGATTGATCCGTACCGTTCAAACTTGCTAACGAAGTCTGGCTATAAGGTGATCCAACAGGGCATAGTCGTACGCTTTTAAATCCCTAATTTTTCCCCGGGCCACCCTTTCGGGTTTTCAGTCCACCGGGATACCCTTTTTTGCCCAAGCCGCCTTTCCAAGTTTTCGACTTGTTGGGTATATATATATATATATATATATATATATATATATATATATATATATATCCCTGTTTTTTTCCCGAACCCTTTTGGTTCGCTGGGATGCCCTTATTTTTCCTAGGCCAATCAACCTAGCGGGTCTCTTTTCATGCATAGTATCTTTTAACTATGTCCACGTTTACAGGGTGTGGAAGGTCTTCACAGTCCATGGTGGTTAATATTATAGCTCCACCGAAAAATATACTTTTGATCATACACGGTCCTTCGTATGTAGGAGTCCACTTGCCCCTAGGGTCACCTTGTGGCAGGATGATGCGCTTGATTACTAGGACACCAACATGATATACCTGACGTCTGACCTTCTTGTTAAAAGCTTTAATCATACGTTTCTGGTACATCTGACTATGAAAAACAGCCGCGAGCCTCTTCTCGTCGATCAGGTTTAATTAGCCAAGTCGAGTATGAATCCATTCGTCTTCGTTTAAACCTGCATCCTTCATGATTCTCAGGGAAGGTATCTGGATTTTGACGGGTAAGACAACTCCCATACCATATACGAGAGAAAAAGGGGTTTCCCCCGTTGGTGTGCGCACTGAGGTACTGTAACTGTGAAGAGAAAATGGTAACATCCCGTGCCAGTATTTATATGTTATTGTCATCTTCTGTATAATCTTATTTATATTTTTATTGGTGGCCTCCACAGCACCATTCATCTTCGGTCGGTAAGGATAAGAGTTATGATGCTGGATCTTAAATTGTGCACAGAGCTCGGTGGTCATAGTATTATTGAGGTTGGTACCATTATCTATGATAATTCTTTCTGGGATACCATACCGACAGATAAGATTATGCCTAATGAACTGAGCCACTATGTTCTTGGTAACATAAGCAAATGAGGCTGCCTCTACCCACTTTGTGAAGTAATCAATGGCAACAAGGATGAAACGATTCCCATTGGAAGCGGTGGGTCTAATCTCCCCAATCATATCAATGCCCCACATTGTGAATGGACAAGGAGCAATCAAGACATTTAAAAGAACCGGAGGCACGTGTACTTTGTCAGCATAAATTTGGCATTTGCGACAAGCTCGATAGTGATGATGGCAATCTGTTTCCATAGTGGACCAATATTAACCTGACCTCAAAATCATCTTAGCCATTGTGTGTCCACTAGAATGAGTTCCAAAGTTACCTGAAACAACCGGCTGAACAATCAATTGATAATGAAATCAATGAAGTCACCATTAAATGTTTTTTATCCCACAAGAGGGGAAAGGTAAACATCCAGAAAACCCGAGAAGGGTGAAATCACGATCAAACAACCGATAGATCGGGTAAGGGAGATTATATGAAGAAAAATTAAACCATGATCTTTGAAGCATGAGGCCATATCTATGAAGAAAAATCAAATCCACAAATTGCAAGTATCAAGGAGATTATATGCAGCATAATACATGACTGGTGCAGGCCTGTGAGAACAAGTTACACATTCTTGCTTCACAAAGAAGAAATTTGTCCAAATCCTCCCAACTCAAAAACCAGCCATAGTCAGCTTACACAAAGATTAGAAACAAGTTTTGTATATCCTCACAAGTCAGAAGCACGAGCCTTTCACCCCTAAAGCACCCTCATACTCCAAAACCCCATTTTCTTGCAAAACAGGGCCAGTTCTGCATTTTGCAAGCCACCATCAAATTCCCTCGTGCGTTTTGTCCAAAGCTACTTCAAACACATTCCAACCAACATACCTGAGCTATCCAGACCACTCACAAGTTGTTGTAACTCCATTAACACACATTGCCATTTTTGTTTGGAAGCTTTGCAGGTTGAGTTCTGTAGCACGATTCAGGCCACCTCAAAACAAACTAAGCATTGGGAAAACTTCAGTGGACATCAGGCAAGCTCAAAAGAACCTCAAACACCCTTGGAAGTTGCTGCATTGTCCAGCTCGGACTCAACTGAAACAGGTATTTCATGGACTTCTATCTCTCTATTTAGGAATAGTTAGACTTAGGTTTGTGAAGGAAATATGTTGCATTCATAGCCCTGAAACCATACATGTGCTTAGTTTTCATTTATATTAATCGTGCTAGGAGAATTTCATTCATAAACTTTATGAAAAAACTAGGTTAGAAATTAGGGCCAGAGAAATTCTCTCTGGTCTTTGAGAGTTAACTTAAGTTTTTTATATGGTTAGATTCGTTGTTTGATGCTCTACAAGTTTCATGTTTTGAGTTTTGTCAAAAAAGCACAGAATCAGGAGATAGCATTTTGTACACAGGAGGCGCGTTGTTGTTTGAACAGAGGAAGAAGATGAAGTAGCTGGGCTGGGCCTGGCTACTTCCTGCTTTTCAATCCCTATTTTTCAGTTTCACACCCCCTGGCCCATTTCTTGTATATTTGTCATTTTTGCATTTTTATTTTATTTCTGACTTTGATATTTTATTTTCAAATATAAAAAATGTCTAAAAAATATTTTCATAAGTTTTTATATTTATTTGGTATTTATTTTAATTTTTCTAGTATTAAAATGTTTAAATACTTATATTATTTTTGTTTAAACTTAAAAATAATGTAAAAAATATTTTTATTTTTCATTTATTATTTTGATTCACATTTGAAAATATTTTCTTGAAATATACACATTTTTGTAAATAATTTATTTTTTACACACTTAATATATTTAATATATATATATATATATATATATATATATATATATATATATATATATATATATATATATATATATATATATATATATATATATATATATATATATATATATATATATATATATATATATATATATATATATATATATATATATATATATATATATATATATATATATATATATATATATATATATATATATATATATATATATATATATATATATATATATATATATATATATATATATATATATATATATATATATATATATATATATATATATATATATATATATATATATATATATATATATATATATATATATATATATATATATATATATATATATATATATATATATATATATATATATATATATATATATATATATATACTTTATTTTATTAAATAATTAGAATAAAAAACACCAAAATAATACATTTTTATTGACATTTTATACTAAAAAATATCTTTTTTTGAATATAATACATTTTTGTACATATTAATACATTTTTTGTATATAAATAATATATCATATTTTATTTCTTTAAGAAATTAGGGTTGTTGCCCTAAAAAACAAATAAAATTAGCTTTTTATTTATTTCTTTACATTTCTCTACATAAAAAATACTTTTTGCATACATGAATAAATAAAAATAAAAAAAACTTTTTTTGCATAATACATTTTATTTAATATTTATTTATTATATTTATTTAAATATTGTACATTTTAATATTATGCCTTGCAAATTCAATATGGTTGTAATAATTTAGGGTTTAATTTCTTGTAAACAATCCCCAATTCAAATTTGTACCCCCTCCCTATATCATGTTGTATAGTGTAGAATTTAGATTCTCGCACCTTTAAATGCTTTCAATTATGCCATGATTAGACTTAGGGTTTGTATGCAAAAATCAAATTAACAAATAGTTTGACTTAATCCAAGATAAAAATGCATGAAAAACAAACACAATGCACACTTGCACCCCTAGGGTTACAATCCACTTGTTGCCTTCAAAAATGGGCCATGGTATGCATGTCAAGTACTTTGGCAAAACAAAAATAAAACAAAAGATCATAGTCCCTCGATGACGCTATCTGAGTTGCCTAAACAAAATGATCAAGTCCCTCAAGAAAATTGCCAAAAATACTTGACACAATTGCTATCATCGTCTATACGATGACCCGCACTTGTCCCGTTTAACATCCTAACACAAGGTTGTTCACCAAATACAATGGTGAAACAACACTGTTAAAAGGGTTAAAAACATAAGAAAGATCTTTGAGTAAAATAGGGTAGACAACTCTTAGTTACTTGATCAAAACTTGCAAAAATATCCTTGCTATCTTCAAAACACACTTCACAACACAAATTTCAAACCCCTACTTTCAAAACATTGAAAAACTTTTCAAAAGACAAAAACACCTTTGTATACATTCAAGCAAGAATCATTACAAAGGTTGCCACAACGATGGTCTCTTTTCAAAACATCTTCCAAAATCACACACAACGCACCATTTCAAACAATTGAAGAGCACCATTTCAAACAATTGAAAAGCAAAGCAAATGATCTAAGCAAGTAACTAAGAGCCCATGGATAACCATGGATAGAAAGGGTTCTAACACCTTCCCTTTCTATAATCTACTCCCCGAACCCAAGAAAACATCTCAAAGGTCTTTCCTGTGCTTTTTGACCTTTCCTTAGGATAAAATAAAAAGTCAGTGGCGACTCTTGCTAAACTGAAACATTTGCAAACACAAACGCAAAATCCTAAGTCAGTTCTCCCACCGTATCACAGAACTGGCGACTCTGCTGGGGAAATTTTTAAAAGTGGAGTAACCTTAGGGCCTAGATCACCCTTTGCATGATTATATCGTTTGCTTTGATTGCTTTACATTTGGTTCTCTTGTTTGGGCTTGAAATCCTCCACCCGGATTTGGGAAACATTCATAGGTAAATAGCAATATGTTGTGGAAATTGTGCGGGGTATACCGACATGGTTGAAGCAATAGCTATATTAGTGCGACATATTTGTGAGTACCGGTAGCCTTTGAGTCAATCAAAGAGAATACGGGGCCGCTGAGTGATGTCATGAAGCACTGATGAACTCTTAGAACCTTACTTGACCATCTTGGCCTTTTATTAGGGGTAGTGAGATGACCGACTTTGGTGCAGTCCAAAGTTGGTAGATACTCGATACTACACTCATTGAGGTTTGTTTTCTTGGAATATTTTGGTCGCCAGTTAAGTGGCTAAACCAAAACAATGAACATAGAAAACAATCCAGTGATATTGAGCTCCTTAGAACCCGGTTACTATTTATAGGACAAGTTTGAGCCAACTAAACTCAAGAGGGTATTTACCTATGAAACCTCATGCAAGCCTGAAACTAGGGTTTTGTGTGACTTGCTTGTACATGTGCTTGTGCATACATCATGAACATCATAAAGCATCATATGCATCCACTAACCATTTCAAGGGTTTGGATCTTCATCTTTGTTCTTGTTTTATAGGTCACGGAATCTCTTCGCAGGAAAACAATTCAAGTCAACCTTGTGAGAATCCCTCCTCAACTCAAGGAGCTTACTTCAAAGATTCCATAGAATTCTCCTTTCAGTGAAAGACATGGTAGACTCCTCAACTTGGTCAACTCCAACATTGAAGAAGACATGGTGAAAGTTCTCTTCCAGTTCTTTGACCCCCTACACCACTGTTTCACATTCCCTGACTACCAACTAGTACCTACTTTGGAGGAATTCTCTCAACTCCTGAGGGTTCCTATTCTCCATCAACTACCCTACAACGGTACGAAAAAAGAACCAAAGCCTGAAGATATTGCTCAAGCATTACACTTGCAACCATCTGATATCAAAGGACATTTGGAAACCAGAAGTGGTGTCAAGGGTTTCTTGGCAAAGTTTCTATTAGAGAAGGCACAAGACTGCTGGAATTCTCTAGATTTGCAAGCTTTTGAAGAGATTGTGGCACTCCTCATTTATGGGTTGGCCTTGTTCCCAAACCATGATCAGCTTATAGATGTGAATGCTGTCAAGATTTTCATATCTCTGAATCCCGTGCCTACATTGCTTGGGGACATCCTACACTCATTTTACACACGAACAATGAGGAAAAGAGGTGTTCTCATGTGTTGTACTTCTCTTCTAGCAAGGTGGTTTATTTCTCACCTTCCCCAATCAGTTTTGAAGAATGAGCAGGGTTTAAGGTGGTCACAACGATTGATGACCCTCACACATTCTGATGTACATTGGTGTTCTCGGTCTAGAGAAAATGTCATCCTCATTGATCATTGTGGGGAATTCCCTAATGTCCCATTACTTGGCATTAGGGGAGGCGTTACCTACAACCCCTGCTTAGCTCTAAGACAGTTTGGATATGCTCGGAGGGATGGCCCTCATGACATGTTGATTCCTGACCTAGTTTTTGACTTCGATAACGATGCGCAAGGACTTCGACAAAGGTTCATCAGAGCTTGGAGGATGCCCAACAAGGTGGATAGTAAGACACTGGGGCACAAAAATTCCATCCCCCTTGAGCCTTACCTCAAGTGGGTACGAACCCGTACCCAGAATCTTATGATGCCATACCCTCACATTCACCCCTTGATCAAAGAGCCTGTTTTGGAAGGAGAGGTTCCATACACCATCCTACATCCTGACATGCCAACATCATGGGAAGAAATGCAAAAGAGTTGGATCCAACTCAAGGAAGAACGGAATACTTTTGAAGCCAACTTCTATGCCAGTGAGAAGAAGGTTTTGAAGCTTACCCGCCGACTTCATGAGGAGGAAACTCTCAACACTTGCATCGCACCAAAGAGGATGTGCAATGTCTTTTTACATTAAGAATTTTGTAATATTTTGCCCATGGGGCACTTATGTACTAACAAGTTCTTCTTAATATGACGTGTGTTCCTTTTTGTTTGCAACAAATTTGAATTTTTGAATCCTTGAATGCATTACATGAATAACATACCATTCGTCATATGCATAAACAGGTCTTCACACCAGGTTTCCTTATCTTTCTGCTGTTTATTTCAGCAAGATGGATTTGGAGCAGACGGTTAAGGATCTGCAAGCACAGAATTCTAAATTCCAGCAACTCCTTATGACCTTAGCAAAGGGTCAAGAGAATCTGAAAGCACTATTGGAGAAGAATAAAGAGAAAAAGAAGAAGAGGCCCGGAGTAGCCACTTTTAGAAGAAGGTTTGAAAGCAGTGCCAGAAAAGTTCTCGAGTTCCCCTCAACGTCTGACGAAGGGGCTGGTAAAGGAAAAGGGGCCGCGGTACCGTCTGAATCTGAAGTTGAAGAGGAGGAAGAGGAAGAAGACGAAGACTACTCCGAACAATAATATCCCCCTGCGGGTGATAAATATAAGAATCTTGAGGATAGATTGGCAGCCATGGAGTTGCAGAGGGTACCTGGTTTAGATTTTGAAGAACTAGGGTTGGTCGTTGGGATCGTTATCCCTCCCAAATTCAAAGTACCGACATTTGCTAAGTATGACGGTCTGTCATGTCCAAAGATGCATCTGAGATCTTATGTCAGAAAGATCCAACCCCACTCATCTGATAAAGACCTCTGGGTACATTTTTTCCAAGACAGTTTGTCTGGCACACAATTGGACTGGTTCTATCAACTCGAGAGATCAGAGGTTCACAATTGGGAAGACTTAACTGCTGCTTTTTACCGTCAATACCAATACAATGCTGATTTGGCGCCCACTCGTACTCAACTATAGAGTATGGGGATGGCTTCCAATGAAGGATTTAAAGAGTACGCCCAGAAGTGGCGTGATCTGGCTGGAAGGGTGCAGCCACCATTATCAGATAGGGAGCTGGTTGACATGTTTCTGGGGACCCTATCTGGCCCTTTCTTCAATCATTTAATTGGGAGTTCCTCCGCGGGATTTACTGAACTAATTTTGATCGGCGAAAGGGTCGAGGCCGGTATTAAAAGTGGTAAGATTCAGAAAGATACCTCCGCGTCCGCTACTGTTTAGAAAGCCTTCCCAGCTAAGAAGGAAGCCTCTGCTGTTTACTCTCAGAAAAGTCAGGGAAGAACCGAGCGCCGGCCAACTGTAGGGGCTGTGATGATTCAAAACTCTTCAAATGATCAACCTCGTAACAATCAGTCAAGACCTAATCAACAACGGGTAGAAAGGCCGCAACGACATTTCACCCGAATCAACATGACGCCAGCTCAAGTACTCCCTCATTTGTTGAAGCTGAATCTTACCAGTTTGAAGGAAGCGCCAAAGAACCCTAACACCTCCTCTCCATACTACCACTCCAATGCCAAGTGTGCTTACCACTCTGACAGTGTTGGGCACGATACCAATAATTGTTGGGCACTTAAGAACAAAATCCAGGACCTGATTGACGCCAAGGAAGTAGAATTTGATGCTCCCGAGAAGCCCAATGTGATATCTTCTCCGATGCCCAAGCACAGTCATAATGTTCATGCCGTCATGGAGGACCTTCATGTTACTGATGTTGCTGATCTTTTGACTCCGTTACTAGTGATTAAAGAGAATTTGATGAGAGTCGGGATATTCCCAGGCTGTGGGAAGGACTGTTACTTTTGTTTAAACATACAAGCTAATTGCCCAATGTTGAAATCAGGTGTCCAACGCCTGATGGATACCCAAGAGATACTTTTCCAAAAAAACCCTGTTGATACCTTCACTCCTGTTACTCCTGCTACTTTTGCTACTTCAACCAACGATATTGCAATCATAACCATT
Source organism: Vicia faba (assembly GCA_948472305.1). Taxonomy (NCBI): domain Eukaryota; kingdom Viridiplantae; phylum Streptophyta; class Magnoliopsida; order Fabales; family Fabaceae; genus Vicia; species Vicia faba. The sequence continues at coordinate 440,534,433 of OX451739.1, read as the reverse complement.
TCCGACAATCCTCCCAAGGCTTGCAAAAGGCCTGTCAGGATTACGCCCGACCCTAAATTTGTACCATTAAAAATCACCATGTCGGGACCTATCCCGTATCAATCTAGCAAAACGATACCATGGAACTATGGGGGAGAAATATTCTATCATGGTATCAAACAGATTGAGGCAGTCCAAGAGGATTCTGAAGAAGAAAACCCTGATATAGGGAACATCGCAGGAACAAGCAAGATAACCCGCAGCGGCCGGATCTTTTCTCCGGAGAATGCTCCCCCTCGAGCAGTTTTCAGACCCTCGAAAGCTTCGGCACCTGTTAGGTCATCTGTGCAAGACCCAGTAATTGAAGAATTGGATACTCTTGAAGTAAGACCATCTGCTGATACTACCAATAAGGGTAAGGGGATACTAGAAGTGCCTGTCAGGACGAAGGCTCATGTTGTGGTTATCCCCGAAACCACCTAGAAAGAAATGGATGAAATCTTGAAAATAATCAGAAAGAGTGACTACGACGTCGTGGAACAGCTAGGACATACCCCTTCTAATATTTCAATGTTGGCTCTTCTACTCTGCTCTGAGGCCCATGCTAAGGCCCTGGTCAAATATTTGAAAGTGGCACACGTGCCCCAAGAAACTTCGACTGACCAGTTTCAGGAGTGTGTGGCCAGTCTTACTACTGATAATGGCCTGGGCTTTACCGATGCTGACTTGACTCCCAAAGGAAGGAAACACAACGAGAAAGAATGTATAGGTTGCATGGGAAATTTTGTAATTGTGTAGTTTATTTTTCCGTATTTTTCAAAATATTGTAACTGCTCATGGGATGTAATAGCGTAGGATTTACTTTCCGCACTTTATATTTTCTGTACAATATTACTGTTAGTAAATAGGATTGCATGGCAAGAATAACAAATAAAATGCTAGCAAACCTAACATCAAGACAAAAATAACTGAAACACAACACACTTTCACATGCGCACCTCTAGGGTACTCCCACTTTGGTTACCTTCAGAAAAGTAGTCACAACTCTCGAAAGTGAGAGATTTTAGTGGCTACCCTCTGGTTTAAAAAGATCATAAGTCCCTTGATGACCCTCTCGTTGTTGCCTCAGTAAATATGATCTTAAAACCCTTGGGTAGTTACTAAAATTTCTTGCCAAGTTGCCTTCGTGACTATAAACGTCCCTTCAAATGTCCCTCAAACATCCAAACAACTAGGGCTACCTACTCACTAATAGTAGGATAGTACTGTCTAAAGGAAAGGACGAAAGGAATGAACCTTTTGAGTAAAGTAGATAGTTCCTAGATGTTATTCTCAAAAACAAACTTTTTACACTTACACAAAACAATTTTCAAAATGCTTTATCAAAACTCTTTAGGACTGATACAAGAGTTATCATAAAGTAAACTGCCTCACTATTGGAATTTCAAAATACTTTTCAAAAACACACAAAGCACAAGGTATTTAAAAAATGAGCTAAGCATCGAAGAGCCCGTAGATAACTATGGATGGAAAGGGTGCTAACACCTCCCCTTTCCATAATCTGCCTACCTTACTCAGAAATAATCTCGAAAGGTATTTTTCTGTTCTTTTCACCCTTTCCTTTGTTGGATAAAAGAAAAGTCGGTGGCGACTTTTGCTTACTGCAACATCTGCGAACACAAATGCAAAACCAGTATAACAGTCAGTTCTCCCACCGTATCACAGAACTGGCGACTCTGCTGGGGAGAAATAAAAAATGGGGTTACCTTAGAGCTTAGTTCATTTTTAAATTGCTTTACTTTGTGTATTTGTATGCTTTATCTTTAAGGGCTTTCTTGGATTTACTTGTAAAGATCCTACACTCGGATCTGGGGGCACATTTTTAGGTAAGCAGCAATAGATCATGGAGACTGTACGATGTAAATCGATATGGTTGAAACGATAGTTGTGTTAGTGTGACACGTTGGTTGGTACCAGTATCCCATGTGTTAAATCGAGGAGAATACGGGGCCGCTATATGGTGTCATAAAGCATTAATGGACCTAAGAACCTTAGTCGAACAAACTTGGCCATTAGAAAGTAGTGAGATAGCCGACCTTGGTATAAAGCTGAGGATTGGTTGATACTCGATGCTACACTCATTGAGATCGGACTTTCGGGATATTTCGGTCTCGAGAAAAGATCGCCTGAGCTGAAACAATGCCTGATAAAGAAAGATCAGTGATATTGAGATTCCATAGAACCCGATTACTTTCTAGGACAGGTTAAGCCAACTAAAACTTCAAGAGGGTACTTACCTGCAAACCCCATGCAAGCCTGAACCTAAGGCTACTTGTGTGACTTGTTTTCTTTCATTGTCTAACAACTTGAACTCATTGCAAGGCTTTGTTTATACTCCTCTCAGGACTTGTCTGTAGTCATTACCCAATAACTTGGATTGCCTGCAAGACATACTTGTCTTCATCACCTTAATTTTTTGCTTGATGCATAGCACACGCATCATGACATCATGCCATAGCATTGCCTTAACCATTTCAAGGATCTCAAGGGTTTGTGATGCAGGTTATGATGAACCAGACGTCTAGCAAGGGGAAAATGAATTTATTTTCCTCTAGCCAATGTCGTCAAAGGACCAAAGCATGACAACATGAGTCAGAGGCTATGACCCACTTGACATGGTGAGCTTGATTCTCATAGAAGGACCTTCAATGATATGAATTTCTTCAATCAAAGTTGTAGTCGAATTCTAACAGCTTCTTGTGTTTACCCCACGAGATCCTTGAAAATATTGCATGCATGGCATTACATAACAGGTCTTCCAGTACAGGTTTCTCAGTTTTCACGCTGTTTATGTCAGCAAGGAAAATGGCTCTCAAACTGAATGACTGAGATCTCCAAACTCAAGATGCTCAGTTCAAGGAAATGTTCCTAAATCTATCTAAGGGGCAGGAAGAATTGAAAGCACTCTTCGCTGGGAGCTTGACTAAGAAAAATCTTGACGACAACAAGGATGACCAGTTAGAACAACTGCAAGCTGAGATGGAAAGGATGAGAATCCAGATGAATAGTCAGATGACTCTTATCCAAATTTTAGCTCGGGGACAAGAAGAGTTAAGGATGATCACCAGTAAGCTTCATCAAGATGGATGCAATCGTATGAAACAAACAGTCGAGGTTGGGGATCAAGTCGTTAATTAGCCCCTAATGAGACAAGAAGTTGGCATGGTGAGGAGTAAAGCTTTCCATAATACTGCTACGTCGCGAGCCCAATAACAACCTCGCCAACAACGACAGGGTAATCAGCATAAGCGGGATACATCCAATAGGAAATAAACCAAACTCAACATGCCAATGTCGCAAGCCTTGCAACACATGTTAAAGTTGAATTTGGTCACATTAAAGGATCCTCCTCAGAATTCTAATACTTCTGCTCCTAGTTACCATCCCAATGAAAGGTGTGCATATCACTCCAACAGTATGGGGCATGATACTGATAGTTGTTGAATGTTGAAATATAAAATTTAAGACCTAATTGATGAAGGAGCGTTGGAATTCGCTCAAGATGGTCAACCGAAATTTTTCTGTCATCCCTCCAAGGCACATCATCTGAAGTGACGAAGTTTAGGCAGAGAAATTTTTGTTCATTCGAATTTTCAGTTGTAGTTTCTTTGTCTTGTTTAAACATTTATCCTTATGTCAGACTTTGTTTACTTTCATTAATGCATTGCATATGTTTGTCTTGACTTAATCCATTCATTTTCACTTAATCCATTCATTTTCACTTAATCCATTCATTGTCAGACTTTGATAAGAGGTAACTTTTCAAATATGATTTCTTTACTAGTCATCAGGCGCTGGACGCCTATCTTTAGTAACAACCAACCGTTCGGCAGAGATTTTCAAAGGTGGCAATTTTCATCGCAACTTGGGAACAAGCCGACTTGCAGTAGATTTTGTTTAACGGTCAACAGAGGAGTAACCAAGTCATTCACGGAGGAAACAAAACGATCATCATCAATGGCGTTGATACCTTGGCCATGTTTGGGCATTGGTGTCGTTATTACATTAGGCGTTTATGGGGACTCAAATTCAAGCTCCTTCGCATCGATAAGGTCTTGCACCATATTCTTTAAGGCCCAACAATCATCTGTATCGTGCCTTGGGCTTCCAGAATGATAGGCACATCGGGCGTTCGGGTTTTAGCGAGGAGAAGCAGTATTGGGGTTCTTGGGAGCCTCCTTTAAAATTGCCAGATTGGTCCTTATAAGGTGTGGCAACACTTGATACATGGTCATGTTAATCCGGGTAAATCATCTCATGGGCGCTTCTGGTTTGCAATGATAATTTCACTGCTGATTTGGCGCAGGATTAGAGATCATAACAGCCCCTACTGTCGGACGACGGTCGGTTTTATTTTGATTCCTATGGTCATACGCAACACTGACCTCCTTCTTCCCAACAAAAGGTTTCTTCACCAAACTTAAGGATGCATCTCTTTGAATTTTGCCGCTTTTTATACCGGCTTCGACCCACTCACCAGTCATGATTAATTCGGTAAACCCATATGAAGAACTCCCAATCAGGTGATTGAAAAATGGTCATGACAAGGTGCCAAGGAACATATCCATAAATTCTCTATCGGATAGAGGGGGCTGGACTCTGCCTGCGAGATCCCTCCATTTTTGAGCATAGGTTTTGAAACCCTCATTTGTTACCATAGACATACTTTGTAACTGTGTCCTAGTCGGAGCTAAATCAGCATTATACTGATACTGTTTGTAGAAAGCGGCAGCCAACTCTTCCCAGTTACGGACATTAGACCCTTCTAATTGGTAGAACCAATCCAACTGAGTCCCTGATAAGCTCTCCTAGAAGAAATGAACCCACAAAATTTTGTCCGCCGTGTGGGGTTGAATCTTTCTGACATAAGACCTCAGATGTAGTTTCGAGCAGGAGATACCGTCATACTTAGTGAAAGTTGGGACCTTGAATTTCTGTGGGATGACAACCCCTGAGATGAGTCATAATTCTTCAAAGTCCAAACCGGGTACTCTCTGAATCTCCATGGCATTCAAACGATCCTCTAGTTGTTTGTATTTATCATCAGCAGGAGGATATTGCTCCTCAGAGTAATCAGGCTCTTCCTCTGCTTTGGATACTGGGTCTTCGTTCACTTCCTGGGTCTCGGCCCCTTGGTTATCTCCTTCACCCGATGATGTTGCAAAGTACAAGGTTCGCCTGGTCTGTCCTTTAAACCTTCTTCCCATAATCACAACTCCAGTTGGTTTCTTCGTTTTCTTCTTCTTCTCTTTGGCTAGCGGAGTCTTCAACTCCTCTTTCCCTTTTTTCAGAGCCATAAGAATTTGTTGAAACTGGGAATTCTGCGCCTGAAGATCTTTCACAGTCTGTTCAACATCCATCTCACTGAAATAAACAGTAGAAGGATAAGGCGACCTGTTATGAGAAACCTGTATGATGTTATGATGAATGAAGATGCAATATGCAAATGATTTCAAGGAAATTTAGAAGATTTAAATTTGACCAAACCAAAAATAACACATGTCATATTAAATAAAACCAAGTTTGAATACATCAGGCCTTCTTGGGCTTACAAAGAAAGAAACAAAATACAGCAAAAATTCTCAAGACAAAAAGACCGAACGCATCCTCTTTGGAGCAATGTAGGTATTCATATTTTTCTCTTCATGAAGCAGTTTGGTGAGCTCCAGAACCTTCTTCTCACTGGCATAGTACTGGGTTTCAAAGGTGTCTCGTTCTTCCTTCAACTGAATCCAAGCTTTCTGTAGGTCTTCGAGAGAGGTGGGCATGTCCGGATGAAGAATGGTGTATGGGATGTCTCCTTCAATAACAGGCTCAATGATGACAGGAAGGATGGAAGGGTAAGGCATCCAAAGACTCTGGGCATGAGCCCGTACCCACTTAAGGTAAGGCTCGAGAGGGATAGAGTTTTTATGTCCCAAAGTCCTACTGTCCACCTTGTTCACCATTCCCAAGCACGTGCAAATCTCTGGCGATAACCTTGATCTTCTTTGTCATAGTCGAGATAACTCTTCCAATGTAGGTACCAACTGATAGTCCAGAAAAGTGAAACAATGATGTACGGGATCAAATAATTGGAATAGTACACACATCATCTCTTCTTGGAAGTTGGATGTAGCCAAATTGAGGAGTCGACCATACTTCTTGGTAAAAGGAGAATCCCCAGGCACTCTTGAAGCTAGCTCTTGAAGTTGAGGATGTGCTTTTACAAAGCTGATTTGGATGGTGTTTCTTCGGAGAGAATTCATATCCTACAAAACAAAAACAAAGATAAATTTCTAAATCCTTGAAATGGTTAGTGAGCATGCATATGATGTTTATGATGTTTATGTACAAGCAAACATATACACACACAACAAACAGATCCCTATGTTTTAGGCTTGCATGAGTTTGTAGGTAAGTACCCTCTTGAAGTTTTAGTTGGCTCAACCTGTCCTAGAAATAATGATCGGGTTCTAAAGGATCTCAATATCACGACCTTTCTCTTAGGCATTGTCCCAGCACAACAATCTTTTCTTGCATCCAAGATATCCCAAAAGTCTAGCCTCAATGAGTGTAGTATCGAGTGTCAACCAATTTTTAGCTTTACACCGAGCCCGGCTACCTCACTACATCTTAATGGCCAAGTTTGTTCAATTAGGGTTCTAAGGTTAATTAGTGCTTCGCGACGCCACTAAGCGGCCCTGTATTCTCCTCGATTCACCACGAGGCATACCGGTACCCACAAATACGTCACACTAATATAGCCATTGTTTCAACCATGTCGGTCTACGATGTACAGTCTCCACAATCTATTGCTATTTACCTAAAAAGGTGCCCAAAATCCGGGTGGAGGATCAAATCAAGCCCAATAGAAAGAACTAAATATAAAGCACACAAATCAAATAATGAAAGCGAGTAAAGGTGATCTAACCCTAAGGTAACCTCACTTTTAATTCATTCCCCAGCAGAGTCTCCAGTTCTGTGATACGGTGGGAGAACTGACTTGATGTTTTACGTTTCAATCGCATTTGTGCGGATAGCAAGAGTCGCCACCGACTTTTCTTTTATCCAAAAGGAAAGGTAAAAAAGCACAGGAAATACCTTTCGAGATTATTTCTTGGGTTCGGGGGGTATATTATGAGAAGGGAAGGTATTAGCACCCTTTTCATCCATGGTTTTCCATGGGCTCTTAGTTACTCATTTAGATCACTTGCTTTCATTTGACAGTGTGCTTGTGATGCGGGCTTTGAAAGTATTTTGAAAAAACCTCTTTGTAATAGTTCTCGTCTCTATAAGAACGCGTACAAAGTTTTGTTTCAAAAAGTGGTTCAAAGATGTGTTTGTGAATCGTGTTTCGGAAAGTGTTTTGAAAAGATGTTTTGCAATGGTTCTCGTCCTTATAAGAATGTATACAAAACGTTTTTTCTTTTTGAAAATGTTTTAAAATGAAAGTGTAGGTATAAAAAGTTTTTATCATGAGCAAGTGAGTAACTAAGAGCGAATCTATCTACTCAAAAGGTCTTAAATTGTTCTTTTCTTCCTCCTTTTAATGGTGCTATCTTACCATTGATTTGGTAAGAAGCCCCACCGTTGGATGTGAAGGGACAGGCACGGGTCAATTTTACAATCATCGAAAGCAACTTATGAGATGCTTTAGCAATTTTTGTAAGGGACGAGATCGTATTATCGAAGGCAACATCGAGGGTCATCGAGGGACTACGATCTTTTTTATCGAAGGGTCATTGCTAAAGCGTCCCATATTCGAGGACATGATTGTATCTCCGAGGCAATGAGCGAGGTTACCCTAGAGGTGCGCGTGTGAAAAAGTGTGTTGGTTTCAACTTATTTTATTCTTTGATTAGGTCATCTAGCGATTGATTTTTGAATCTTGCCATACACGCCTAATTACTATACAGTATAAGGAAAACAGTAAATTGCGAGAATTGAAATTCTACGCTATTACAAAGTGTTTGGTCGGTAACCTCTTCCGTTTTCTTTGTTGAAATAATGATGGTGTGAGCTCTGTGTTTTGGGATTTTTGTGGTTTGTTACTGTTTGATATTAGTTACTGGTTTTTGGGATTTTTGTGATGGTTATGTTGCTGTTTTTTTTTAGTTTTATCAGGTTACAGGCTTTGTGAGTTTTGAGGCTTTGTGGGTTTTTTATTGTGAAGCTTGGCTACTGTGTTTGGGATTTTTTTGATGGTTAACAAGCTTTTGTTGTTAAGCTTGTTACAAGTTTTTGTTGTTTGATGATGATTACTGGTTTTTGTTGTGAAGTTTGTTACAGGTTTTTGGATTTTGGTGATGGTTCACAATTTGGGATTTTAGAAGCTTGCTATTGTGTTTTTGTTTGATGCCTGGTTCGGGTTTTTGGTTTGATGATGATTACTGGTTGTTATTGTGAAGCTTGTTACAGGTTTTTTTGTTGTGACGCTTGGCTACTGGTTTTTTTTTGAGGTTTTGTTTGATGGTTCACAGTTTGAGATCTTTGTTGTTGGTTTTTGGGATTTTTTGGTTATGGTTCTATTGCTGGTTTTGAGAGTTGGATGTTGGTTTTTAGGTTTTGGGATATGATACTTTGTTTTATGGTTAGCAGTTTGAGATTTTTCTTCGATCTCTCTCTCTTCTCCTAAACAATTTTGTTATATCCATGTGCAAAATGGTGGGAAACCAAAAAATTTGAATATTTTGGTATATCCTTCTTATGGCCTTTTTGTTGTAGTTTTATTTTCTTCCATTTTCTATGCAACTTGTGACAGGTTGTGGGCAGGGCAGAAAGGCTGTTTGGACTGTTTTTTTGTGTTTTTTACAGCAGCTCTTCTTTTGTAGCAGGGCTTTTGCAGGATGTGCATTTTGGACAATTCCAATAGCCTAGGTGACTTCTTTCCTCTCTTCTCTCTCAATGACAATAAAAAAGCAATTAGCTCTTTTGCCTTTTTTACTAATTCTGAAAGGTTTGCAGTTGGAAAATATGATATATCGCTTCTTGAGCAAGTTTTTCTATTTTGTTTAATTTAGCTATTTGCTTATTTTCCATACTGCTGCCTCGTTTTTGTTGATGTTGTTCGTTGTTTGTCCAGTTGTGATAATGCTGCTGTTTGGTTTGTGACAATGTTGTTTGTTTGGTTTGTGACAATGTTGTTTGTTTGATTCGTGAGGCTGATGTTTGTTGTTTTGCGAGGCTGCTTGTTGTTTGCGAGGCTACTGTTTGTTTGATTTATGATGCATTTGTTTGGACAGTTTGTAATGTTGTTTGTTCTTGTTGCATGCTCGCGAATTCTTTTCTTCTTTTTTTTTGTGAACTAAGAAGGGCAACCTTCTTGTGATTCGCAACTAGGGGAAATAGGTTGTGATGAAATAAAATGGCATTCTGATTCCACTTTGCAAACCTTAATGATGAATACCTTTTTGGAAAATTTCTTGTTCATGTCCATATAATTTTGCACTAATCATGTTTGTTTTCTCTTGTCTTCATGTGAGCAAAAATTGGATATGACAAAGCAAAGAACACAAGAAATCTGTGGCAAGCATGGAAGTCTTGGAGATAAACAAAGGAATTTGATACGAGTTCAATCTTCAAACAAACTTAGACATAGATTACTTCTCCTAGGCCAAACATTCATTTGGATTTCTTTGTAATTTAGAAAAATCATTCTTGTATTGTATCCAATAGTTGTACCAATTCATCTTTAAATACAATAAGTTGTAAAACATAAATTATTTAAAAGAATAAATTGTTTTGTAACAATGTTTGAAATTGGAGAAAATCTTGAGTTGTAGCATGAAGTATTCTGGTGTCATTTTATAACTTGAAATCCTTTATCAACAACAACTTGTAATTTCTCTTCGCATCCTAATTGATTTTTGAAATTCCCAATCAAGATATTTGAAATAAAATGCTCCAGTCTGGTAACTTAAATTCCAAGTAATCCCAATAACTTTATAACTGCATTTCAAACAAACACGCACTGTATATTCCATTTCCTAACCAAACAAATGTTTTAAGGACGTAAATCATCTGGTCAACCTGGATCCCACAATCATGATTGTCCTAAATGACAGTCTTAACCTCCATCTTGTCCCAAACAAATCATGCTATGAGAACAAACATTATCTTTTTAGTAAAGTGCGTTTTAAGAAAATTCAAAATCACTCAAATGCCTTGTGATGATTTGATAATTTTAAAGTTTTCCAAACTCAAATTTCTTCCGATTCTTTGAAGATAAACCTGTGAGCGACATCACATCTGACCATGAACAGAAAAAATCGTCTCAAAATATTGTAGCTTGAAGAAATCATAAATACAACCTTGAGGAAGCATGAAGACCTGTGAAAGCCAATTGGATCTTTGAAAACTCATTTTCTTTTGAGAATTGCAAGAAACCCTAATTGCTGGTTTACTGCCACAGAAGAGAATCTGTCTGGTCGATTTCTGAGCCAACTTGAATATCCGAGAACCCCTAGGGTTGTGTCTTCTATGAAAAATGGGAGGGCAAATTTTGGGGTACAACAACTGCCCCTGTTCAATTTTCTTCAACTTGAAAAGCGAGATCGACATGTTTGTCGTTTATGGCTTGAAAGTAGAAGATGATTGAACACTAGAGTGCCCAGAAATTTGCACTTGATGACGCGCTGGTTTGATTGTGTATGGAAATGGGCTTAAAGATGCCATTTGGAGAAATAGAGGAGAATTGTCGGTTATGGGCTTGTAGATGCCATCCAAAAGTGATTGTTGACGGAAAGTTTGAACTGGATCTGAGCAGAGAATGAATCAGAATAAACCGTTGAGAGATTTATCTGAAACAGTAAAAATCTGGAAATGAATCAGAATAAATCATTGAGATATTTATCTGAACCAGTAAAAATTTGGAGACGAATAAGAATAAACCGTTGAGAGATTTATCTGAAACAGTAAAAATATGGAGACGAATCAGAATAAACCATTGAGAGATTCATCTGAACCAGTAAAAATATGGAGATGAGTCAGAATAAACCGTTGAGATTTAACTGAACCAGTAAAAATCTGGAAATGAATCAGAATAAACCGTTGAGAGATTTATCTGAACTAGTAAGAATCTGGAAATGAATCAGAATAAACCGTTGAGAGATTTATCTGAACCAGTCAAAATCTGGAGATGAATTAGAATAAACCGTTGAGAGATTTATCTGAACCAGTAAAATCTGGAAATGAATCAGAATAAACCGTTGAGAGATTTATCTGAACTAGTAAAAATCTGGAAATGAATCAGAATAAATCGTTGAGAGATTTATCTGAACCAGTAAACATTTGGAAATGAATCAGAATAAACCGTTGAGAGATTTATCTGAACCAGTAAAATCTGGAAATGAATCAGAATAAACCTTTGAGAGATTTATCTGAACTAGTAAGAATCTGGAAATGAATCAGAATAAACTGTTGATAGATTTATCTGAACCAGTAAAATTTGGAAATGAATCAGAATAAACCATTGAGAGATTTATCTGAACCAGTAAAAATCTAGAAATGAATCAGAATAAACCGTTGAGAGATTTATCTCAACCAGTAAAAATCAGCCTTTTCTCGGTAACTGATCTGTATTTGACTTGTTGAAGATTTGTGTCTATCGGAAGTTTGTTGATAATAAATGTCAAATGTCTCTTTCCTGTAAAAAGGTGAAGAGTTCATTGTATGCAATGCTATGATGTATGCGATGCATGGTGTGATGTTTGCCTCTCAAAATAAATGAGATTTCACTGTATGCACTTGAGTTGCCAATGCTATGACGTATGTATGCTAATGTATGAACAGTAAAGATTGTTTGTGCCGTAGCGTTGCTGGAAGTGGGAAAAATAAATCCCCTCTGAAGTACTGATGGGTGAATTTCCAGGTAAAAACTCTTTTGCATAAGGGAAAAGCCAGACATTGCTTGTGATATTCTGTTGGGGAAATCTGAGAAGTTGGGAAAATTGCTGGAGACACTTTGGACCAGTGGTTGGAAATTTTGCTTTGGCTGGAGAAAGTACCTGCGGGGGGTTTTATGGAATGGCTTACAAATGTTATTCTATTTCTTAAAGTCATTAGTAATTGTCTTTCCGTTTTTTTTATTTGTAACAGTAATCACGTTCAAATGCATATGTTCAAAAATAAATCATTGGACATTTTTGTAAATAAAATAAAGAAAAACAGATGGTTTTGCACTTTCAAATGGGATATCTTTGTATTAACTTGAACAAGTGTTTTTTTGTACAATGAGACAAAGCATTTTGGCAAGAGAATGTCGTCGTAAAAAAATGAAAATTGATACAAAGAAAAGATAGCCATGTGGTATAATCCCAAGGGGTTCCCGTTCTACTATAGCCTTCATGTCTCTGAAAGTCTTGTCCGTTGGTCGCCTTGGCGAAGTCGATTGGACTGATTTAGAGCCAATTGAGTTGATTGGTTGACGCTGAAGATTGTTTTCCAGATGATCCAATGGGACATAGTCATACGCTTTAATCCCTAACTTTTGCACGAACCGCCCTCTCGGGTTTTCAGTCCACCGGGATACCCTTTTTTGCCCAAGCCGCCATTTCGGGTTTTCGACTTGCCGGGTGTACAGATTTTTTATTTTCATCCCTTATTTTTGCCCGAACCCTTTTGGTTCGCCAGCAAGCCCTTATTTTTACCTAGGCCAGTCAACCTAGCGGGTATTTTATCATGCGTAGTATCTTTTAACTATGTCCGTATTTACAGGGTGCGGGAGGTCGTCGCCATCCATAGTAGTCAAGATCATTGCTCCACCAGAGAAAATGCTTTTGATTACAAATGGCCCTTCATATGTAGGGGTCCATTTTCCCCTAGGATCACCTTGTGGCAAAATGATACGCTTGATTACCAGGTCACCGGCCCGATATACCTGATGCTTGACCTTTTTATTAAAAGCTTTGATCATGCGTTTTTGGTACATCTGACCATGACAGATAGCTGTAAGCCTCTTCTCATCAATCAAGTTCAGTTGGTCAAACCGAGTCTGAATCCAATCTTCTTCATTCAAACCAGTATCCTTCATGATTCTCAGAGAGGGGATCTGGACCTCAATGGGCAAGACAGCTTCCATGCCGTACACAAGAGAATAAGGTGTTGCCCCAGTTAATGTGCGAGTTGTGGTACGATACCCATGGAGAGCGAATGGTAGCATCTCATGCCAGTCTTTGTATGTGACTGTCATTTTCTGTGTGATCTTCTTAATGTTTTTGTTAGAAACTTCTACAACACCATTCATCTTTGGCCGGTAAGGGGAAGAATTGTGATGCTGAATCTTGAATTGCTCGCACAACGCGGTGATCATAGTATTATTCTGATTTGTAACATTATCAGTGAGGATTCTCTCTGAGATACCGTACCGACAAATGAGATTCTGCTTGATGAATCGGGCGACCACATTCTTAGTAACAGAAGCAAAGGAAGCTGCCTCAACCCACTTTGTAAAATAGTCGATGGCCACTAAGATAAAGCGGTGTCCATTGGAGGCCGTTGGCTTGATTTCCCCAATCATATAGATTACCCACATAGCAAATGGCCAAGGAGCCGTCAAGACATTCAGAGGAACCGGAGGTACATGCACTTTGTCAGCATAGATTTGGCACTTATGGCAAGTCTGAGAGTGTTGATAGCAATCTGCCTCCATGGTAGACCAATAATAGTCTGCCCGTAAGAATTTTTGTGCCATTGTATGCCCACTGGAATGTGTTCCAAAAGTGCCTTCGTGTAGTTCACCCATGATCCTTTCAGCCTCAACCTTTTCTACGCACCGAAGCAATACAGAGTCATGACTGCATTTGTACAGAATGCCGTTACTAAGGAAGAATTTATCCGAGAACCTTCTCAGGAATTTCTTGTCATTCACCGAAGCTCCTTCTGGATATTTTTGAGACTCGAGATACCTTTTGACTTCATGAAACCAAGGTTGGTCCAGTACTTCTTCGATATTAATCTCGTGACAGTAGGCTGGTTCATTCATCCGCTCAATGGTGATTTGAGGAGCCTCGTTATCCCATTTGAGTTTAAACATAGATGACATTGTAGCTAATGCGCCTGCTAGCTGGTTTTCTTCTCGCGGAAAATGCTCGAAGGTAATCTTCTCGAAGTGCGGCAACAATGTCAACACATGTTCTTTGTAAGGGATAAGGTTGGGGTGTTTGGTATTCCATTCCCCTTTGACTTGACTGATGACCAAGGTTGAATCTCCAAATACATCCAAGTGTTTGATCCCCAAGTCTATGGCATCCTTGAGACCAAAGATGCACGCTTCGTATTCTGCCATGTTGTTTGTACAGTTGAAGCAAAGTCTGTCAGTAAAGGGAGTATGATTTCCTTCAGGAGATATGAGTACGACACCGATACCATTGCCAAGTGTGTTGGATGCCCCATCAAAGAACAGGGTCCATCAGGATCCTTGTTCAGGTCTGTCATATGGCCTGATCTCTTCGCAGTTGTCTAACGTCATGATGTCTTCATCCGGGAATTCAAACTTCATGGACTGATAGTCTTATACAACTTGGTGAGAAAGATGATCAGCCAATACACTACCCTTTATAGCTTTCTGGGTAGTATACTGTATGTCATATTCTGTCAGGATCATCTGCCATCTTGCTATTCTCCCACAAAGAGCAGGCTTCTCAAAGATGTACTTTATCGGATCCATTTTAGATATCAACAAAGTAGTGTGGGTCAACATATACTGTCTCAGCCAGCGAGCAGCCTATGCCAGAGCGCAGCAAGTTTTCTCGAGCAGTGAATATCTTATTTCACAGTCGGTAAACTTTTTGCTCAGGTAATAAATAGCATGCTCTTTTCGGCCAGACTCGTCATGCTGCCCCAACACACACCCCATTGAGTTTTCTAAAACAGTTAGATATAAGATCAATGGCCTTCCTTCGACAGGTGGCAACAACACAGGAGGTTCTTGCAGGTATTCCTTGATTTTGTCAAAAGAAACTTGGCATTCGTTGTTCCATCTGACTACTTGATCTTTCTTCAGGAGTTTGAAGATTGGTTCACAAGTAGCTGTCAGGTGAGAAATAAATCTGGCTATGTAATTCAGACGTCCCAAGAATCCTCTAACTTCTTTCTCAGTACGAGGAGACGACATTTCTTGTATCGCTTTAACCTTGGCAGGATCAACTTTGATCCCCTTGTTGCTGACGAGAAAACCTAAGAGTTTACCAGACCGTACTCCGAATGTGCACTTGTTTGGATTCAATCTCAACTTGTACTTCTTCAGTCGTTCAAACAGCTTATGTAGGTGATCAAGGTGCTCTTCTTCCGTCTGGAATCTGGCTATCATATCGTCTATGTAGACCTCTATATCATGGTGTATCATGTCATGAAGTAAAGCTACCATAGCGCGTTGATAGGTTTCCCCAGCATTCTTCAGTCCGAATGGAATGACCTTATAACAGAAAGTGCCCCACTGTGTAACAAAAGTCGTTTTCTCCATATCCTCAGGCGCCATTTTGATTTGGTTATAGCCCGAGAAGCCATCCATGAAGGAAAACACTTTGTGTTGCACCGTATTGTCAACCAGGATGTCGATGTGGGGAAGTGGGAAATCATCTTTGGCGCTTGCCCTGTTTAAGTCTCTGTAGTCCACACACATCCGCACTTTACCATCTTTCTTGGGTACATGGACAACATTGGCCACCCATTGGGGATAAGAGTTGACAGCCAAAAATCCAGCATTGAACTGCTTCATAACTTCTGCTTTGATCTTTTCCGACAAGTCGGGCCTCATACAACGAACCTTCTGTTTCACTGGGGGGACAATCTTCCTTTGTAGGCAGACGATGTACCACAATGTCTGCATCCAGTCCTGGCGTGTCTTTGTAAGACCAGGCGAAGATCTCAACATAATCCTGCAACAGCTGAATCAGACGTTCCTTGACACTCGGCTCTAGATTGGCACCCACCTTGATTTCCTTTTTATCTTCCTCAGTACCCAAGTTGATTGTATCCAACGGTTCCTCATGAGGCTGAATAGCTCTGTCTTCTTATTGCAACAACCTGGCCAACTCTCCTGGCACTTCATAATCTTCCTCACCTTCGTCATTGGCTTGGTAGATTGGATTTTCAAATTCAGAATTGGCCATAGAAGAACTGTTACCCCTGGGATCCTGAGTGGACGTAGATCTGCATTTTCAATATGTGAGTGTGTGTAAGAACACAACTACCTTTGAAAGAAATAAAATGCAAGAAAGAAAAGACAAAGAAAACAAAATTTAATGTAAAACGTCCATGATTCATTAATGACATATGAGAATGAAGTGACAACCCTTACAAATGGACCATTGTGCCTCGGGTAAGACACAAGGTTTAAAAAAAGAGTCTGAATTGTTTAAATATTACAAGCCGGAAAATATTAAAAGACAGTTACTCTTGAATAAAAGTAATAGGAATGAAATCCTTTGCCTCCCAATTGTTAAGCCCTCCGCCAATAGTTGGAAAAATCCATCCATCCATGTCACAGCTGCCATCACTATCTTCTAATGCATTGACTCCTTGATTGCTGATACGCAGAGGTGGTCCCCCTGCGCGAGAATGTCAGACAGTTTTCTGAGCCTCTGAAGTGAACCCCAACCCAAATTTGTCGGACTTGTAGGGAATATCTGGAAGCTGACCCCAGATAGTACATCCTCCCTCTTCAACTACTGCTCGAGCGTCTTTCAATGAAGCCATATTTAGCGAAGGTCTGGTAATCTCCGGGACCTTTGGAGTAGACTTGGTTGGTACGACCGTTGCTGGAACCTCCTCAAAGTTCTGACAGGGAGTCTCTATGAATTCACCATCCATTTCAACATACCTGAAAGAGTTCAAATGGCTAACCATGTATTCCTCTTCTCCGTGAACTGTGACAATCTTCCCTCTAATCAG
Source organism: Vicia faba (assembly GCA_948472305.1). NCBI lineage: Eukaryota > Viridiplantae > Streptophyta > Magnoliopsida > Fabales > Fabaceae > Vicia > Vicia faba. Next base: position 440,517,522 of record OX451739.1, on the reverse strand, counting down.
GTATTTTAGCATTTGGTGTAGGGTGGAAGTGACGGCACCAGCACCATGGATCCAGGGTCGACCCAACAGACAAGAGTACGAAGGGCGGATGTCCATTACATAGAAAATTGAGTCAAAGGTCTGAGTCCCAATTTTTATGGGGATACTAACTTCTCAGTGCACTGTCCTCTTGGAACCATCAAAAGCCCTTATTATGATGTTGCTAGGTTTCAAGATGAGCCCCTCGCAATCCAGCCGATCGAGGGCATTTTTGGGCTAGATATTCAATGATGAACCAGTATCCACCAAAACATGGGCAAGTGTGGTGCCCCTGCATTCAATGGAAATGTGTAAGGCATCGTTGTGCTTCCTTCCCTTAGAGGTTAAATCAGCATTGGAAAAGCCCAATCCATTATCAGCAGTTAGACTGACCACACAGTCTTCAAATTGGTTGATGGAGGTCTCCTGGGGCACGTTAGCGGTCTTAAGAAACTTTACCAAGGCTTTGGCGTGAGTTTCAGAGCAAAAAAGTAAGGACAACAATGATATCTTCGAGGGGGTCTGCCCCAACTGTTCTACAATGTTGTAGTCACTTTTTTTTATTATCTTCAGGATTTCTTCTATTTCTTTTCTAGAAGCTTCAAGGATGACTTCAGGATGTTCTCTTGCTTGGGCAGGCTCAACCAAAGCCTCTTTTCCCCTGGTATCGGTAGTAGGGACAACATCGGGAGTATCACTGGAGGTGTCGGTAGGAGTGGCAGTAGTGATGATCACAGGAGTAGCAATCGTCTTTGGAGAAATCTCAGGTGAGAAGACTCTTCCACTTCTTGTTATTTTGCTGGTTCCAGTGATGTTACCGATATCAGGATCAATATCACTCGCAACTTCATTTGTGACAACCAACTAATTTTGCTTGATGCCGTAGTAATAAACGTCAGCCTCATAACTCTAGGGGACAACTTTATTTGAGGAGTATGGTATTGGTCTTGGCATAGCGATGATCAATGGTGCAGATCTGGGAGCAGATGTAATCCTGACGGGTCTTTTGGTGGAGACCCTGGGAGGATTGTCAGAAATGGTGATTATTGAAACATCTTGATAAGAGCTTTTGATAAGAGGTAACTTTTCAAATAGGATTTCTTTACTAGTCATCAGGCGCTGGACGCCTATCTTTAGTAACAAACAACCGTTCGACAGAGATTTACAAAGGTGGAAATTTTCATCGCAACTTGGGAACAAGCCGGCTTGCAGTAGATTTTGTTTAACGGTCAACAGAGGAGTAACCAAGTAATTCACGGAGGAAACAAAATGATCATCATCAATGGCGTTGATACCTTGGCCATGTCCGGGCATTGGTGCCGTTATTACATTAGGTGTTTCTGGGGACTCAAATTCAAGCTCCTTCGCATCGATAAGGTCTTGCACCTTATTCTTTAAGGCCCAACAATCATATGTATCGTGCCCTGTGCTTTTAGAATGATAGGCACATCGGGCGTTTGGGTTGTAGCGAGGAAAAGAGTATTGTGGTTCTTGGGAGCCTCCTTTAAAATTGACAGATTGGTCCTTAGAAGGCGTGGCAACACTTGAGACATGGTCATGTTAATCCGGGTAAATCGTCTCATGGGCGCTTCTGGTTTGCGCTGATAATTTTGCTGCTGATTTGGCGCAGGATTAGAGATCATAACAGCCCCTACTGCCGGACGGCGGTCGGTTTTGTTTTGATTCTTGTGGTCATACGCATCACTGACCTCCTTCTTCCCAACAAAAGGTTTCTTCACCAAACTTGAGGATGCATCTCTTTGAATTTTTCCACTTTTTATACCGGCTTCGACCCGCTCACCAGTCATGATTAATTAGGTAAACCCATATGAAGAACTCCCAATCAGGTGATTGAAAAATGGTCCTGACAAGGTGCCAAGGAACATATCCACTAATTCTCTGTCGGATAGAGGGGGATGGACTCTTCCTGCGAGATCCCTCCATTTTTTAGCATAGGTTTTGAAACCCTCATTTGTTCCCATAGACATACTATGTAATTGTGTCCTAGTCGGAGCCAAATCAGCATTATACTGATACTGTTTGTAGAAAGCGGCAGCCAACTCTTCCCAGTTACGGACATTGGACCCTTCTAATTGGTAGAAGCAATCCAACTGAGTCCCTAATAAGCTCTCCTGGAAGAAATGCACCTACAGATTTTTGTCCGCCGTTTGGGGTTGAATCTTTCTGACATAAGACCTCAGATGTAGTTTCGGGCACGAGATACCGTCATAATTGGCGAAAGTTGGGATCTTGAATTTCTGTGGGATGACAACCCCTGAGATGAGTCCTAATTCTTTAAAGTCCAAACCAGGTACTCTCTAAATCTCCATGGCGTTCAAACGACCCTCTAGCGGTTTGTATTTATCATCAGCAGGAGGATATTGCTCCTCAAGGTAATCAGGCTCTTCCTCTCCTTCGGATACTGGGTCTTTGTTCACTTCCTGGGTCTCGGCCCCTTGGTTATCTCCTTCACCCGATGATGTTGCAAAGTCCAAGGTTCGCCTGGTCTGTCCTTTAAACCTTCTTCCCATGATCACAATTCCGGTTGGTTTCTTCATTTTCTTCTTCTTCTCTTTGGCTAGCAGAGTCTTCAACTCCTCTTGCCCTTTTCTCAGAGCCATGAGCATTTTTTGAAACTGGGCATTCTGCGCCTAAAGATCTTTCACAGTCTGTTCAACATCCATCTCACTGAAATAAACAGTAGAAGGATAAGGCGACCTGTTATGAGAAACCTGTATGATGTTATGATGAATGAAGATGCAATATGCAAATGATTTCAAGGAAATTTAGAAGATTTAAATTTGTCCAAACCAAAAAGAACACACGTCATATTAAATAAAACCAAGTTTGAATACATCAAGCCTCCTTGGGCTTACAAAGAAAGAAACAAAATACAACAAAAATTCTCAAGACAAAAAGACCGAACGCATCCTCTTTGGAGCAATGTAGGTATTCAAATTTTTCTCTTCATGAAGCAGTTTGGTGAGCTCCAGAACCTTCTTCTCATTGGCGTAGTACTGGGTTTCAAAGGTGTCTCGTTCTTCCTTCAACTGAATCCAAGCTTTCCGCAGGTCTTCGAGAGAGGTGGGCATATCCGGATGAAGAACGGTGTATGGGACGTCTCTTTCAATAACAGGCTCAATGATGACAGGAAGGATGGAAGGGTAAGGCATCAAGAGACTCTGGGCATGATCCCGTACCCACTTAAGGTAAGGCTCGAGAGGGATAGAGTTTTTATGTCCCAAAGTCCTACTTTCCACCTTGTTCACCATTCCCCAAGCAAGTGCAAACCTCTGGCGATAACCTTGATCTTCTTTGTCATAGTCGAGAGAACTCTTCCAATGTAGGTACCAACTGATAGTCCAGAAAAGTGAAACAATGATGTATGGGATCAAATAATTGGAATAGTACACACATCGTCTCTTCTTGGAAGTTGGATGTAGCCAAACTGAGGAGTCGACCATACTTCTTGGTAAAAGGAGAATCCCCAGGCACTCTTGAAGCTAGCTCTTGAAGTTGAGGATGTGCTTTTGCAAAGCTGATTCAGATGGTGTTTCTTCGGAGAGAATTCATATCCTACAAAACAAAAACAAAGATAAATTTCTAAATCCTTGAAATGGTTAGTGAGCATGCATATGATGTTGATGATGTTTGTGATGTTTATGTACAAGCAAACATATACACACACAACAAATAGATCCCTATGTTTTAGGCTTGCATGAGTTTGTAGGTAAGTACCCTCTTAAAGTTTTAGTTGGCTCAACCTGTCCTAGAAATAATGATCGGGTTCTAAAGGATCTCAATATCGCCGACCTTTCTCTTAGGCATTGTCTCAGCATAACAATCTATTCTTGCGGCCGAGATATCCTAAAAGTCTAGCCTCAATGAGTGTAGTATCTAGTGTCAACCAATTTTCAGCTTTACACCGAAACCGGCTACCTCACTACATCCTAATGGCCAAGTTTGTTCAATTAGGGTTCTAAGGTTAATTAGTGCTTCGCGATGCCACTCAGCGGCCCCGTATTCTCCTCGATTCACCACGAGGGATACTGGTACCCACAAATGCGTCACACTAACATAGCCATTGTTTCAACCATATCGGTCTACGTCGTACAGTCTCCACAATCTATTGCTATTTACCTAAAAAGGTGCCCCAAATCCGGGTGGAGGATCAAAGCAAGCCCAATACAAAGAACTCAATATAAAGCACACAAATCAAATAATGAAAGTGAGTAAAGGTGATCTAACCCTAAGGTAACCTCACTTTTAATTCATTCCCCAGCAGAGTTGCCAGTTCTGTGATACGGTGGGAGAACTGACTTGATGTTTTGCGTTTCGATCGCATTTGTGGGGATAGCAAGAGTCGCCACCGACTTTTCTTTTATCCAAAAGGAAAGGTAAAAAAGCACAGGAAAGACCTTTCAAGATTATTTCTCGGGTTCGGGGGGTAGATTATGAGAAGGGAAGGTATTAGCACCATTTTCATCCATGGTTTTCCATGGGCTCTTAGTTACTCATTTAGATCATTTTCTTTCATTTGACAGTGCGCTTGTGATGTGGGCTTTGAAAGTATTTTGAAAAAACCTCTTTGTAATGGTTCTCGTCTCTATAAGAACGCGTACAAAGTTTTGTTTCAAAAAGTGGTTCAAAGATGTGTTTGTGAATCGTGTTTCAGAAAGTGTTTTGAAAAGATGTTTTGCAATGGTTCTCGTCCTTATAAAAATGTATACAAAATGTTTTTTCTTTTTGAAAATGTTTTGAAATGAAAGTGTAGGTGTAAAAAGTTTTTATCGTGAGCAAACGAGTAACTAAGAGCGAATCTATCTACTCGAAAGGTCTTAAATTATTCTTTTCTTCCTCCTTTTAATGGTGCTATCTTACCATTGATTTGGTAAGAAGCCCCACCGTTGGATGTGAAGGGACAGGCGCGGGTCAATTTTACAATCATCGAAAGCAACTTATGAAATGCTTTAGCAATTTTTGTAAGGGACGAGATCGTTTTATCGAAGGCAAGATCGAGGGTCATCAAGGGACTACGATCTTTTTTATCAAAGGGTCATTGCTAAAGCGTCCCATATTCGAGGACATGATTGTATCTCCGAGGCAATGAGCGAGGTTACCCTAGAGGTGCGCGTGTAAAAAAGTGTGTTGGTTTCAACTTATTTTATTCTTTGATTAGGTCATCTAGCGATTGATTTTTGAATCTTGCCATACACGCCTAATTACTATACAGTATAAGGAAAACAGTAAATTGCGAGAATTGAAATTCTACGCTATTACAAAGTGTTTGGGAATGGGGGTACAATTTTTACAAATGGGGATGAATCAAATGTGATAGCTAGGTCCAAATGGCAAACAATACAACCAAATCGAATTTTGTGCAATTACTGAAAGCTATAATAATCTATGAAATAAAATCAACAAAATATGGAAATTAAATTTTAAGTAATTATTTGAAAAGAAGAAAGTAAAACCTATTCTAAAAATGAAGTAATTGACTAAAAGAAATTAAAATTGTATGCATTATCTTTTTGTGTTTTTAATTATGTAAGTAACAAAATAAATTAAAGAAGGACAAAACTAAATTCTATTATTATTTTGGTATTTTATTATAATTATGTAAATTAAATCTAAAACAAAGTTTATTAAAGAAGGAAAATGATAAAAATTTATTCACAAAGCCTAAATCAAATTAATTAAAAAAAGTATATTTTAAGTTTTAATAGTTTTTTTGTATAATAGGAAAAAAAATGAACTAATGGGCTTATGGAAGATTTGGGGCGGAGGCCCAAAGGAAAAGATTTGTTTATCTTGTTGTAACAAACAAAAAAAAACAAGCAAAAGGGGTGAAGCCAACAACGAAATGGGCTTACAGATCAAACAAAAACCAAGCCCAAGCTTCTAAACCATGCTTAGTTACTGATTAAGGGACAAGAAACGAAATTAGGGTTTGGAATGTTTGTAACTCACACGGCGCCGCTAGTTCATCTTTGTTCATCTTTGTTCATCTCCTCCCTTTTGCTGGAACCTTCTAACCTTACTGACTAAACCATTCATGTCTTATTTCGCGAACAAATCGTTCTTTGCCTCTTTGTCTCACCATGATTTGCATCTTTGAAACCCTAATTGTTGAATTCGGTTTTAAACCTAAGAGACCCGAAACCGATTCATCCTTAACCTCCCTAAAACTCTCTGTTGCCGGAACACAACCCTCTCGCCTCCCTAATCAAGTTCTAACAATTTTTTGAAGAGGTAAGATTTATGTTCTTTTCAAAGTTTACAAATTTCACTGATTTTATATCTATCTTTGTGTTTTCTTTTAACTAAAAAAAAGCTTGTTATTTTAGATTCAGAAATCATGTTATGGAATTATGATAAAGGGGAGAAATTCATACCTGATGGATCTTTACAACTTCTCTCTTGCGAAATAGAAAGTGAGAGGCGAGACTTAGGACGGTGTTTCAATGGTGGCAGAAGTTTTATGAGGACGAGAACTTGGCTTCACTGGTTGGTCGGTAACCCCTTCTATTTTCTTTGTTGAAATAATGATGGTGTTAGCTCTGTGTTTTGGGATTTTTGTGGTTTGTTACTGTTTGATGTTAGTTACTGGTTTTTGGGATTTTTGTGATGGTTATGTTGCTGGTTTTTTTGAGTTTTATCAGGTTACAGGCTTTGTGAGTTTTAAGGCTTGTAGGTTTTTTGTTGTGAAGCTTGGCTACTGTGTTTGGGATTTTTTTGATGGTTAATAGGCGTTTATTGTTAAGCTTGTTACAGGTTTTTGTTGTTTGATGATGATTACTAGTTTTTGTTGTGAAGTTTGTTACAGGTTTTTGGATTTTGGTGATGGTTCACAATTTGGGATTTTGGAAGATTGCTACTGTGTTTTTGTTTGATGCTTGGTTCAGGTTTTTGGTTTGATGATGATTACTGGTTGTTGTTGTGAAGCTTGTTACAGGTTTTTTTGTTGTGAAGCTCGGCTACTGTTTTTTTTTGGATTTTTGAGGTTTTGTTTGATGGTTCACAGTTTGAGATCTTTGTTGCTGGTTTTTGGGATTTTTTGGTTATGGTTCTGTTGTTGGTTTTTGGGATTTTTTGGTTATGGTTTTGTTGCTGGTTTTGAGAGTTGGATGCTGGTTTTTAGGTTTTGGGATATGATGCTTTGTTTTATGGTTAGAAGTTTGAGATTTTTCTTCGATCTCTCTCTCTTCTCCTAAACAATTCTGTTATATCCATATGCAAAATGGTGGGAAACCAAAAAATTTGAATATTTTGGTATATCCTTCTTATGGCCTTTTTGTTGTAGTTTTGTTTTCTTCCATTTTCTATGCAACTTGTGACAGGTTGTGGGCAGGGCAGCAAGGCTATTTGGCCTGTTTTTTTGTGTTTTTTACAGTAGCTCCTCTTTTGTAGCAGGGCTTTTGCAGAATGTGCATTTTGGGCAATTCCAATAGCCTAGGTGACTTCTTTCCTCTCTTCTCTCTCAATGACAATAAAAATGCAATTTGCTCTTTTTCCTTTTTTACTAATTCTGAAAGGTTTGCAGTTGGAAAATGATGATATATCGCTTATTGAGCAAGTTTTGCTATTTTGTTTGATTTAGATATTTGCTTATTTGCCATACTACTGCCTCGTTTTTGTTGATGTTATTTGTTGTTTGTCCAGTTGTGATAATGCTGCTGTTTGGTTTATGACAATGTTGTTTGTTTGGTTTGTGACAATGCTATTTGTTTGATTCATGAGGCTGTTGTTTGTTGTTTTGCGAGGCTGCTTGTTGTTTGCGAGGTTGCTGTTTGTTTGATTTGTAATGCATTTGTTTGGACAGTTTGTAATGTTGTTTGTTCTTGTAGCATGCTCGCGAATTATTTTCTTCTTTCTTTTTGTGAACCAAGAAGGGCAACCTTCTTGTGATTTGCAACTAGGGGAAATAGGTTGTGATGAAATAAAATGGCATTCTGATTCCACTTTGCAAACCTTAATGATGAATACCTTTTTGGAAAATTTCTTGTTCATGTCCATATAATTTTGCACTAATCATGTTTGTTTTCTCTTGTCTTCATGTGAGCAAAAATTGGATATGACAAAGCAAAGAACGCAAGAAATTTGTAGCAAGCATGGAAGTCTTGGAGATAAACAAAGGAATTTGATACGACTTCAATCTTCAAACAAACTTAGACATAGATTACTTCTCCTAGTCCAAACATTCATTTGGATTTTCTTTGTAATTTTGAAAAATCATTCTTGTATTGTATCCAATAGTTGTACCAATTCATCTTTAAATACAATAAGTTGTAAAACATAAAGTATTTAAAAAAATAAATTGTTTTGTAACAATTTTTTAAATTGGAGAAAATCTTGAGTTATAGCATGAAGTATTCAGGTGTCATTTTATAACTTGAAATCCTTTATCAACAACAACTTGTAATTTCTCTTCGCATCCTAATTGATTTTTGAAATTCCTAATCAAGATATTTGAAATAAAATGCTCCAGTTTGGTAACTTAAATTCCAAGTAATCCCAATAACTTTATAACTGCATTTCAAACAAACACGCACTGTATATTCCATTTCCTAACCAAACAAATGTTTTAAGGACGTAAATCATCTGGTCAACTTGGATCCCACAATCATGATTGTCCTAAATGACAGTCTTAACCTCCATCTCTTGTCCCAAACAAATCATGCTATGAGAACAAACATTATATTTTCAGTAAATTGCATTTTAAGAAAATTCAAAATCAATCAAATGCCTTGCGATGATTTGATAATTTTAAAGTTTTCCAAACTCAAATTTCTCCCGATTCTTTGAAGATAAACCTATGAGCGACATCACATCTGACCATGAACAGACAAAATCATCTCAAAATCTTGTAGCTTGAAGAAATCATAATACAACCTTGAGGAAGCATGAAGACCTGTGAAAGCCAATTGGATCTTTGAAAACTCATTTTCTTTTGAGAATTGCAAGAAACCCTAATTGCTGGTTTACTGCCACAGAAGAGAATCTGTCTGGTCGATTTCTGAGCCAAATTGAATATCCGAGAAACCTTAGGGTTGTGTCTTCTATGAAAAATGTGAGGGAAAATTTTGGGGTACAACAACTAGCCTAGGTAAAAACAAGGCATCCCGGTGAACCAAAAGGATTCGAGCAAAAATTAGGGATATACATATGAAAAAACATGTACACTCGGCAAGTCGAAAAGCTGAAAAGGCGGCTTGGGAAAAAAGGGGTATCCCGGTGGACTGAAAACCCAAAAGGGTGTGTGATACGGTGGCAGAACCGGCTGTTATACTAGTTTGCATTTTGCATTTTTTGTTCGCAAAATGTCACGGTAAGCTAGAGTCGCCATCGACTTTTATTTCATCCAATCATGGAAAAGGAAAAAGAACAGAAAAAACATTTTTTCGAGATATTTTGAGTACGGAGGGTAGATTATAGAAAGGGAAGGTGTTAGCACCCTTTCTATCCATGGTTTTCCATGGGCTCTTAGGTACTTGCTCTTTTTTTTTTCAAATTGCTTGTGTGTTCTTGTTTTGAAAATGTTTTACTTCGTGATAAACCTTGTATCAGTCCTCAAGAGTGTGACGAAGTTTGTTTTAAAAATTGTTTTGAAATATGTTTGTGTGAAAAGTTTTTATTGTTTGAACAAGTACCTAGGAACTAATCTACCTACTCGAAAAAAGATTGTTCGTTCTCGTTTCCTTTATACAACGCTATCTCACTATTAAGGAGTAGGTAGCACCGTCGTTGGAGTTTGTAAGGGACATTCGAAAGGGACAAGTACAATCACTAAAGCAACATTTAAGAAACTTTAGTAGTAACCCTAGAGTCTTAAGATCTTTTCGAGGCAACATTTCCGAGGCAACATTCGAATGGGACACTTTGATCTTTTAGACTGGAGGGCAACCACTAAAACCCCCTATGCTCAGTGACCGTTTTACCGAAGGCAACCAAAGTGAGGTAAACCCTAGGAGTGAATATGTGCATCTGAATTGTTTTAGTTATTTAATCTTTGCACATTAGGTGATCTACCGTTTTAATTTCAAGTAATCTTCCCATACAATCCTATTAGCATACATCTAGACAGTTAAATATTTGCAGGAATTTAAAGTGAGAAAAATAAACCTAGCTATTACAAGGCTTTGACAGTTACATAATTATCTTGACGGAAAATAAAAATGTGGAAGCTTAAAACCCTAATTAAAACTATTACAAACTCGAAACAGTTACAATAATAATAAAACAAATTAAAATGCGCACGGCAAATTAAATGTGAGAAAAATTAAGAACCCTAAAAATCTAATTGAAAAAATATTTAAGTTTTTTTTTTGAGAAAAGACTTAATTACGTTATGTAGAATTAAAACCCTAATTCTAATCATTTTTTAATTATAAAAAGAAATTGAAATTAACCTAATTTAAACCAAATTAAATAATTCAATAAAATATTTTGTAAAAAGATTTTATGTATTTTGTGTGGTTTTTTATTTGAGAAAAGAAGCAATTTAATTACAAAATTTAAACCGTTGCTACAACCTGTGTGCTTCAAACATAAAAAATATACATGATAAATGAATTCAAAGACCAGGGACCGATTGGTCTTGATGCCACGACCATCCTAGTATCCAATTCTTGGCATAATTTTTCCTGTATCAAGAAGCCCCAAAACATGGCTTCAAACCCTAGCCATGGCAATTGTCAGCATACGCGTTAAAACATCAATTAAACATAACCAATATGGTGCAAATATGATAACAAACACATATATGCCATTAAAACATGTTCATGATGCGTGAATCACATTAATCGAATTTAGAAAAATAGGGTAAACCGCGGGACTGCTACGTGATGATTCTGGACCTGGGGCGGCTTGCAATTGATTGGGATACGTTCTTGGGATGTCCAGCAAGCTATTGGTAATGTTAGAACGACTTGACTTGGCCTCTAGAATGGAAATCGAATCACCACTTTTCTTTGAAATTTTGAAGTTTTGTTCTGCCTCTTTTCACGACTGCCACCCTGTCTCATGCCTTGTACATGTCCAATATATATCTAAGAATGAATTAGGGTTATAAAATCGGATTGAATCTTTGCAATTATGAGAGATTTGATTTTATTTCCATGCTACATGTAAACTTTCTATTTTGAGCCAAATCATCCCTTTCTTGTACCAATTATGTTTGATTCGTTTTGGTCTTGATATCTCAGCATATTTTGATTGCCAACCTGTCCAAAAACCAAATCAAAACATATATTTGCTATTATTCACCAATTATTTGATTTAATTCAATTTTTAATTAATAAAAAATCAAAATAAATTGAAAAATGAAGCAAATAATGTGTGAGTGAATATTTGGGTCGTGGACCATGTTATAAGTGAGGTGCAAGCATAAAAAGTTAGGCCCATTTGGCAAAAAATGCATTTTTGAGCACATTTGACTTTTGGCAATTTTGCAAAAAAGGTTAACTTTGACAAGGCATATCTCCTCTAATTTTAACCCTAGAGAGGTGTTCTTGGACTTTTTAGAAATCTTAGGATGTCCCCTAAGCAACCTTTTTGGTCTCATCTCAATTGAGTCTTCCATGTTCATGTAAGAAGCTTTGACCCAAAAGGTGTTTTTGTTGACTTTTCAAAAGGACCCATAATGTAGAAATTCATATCTTTTTATGAGTGAATATTTTGAACTTGTGGGCTGAATATGAGTTATAGGGAATTGCATTCTCTTCAAAATGAGCTTTGGATGGAAAATTTCTAATGAAGCATGTGGAAGTTATGCTTGGTCAAAGTTTGGTTGACTTTTACTAAGAAACCCTAATTTAGCAACTTTTGGGTTTTGATTAATTTGGAGCATTCCTTGGGGAATCATGATCAACCCTTGATAAAATAATGAAATTTACTTCAAAATGTTGATGTTGACCAAAAAATATTGAAGTTTGACTGTATGTGGGTCACATTTGACTTTTGACCTAATATAGTTGATTCTCATGCATCTGAGCAGTTGACTGAGCAAACTTATTGTGCAAGGCATGAAACTTGAAATGTAGGGTCTTGAGAACATATTAGGACCAAGGAGAGCATATGAGGTCTTTGGAGTCCACCTATCTTGATGAAAATGGAAACCCTAATTTGAGACACCCTGCCTTAGGAGAGAGTTTGTCTGGTCAACTCTTGGGAAAACTTGAGCAAATTGAGGATCTATAGGAGTATGTGTTGAGTAAAATGAGAGGGAAAATTTTGGGGTACAACAGCTGCCCCTGTTCAATCTTCTTAAACTTGAGGATGTAGATTGGCCCGTCTGCCTTTCGTGATCTGAAAGTGGAAGATGATTGAACACCAGAGTGCCCAGAAATTTGCACTCGCATGAAGTGATACTTGATTGGTGATATCGGGAATGGGATTATAGATGCCACTCAGAAGGTGCTAGAGGATTTTCGGGGATGAGCTTAAAGATTTCATCCAAGATGTGGGGGAATACCATCGGAGATGGGCTTAAAGATGCCATCTAGAGGATGTTGATTTCCTGAGACATTCCTTCGATGAGAGTTCCTATTACTGTTGTTGATGAGGAATCTGCTGAGGAACGTTGGTATCTGTCTTGGGAGAAATAGAATTTTAGGAGCTTCAGTTGTCTGTTACTCTACTGTGGAAATAACTTCGGCTTGAGGAAGCGGAAGTGAACTGCATATCTGGTCAGGGTATATGTTGCACCGCGACTTACTGGGGAATTGCGAAACCAATCGTGTTTGATCGGGTCCCGGTCTTACAGTGTTGTGAACTGTTGTCTGGAGATAAGAGAGAAGGGACCTGAATAGTAAGGTTATGAGAAGGAACCTGGATAGTAGGGTTGCTTCAAAATGAAAGCCTGGATAGTAGGGTTGTGAGAAGGAACCTGGATAGTAGGGTTACTTCGATATGAAAGCCTGGATAGTAGGGCTGTGAGAAGGAACCTGGATAGTAGGGTTACTTAGATATGAAAGCCTAGATAGTAGGGCTGTGAGAAGGAACCTGGATAGTAGGGTTACTTCGATATGAAAGCCTGGATAGTAGGGCTGTGAGAAGGAACCTGGATAGTATGATTACTTCGATATGAAAGCCTTGGATAGTAGGGCTGTGAGAAGGAACCTGATAGTAGGGTTACTTCGATATGAAAGCCTGGGTAGTAGGGATGTGAGAAGGAACCTGGATAGTAGGGTTACTTCGATATGAAAGCCTGGATAGTAGGGTTGTGAGAAGGAACCTGGATAGTAGGGTTACTTAGATATGAAATCCTGGATAGTAGGGTTATGAGAAGGAACTTGGATAGTAGGGTTACTTCAATATGAAAGCCTAGATAGTAGTGTTGTGAGAAGGAACCTGGATAGTAGGGTTACTTCGATATGAAAGCCTGGGTAGTAGGGCTATGAGAAGGAACCTGGATAGTAGGGTTACTTTGATATCAAAGCCTTGGATAGTAGGGCTGTGAGAAGGAACCTGGATAGTAGGGTTGTGAGAAGGAACCTGGGTCGTAGGGTTACTTCGAAGCGATAGTGTAGATTAGTTGACCCGTTTGATTTTGGGAACTGAGTTTTCATTAGTCGTCTGTAGATGTGATCTGTATAACTGTTGGATTTGTAGAAGCTAATTGTCTTTTCCTGCAAAAGATATCAGGGTTAGTTATATGCGATGCATGACATGCAGGGTGAGATGATGTTCTCAAAAATAAATGAGATTATGCTGAGTATGATATGTATGCATATGTCATGATGCACGTTCATGAGATGTTGTCGGGGTATGCTCGTGTCTGGGAAAATAAATCCCTGACGGTTGCTAGAGATTTGTAAATATTCTGTCGGGACGAGATGTTGGAGAATAACTTTGCGGGGACTAACTTAGGGGAAGAGATACTCTGTTGGTAGACCTGCTGATCTGGAGGAATAAACTCATCTGAGGATAAAGTTCCATTGCTGGAGATGATGAGCTCTGTTGGAGATTGAGCTTCTATATCTGTAGAAATAAACTCGCTTGGGGGATGAAATTTATTGACTCGCCCGTGATTATGAACCTCGGCTGGGGATAGTTATGTCCTGTTTCGGGAAAGCTGACATCAATGCCTTTGGATACTTTTACTTTGTGGGGAGTGTATATACCAATAATTATGTTCCCAAGCTGGCTCTATCCCGGTACCTGCTGGGTAGAGTAACTGTAGGGTTTGGCACTTCTTGTTTTTTCCCCTGTTTCTGAATTACGAGTAATTGTCTTTTGTTTCTTATGTAAATATTTATGAGCAGCAATCATTTTCAAATGCATATATCAAAAATAAATCATTGGACGTTCTTGAAAAATAAAACAGAAAAAGAAAAAACAGATTGAAGTTTCTTGTGAAAATGACTTGTATTGATTTTTGAAGTTGGCCTGTAATAGGCGTTTTTGTACAAAGAGGATGACAGGCTAGTAAGAGAACTTCGTCGAAAGAAATTACAATTTGTGTAAAATAAATAAAAAATAGCTATGTGAAACAACCCCATTGGGTTCCAAATCTGCTATTGCCTTTATATCTTCCAGCGTCTCATCACTTTACTACTTGGCCGAAGGTTGATCAGATTGGTTGGCGCCGTCCAAGCTTGATAGTCAATACCGAAGTCTGGTCGCAAGATGATCCAATGAGACATAGTGATACGCTTCAATCCCTAACTTTTTCCTGGATTTTCCCTTTCGGGTTTTCAATCCACCAGGATACCCTTTTTTTCCCAAGCCTTCCTTTCGGGTTTTCGACTTGCCGGGTGTACAGATTTTTTTAATTTTCATCCCTTACTTTTGCCCGAACCCTTTTGGTTCGCCAGAAAGCCCTTATTTTTTCCTAGGCCAGTCGACCTAGCGGGCCTTTGATTATGCATAGTATCTTTTCACTATGTCTGCATTGACAGGGTGAGGAAGGTCATCACCATCCATGGTAGTTAGAATCATAGCTCCTCCCGAGAAAATGTTCTTAAACACAAATGGCCCTTCGTACGTGGGGGTCCATTTGCCCCCGGGATCACCTTACGGCAGTATGATGCGTTTGATCACCAGATCCCCGACTTGATATTCTTGACGCCTGACTTTCTTGTTAAAATCCTTAATCATTTTCTTTTGATACATCTGACCATGGCAGATAGCAGTAAGTCTTTTTTCATCGATTAGATTAAGCTGATCAAGTCGGGTTTGGATTCAGCCGTCTTTGTTCAAACCCGCATCCTTCATAATCCTGAGAGAGGGTATCTGGACTTCGATGGGTAGGACTGCCTCCATGCCATATACCAGAGAGTAGGGTGTTGCCCCTGTCAACATCTATGCTGAGGTACGGTACCCATGAAGAGCAAACGATAACATCTCATGCCAGTCTTTATATGTCACCTTCATCTTCTGTACAATCTTCTTGATGTTCTTGTTAGCTGCTTCAACAATGCCATTCATCTTCGGCCGGTAGGGGGAAGAATTATGATGCTGTATCTTGAACTGTTTACAGAGCTCGGTGATCATTGTGTTGTTGAGATTCGTACCATTGTCAGTAATAATCCTCTCTGGCACACCATATCGACAGATCAGGTTATGTCGGATAAACTGTGCCACGACGTTCTTGGTTACTATAGCAAAGGAAGCTGCCTCAACCCACTTCGTGAAGTAATCAATGGCTACTAAGATGAAACGATGTCCATTGGAAGCGGTGGGCCTGATTTCTCCAATCAAGTTGATGCCTCACATCGCAAAGGGCCACAGAGCTATCAAGACGTTTAAGGGTACCGGAGGCACACGCACCTTATCAGCGTAGATTTGGCACTTATGACAAGTTCTAGAGTGCTGATAACAATCGACTTCTGTGATCGGTGGGAATGAGAACTGACTATTTTGGAATGTTGGTTCGAGTTTGCGTTTGTTTTCGCAAAATGTCGCGGTAAGCAAGAGTCACCACCGTCTTTTATTTTATCCAACAAGGAAAGGACAAAAGCACGGAAAAATTCCTTTTCGAGATGTTTCTCGGGTTCAGGAGGTGGATTATAGAAAGGGAAGGTGTTAGCACCCTTTCTATCTGTGGTTATCCACGGGCTCTTAGGTACTTGCTCACTATGTTTTCAAAAAGTTTTGCTTTTCTTGTGTTCGTGGGTTTTGAAAAGAGTTTTGTTTGAAAACTTCGATTTAACTCTTGTTTCTGTCCTCAAGAGTGTATGAAGTGTTATTGAAATCTTTGTTTGAAAAGTGTAAGTGCGAAAGATTTGTTTTGTTTTGAAAGAGCAAGTTCCTAAGAACCTCTACCCACTCAAAAGGGAATTAAACTGTGCAAATGTCCTTTAGACAGTGCTATCCCACTATTGAGGAGTAGGTAGCACCGTCGTTGGAGTTTTCGGGTCAATTCGATTAAGGGGCATGTGGTCACTAAAGCAATGTTAGGACGCCTTAGCGGTAACCCTAATGTCTTAGATCATTTTATCAGAGGCAACCGTTTCGAGGAAACTTATGATCCTTAGACAAGAGGGCGACCTCTAAAACTTCCTATACTCAATGACCATGTTCGAGGCAACCAAGTGAGACGTACCCTAGGAGTGGCATGTGCAAATGTGTCAATTTTCAGTTATGTTATCTTTGTACATGTTATGGTGAGCTACGGTTGATTTTAAGTTAAAGTAGATCTTGTCATGCATAGCCTATTATTCATACATCTAGCAGTTAATGGTTTGCGGAAAATAAAACTAAGCTATTACAAGGCATCGGGTATTTACATCGCCAAAAACAAACCCTTGAAAAAGTAAATGCGAAAAGATAAATAAAAGCGGTAAATAGTCCTAAGTTAAAGCTATTACATCCTCGAAGCAATTACAATTATATAGAATATGAATCAAAAATAATACGCGCGAGAAAAAAATTGAATCGGCGAGTTTTAGGGTTTTGACCCTTTTTAAGAAAGAAGGATATTTTTTTTGTTATTTTGAACTAAATGAAACTAAACCTAAATTAATTGATTAATTAAATAAATAAAATTTTTTTTTTTGGGTTTTTGAATGTTTAAGGAAATAAAAATAAGATGATTAAATATATTAAAAAAACCTAATTCTACATTGATTTTAATTTATTACAAAAATATTAATGTTATGCCTAATTAAACTAAACAAATTATGCTAATATTTATTTACAAAATAAACTAATGAAATTAAATTTAATAAATAAAAATACTATATTTTTTGTTTTCTGATTTTTTGTTATATATAAAAAAAAAGGAAGTTAATTTGTTAATTAAATAAAATAATAAAATAAATTAGGTAAAAGAAATATATAAAAAAAAAGCAAACCAAAAAGGGGTCTGGGCCTAGAAAGGGGGTTGGCTCAGCAATTTTCCAGGCCCATTATGCTTCAGCCTCGTTGACTTTTTCAATCCAGTGGGCGCCTTTGACTAGGGAACATGATGGTCCCCTCATTCCTGGCCACCAGATCTGGCTTGAAGGCCATCTGGCGTGTTGATATTTGCAAGCGTATGGTGGATCCCCCTTTGAATGTCATATAGAATCACCTGAAGAAAAATTGAATAAATGTTTTTGGGGGACTTGGGATTCGAACCCAGGTCCCAATGCTCATTGGACGTTCGCCCCTGCCACTACACCACCATGCCTTTTTTGTAATTGGATCAGATAATAATGAATATATTAGCAAACAAATAAATATGCTGGAATTATAAAAAAAACGCGCTAAGATTCAAACACGCGAACCAGATGACAACACGTCATCATCTTCAACCTTGGTTTTGCACAAAATAGAATCATATAGCGGGGATTTTTAATCTCCACTATCTCCTGCACGAAAAATAGCGAATAGACACAGAGCAAAAAGAAATATTTCGCGAGGTATGTGTTCGAATCGTCTTGGCCTCACGAATTCAACCATGTATCCCATTGGTTCCAATTTTTCATGGTTTGGAAAGCCCTATTTGAAAGCTTGAAAACCCTAGAAACTCAATCATGGCATCTCTCGGTTTAGGGCACTATGGTTCAATTAATTCATTCCATTAGCTTTGTATAATCTCTAGCAATGCAAATCAATCACAAAAACATGTCAAATGCGTGTGAATTAAGAGATACGATTTTGAATTAGAAGTGCAAACCGTGAGATGGTATTTCGTGATTCCTTGAGCTTTGGTGCTTGAATTTGATTGCAAATCACTCCTGGTATCTCCTGCAATGTGTTTGGATGGACAAGGCACCTTGAATTGGCCTAGATTGCAAGAACAAGTTTTGATTTTTTGTGAAGTTTCTTGAAATTGGTATGGCCGTTTCTGCAGTCCTTCAGTCGTGAATTAGGTTATGCTTGGCTTGCTTGCATATAAGGGAATCAGTTTAGGTCAAAATTTGGACCCATATCCATGTGCATCGAAGATTGAATATTTGATTGACAAATCAAATATTCTTGATTTTTCATGATTGAACAAGTTTCCAAAATTGGATATTTTTGTATCTTTTAGCTTGTGCACGAATTGGCATTGCTTGGTCAGCATATTTGGATCACATTTGGTTCACAAATAGATTTAAGAATCAAATCTTTTATTTTCTTATAATTTAAATTAATTAAATGAATTAATATGTATTAAAAGTCCATTTAATCAATAAATTTAAGAAAATAAATCCAATTTAACCTTGTGGGTCTTTCATAGGTCATGGGTAAAGTTTCAAAGAGAGATTTGAAGCCCATTAGCAAAAAGAAGGTGTTTTGAGCAAAGTTGACTTTTGCAAATTTATGAAAATTGCCCAACTTCTCCAATGCATAACTTGCTCAATTTTGATCATATGACCATGTTCTTGGACATTTTGGAAAGCCTTTGAAGTCCTCTAACCAATGCTTTTGGTCCCATGTCATTTGGATTTACCAATCTCAAGTTATGGCCTTTAACTCAAAGTGTACTTTTGTTGACTTTTGAAATTGACCTATAATGTAAAAATTTGTAACTTTTTGTGAGTGCATTTCTTGATCTTGGGGTGTGAAGATGGATTGTAGTAAATTGCATCCTCTTCAAAATGAGCTTTGGATGGGATTTTTCTGATAAACCATGAAAGAGTTATGCCCTGGTCAAAGTACAGTTGACCTTTCTACTGTCCAAAAATAGTAACTTTTGCACCTTGATGATTTTTGAGCTATTCTTGTGGGATCATGATCAAGACTTGATCAAATGATGATTGTGAACTCAAAAATAAGATATTGACCAAGAATTCTGACTTTTGACTGCAAAATGACCATTTTGCCCTTGTAGTTGACTGTAGATCAAACGGGGCTTTTGACTGTGCAAACTGGCACTGTGAGTCTTGAAACTTGGAATGTAGGTGCTTGAGAATGTATATAGGCCTATAAGACTTGATTGAACCATTTAAAAACCCAAATTCCTTGAAAGAACCAAAACCCTAATTTCAGATGTCTACTGCTTAGGAGATGGTTGACCTGAAGAGTCTTGTGATGCTCTTGCATTGCTGAGCACCTTGTGAACTTGAAAATGAGTTGTCTTGGATGTATAAGACCATATGGATCTCATTTGAAGTCTTGGAGAAGCCATGTTCTTGAAGAAAACTCAAACTCTAATTCTTGCACATTGTTGAAGAGATTTGATTTTGAATTTCTTCTTGACTTTTACCTGCCCCTTGAAACTCCTATAGTCTTGAGGAATTCATGGGAGGGAAAATTTTAGGGTACAACAACTTCCATAGTGGACCAGTAGTATCCTGCCCTTAGGATCTTCTTAGCCATGGTATGTCCACTATAATGGGTTCCGAAGGTGCCTTCATGTAGATCTGTCATGATCCTCTCTGCTTCGCTCTTGTCTACACATTATAATAGTGTGGAGTCATGGTTGCGTTTATAGAGGATTCCATTACCGAGGAATAATTTTGCAGCGAACCTTCTCAAAAACTTCTTATCGTTGACAGATTCCCCTTCGGGATACTCCTGAACTTCGAGATACCTTTTGACTTCGTGAAACCAGGGTTTTTCTGCCACTTCTTCGATATCGATCTTACAGTAGTGTGATGGTTCATACAATCTCTCAATGGTGATTTAGGGGGCTTCATTGTCCCATCTAACTTTGAACGTAGAAGACATGGTAGCTAGCGCGTCTTCTAATTGGTTCTCCTCTCGTGGGAAATGTTCAAAGGTTACCTCCTCAAAGTGTGGGAGCAATGTCAGTACATACTCTTTGTAAGGAATGAGATTCGGGTGCTTCGTATCCCATTTGCCTTTGATATGACTTACCACCAGAGCGGAATCCCCGAATACATTCAAGAACTTGATCCTTAGGTCAATAGCAGCTCGAAGACCCATGATACATACTTCATACTCCGCCATGTTGTTGGTGCAGTTGAAACACAATCGGGCGGTGAACGGAGTATGACAGCCCTCGGGGGATATGATTATAGCGCCAATGCTGTTAACTAGTGTGTTTGAGGCTCCATCAAAGTACATAGACCATTGGGATCCTTCCTCAGGTCCTTCATCCGGTCCTGGTTCTTCGTAGTCAGTCACCAACATAATATTCTCATCCGGGAACTCGAAATTCATGGACTGGTAGTCATCCACGGCCTGATGAGCCAAATGGTCAGCCAATATACTCCCCTTTATTGCTTTTTGGGTTGTATATTGTATGTCGTATTCAGTTAAGATCATTTTCCACCTTGCTATCCTTCTGGAGAGAGCGGGTTTCTCGAAAATATACTTGATCGAATCCATCTTCGATATCAACAAGGTAGTGTGAGTCAGCATATACTGTCTCAATCAGCGAGCAGCCCATGCTAAAGCACAGCAAGTCTTCTCGAGCAATGAGTATCATGTCTCACAGTCGGTAAACTTTTTTCTAAGGTAATAACTTGCGTGCTCTTTTCGACCAGACTCGTCATGCTGCCCCAGCACACACCCCATTGAATTGTCTAGCACTGTCAAGTATAATATCAACGGTCTTCCTTCAACTGGAGGCATCAGAATTGGCAGTTCTTGAAGGTATTCTTTGATTCTTTCGAAAGTGATCTGGAATTCATCATTCCACTTTACCACTTGATCTTTCTTCAAAAGCTTGAAGATTGGCTCACAAGTAGCAGTCAGATGTGAAATGAACTTGGAAATATAATTCAGGCATCCCAAGAAACCTCTAACTTCTTTCTCTATACGGGGAGCTGGCATTTCTTGTATAGATTTTACCTTTGCAGGATCTACTTGGATGCCTTTGTTGTTGACAATGAAACCCAAAAGCTTACCAGAACTTACCCCGAAGGTGCACTTGTTTGGATTCAACCTCAACTTGTACGTCTTCAACCTGTCAAACAATTTCTGGAGATGATCAAGGTGCTCTTCCTTAGTCTGAGACCTGGCTATCATGTCATTAACATAAACTTCGATCTCATGGTGAATCATATCATGCAACAAAGCGACCATGGCGCGCTGATAGGTTGCCCCAGTTTTCTTCAACCCAAAAGGCATCACCTTGTAGCAGAAGGTGCCCCACTGTGTAACGAAGGTTTTCTTCTCCATGTCTTCAGGAGCCAATTTGATCTAGTTGTAGCCAAAGAAACCATCCATGAAGGAGAAGATTTTGTGTTTCACGGTATTGTCGACCATAACATCAATATGAGGAAGTGGGAAGTCATCCTTGGGGCTTTCCCGGGTCAGATCTCCGTAATCAATACACATCCGTACTTTACCGTCCTTCTTAGGTACCGGAACAACGTTGGTAACCCACTATGGATAGGAAGCGACAGTTAAGAATCCTGCGTCGAACTGTTTCATGACCTCTGCCTTGATCTTCTCTGACATTTCAGGGCGTATATGACGAACCTTCTGTTTAACCGGAGGACAATCTTCTTTAGTCGGCAGGCGATGTACCACAATATTAGTGTCCAAACTAGACATGTCTTCATAGGACCAGGTGAAGATCTCAACGTAGTCGTGCAGCATATGTACCAACCTCTGTTTGACGCTAAGCTCCGGATTTGCACCTATTTTAACCTCTTTTCTGTCTTCCTCAGTACCCAAATTCACTATCTCAACCGGCTCTTCATGAGGTTGTATGGCCCTTTCTTCCTGTTGTAATAGTCTAGCAATTTCTCCAGGCACCTCACAATCATCCTCACCTTCATCCTCGACTTGGTTGATCGTATTTTTGAAGTCATAACTGGCAATAGCAGAGCTGTTATCAATGGGATTCAGAGTGGATATGGATCTGCATTATGATACGTGAGTGTGTGTGAGAGAATAGTTGTTTTGATAAAGTAAAAAACAAAAAAGAAAAACAGAGAGCGCAAAATTTGTATACAAGAAACGTCTAATGCTTTATTAATGGTATATGAAATGAAAAATAATAGCCCTCACAAGCAAAGCCAAGGTGTCTCGGGCAAGGCACCAGGCCGTAAAGTTTCAAATTGTTTATTACAAAATTTAAAACAAATAAGTCAATTACTGCGGAATAAAATAAACAGGTATAAAGTCCCTAGTCGTCTAGTTACTCGATCCACCGTTAGTTGTTGGGTAGATCCAGCTGTCGATGTTTGAATCTTCCCCGCTGTCTTCAATGGAATTAACCCCATGATTGCTTATGCGTAGGGGATGTCCTCTAGCCCGAGCACGTCTAACATCTCTTTGAGCCCCTGTAGTAAAGCCCAAACCAAATTTGTCAGTTTTGTGAGTGAAATCAGGGAGCTGACCCCAACTGGTACACCTACCTTCTTCAACCACAACCCTGGCGTCCTTGAGAGAAGCCATATTTTGTGGAGGTCTGTGGTAGGCGTTTCAGTCGATGCCAAGATCTGAGGGACCTCTTCGAAGTTTTGGCAAGGAGTTTCTATGAATTCCCCGTCCATCTCTACATAGAGGAAGGAATTGAGATGGCTCACCATGTATTCTTCTTCACCCCGCACTGTGACAATCTTTCCTTTCACCGGATACTTCAGTATTTGGTGGGGTGTGGAAGTAACTGCCCTAGCCTCGTGGATCCAAGGACAACCCAGCAAACAAGAATATGACAACCTAATATCCATCACATAGAAAATGGACCCAAACGTCTGAGAACCCACTTTGACAGGGATGTCCACCTCCTCGTGCACCATTCTCTCCGATCCGTCAAAATCCCTTACCACAATGTTACTAGGCTTTAGAGTCAAACCCTTGCAATCCAACTGGTCCAATGCCTTCTTCGGCAAAACATTCAGTGAAGACCCAGTATCTACCAGCACATAAGCCATAGTGGTGCCCCTGCATTCAATCGAGACATGCAGAGCATCATTATACTTCCTTCCCTTTGGTGTCAAATCTGCATCTGAAAAACCCAGCCCATTATCAGCAGTCAGGCTGGCCACACAATCTTTTAACTGATCAGCTGAAGTCTTTTGCGGCACATGCGCAGTTTTGAGGAATGTAAGCAAAGCCTTCGCATGGGCCTCGGCACACAACAGTAGGGATAACATGGATATCTTTGATGGGGTCTGCCCCAGCTGCTCGACCACATTGTAGTCGCTCTTCTTAATGATTTTCAGTATTTCCTCCATTACTTGCTTATAGGCTTCCACAACAATTTTCTTAGGCGCCTCTGTCCGGTCAGGCTCACCTATAATTTCCTTGTCGCATGTGTGATCGGTGGATCTGGAACTGACTGTTTAACGCTGGTTCGCGAAATGTCGCGGTAAGCAAGAGTCGCCACCGTCTTTTATTTTCTCCAAATGGAAAGGACAAAAGCACAGAAAAATTCCTTAAAGAGATTGCTCTCGGTTCGGGAGGTAGGTTATAGAAAGGGAAGGTGTTAGCACCCTTTCTATCCATGGTTATCCATGGGCTCTTAGATACTTGCTCATTGTGTTTTCAAAAATGTTTGTTTGCTTTTCAATGTGGGTTTAAAAAAGTTCCTTTGAAAAATTTCAGTTCGACTCGTACGTCAGAGTGCTTGAAAAATTTGCTTTGAAAGCTTTTGAAAAGTGTCAGTGTGAAAAGTCTTTCTGAGTTTGTTTTGAGATTAGAGCAAGTATCCTTGAGAACCTACCTACCCTAAGGAATTCGTCTGTGTAAATGTCCTTAAAAGTAGTGCCATCCCACCATTGAGAGGTAGGTAGCACCACCGTTAGAGGTGTTCGGGTCAATTCGTTTGTAGGGACATGGTGATCACCAGAGCAATGGGAAGACACCTTAGAAGCTACCCTCATGCCAGGTTCCCGGATCATGAGGACTTACTAAGACATCCTCTACTCGACGATCACCTTTCGAGGCAAGGCAACAGTGAGGCGTACCCTAGGGGTGGTGTGTGATTCGTGTGTCAGATTCAAATATTTTATCTTATCATGTTTATTTGTGTTCTACGCTTGATTTTAATTAAGACATTCATTCTTGCATGTTTTTTAACAGTTATAAAGTTTGCGGGAAAATAAATCTACAGCTATTACAAACGACGCGGGTCCACATCGCCAAAATTAAACCGGACCCGATTTAGCGGAAAATAAATAAAGCGATAAATAAAAGTGCGAGAAATTTAAATTACAATGCTTTGGGAGAGATACAAAATTATAATAAATGACATAAAATAAATGCGCGAATTAAATAATTAAAGCGACGGGCGTTGGACCCTTTTGCAAAATATTAAATTAATAAGGAATTAAAATAAAAAATGAAAAATTAAATGTTTTTGGTATATTTTGTGTTTTTTTGAGATTTAAAAGAAAAAGAATTAATTAAAACTAAAAAATTGGATGTAAACCCTAATTCTAATGTTTTTTAAGTTTATTGTAAAAATGTTATATTAATCTAAATTAAACCCTAATTTTTACTTATGTACATTTAATTATAAAAATGAAATAAATAAATAAATAATATTGTGATAAAAAGGAAAAATTAAAAAGATATAAAAATTATCAATTAACCTAATTCTATATTTTTGGATTTTATTAAAAGGAATTAAAGTTAAAAACCTAATTAAACTAAATAATTTACATATGATTTATTTATGGAAATAATAAAATAAAAATTATATTTTTTTGCCTTTTTCTGATTTTATGATATTTTTCATATTTTTGTAAAAAATAATTAATTAATTAAAACAAATAAAATAAATAAATAACATAACAATTGAGAAAATAAAATATAAAAAGAAAATCAAACCAGGGGGGGTAGCCCCAAAATTGGAGGTAAGGCCTAGCATTCTGGCCCATTAAGCATTGGCCTCGTTGACCTTTCTGAATCATGTGTGACACGTTTGACTCAAGCGCAGTATACTCTTTTAATCTAAGCCTTTGGTGTGGATTGGATGGACACGTGGGTGCTTGGATCAGGATGGCATATGGTACGTCTCCACAGAAGCGCTGCATGGAATAATGATTGGAAAAATAACATGAGAAATATGTGAGACCTGGGGTTTGAACCCAGGTCATGAGAGTCACAAGCGTGTCCACCTGCCAGCTGAGCTATGAAACCAATTTGATATATAATATACAAATAAATAATAAAAAGAGAAAGTAACGCATTAATGAAATTTTGGCGCGAGAGTTTGAACGGACCAATCACTCCCTGACACGGTATCGTCTTCTTCGTTCTATTTTGTTTTTTTCTGAAAACAAGAACTTTCAGCCACGGTTTTGGATGCGTGGCTTTAGGCAGGTTTCAAGAAAATAGCGATTAGGCTATCCTTGAACATAAATTCATCGCGACTATTGGGATTTCTTCGTCCAGTTGAGCTGAGTGCAATGGTGTGAGTCTGGGACCTTAATTTTACCTTGGGTAGAAAACCCCAATTTTGAAAACCTGTAACCCTAGAATCTCAAACATGGCATAATCTCGTATGGTCAATAAAAACGCAATTAAAGGTAATGGTTAGCTTGGAAACTTCATTATGAGCATGAATACATAAATAAAAATGCAAAAAGATGCTTGAATTATGCTATACGATTTCAAAAGTTTTGCTTTACAGTTTGAGTTCTTGATGCCAATTCCTGGAGCTTTTGTGGTTGATATTGATTGGAATACGATCAGTGAATCA
The DNA here is from genome assembly GCA_948472305.1 of Vicia faba. Taxonomy (NCBI): domain Eukaryota; kingdom Viridiplantae; phylum Streptophyta; class Magnoliopsida; order Fabales; family Fabaceae; genus Vicia; species Vicia faba. The sequence goes on along the minus strand of OX451739.1, from coordinate 440,491,523 downwards.
CAAGGAAGCTTTTGGGATGGAAATCAAGGCTTGAATCGACCCCTAACCTTGAAATCAGTTTTTGAGTTTTATGGCAATTTTCAAGTTTTGTGATGTCAATTGCTGCGCAGTATTCAGTCTTATTCCTTTAGGGTTGTGATTCTGATCATATAGTGAGCATTTTAGGTTAACAAAATTAGTACAAATCTCTTGCAATTATGGATTAAGATATTTGATTTTCTTAAGATTTTTCCAAATCTTTTCCATGTGCATTTTGCTCTCAATCATGCCAATCAGCTTCAAATCTTTCCCCTTTTGTATTTACACGAAATATTGAGTCCAAACCTGCATAAAAAGATTTGTTTTCATTAGGTTTGTATTTTTTATGCATTTTATTTAATTAAATGAATTATAAATGATAAATAATCCAAATAAATAAATAAAAATGGAGAAAAACTTCCTTTTGGGCCTAATGGTCGTGCATAGGCTTAGAATGATGAATCATGGAGGAAAAATGGGCCCATTTGCATTTTTAGGTCATTTGAACTATTGTTGACTTTTCAAAATTCCCAAAAATTTCCCAACTTCCACAAGGCATAACTTGCTCAATTTTTAAGCTTTTCACATGTTCTTGGACATTTTGGAAAGGTCTTTGAGTCCTTTAACCAATGCCTTTGGTCCTATGTCATTTTGATTTACCAATCTCAAGTTATGGCCTTTGACTTAAAGTCCCTTTTTGTTGATTTTTGAAAATGACCTATAATGTTGAAATTGATAACTTTTTGTGAGAGCATTTCTTGGACTTGAAGTATGAAGATGAGTTGTAGGAAATGTCTTTCTCTTCAAAATGAGCTTTGGATGGAATTTTTCTGATAATCCATGTGAAAGTTATGCCCTGGTCAATTTCAGTTGACTTTTTCAACTGTCCAAATATAGTAACTTTTGCATCTTGTTGATTTTTGAGCCAAATTTTGAGAATCATGATCAAGCATTGATCAAATGATGTTTGTGGCTTCAAAATGATATGTTGACCAAAAATTTGAACTTTTGACTGTCAAATGACCATTTTGCCCCTACAGTTGACTGTAGTGCAATCTAGGGTTTTGACTGTGCAATTTTGAGCTGAATGCCTTGAAACTTGATATGAGGATACTTGACAATCTTTGTAGGCATATGAGACTTGATTGGGCCTTTGAAAACTCCATTTTCTTGATCAGAACACAAACCCTAGTTTTGACTGTATAGGAGACAGTTGAACTGCACAACCCTTGGGGAATTTTGTGACCTTGACTGGACAAATCTTTGGAGAATATGGGAGGGAAAATTTTGGGGTGCAACAGCATGTATCAGACGATTCTCCGATAGGGGTAATAACTGGAGTAAGAACAGGAATTGTAGTTGATGTACTAGCAGGAACAGCAGATGGAATGACAATAGGTTTGTTGACAGTCTTAGGGGAAATCTCGGGAGAGAAGACCCTTCCACTTCGGGTAACTTTGTTGGTTCCGACAATGTTACCAATATCAGGATCAGCTTCTTCATCTTTCAAATCTTGTTTGATGCCATGATAGTACACATCGGCACCATAATGCTAGGGGAAAGCTTTGTCTGAGGCATACGGGACATGACCAGGAACAGAGATTATCAGCGGAGCAATTCTTGGAGCAGATGTAATCCTAGCAGGTCTTCTTGAGGAAACCTTGGAAGGATTGGTGGAAATGGTTATAATGGCAATGTCTTCAGATGGAACAATGGGAACCAAAGTTTTCTCAAACAAAATTTCTTTGCTATCTATCAGGCGTTGAACACCTAATTTCAGCAAACGGAAACCAGAAGGTAGAAACGACCACATGTGGAAAACTTCACCACAACCCAGAAATAAACCGGCCAACAGCAAATTTTTCTTGACAGTCATGAGAGGAGTAGAAACTTCATCAACAGAGGTAAAAAACAAATCAGTATCAATAGCATTAACTCCACGACCGTGCTTGGGCATGGGAGCCGTTATGACATTTGGCTTCTCCGGAGCATCAAACCCTATTTCCTTGGCTTCAATCAAGTCTTGTACTTTGTTCCTCAGAGCCTAGCAGTCATTTGTATCGTGGCCAGGACTCTCAGAATGATAGGCACACCAGGCATTCGGATTATATCGGGGAGATGTAGTATTTGGATTCTTGGGAGCCTCTTTCAAGGTTGCCAAGTTGGATCTCAACAGGTGAGGTAGCACTTCAGCCAATGTCATGTTGATGCGAGTAAACTGCCGTTGTGGTCTTTCCACCCTTTGTTGATTGTTGCATTGTGGAGAAACTGTAGGTCTAGGTATCATCACGACACTTACTGTCTGACGAACAAATATGGTTTATACAATTTGTAAAAAGAAAACAAAACAGCTATGTGAACAATCCCACTTAGTTCCAACTCTGCTATCGCCTTTATATCTTTAAGCATCTCATCACTTTGCTGCTTAGTTGGAGATGAATCTGATTGATTGGTGCCGTCCGAGCCTGATAGTTGATACCAAAGTCTGGATGCAGGGTGATCCAATGAGACACAGTGTTACGCTTATCCCTAAATTTTGCCTGGACCGCCCTTTCGGGTTTTCAGTCCACCGGGATACCCTTTTTTTCCCAAGCCGCCTTTTCAGGTTTTCGACTTGCCGGGTGTACAGATTTTTTTATTTTCATCCCTTATTTTTGCCCGAACCCTTTTGGTTCGCCGGGACGCCCTTATTTTTGCCTAGGCCAGTCAACCTAGCGGGTCTTTAATCATGCGTAGTATCTTTTTACTATGTCTGTATTGACGGGGTGAGGAAGGTCGTCACCGTCCATGGTGGTTAGAATCATTGCTCCTCCTGAGAAGATGTTCTTAACCATAAATGGCCCTTCGTACGTAGGGGTCCATTTGCCCCTGGGATCACCTTGAGGTAGAATGATGCGCTTGATTACCAGGTCCCCAACTTGATACTCTTGTCGTCTGACTTTCTTGTTAAATGCCTTGATCATCCATTTTTGGTACGTCTGACCATGACAAATAGCAGTGAGTCTCTTTTCGTCGATTAGGTTCAGTTGATCAAGCCGGGTCTGGATCCATTCATCTTCACTTAAACCCGCATCTTTCATGATCCGAAGAGAGGGTATATGAACTTCAATGGGCAGGACTGCCTCCATGCCATATACCAAGGAATAGGGTGTTTCCCCTGTTAACGTCTGTGCTGAGGTACGGTACCCATGAAGAGCAAATGGTAACATCTTGTGCCAGTCTTTGTAGGTCACTGTCATCTTCTGTACAATCTTCTTAATGTTCTTATTAGCTGCTTCTACAGCCCCATTCATCTACGGCCGGTAGGGAGAAGAGTTGTGGTGTTGTATCTTGAATTGCTCGCAGAGCTTAGTGATCATCTTGTTGTTAAGATTGGTACCATTATCCGCAATGATCCTCTCTGGTACGCCGTATCGACAGATCAGGTTGTGCCGAATGAACCGTGCCACGACGTTCTTGGTTATGGTGGCAAAGGAAGCTGCTTCAACCCACTTCGTAAAGTAATTAATCGCTACCAGGATGAAACGATGCCCGTTGGATGCCGTAGGTTTGATCTCGCCGATCATATCAATGCCCCACATTGCAAAAGGCCAAGGTGCTGTCAAGACGTTCAAAGGAACCGGAGGAATGTGCACCTTATCAGCATAGACCTGGAACTTGTGACATGTCCGAGAATGCTGATAACAGTCGGCTTCCATCGTGGACCAGTAATATCCTGCCCGAAGGATTTTCTTTGCCATGGTATGTCCACTGGAATGAGTCCCGAAAGTACCTTCATGCAGCTCTGCCATGATCCTTTCTGCTTAATTCTTATCCACACAACGCAGTAAGGTTGAATCATGGTTACGTTTGTAAAGAATGTCATTGCTGATGAAGAACTTTGCCGCGAACCTTCTCAGAAACTTCTTGTCATTAACGGATGCACCCTCGGGGTATTCTTGAGCTTCAAGGTACCTCTTCACTTCATGATACCAAGGTTTTTCTGTTACCTCTTCGGTCTCAAGGTCACAACAATGTGTAGGTTCATCCAATTTCCAAATAATGATCCGGGGAGCCTCGTTGTCCCACTTGACTTTGAACATAGAAGACATCGTAGCTAACGCGTCCGCCAACTGATTCTCCTCTCTTGGGAAATGTTCAAAGGTTATATCCTCGAAATGGGGAAGCAATGTCAACACATACCCCTTGTAAGGAATAAGATTTAGGTGTTTCGTATCCCACTCGCCTTTGATCTGACTGATCACGAGAGCAGAATCTCCGAAGACACTCAGAAACTTAATCCTTAGGTCAATTGCAGCTCGAAGACCCATGATGCATGCTTCATACTCCGCCATGTTGTTGGTGCAGTTGAAACACAGTCGGGCAGTGAGCGGAGTATGAGAGCCCTTAGGAGATATGATCACAGCGCCAATACCGTTACCCAAAGAATTTGAAGCTCCATCAAAGTGCATAGACCATCGGGATCCTTCCTCAGGTCCTTCATCCGGTCCAGGTATCTCGCAATCAGTCAATACCATGATATTCTCGTCAGGAAATTCGAAGTTCATAGACTGGTAATCATCCACTGCCTGATGTGCCAAATGGTCTGCCAATACACTTCCCTTGATTGCTTTTTGAGTTGTGTACTGGATGTCATACTCAGTCAAGATCATCTGCCATCTTGCTATTCTTCCGGACAAGGCAGGCTTTTCGAAGATATACTTGATTGGATCCATATTTGAAATCAACAGAGTAGTGTGAGTCAACATATACTGTCTTAGCCGGCGAGCAGCCCATGCCAAAGCGCAGCAAGTTTTCTCGAGCAGTGAGTATCGGGTCTCACAATCGGTAAACTTTTTGCTAAGGTAATAAATAGCATGCTCTTTTCGGCCAGACTCGTCATGCTGCCCCAACACACATCCCATTGAGTTGTCAAGTACTGTCAAGTATAAGATTAGAGGTTTCCCTTCAACTGGTGGCATCAGAATGGGTGGCTCCTGGAGATACTCTTTAATTCTTTCGAAAGCGGCCTGGCATTCATCGTTCCAACGTACCACTTGATCTTTCTTCAGCAGCTTGAAGATTGGCTCACAAGTAGCAGTTAGATGTGATATGAATCGGGCAATGTAGTTCAGACGTCCTAGGAAGCCTCTGACTTCTTTCTCTGTCTTGGGAGCTGGCATCTCTTGTATGGCTTTCACTTTGGCAGGGTCGACTTGAATACCTTTGTCACTCACGACGAAACCTAGCAATTTACCGGACCTCACCCCGAAGGTGCACTTGTTCGGGTTCAACCTCAATTTGTATAACTTCAAACGGTCAAACAGCTTATGTAGATGGTCAAGGTGTTCCTCCTCCATTTGGGACCTCACAATTATATCGTCGACGTATACTTCAATCTTATGATGGATCATATCATGAAACAAAGAAACCATGGCACGCTGATACGTTGCCCCAGCATTTTTCAACCCAAAAGGCATGACCTTATAGAAAAAGGTACCCCACTGAGTAACAAAAGTGGTCTTCTCCATGTCTTCGGGAGCCATCTTTATCTGATTATAACCGGAGAAACCGTCCATAAAGGAGAATACCTTGTGCTGAGCAGTATTGTCAACCAGAACATCGATGTGAGGAAGAGGGAAATCATCCTTAGGGTTTGCCCTGTTCAAATCTCTGTAATCAACACACATTCAGACCTTACCATCTTTCTTCGGTACCGGAACCACATTGGCGACCCACTGAGGGTAAGAAGTTACTGCTAGAAAACCAGCGTCAAATTGTTTCATAACCTCAGCCTTGATTTTCTCAGACATCTTTGGGCGCATACGGCGAACCTTCTGTTTTACTGGAGGGCAGTCTTCCTTGGTAGGCAGGCGATGAACCACAATGTCAGTATCCAACCCAGGCATATCTTCGTAAGACCAGGCAAAGATTTCCACGTAGTTATGCAGCATCTGAATCAACCTTTGTTTCACACTGAGCTCCAGGTTTGCACCGATCTTGACTTCCTTCTTGTCTGTCTCGGTACCCAGATTCACCATTTCCACCGGATCTTCATGTGGCTGAATGGCCCTCTCTTCCTGAAGCAGCAGTCTTGCAAGCTCACCCGGCACTTTGCAATCATATTCACCTTCGTCTTCGGCCAAGTTGATCGGATTTTCAAAGTCATAACTGGCAGTAGCAGAGCCGTTACCAGTGAGATCCGGAGTGGATTAGGACCTGTATATGTGAGTGTGTGTAAATAGTTGTTTTGCAATATATAATAAAGAAAGACAAGGAGCGCAAAATTTGAAATGCAAGAACGTCCAATGCTTTTATTAATGATATATGAAAATGGCACACAAAAGCCCTCACAAATGAAGCCACGGTGCCCCGGGTAAGACACCGGGCCATAAAGTTTCACAATATTGTCTGTTACAAATTCAAAACAAAGAGTTCATTACTGGGTAACAAAAGTAATAGGGATGAAGTCCTTTGCCGTCCAGTTGCTTGGTCCACCGTTGGTCGTAGGGTAGATCCAGATGTCGAATTCAGATTCCTCCACGTCATCTTCGATGGCATTTACTCCCGAGTTGCTGATGAACACAGGAGGTCTTCCAATCCTTGCACTACGAACAGCCCTTTGAGCTTCTGCAGTGAAACCCAAACCAAACTTGTTAGTCTTCTGAGTGAAATCAGGAAGTCGGCCCCAGTTTGCATACTCACCCTTCTCGATAACAGCCCGGGCATCCTTTAAGGAAGCCATCTTCAAAGGAGAATCTTCCACCACAGTCTCAGCTGATGCCAGTGTCTGAGGAACCTCTTCAAAGTGTTGAAATAGGGTCTCAATGAACTCCCCATCCATCTCTATGTACCGGAACGAGTTGAGGTGGCTGACCATATACTCTTCCTCCCCCTGTACTGTCACAAGCTTCCCTCTGACCGGGTACTTCAGCTTCTGATGGAGTGTGGAGGTCACAGCTCCAGCTTTATGGATCCATAGACGACCCAGCAAACAAGAATAGGACGGTCGGATGTCCATCACGTAGAATGTAGAATTGAAGACCTGAGAACCAACCTTAATTGGAATATCATCCTCACCATGCACCATCCTTTTAGACCCATCAAAGGCCCGGACAACAATGTTGCTTGGCTTTAGCTCCAACCCTTTGCAATCCAACCTGTCTAGAGCTTTCTTGGGCAAGACGTTCAATCAGGAACCAATTTCAACCAACACATGTGCAAGAGTAGTGCCCCTGCATTCAATGGAGACATGCAGGGCATCATTATGGTTCTTCCCTTTAGCAGTCAGATCAGCATCGGAGAAACCCAAACCATTATCAGCAGTTAAATTGGCCATACAATCAGTAAACTGATCAGCTGATGTCTCTTGTGGCACGTGGGCCGTCTTCAGGAAGGTAATCAGAGCCTTGGCATGGGCCTCTGAACACAACAACAGTGATAACATAGAAATCTTGGATGGGGTTTGCCCCAGTTGCTCAACTACATTATAATCACTCTTCTTAATAATCTTAAGAATCTCTTCCATCTCCTGTTTGGAAGCTTCAACAGTGGTTGTCTTTGGCGCCTCCGTCTGGGCAGGCATATCAGTGGTGATCCCTTTGCCCCGAGCGTCAGATGACTCGGCGACAGGGGTAGAACTAAGAACTTGATCAGGAATGGCATTAGGCACACTTGCAGGTGTGATGACAATAGGTCTTCAGACAGTTGGTGGTGCAATATCGGGTGAGAAAAGTCTACCATTGCGGGTGACTTTAGCAGGCCTGGTAATGTTGCCGACGTCGGTATTAGTATCAAACTCTTGCTTAACTCCGAGAACATAAACATCTGCCCCATAGTGCCAAGGGACAACTTTGTCAGAGGTGTAGGGAATAGGCCCCGGAACAGTGATGATTATGGGTACAATCTTCTGAACAGGCGTAATTCTGACAGACTTCCTCGAGGGAGCCTTGGGAGAATTGTTGAAAATGGTAATAATGGAAACTTCTTCAGTAGGGGTGGCAGGAACAACAATCTTCTCAAACAGGATCTCCTTGTTATCCATCAGGTTTTGGATGCCTGACTTCAAAGATGGGCAACCAGTAGGTGAAATAGAACACAGATGGCAACCTGCACCACATCTCGGAAATAAACCGGCTAGCAACAGGTTCCTCTTGACGGTCATCAGCGGGGTAACAATATCATCCACAGAGGCTATAAACAAGTCTTCCTCTACAGCATTTACTCCATGTTTGGGCATGGGAGCAGTCACAACATTAGGCCTCTCGGGCGCCTCAAACCCAATCTCCTTTGCATCGATTAGGTCCTGAACCTTATTCTTCAAAGCCCAGTGTTGTACCCCAAAATTTTCCCTCCCATTTTCTCAACATTTCTCATCACTAAGCCCTTGGAGATCAAGATCCAGTTAGGGTTTCATCTGCTCAAGACTTCTCCTTGCACTGTTGACCCAAATTAGGGTTTATGTTTGCACAGAGATGTTTTGACCTAAAATGCCTAAGATGACTTTCTTGCTTCATATTAGACTCCCAAGTTTATCCATATCAAGTTTCAAGTCTTGATTCCAAGTTTTGCCCAGTCAATTGGACAGTTGACCTAGAAATCAGCTGTATTGGGGAAAAAGTCAACTGTGACCAATTGACAGTCAAATCTCATGAAAATTGACCCACATCAACATTATGAACTCATATGAACCATTTGGTCAAGTTTGGATCACAATTCCATAAGAAATTTGATCAGATCACCAAAAGGGCAAAATGGTCATTTTTAGGGTTTTGACTACACAAAGGCAATTTTTGACTGTTTGACCCAACCAATGGCAAACCAAGCTCACATATGGACTCAAGGACCCCATGGAATTATCTTGACATGCTCAACAAGTTCAAAAGATCCCAAGTACACAAGATTGACAGTTGAATTTCCCAGTCAATTGATCAATTTTGACTGTATACTAAAAAGTCAAACTTTGACTTTTTGGTCAAAATCAAGAGTCAAGATTCATTTTTCATCAAAACATTCCAAATCATGAAACTTGTTCATCAAGAAATCAAAAAATGCAAATTAGGGTTTGAAATGAGAATTTTTCATAACTTAGAATTTTTCTAAGTTATGAAAAACCCTAATTTTTTCCCAACTTTGCCCCACTTTCTCACCAAGATTCATTTGGATTCAAGCAAAAGTCAAAACATGAAAGTTGTAGCTTGTTGCATAATCTACAACTTTGAATCACAAAGTTTTCCCAAAAGAGGCTTGTATCTCAAGTTACAATTTTTGGAATAAGGGTACTAAACCATTCTTAACTTAGTGAAATTTTAACCTATTTTGGCAAGGTTTTCTACCTAACTTCAAGGCCATTTTCCATATACTTCCACTTGGAATTTCAATTTTCATTTCAAAGATGGATTGTAGTACACATTCCAAGCTTTCCAAAATGTCCAAGTACTCATCAAACAACCTCATAACTTGAGAGATTCGAATTTTGCAATATGGCAAAAACTCACTTTTGAATTGGTCATGTACATGTTCATAACTTATGCCATTTTCAAGTCAGCTTGGTTTGTGCAACATTACAGGCCTCTAAACCATCCAACACTCAATAATTTAATGCATGTTCATTGTGCTAAGGCCTTGTTTCATGAGTTTATGCATTACATGTTGAATTAAGCCATTTATGGAAAAAGTGAAATAGCCATTTTTGCAAAAAGCAAGCTTTATGTCATAATGCAAATCCACAAGTACAGATGAAATCTAATTGGCACAAGATTATGAGCAAAACACACTGATCAAGGAGAGTTTTTGCAGCATGATTAGGGGGCCTCTACTTGCCTAGAAACTCAAGTGGATTTTGCTTGCTTAAGTGTGAAGAAACATATCATAACATAACATAACTTTGATCTCAGCATTAGAACACTTAAGCATTTATTCTGTACACCTTCTAATCATCCAACCCAAGCTAGAACACGAGCAAACAAGGTCCCAAACACTCCCATTCCCAGAATCACTCTCAAACTGCAAAAACAGGGCAGGGTCTGCAGATTGAATCCCACAACTCATCCCTTTCATGCTTTCTTGTCCAAAGCTCATCAAACACCTTCCCTACCATCAATCCAAACTATCCAAAACATAAAACACGACCTGTAATTCCTCTAACCAGTTCCACCATTTTTACTTTCTTGTTTTACAGTTGGAGGTCCATAGCTCGATTCAAGGTGTTTCAAAACAAAGTAAGCATTGGAATAGCATCACCACACTTCAGGCAAGCTGTACAGATCATCATCTTGCTCTGAAAGCTCCCCCATTTCCAGATAGAACTTCAACTGAACAGGTATTTTCTTGAACTTCTAACTCTTAGTCTAGGCATCATTAGCTCTAAGTTTGTGAATAAGAAGTGTTCTACTCATGCCCCTAAATCTGTACATGCTTTTACTTTTCATTTATTTTGCTTGAGCTGTGAGAGTTTAAGGTTTGAATATGGCAGAAAAGTTAGGTCATGATTTGGGAATGTCAAAATTCTCTCTCATTTCTGAGAGTTAGGATGAGTTCTTTATATATTTAGAATCGTGATTCAATGCTTAACATTTCTTATGTTGGAAGTTTGTGCAAAGGATCAAGGAATCAGGATGTTTGAATTGAGGTTTTGGCGCGCGTTTTTTGAACATTTTTTGTTCAGAGGTTGAAGAAGAAGCCTCATGGGCTGGGCCAGCTTTTGTATTTCTTTTTACACCATATTTTTTGATTCATACCCCCTGAGCCCATTTTGTTTGATTTAATGATTTTTTGACCTTTCTTTTTCATTTCTGACTTATTTATTTTTGCTAATAATATTCAAAACTTGAAAAATTATTTTTACACCATTTTTGCATTTTTTAGGTATTTATTTGTTTATATGGACATTTGTACATAAATATATATATATATATATATATATACTATTATTTAGAAAAAAACTAGAAAACAATGCAAATATAGTTTATTTCTGATTTTTTATTTCATTTTCTCTTTTGAAAATATTTTGTATCAAAAATACTTTTTTATGTAAACATTAAATATTATTATTTTGTATATATAATATTTATTTAGTAAATAATAAGGATATTTATATATATTAATATACTTAGGTTAAAATACAAAAATACCTATATTTTTTTATTTTATTAATATTTGACATAAAAAAATACTTTTTATAAATATACTTCATTTTATTTTATTTTTGTACATAATAAACAAATACTTGTATAAATTAAATAATATATATATTACTTAATAAAAATTAGGGTTTTACCCTTAAAATACAAAAACTCCAAAAATAATACTTTTTTATTTTATTTATTTGACATAAATAATACTTTTTTTTCATACATATAAAAACCCTTTTTGCATTTTGCATCTTTATTTTATTTTCCATTTAATTTATGCAATCAATTATCTTGTAAATATTCCAAAATTGATGTAATAGCTAGGTTTAAATTTCTTGTCTAAATATCCCTCCATTTGAACATTTGTACCCCCCCTTCCCATATTGTGTTGTAATAGTGTAGGAATTTTACTTTTCGTACTTTAAACGCTTCCTAAATATACCATGCTAGAACTAGGGTTTATATGCAAATAAAAAGAACAAAATTAGTTTGACCTAATTTCAAGATAATCAAGCATGAAAATGGACTACACATATCACACTTGCACCCCTAGGGTATTCCACTTGTTGCCTTCAAATAAATGGGCCATATTGCATGTTAGGTATCTTTGGGTAAAACAAACAATCAAATGATCATAGTCCCTCGATGACGCTTTCGAAAAGTTGCCTAAAATGATCAAGTCCCTTTCAAAGAGAAATTTCCCAAAGATACTTAGCACTATTGCAATTATGGTCTAAACGATGACCCGCGCCCGTCCCTTTCACCTCCTAATACAAGATTGTCCACCAAATACAATGGTGGAACAAAATTGTCAAAAGGGTTAAAACATAGCATAAATCTTTGAGAACTTTAGGGTAGATAGCTCTTAAGTACTTGTCAACTTGCAAAAGAAAACACTTGCCTATTTTCAAACCATACTTCACAAACACTTTCAAAATAAACTTTCAAAAAAACCTTGAAATATCTTTTCAAAAAGACAAACACCTTTTGTAAAACATTCGAGTAAAGAATTGTTACAAGGGTAGCCTAGACAAGGCATCTTTTTCAAAACATTTTCAAAACCACACACAAAGCACCATTTCAAACAATTGAAAACCAAGGCAAGTTGATCTAAGCAAGTACCTAAGAGCCCATGGATAACCATGGATAGAAAGGGTGCTAATACCTTCCCTTTCTATAATCTACTCCCCGAACCCAAGAAAAATCTCAAAGGTTTTTGCTGTGCTTTTTAAACCTTTCCTTAGGATAAAATAAAAATTCGGTGGTGACTCTTGCTCAACCGAAACATTTGCGAAAACAAACGCAAAACCATAGTCAGTTCTCCCACCGTATCACAGAACTGGCGACTCTGCTGGGGAGGATTTTAAAAGTGGAGTAACCTTAGGGCTTAGATCACCCTCTTGCATGACTAATTGTTTGAATGGTTTGCTTTATATCTTGGCTCTATTGTTTGGGTTTGCAATCCTACACCCGGATTTTGGGAAACATTCATAGATAGCAATACGTTGTGGAAATTGTGCGGGGTATACCGACACGGTCGAAGCAATAGCTATATTAGTGCGACATATTTGTGAGTACTGGTAACCCTTGAGTTTAATCAAGGAGAGTACGGGGCCGCTGAGTGATGTCACTAAGCACTAATGACCTAGAACCTTACTTGACCATCTTGGCCTTTTATTAGGAGTAGTGAGATGACCGGCTTTGGTGCAGTCCGAAGTTGGTAGATACTCGATACTACACTCATTGAGGGTTATTTTCTTGGAATATTTTGGTCGCTAGTTAAGTGGCTAAACCAAAACAATGAACAATGAAAACAATCCAATGATATTGAGCTCCTTAGAACCCGGTTACTATTTATAGGACAGGTTTTTAAGCCAACTACACTCAAGAGGGTACTTACCTATGAAACCCCATGCAAGCCTGAGACTAGGGTTTGGTGTGATTTGCTTGTCCATATGTTTTGTGCATACATCATAAACATCATAAAACATCATATGCATTCACTAACCATTTCAAGGGTTTGGATCTTCATCTTTGTTCCTGTTTTGTAGGTCATGGAAGTTCCTCGCAGAAACACCATTCAAGTCAACCTTGTGAGAATCTCTCCTCAACTCAAGGAGCTCACCTCAAGAATTCCGGAAAACTCATCCTTCAGTGAAAGACATGGTAGACTGCTCAGCCTAGTCAACACCAACATTGAAGAAGACATGATGAAAGTGCTATTCCAGTTCTTTGACCCTCTTCACCACTATTTCACTTTCCCTGATTACCAGTTGGTGCCCACTTTGGAGGAGTTTTCTCAACTCCTGAGAATTCCTATCCTTAATCAACTACCCTTCAACGGTATGGAAAAGGAACCAAAGCCGGAAGATGTTGCTCGAGCATTACATCTACAACCATCCGACATCAAGGGGAATTGGGAAACCAGAAGCGGCGTCAAGGGATTCTTAGCCAAATTCTTGTTTGAGAAGGCACAAGAATGTTGGAACTCATTGGACCTACAAGCCTTTGAAGAGATTGTGGCACTCCTTATCTATGGGTTGGTCTTGTTCCCAAATCTTGACCAATTGGTAGATGTCAACGCCGTCAAAATCTTCTTGTCCAGAAATCCAATACCAACATTGCTTGGGGACATTCTTCACTCATTTTACACACGAACAATGAGAAAGAGGGGTGTTCTCATGTGCTGTACTCCTATCCTTGCAAGGTGGTTTATTTCGCACCTTCCACAATCTGTCCTAAAGAATGACCAAGGCTCAAGGTGGTCCCAACGGTTGATGACTCTTACTCACTCTGATGTACATTGGTGTTCTCGGTCCAGAGAAAATGTCATCGTCGTCGATCGTTGCGGAGAATTACCTAATGTTCCTTTACTTGGAATTAGAGGAGGTATCACCTACAACCCTTGCCTAGCTTTGAGGCAATTTGGATATGCACGGAGGGATGGCCCTCATGACATGTTGATTTCTGACCTAGTTTTTGACTTCGACAACGATGCGCAAGGACTTCGCCAAAGATTCATCAGAGCTTGGGGGAGACCCAACAAGGTTGATAGCAAGACTCTGGGACATAAGAACTCCATCCCTCTTGAGCCTTATCTCAAGTGGGTACGAGCCCGAGCCCAAAGTCTGATGATGCCTTATCCTCATGTTCTCCCTGTGATTAAAGAGCCCATCAAGGAAGGAGAGGTTCCCTACACCATCCTACATCCAGACATGCCTACATCGTGGGAGGAAATGCAGAAAAGTTGGATTCAACTCAAGGAGGAACGGAACACTTTTGAAGCTAGCTTCTACGCCAGTGAGAAGAAGGTTCTAGAGCTTACCCGCCGACTCCATGAGCAAGAGGCCCTCAACACCTACATCGCACCAAAGAGGATGCGCAATGTCTTTTTGCCTTGAGAAGTTATTTTGTAATATTTGGCCCATGGGGCATTTATGTACTAACAAATTTCTTCTTATTAATATGACGTGCGTTCTTCTTTGTCTGCAACAATTTTGAATGTTCTAAATCCTTGAATACATTGCATACATAAGCATACCATTCATCATGTGCATAAGCAGGTCTCACGCCAGGTTTCCTTATCTGTCTGCTGTTTATTTCAGTAGGATGGATCTCGAGCAAACAGTCAAAGACCTACAAGCTCAGAATGCACAGTTCCAGCAACTCCTGATGACCTTGGCTAAGGGTCAGGAGGATATCAAGACTCAATTGGGGAACAAAGACCCAGTGAAAAAGAAGAAAAAGAGACTCTGGGTGGCTACTTTAGGGAGAAGATTTGACGGAGAAGCTCGGAGAGTGCTTGAATTTCCTCCTATTTCTGATGAAGGAACCAGCAAAGGAGGTGGAGCTGCGGTACCTTCCGAGTCCGATGCGGAAGAAGAAGAGGTCGAAGAGGATGAAGATTATTCTGATCAGCAATACCCTCCAGCTGATGATAAATACAAAGGTTTAGAAGACAGGTTGGCCGCCATGGAATTACAAAGAGTACCGGGTTTGGACTTTGAAGACTTGGGTTTGGTTGCCGGGATTGTGATTCCCACAAAATTCAAAGTGCCAGTGTTTGTAAGGTATGATGGGTTGTCCTGTCCCAAAATGCATCTCAGGTCCTACGTGAGAAAGATCCAACCCTATACGGCAGATACAAATCTTTGGATTCATTTCTTTCAAGACAGCCTTTCTGGAGCTCAATTGGAGTGGTTTTATCAGCTAGAGGGAACCAGCGTCCGAAATTGGGAAGATTTGGCCACCGCTTTTTACAAACAATACCAGTATAATTCTGACCTTGCTCCTACTCGTACCCAACTTCAGGGTATGTCGTTAGGAACAGGCGAAGGATTCAAAGAATATGCACAAAAATGGAGGGATTTGGCTGGCAGGGTGCAGCCTCCTTTAACCGATCGTGAACTCGTTGATATGTTTCTAGGGACCCTATCTGGGCCATTTTTCAATCATCTGATTGGTAACTCTTCCGCGGGGTTTACCGATTTGATCTTAACGGGCGAAAGAATAGAACCTGGCATCAAGTCAGGAAAGATTCAGAAGGGTGTTGCTGCAAGTGTTGAGAAGAAGCCTTTTAAGAAGGAAACAGCTGTGGTATATTCTCAGAGAAGAGCAGGGAAAACGGAGCGTCGGCCGACCGTGGGGCCGTAATGATTCAAAACACTTCAAGTGAGCAGCCTCGCTATAACCAGTCCAGACCAAATCAACAAAGGATGGAACGGCCACAACGGCAGTTCACCCGTATTAATATGACTCCAGCGCAAGTGCTTCCCCATCTGTTAAAGTTGAACCTCGCCACCATCAAGGAGGCACCAAAGAATGTGAATACGTCCTCTCCGCATTATCATGCTAATGCTAAATGCGCCTACCATTCAGACAGTGTTGGGCACGACACCAATGATTGTTGGGCACTCAAGTATAAGATCCAAGACCTAATAGAGGCAAAGGAGGTGGAGTTTGACGCTCCGGAAAAGCCTAATGTGATATCTGCTCCCATGCCGAAGCACGGCCGAAATGTCAATGCCATTGAAGAAGATTTGTATATTGCTGATGTTAATGATCTGGTAACTCCTTTGTTAACCATTAAGTTGAATCTGTTAAGGGTCGGGATCTTCCCGGGATGTAAAGAAGACTGCTATTGTTGTTACTCTCTGCCGTTCGATTGTCCGTTACTGAAGAAAGGCATCCAAGGCCTTATGGATAATCGACAAATTTTGTTTGAAAAAGTTTTTGCTGTTCCAGTTCATACTGAAGAGGTCTCAATCATAACCATCCACGCCAATCTTTCCAAGGCCGTCAAAAAGCCTGTTAAGATTACACCAGCTACGAAATCTGTTCCTTTGAAGATAACAATGCCATGGCCTGTCCCCTATGTTTCTGAGAAGTCCATACCATGGAACTATGGCGGTGACGTTTACTACCATGGTATCAAACAAATCGAAATAATTGAAGAAAGTTCAGATGATGAAGAAGCCAGCATTAGTAACATTGCAGGCACTAGCAAAATCACCAGGAGCGGGAGAATATTTTCTCCAGAGATTGCCCCTCCAAAAGCAATCTTTGGACCCTAATCAGCTGATAAGGTCATCCCTGCACCAATAAAACTCTCTGCTAGAACCCCTTTGATTGAGGATTTTGTTGTTCCTAGTACTGTCTCTCCTACCGCTGCTGATAAAGGTAAGGGAATCCAAGATGAGCTCGTCAGGACGAGGGCTCAGCCCGTGGTCATCCCTGAAACCTCCAAGAAGGAAATGGATGAGATCTTGAGGATAATCAAAAGGAGTGATTACGATGTGGTAGAACAGCTGGGGCAAACCCCCTCAAAGATCTCCATGCTGGCACTGCTACTTTGCTCGGAGGCGCACGCTAAAGCTTTGATAAAATTCCTAAAGGCAGCCCATGTGCCCCAGGAAACCTCTACAGATCAATTTCAAAATTGCGTGGCTAGCCTGACTGCGGACAATGGATTAGGTTTCTCCGATGCCGACTTAACTCCTAAAGGTAGAAACCACAATGATGCTTTGCACATTTCAGTCGAGTGTCGAGGAACCACTCTCGCACATGTCTTGGTCGACACCGGTTCGTCGCTGAATGTTTTGCCTAAAAAGGCCTTGGACCGACTAGATTGTGAAGGGTTGGAGTTGAAACCGAGTGATATTGTTGTCAGAGCTTTCGATGGTTCGAAGAGAATGGTCCATGGAGAGGTTGAAATTCCCATCAAGATAGGCACCGAGGTGTTTAAATCTACTTTCTATGTGATGGACATCCGTCCGTCATACTCTTGCTTGCTGGGTAGGCCTTGGATACACCATGCTGGGGCAGTCACCTCCTCCTTACATCAGATGTTGAAGTATCCTGTTAAGGGAAAGATCATTACTGTCCATGGCGAAGAGGAGTACATGATTAGCCACTTGAATTCTTTCCGGTATGTGGAGGTTGAAGGGGAATTCATTGAAACGCCTTTTCAGCATTTCGAAGAAGTCCTTCCTGAAATAGCAGTAGCAAAGTTGGCAGCTGAGACACCGAGGCAGATGGCCAGGATGGCATCTCTGGAGGACGCGAGGGCCGCGATAAAGGAAGGGAAAAATTCAGCATGGGGGCAGTTACCTGACATTCCATATAAGACAGACAAATTTGGATTAGGGTTCACAACCGCTGGCCAGAAAGCTATGCACCGTTCGAAGATTGAAAGAGCGCCAGTCAAAATTTCTCCCTACGGAATCAACGCCTTGGAGGATGAAGACAAGGAGAGCAACATCGAAGAGTGGATTTACCCAACTGTCAAAGGAGGATTGAGCAACTGGGAGGCAAAAGACTTTGTCCCCATCACTTTTATTCATCAGTAATTTATCTGTTAAACATTTCCTATTTGGACTGTAATATTTACTGTCAAACAATCCGTACGCTATCTTTTTCACCTCATGCCTTGCCCGGGGCATGTAGGTCCATTTGTAAGGGTTTTGATTATTTTTCATATCCATATGCCATGTTTAATGATTCATTGGACGTTTTTCATCTGATAAACTGCTTGTGTTCATTTTCTTTCCTTTTGCATTTTTTAAGGATGGCTATCCCTTACACACACCCACACTCCCCAATGCAGGTACCCATCCACTCCAGATTCCATGGGTGACTATTCAGCTATACCTTTCAATAACTCTGAAGATCTGGTCAATCAAGCCGAGTATGAAGATGACGAAGGTTGTGAAGTACCAGGGGAACTAGCCAGACTTCTACAGCAAGAGGAAATGGCCATCTTACCTCATGAAGAGTCATTGGAAACTGTCAACTTGGGAACCGAGGAAGACCGGAAGGAGGTGCAAGTGAATGCCAATCTGGAACCAAGAGTCAAGGAGCGCCTGGTACAATTGTTGAATGAGTATGTTGAAATCTTTGCTTGGTCTTATGAAGACATGCCGGGTTTAGACACAGACATCGTGGTTCATCGTCTCCCCACAAGAGAGGATTGTCCACCGATCAAGCAAAAAGTCCGCCGAATGAGGCCTGACATGTCTGAAAAGATCAAGGCAGAAGTAATGAAGCAATTCGACGCTGGCTTTCTGGCTGTTACGCCCTATCCTCAATGGGTCGCTAACATCGTGCCAGTACCTAAGAAAGATGGCAAAGTCAGGATGTGTGTGGACTACCGGGATCTGAATAGGGCCAGCCCCAAAGATGATTTTCCGCTACCTCACATTGACATTTTGATCGACAATACAGCTCAGCACAAAGTGTTTTCCTTCATGGATGGATTCTCGGGCTACAATCAAATCAAAATGGCCCCCGAGGATATGGAGAAAACAACTTTTGTCACACAATGGGGCACTTTCTGTTACAAGGTGATGTCGTTCGGGCTGAAGAACGCAGGGGAAACTTATCAACGCGCCATGGTAGCTTTATTTCATGATATGATACATCATGAGATCGAAGTTTACGTAGACGATATGATAGCTCGGTCACAAACAGAGGAAGAGCACCTTGAACATCTAGAAAAGCTGTTTGCCAGGTTGAAAGAATACAAGCTCAGGCTGAATCCAAGTAAATGCACTTTTGGAGTTAGGTCTGGTAAACTCCTGGGATTCATTGTAAGCAACAAAGGCATTAAAGTCGATCCAGCAAAAGTGAAAGCAATACAAGAGAGGCCTGCTCCACGTACTGAAAAGGAGGTTAGAGGGTTCTTGGGGCGCTTGAACTATATTGCCAGGTTCATTTCTCATCTGACTTCTACCTGTGAGCCAATTTTGAAACTCTTGAAGAAAGATCAGGTAGTCGAATGGAACGACGATTGCCAAGCTGCTTTTGATAAGATCAAGGAGTATTTGCTAGAACCTCCTATTCTGATGCCACCCGTCGAAGGAAGACCATTGATCATGTATCTGACTGTCTTGGATAACTCAATGGGGTGTGTTTTGGGCCAGCATGACGAGTCTGGTCGAAAAGAGCATGCTATTTATTACCTTAGCAAAAAGTTTACCGATTGTGAGACTCGCTACTCACTGCTCGAGAAAACTTGCTGCGCTTTGGTATGGGCTGCTCGCTGACTAAGACAGTATATGTTGACTCATACTACCTTGTTGATTTCCAAAATGGATCCTATCAAGTATATCTTCGAAAAGCCCGCCTTATCTGGAAGGATAGCTAGATGGCAAATGATCCTAACTGAGTACGACATCCAGTACACCACCCAAAAAGCTATAAAAGGGAGTGTACTAGCTGACCATCTGGCTCATCAGGCTATCGAAGATTATCAACCCATGAGATTTGACTTCCCGGACGAGGACATCATGAATTTGGACAACATTGAAAGTAACGGACCGTATGACGGACCTGAAAAGGGATCCCGATGGACCCTGTACTTTGATGGTGCTTCAAATGCACTTAGAAACGGTATCGGCGCGGTACTCATTTCTCCGGAAGGCTGTCGCACACCTTTCACGGCCCGACTTTTCTTCAGCTGCACAAACAACATGGCTGAATATGAAGCTTGCGTCTTTGGTCTCAAGGCTGCTATAGACTTGGGGATCAAATCTTTGATCGTATTTGGGGACTCGGATTTGGTTATCAGTCAAATCAAAGGAGAGTGGGATACCAAGCATCCTAATCTTATCCCATACAAAGAACATGTCTTGACATTGTTGCCTCATTTCGAGCAAATTACCTTCGAGCATTTCCCGCGAGAAGAGAATCAGCTAGCAGATGCTCTAGCTACAATGTCTTCCATGTTTAAACTCAACTGGGATAACGAGGCTCCCCAAATCACCATCGAGCGAATGGATGAAACTGCGCATTGTCATGAGATTAATACCTAAGAAGTAGTGGAACAACCCTGGTTCCATGAAATCAAAAGGTATCTCGAGACTAGAGACTATCCCGAAGGAGCTTCCGTAAATGACAAGAAGTTCTTAAGGAAATTCGCTGCTAAATTCTTCCTGAGCAACGGCATCCTTTACAAACGAAGCCATGATTGTGTATTACTCCGATGCATAGACAAAGCTGAAGCAGATTTGATCATGACTGATATACACAGCGGCACATTTGGCACTCACTTGAGCGGGCATACAATGGCTAAGAAGATCCTAAGGGCAGGCTATTACTGGTCCACCATGGAAGCTGACTGCCATCAACATTCCCGTACTTGCCACAAATGCCAAGTCTACACCGATAAAGTTCATATCCCTCTGGTTCCTCTCAATGTTCTGACTGCTCCTTGGCCATTTGCAATGTGGGGCATTGACATGATTGGAGAGATCAAGCCCACGGCTTCCAACGGACATCGCTTTATCCTGGTTGCCATTGACTACTTCACCAAATGGGTCGAAGCAGCTTCCTTCGCCTCTGTTACTAAAAATGTGGTTGCCCGCTTCATTAAGCAAAATCTCATATGTCGGTATGGTGTTCCAGACAGGATCATCACGGACAACGGTACAAATCTGAATAACACGATGATCACTGCATTATGCGAACAGTTCAAGATTTATCATCACAATTCATCTCCCTATCGGTCGAAGATGAACGGTGTTGTTGAAGCTGCGAACAAAAACATTAAGAAGATCATTCAGAAAATGACAGTCACTTACAAAGACTGGCATGAGATGTTACCGTTTGCTCTGCATGGATACCGTACGACGACACGTACTTCAACTGGGGCAACCCCATTTTCTTTGGTTTATGGCATGGAAGCTGTTTTGCCTATGGAAGTCCAGATTCCTTCTCTAAGGATTATGAAGGATGCAGGTTTGAATGAAGATGATTGGATGCAGACCCGACTTGATCAACTCAATCTGATCGACGAAAAGCGACTTGCTGCTATATGCCATGGTCAGGCGTATCAAAAACGGATGATCAAGGCCTTCAATAAGAGAGTCAGACGCCAAGTGTATCAAGTCGGAGATCTCGTAATCAAGCGGATTATCTTACCGCAAAGTGATCCCAGGGGCAAATGGACTCCTACATATGAAGGACCATTTGTGATCAAGAGCATATTTTCTGGTGGTGCAATGATTCTGACCACCATGGACGGCGACGATTTGCCGCACCCTACGAACGCAGACATAGTCAAAAGATACTACGCATAAAATAACCCGACAAGTCGAAAACCCGAAAGGGCGGCTTGGGCAAAAATGGGCATCCCGGTGGATCGAAAACCCGAAAGGGCGGTTCAGGCAAAAATTAGGGATAAAAACAAAAAAAAATTGTACACCCGGCAAGTTGAAAACCCGAAAGGGCGGCTTGGGCAAAAAGGGGTTTCCCGGTGGATCGAAAACCCGAAAGGGAGATTCAGGCAAAAGTTAGGGAATTAAAGCGTATGACTATGTCTCGTCGGATCACTTCAAAGACAATCTCTTCATCAACCAGTTCCAGGTTTCTGATCAATCCAGTCATCGGCAAACGAAGCATTGAATGGACAGATACCCAGAGTTGTGAAGGCTATAGCGGAATGGAATCCCATGGAATTATTTCACATAGCCATCTTTATTTTGTATAAATTTTTCAAATATTTAAGACAGAATCCTCTTACTAGGATGATTGTCTCCTTTGTACAAATATACTCATAGAAAGTCAATACAAATACTTTTCCCAGAAATTTGTGTCATTTCCTTTCACTTTTTCTCTTGCACTATTTGTTTTATTTTGAGAAACGTCCAATGTTTTGTTAAATAGGCATATGCATTTGAACATAATCATTTCCTTATGAATCCAGAAAAAGGATTACTGATAGGTCGAAAGTACAGTTGGATATCTTGATACCCCTCAAAGGAAACCCCCAGTAGATTTGGAATCCATATCCCAGCAAACCCTGAAGCTTATCTCCAGTAGATTCTCGAGGCTTATCCCCTACAGAGTACGGACGTCTCTCCCAAGTTTTATTCAAAGTTATTCCTCACAAGGGCTTATAACTGGGTTATCCTCAGCTTATTGCCACGGAAGATCGCACTCGCCAAAATTCTTCCTACCTCCAGCGGAGTTCATCAGAGTTCCCCAGCGTAACTTATCAATACAATCCCCAGAGGAGTTTATCTTTGTTATCCCCAGCCAGAGGATCCTCCGGAATTCAATTCCCCTCAGAGTTTAAGTTTCAGTATCCCCAGTCGAGCTAAGGTTTCAAGTTATCACTCTCCAGCGGAGCCAGACTAATGAACCTTCTCCCCACAGAGTTTTGAGGAGGGCAAATCTTGAGTTCCCCAGTGAAGTCGCCAGAAATACTTCCCACCAAACTGAAGATTCTCGGTCTTACCTCTCCAGCATGAGTCTACTAGATTGGTGCTCCCCAGTAGAAGTCATCAGGAATTCCCCAGAAGATTGGTATACAACCCAAGCTCCTTTTTCTCCAGCAACGACCGGGAATTATTCTTCCCGGCAGCAGTCAAGATACTCTTATCTTCAGCCACCTTGGATTCGTCTATCCTTTGCAAGACAGCTCTCCAGCTTACATGCGCATCCATTTACATTCATATCATATAACATACATTGCGGCATGCATCATGACATTGCATATAACTAACTCTTTACCTTTTCAGGTAAGATCAGTCAAAAGACTAGAATCACTATCCTCCGAGTTTCTTTCCAGGAATAGTTCGGATGTGACCCAGACACGGCAACATTCTAATGCTTATTCCAGATTTATCCAGATGCAGTTTTACATGAGCTCATCATCAGGGAACCCTACACCGGTTCTTCCTCCAAATTCAAGATTACTGAAAACAGTTCACGGGTTCTCCAAAGTAACGGATGTTAACCTATCGCTTGTTCAGTTTCTTCTCAAGACTTCTGAAAACAGTTTATAGATTCTTCCCAACAACGGATGTTAATCTATCACTTGTTCAGATGAAACCTTTGAAAACAGTTTACGGACGCTTCCCAACAACGGATGCTGCTCTATTGCTTGTTCAAATCCAAGACTTCTGAAAACAGTTCACGGGTTCTCCAAGTAACGGATGTTAACCTATCGCTTGTTCAGTTTCTTCTCAAGACTTCTGAAAACAGTTTATGGATTCTTCCCAACAACGGATGTTAATCTATCACTTGTTCAGATGCAACCTTTGAAAACAGTTTACGGACGCTTCCCAACAACGGATGCTGCTCTATTGCTTATTCAACTTCAAGATTACTGAAAACAGTTCACGGGTTCTCCAAGTAACGGATGTTAACCTATCGCTTGTTCAGTTTCTTCTCAAGACTTCTGAAAACAGTTTATGGATTCTTCCCAACAACGGATGTTAACCTATCAACTTGTTCAGATGCAATTTTTGAAAACAGTTTACGAATTCCTCCCAACAACGGATGTCAATCTATTGCTTATTCAGACCCCCAGTTCGAAGATGGTCCAAAGCATGGACACCTTCCTGATACTCATTCCAGATGGCATCTTTAAGCCCATCCCCGACAAGTTTCTGTCATTCTTCCAGATGGCATCGTTAAGCCCATCTCCAAATGGCATCTCTAAGCCCATTCCCGCACCCATTGCTTTGACGAGTGCAAATTTCCGGGCACTCTAGTGTCCAATCTCCTTTTACCCTCGAGTCACGAAAGGCAAAATTGCCAATCTAACTCTTCGGATTCAAGAAGATTGAACAGGGGCAACTGTTGTACCCCAAAATTTTCCCTCCCATTTTCTCAACATTTCTCATCACCAAGCCCTTGGAGATCAAGATCCAGTTAGGGTTTCATCTGCTCAGGACTTCTCCTTGCACTATTGACCCAAATTAGGGTTTATGTTTGCACAAAGATGTTTTGACCTAAAATGCCTAAGATGACTTTCTTGCTTCATATTGGACTCCCAAGTTTATCCATATCAAGTTTCAAGTCTTGATTCCAAGTTTTGCCCAGTCAATTGGACAGTTGACCTAGAAATCAGCTGTATTGGGGAAAAAGTCAACTGTGACCAATTGACAGTCAAATCTCATGAAAATTGACCCACATCAACATTATGAACTCATATGAACCATTTGGTCAAGTTTGGATCACAATTCCATAAGAAATTTGATCAGATCACCAAAAGGGCAAAATGGTCATTTTTAGGGTTTTGACTGCACAAAGGCAATTTTTGACTGTTTGACCCAACCAATGGCAAACCAAGCTCACATATGGACTCAAGGACCCCATGGAATTATCTTGACATGCTCAACAAGTTCAAAAGATCCCAAGTACACAAGATTGACAGTTGAATTTCCCAGTCAATTGATCAATTTTGACTGTATACTGAAAAGTCAAACTTTGACTTTTTGGTCAAAATCAAGAGTCAAGATTCATTTTTCATCAAAACATGCCAAATCATGAAACTTGTTCATCAAGAAATCAAAAAATGCAAATTAGGGTTTGAAATGAGAATTTTTCATAACTTAGAATTTTTCTAAGTTATGAAAAACCCTAATTTTTTCCCAACTTTGCCCCACTTTCTCACCAAGATTCATTTGGATTCAAGCAAAAGTCAAAACATGAAAGTTGTAGCTTGTTGCATAATCTACAACTTTGATTCACAAAGTTTTCCCAAAAGAGGCTTGTATCTCAAGTTACAATTTTTGGAATAAGGGTACTAAACCATTCTTAACTTAGTGAAATTTTAACCTATTTTGGCAAGGTTTTCTACCTAACTTCAAGGCCATTTTCCATATACTTCCACTTGGAATTTAAATTTGCATTTCAAAGATGGATTGTAGTACACATTCCAAGCTTTCCAAAATGTCCAAGAACTCATCAAACAACCTCATAACTTGAGAGATTCGAATTTTGCAATATGGCAAAAACTCACTTTTGAATTGGTCATGTACATGTTCATAACTTATGCCATTTTCAAGTCAGCTTGGTTTGTGCAACATTACAGGCCTCTAAACCATCCAACACTCAATAATTTAATGCATGTTCATTGTTATAAGGCCTTGTTTCATGAGTTTATGCATTACATGTTGAATTAAGCCATTTATGGAAAAAGTGAAATAACCATTTTTGCAAAAAGCAAGCTTTATGTCATAATGCAAATCCACAAGTACAGATGAAATCTAATTGGCACAAGATTATGAGCAAAACACACTGATCAAGGAGAGTTTTTGCAGCATGATTAGGGGGCCTCTACTTGCCTAGAAACTCAAGTGGCTTTTGCTTGCTTAAGTGTGAAGAAACACATCATAACATAACATAACTTTGATCTCAGCATTAGAACACTTAAGCATTTATTTTGTACACCTTCTAATCATCCAACCCAAGCTAGAACACGAGCAAACAAGGTCCCAAACACTCCCATTCTCAGAATCACTCTCAAACTGCAAAAACAGGGCAGGGTCTGCAGATTGAATCCCACAACTCATCCCTTTCATGCTTTCTTGTCCAAAGCTCATCAAACACCTTCCCTACCATTAATCCAAACTATCCAAAACATAAAACACGACCTGTAATTCCTCTAACCAGTTCCACCATTTTTACTTTCTTGTTTTACAGTTGGAGGTCCATAGCTCGATTCAAGGTGTTTCAAAACAAAGTAAGCATTGGAATAGCATCACCACACTTCAGGAAAGCTATACAGATCATCATCTTGCTCTGAAAACTCCCCCATTGCCAGATAGAACTTCAACTGAACAGGTATTTTCTTGAACTTCTAACTCTTAGTCTAGGCATCATTAGCTCTAAGTTTGTGAATAAGAAGTGTTCTACTCATGCCCCTGAATCTGTACATGCTTTTACTTTTCATTTATTTTGCTTGAGCTGTGAGAATTTAAGGTTTGAATATGGCAGAAAAGTTAGGTCAGGATTTGGGAATGTCAAAATTCTCTCTCATTTCTGAGAGTTAGGATGAGTTCTTTATATATTTAGAATCGTGATTCAATGCTTAACATTTCTTATGTTGGAAGTTTGTGCAAAGGATCAAGGAATCAGGATGTTTGAATTGAGGTTCTGGCGCGCGTTTTTTGAACATTTTTTGTTCAGAGGTTGAAGAAGAAGCCTCATGGGCTGGGCCAGCTTTTGTATTTCTTTTTACACCATATTTTTTGATTCATACCCCCTGAGCCCATTTTGTTTGATTTAATGATTTTTTGACCTTTCTTTTTCATTTCTGACTTATTTATTTTTGCTAATAATATTCAAAACTTGAAAAATTATTTTTACACCATTTTTGCATTTTTTAGGTATTTATTTGTTTATATGGACATTTGTACATGAATATATATATATATATACTATTATTTAGAAAAAAACTAGAAAACAATGCAAATATAGTTTATTTCTGATTTTTTATTTCATTTTCTCTTTTGAAAATATTTTGTATCAAAAATACTTTTTCATATAAACATTAAATATTATTATTTTGTATATATAATATTTATTTAGTAAATAATAAGGATATTTATATATATTAATATACTTAGGTTAAAATACAAAAATACCTATATTTTTTTATTTTATTAATATTTGACATAAAAAAATACTTTTTATAAATATACTTCATTTTATTTTATTTTTGTACATAATAAACAAATACTTGTATAAATTAAATAATATATATATTACTTAATAAAAATTAGGGTTTTACCCTTAAAATACAAAAACTCCAAAAATAATACTTTTTTATTTTATTTATTTGACATAAATAATACTTTTTTTTCATACATATAAAAACCCTTTTTGCATTTTGCATCTTTATTTTATTTTCCATTTAATTTATGCAATCAATTATCTTGTAAATATTCCAAAATTGATGTAATAGCTAGGTTTAAATTTCTTGTCTAAATATCCCTCCATTTGAACATTTGTACCCCCCCCCCCTTCCCATATTGTGTTGTAATAGTGTAGGAATTTTACTTTTCGCACTTTAAACGCTTCCTAAATATACCATGCTAGAACTAGGGTTTGTATGCAAATAAAAAGAACAAAATTAGTTTGACCTAATTTCAAGATAATCAAGCATGAAAATGGACTACACATATCATACTTGCACCCCTAGGGTATTCCACTTGTTGCCTTCAAATAAATGGGCCATATTGCATGTTAGGTATCTTTGGGTAAAACAAACAATCAAATGATCATAGTCCCTCGATGACGCTTTCGAAAAGTTGCCTAAAATGATCAAGTCCCTTTCAAAGAGAAATTGCACAAAGATATTTAGCACTATTGCAATTATGGTCTAAACGATGACCCGCGCCTGTCCCTTTCACCTCTTAATACAAGATTGTCCACCAAATACAATGGTGGAACAAAATTGTCAAAAGGGTTAAAACATAGCATAAATCTTTGAGAACTTTAGGGTAGATAGCTCTTAAGTACTTGTCAACTTGCAAAAGAAAACACTTGCCTATTTTCAAACCATACTTCACAAACACTTTCAAAATAAACTTTCAAAAAAACCTTGAAATATCTTTTCAAAAAGACAAACACCTTTTGTAAAACATTCGAGTAAAGAATTGTTACAAGGGTAGCCTAGACAAGGCATCTTTTTCAAAACATTTTCAAAACCACACACAAAGCACCATTTCAAACAATTGAAAACCAAGGCAAGTTGATCTAAGCAAGTACCTAAGAGACCATGGATAACCATGGATAGAAAGGGTGCTAATACCTTCCCTTTCTATAATCTACTCCCCGAACCCAAGAAAAATCTCAAAGGTTTTTGCTGTGCTTTTTAAACCTTTCCTTAGGATAAAATAAAAAGTCGGTGGCGACTCTTGCTCAACCGAAACATTTGCAAAAACAAACGCAAAACCATAGTCAGTTCTCCCACCGTATCACAGAACTGGCGACTCTGCTGGGGAGGATTTTAAAAGTGGAGTAACCTTAGGGCTTAGATCACCCTCTTGCATGACTAATTGTTTGAATGGTTTGCTTTATATCTTGGCTCTATTGTTTGGGTTTGCAATCCTACACCCGTATTTTGGGAAACATTCATAGATAGCAATACGTTGTGGAAACTGTGCGGGGTATACCGATACGGTCGAAGCAATAGCTATATTAGTGCGACATATTTGTAAGTACCGGTAACCCTTGAGTTTAATCAAGGAGAGTATGGGGCCGCTGAGTGATGTCACTAAGCACTAATGACCTAGAACCTTACTTGACCATCTTGGCCTTTTATTAGGAGTAGTGAGATGACCGGCTTTGGTGCAGTCCGAAGTTGGTAGATACTCGATACTACACTCATTTAGGGTTATTTTCTTGGAATATTTTGGTCGCTAGTTAAGTGGCTAAACCAAAACAATGAACAATGAAAACAATCCAATGATATTGAGCTCCTTAGAACCCGGTTACTATTTATAGGACAGGTTTTTAAGCCAACTACACTCAAGAGGGTACTTACCTATGAAACCCCATGCAAGCCTGAGACTAGGGTTTGGTGTGATTTGCTTGTCCATATGTTTTGTGCATACATCATAAACATCATAAAACATCATATGCATTCACTAACCATTTCAAGGGTTTGGATCTTCATCTTTGTTCCTGTTTTGTAGGTCATGGAATTTCCTCGCAGAAACACCATTCAAGTGAACCTTGTGAGAATCTCTCCTCAACTCAAGGAGCTCACCTCAAGAATTCCGGAAAACTCATCCTTCAGTGAAACACATGGTAGACTGCTCAGCCTAGTCAACACCAACATTGAAGAAGACATGATGAAAGTGCTATTCCAGTTCTTTGACCCTCTTCACCACTGTTTCACTTTCCCTGATTACCAGTTGGTGCCCACTTTAGAGGAGTTTTCTCAACTCCTGAGAATTCCTATCCTTAATCAACGGCCCTTCAACGGTACGGAAAAGGAACCAAAGCCGGAAGATGTTGCTCGAGCATTACATCTACAACCATCCGACATCAAGGGGAATTGGGAAACCAGAAGCGGCGTCAAGGGATTCTTAGCCAAATTCTTGTTTGAGAAGGCACAAGAATGTTGGAACTCATTGGACCTACAAGCCTTTGAAGAGATTGTGGCACTCCTTATCTATGGGTTGGTCTTGTTCCCAAATCCTGACCAATTGGTAGATGTCAACGCCGTCAAAATCTTCTTGTCCAGAAATCCAATACCAACATTGCTTGGGGACATTCTTCACTCATTTTACACACGAACAATGAGAAAGAGGGGTGTTCTCATGTGTTGTACTCCTCTCCTTGCAAGGTGGTTTATTTCGCACCTTCCACAATCTGTCCTAAAGAATGACCAAGGCTCAAGGTGGTCCCAACGGTTGATGACTCTTACTCACTCTGATGTACATTGGTGTTCTCGGTCCAAAGAAAATGTCATCATCGTCGATCGTTGTGGAGAATTCCCTAATGTTCCTTTACTTGGAATTAGAGGAGGTATCACCTACAACCCTTGCCTAGCTTTGAGGCAATTTGGATATGCACGGAGGGATGGCCCTCATGACATGTTAATTCCTGACCTAGTTTTTGACTTCGACAACAATGCGCAAGGACTTCGCCAAAGATTCATCAGAGCTTGGGGGAGACCCAACAAGGTTGATAGCAAGACTCTGGGACATAAGAACTCCATCCCTCTTGAGCCTTATCTCAAGTGGGTACGAGCCCGAGCCCAAAGTCTGATGATGCCTTATCCTCATGTTCTCCCTGTGATTAAAGAGCCCGTCAAGGAAGGAGAGGTTCCCTATACCATCCTACATCCAGACATGCCTACATCGTGGGAGGAAATGCAGAAAAGTTGGATTCAGCTCAAGGAGGAACGGAACACTTTTGAAGCTAGCTTCTACGCCAGTGAGAAGAAGGTTCTAGAGCTTACCCGCCGACTCCATGAGCAAGAGGCCCTCAACACCTACATCGCACCAAAGAGGATGCGCAATGTCTTTTTGCCTTGAGAAGTTATTTTGTAATATTTGGCCCATGGGGCATTTATGTACTAACAAATTTCTTCTTATTAATATGACGTGCGTTCTTCTTTGTCTGCAACAATTTTGAATGTTCTAAATCCTTGAATACATTGCATACATAAGCATACCATTCATCATGTGCATAAGCAGGTCTCACGCCAGGTTTCCTTATCTGTCTGCTGTTTATTTCAGTAGGATGGATCTCGAGCAAACAGTCAAAGACCTACAAGCTCAGAATGCACAGTTCCAGCAACTCCTGATGACCTTGGCTAAGGGTCAGGAGGATATCAAGACTCAATTGGGGAACAAAGACCCAGTGAAAAAGAAGAAAAAGAGACTCGGGGTGGCTACTTTAGGGAGAAGATTTGACGGAGAAGCTCGGAGAGTGCTTGAATTTCCTCCTATTTCTGATGAAGGAACCAGCAAAGGAGGTGGAGCTGCGGTACCTTCGGAGTCCGATGCGGAAGAAGAAGAGGTCGAAGAGGATGAAGATTATTCTGATCAGCAATACCCTCCAGCTGATGATAAATACAAAGGTTTAGAAGACAGGTTGGCCGCCATGGAATTACAAAGAGTACCGGGTTTGGACTTTGAAGACTTGGGTTTGGTTGCCGGGATTGTGATTCTCACAAAATTCAAAGTGCCAGTGTTTATAAGGTGTGATGGGCTGTCCTGTCCCAAAATGCATCTCAGGTCCTACGTGAGAAAGATCCAACCCTATACGGCAGATAAAAATCTTTGGATTCATTTCTTTCAAGACAGCCTTTCTGGAGCTCAATTGGAGTGGTTTTATCAGCTAGAGGGAACCAACGTCCGAAATTGGGAAGATTTGGCCATCGCTTTTTACAAACAATACCAGTATAATTCTGACCTTGCTCCTACTCGTACCCAACTTCAGGGTATGTCGTTAGGAACAGGCGAAGGATTCAAAGAATATGCACAAAAATGGAGGGATTTGGCTGGCAGGGTGCAGCCTCCTTTAACCGATCGTGAACTCGTTGATATGTTTCTAGGGACCCTATCTGGGCCATTTTTCAATCATCTGATTGGTAACTCTTCCGCGGGGTTTACCGATTTGATCTTAACGGGTGAAAGAATAGAAGCTGGCATCAAGTCAGGAAAGATTTAGAAGGGTGTTGCTGCAAGTGTTGAGAAGAAGCCTTTTAAGAAGGTAACAGATGTGGTATATTCTCAGAGAAGAGCAGGGAAAACGGAGCGTCGGCCGACCGTGGGGGCCGTAATGATTCAAAACACTTCAAGTGAGCAGCCTCGCTATAACCAGTCCAGACCAAATCAACAACGGGTGGAACGGCCACAACGGCAGTTCACCCGTATTAATATGACTCCAGCGCAAGTGCTTCCCCATCTGTTAAAGTTGAACCTCGCCACCATCAAGGAGGCACCAAAGAATGTGAATACGTCCTCTCCGCATTATCATGCTAATGCTAAATGCGCCTACCATTCAGACAATGTTGGGCACGACACCAATGATTGTTGGGCACTCATTCTGCAGTCCATTTCCAAACATGCGTCCAGTGTTGAACAGGATGGTCCTCTTCTTCTTCTTCTTCCTCTCTTTCAGAATCAGGGTCTTCAAATCCTGTTGACCCTTGGCTAGGCTCATAACCAACTCTTGGAACTGGGCATTATGGGCCTGGAGGGCCTTGATAGCTTGCTCAGTGGAAGGTTCAGTAGACATGATGATTGTTGAAATAAACAGCGAAGAAGATAAGTGACCCGTAAAAAGGGTACCTGTTTATGCAGTGCATGAGATGAAATGCGTATGATTTATGTTTTCAAAGACAATCGGGATTCAAATTTGTAGACAAGAAAGGAAACACACTTTATTAGATTTAACTTTAGAATTTAAACTGTTCAACAAATTGCCCTTAGGCGTTACAAGAATGGAAATACTGAAAAGTAAATAAAACCGTAAAAGAAATCATCAAAGGTCCGTCAATGCTCCCATGGCCTCTTCTTCTCAGTGCGGATATAATCATTCAGGATCCGCTCATTCTCCAATTGCTTAGTCAGCTTCTGAATCTTCTGTTCTTGTTCATTGAACCTCTCCCGATAAGAGTCCCGTTCTTCCTGCAGTTGCGCCCAAGACCTCTTCAGTGTGCCAACATCAGTGGGCGTATGAGAATGGAGAATAGTTGGAGGAACCCTGTCTTTATCAGCAACTTCAAGAATAATAGGCCTGACAGCTTCGCATGGCATACCTAACTTCTGGGCACGGATGCGGGCCCATCTGAAATATGACTCTATTGGCAGAGAAGTTTTTGGTCCCAACTCATGTGGGTCAGATTTGTGAACTCTATCCCAAGCCCTAATGAATCTACGACGCAGCTCGTCGCTATCTCCCTGAAAATCAAAGATGATATGAGGTATCAACATCTCATGAGGCCCTTCTCTTCTGGCTCTTCCAAACTGACGGAGAGCTAAACATGGGTTATAAGAGATTCCTCCATGGGTTCCGATCAATGGAACATTAGGATACTCTCCACAACGATCAATGACGGCCACCTCATCTAAGCCTCTGAGAGTCCAAATAATGTCATTATTAGTAAGAGACATTATCCTATGAGCCCAACCCCTTCCTTCTTTGTTCTTTAGTACGAACTTAGGGAGGTGCGAAATAAACCACCTTGATAATAAAGGAGCACAGCACATCAAAGTTCCCCACTTTCGGGCGGTACGAGCATAAAGTTGATGAAGGATATCACCCAAGAGAGTGGGTACAGGGTTCTGAGAGATGAATATCCGAATGGCATTAACATCAACAAAGGTGTCAGGATTTGGAAACAATACCAGACCATAGATTAAGAGAGCCAGAATGTCCTCGTACGCTTTGAAGTCTAAGTCATCCCAGAAACAATTAGCTTTGCCAACCAGAAACTTAGCCAAAAAGCCCTTAACTCCACTTCTAGTCTCCCAGTTAGCCATTACCTCCTCTTTGGTCAAGTGAAGGGCTGCAGCAATCTCTTCCGGCCTGAGAGTCTTTTCCCAACCAGTAAATGGAGTCTGCTCCAAAACAGAGATACCAAGCAACTCAGAGAATTCTTCCAGGGTAGGGACCAGCTGGAAGTCTTGAAAGGTGAAGCAATGGTATAGCGGATCATAAAACTGGACCAGGACACTCATCATTTGTTGGTCCCACTTTGAGGTGACTAAACCGAGAAGAGAACCATGCCTCCTGATGAAGGAAGTAGTGTCTGGAATCCTGACAACCAACTCTTTAAGCAAAGTAGGTGGTTGAACAAAGTTGAGCCGGATAGTATTCCTACGCATGGGCATCATGATGTCCTACAAAATAGAGCAAAGATAAAACCTTCTTGTCTTTGAAATGGGTTAGTCCTTATGCAGGATGTATGCAATGTTATGATGTTATGATGTCATGGTAAAGGCACACCACAAGTATTCACAAAAGACAAACATGGTAAAGGCACACAAGTCACACAAAAGAGCCCTTAGATTTCAGGCTGGCATGAAGTTTAGGTACTACCCTCTTTCAGTTTCAGTTGGTTAAGACATGTCCTAAAAATAGTAATCGGGTTCTAGAGGATCTCAATATCACTGACTACCCTCAATCGGTCATAATTCCAGTTTGGCAACCTTTTCTTGCGGCCGGAACCATCGCGAGAGTTTAGTCTCAATGTGTGTAGCATACTGCTACTGTTCTATGGCCAAGTTGGTCAATTTAAGGTTCTAAGGTCAGTTGGTGCTTAATGACTCCTCAGAAAACCCATATTCTCCTCGTTCCAACACAAGGGATATCGGTACAGACCAAGGTGTCATACCAACGTAGCTACTGCTTCATCCGTGTCGGTCTACGCCGGACAGATCCCTCACAGTTTATTGCTACTTACATAAAAAGGGGTACCCCCAGATCCGGGTTAGGATCTATAAAACTCTGATACAAGCCCACAAAATTTAAAGCATACAAAGCATACAATTGAAAACACAAGTGATCTAATCCTAAGGTACACCTCACTTATAAGATAGTCCCCAGCAGAGTCGCCAGTTCTGTGATCGGTGGGAATGAGAACTGACTGTTTTGGAATGCTGGTTCGCGTTTGCGTTTGTTTTTGCAAAATGTCGCGGTAAGCAAGAGTCTCCACCGTCTTTTATTTTATCCAACAAGGAAAGGACAAAAGCACAAAAAAATTCCTTTTCGAGATGTTTCTCGGGTTC
Organism: Vicia faba; assembly: GCA_948472305.1. Taxonomy (NCBI): domain Eukaryota; kingdom Viridiplantae; phylum Streptophyta; class Magnoliopsida; order Fabales; family Fabaceae; genus Vicia; species Vicia faba. The sequence goes on along the minus strand of OX451739.1, from coordinate 440,456,905 downwards.
GGGAGGTGGATTATAGAAAGGGAAGGTGTTAGCACCCTTTCTATCTGTGGTTATCCACGGGCTCTTAGGTACTTGCTCACTATGTTTTCAAAAAGTTTTGCTTTTCTTGTGTTCGTGGGTTTTGAAAAGAGTTTTGTTTGAAAACTTCGATTTAACTCTTGTTTCTGTCCTCAAGAGTGTATGAAGTGTTGTTGAAAACTTTGTTTGAAAAGTGTAAGTGCGAAAGATTTGTTTTGTTTTGAAAGAGCAAGTTCCTAAGAACCTCTACCTACTCAAAAGGGAATTAAACTGTGCAAATGTCCTTTAGACAGTGCTATCCCACTATTGAGGAGTAGGTAGCACCGTCGTTGGAGTTTTCGGGTCAATTCGATTAAGGGACATATGGTCACTAAAGCAATGTTAGGACGCCTTAGCGGTAACCCTAATGTCTTAGATCATTTTATCCGAGGCAACCGTTTCGAGGCAACTGATGATCCTTAGACAGGAGGGCGACCTCTACAACTTCCTATACTCAATGACCACGTTCGAGGCAACCAAGTGAGACGTACCCTAGGAGTGGCATGTGCAAATGTGTCAATTTTCAGTTATGTTATCTTTTACATATTATGGTGAGCTACGGTTGATTTTAAGTTAAAGTAGATCTTGTCATGCATAGCCTATTATTCATACATCTAGCAGTTAATGGTTTGCGGAAAATAAAACTAAGCTATTACAAGGCGTCGGGTATTTACATCGCCAAAAACAAACCCTTGAAAAAGTAAACGTGAAAAGATAAATAAAAGCGGTAAATAGTCCTAAGTTAGAGCTATTACATCCTCTGAGCAATAACAATTATATGGAATATGAATCAAAAATAATACGCGCGAGAAAAAAATTGAATCGGCGAATTTTAGGGTTTTGACCCTTTTTAAGAAAGAAGGAAATTTTTTTTTATTATTTTGAACTAAATGAAATTAAACCTAAATTAATTGATTAATTAAATATAAAAAAATATTTTTTTGGGGTTTTTGAATGTTTAAGGAAATAAAAATAAGATGATTAAATATATTAAAAAACCTAATTCTACATTGATTTTAATTTATTACAAAAATATTAATGTTATGCCTAATTAAACTAAACAAATTATGTTAATATTTATTTACAAAATAAACTAATGAAATTAAATTTAATAAATAAAAATACTATCTTTTTTGTTTTCTGATTTTTTGTTATATATAAAAAAAGGAAGTTAATTTGTTAATTAAATAAAATAATAAAATAAATTAGGTAAAAGAAATATATAAAAAAAAAAGCAAACCAAAAAGGGGTCTGGGCCTAGAAAGGGGGTTGGCTCAGCAATTTTCTTGGCCTATTATGCTTCAGCCTCGTTGACTTTTTCAATCCAGTGGGCGCCTTTGACTAGGGAACATGATGGTCCCCTCATTCCTGGCCACCAGATCTGGCCTGAAGGCCATCTGGCATGTTGATATTTGCAAGCGTATGGTGGATCCCCCTTTGAATGTCACATAGAATCACCTGAAGAAAAATTGAATAAATGTTTTTGGGGGACCTGGGATTCGAACCCAGGTCCCAATGCTCATTGGACGTTCGCCCCTGCCACTACACCACCATGCCTTTTTTGTAATTGGATCAGATAATAATGAATATATTAGCAAACAAATAAATATGCTGGAATTATAAAAAAACGCGCTAAGATTCAAACACGCGAACCAGATGACAACACGTCATCATCTTCAACCTTGGTTCTGCACAAAATAGAATCAGATAGAGGGGGTTTTTAACCTCCACTATCTCCTGCACGAAAAATAGCAAATAGACACAGAGCAAAAAGAAATATTTCGCGAGGTATGTGTTGGAATCGTCTTGGCCTCACGAATTCGACCATGTATCCCATTGGTTCCAATTTTTCATGGTTTGGAAAGCCCTATTTGAAAGCTTGAAAACCCTAGAAACTCAATCATGGCATCTCTCGGTTTAGGGCACTATGGTTCAATTAATTCATTCCATTAGCTTTGTATAATCTCTAGCAATGCAAATCAATCACAAAAACATGTCAAATGCGTATGAATTAAGAGATATGATTTTGAATTAGAAGTGCAAACCGTGAGATGGTATTTCGTGATTCCTTGAGCTTTGGTGCTTGAATTTGATTGCAAATCACTCCTGGTACCTCCTGCAATGTGTTTGGATGGACAAGGCACCTTGAATTGGCCTAGATTGCAAGAACAAGTTTTGATTTTTTTTGAAGTTTCTTGAAATTGGTATGGCCGTTTCTGCAGTCCTTCAGTCGTGAATTAGGTTATGCTTGGCTTGCTTGCATATAAGGGAATCAGTTTAGGTCAAAATTTGGACCCATATCCATGTGCATCGAAGATTGAATATTTGATTGACAAATCAAATATTCTTGATTTTTCATGATTGAACAAGTTGCCAAAATTGGATATTTTTGTATCTTTTATCTTGTGCACGAATTGGCATTGCTTGGTCAGCATATTTGGATCATATTTGGTTCACAAATAGATTTAAGAATCAAATCTTTTATTTTCTTATAATTTAAATTAATTAAATGAATTAATATGTATTAAAAATCCATTTAATCAATAAATTTAAGAAAATAAATCCAATTTAACCTTGTGGGTCGTTCATAGGTCATGGGTGAAGTTTCAAAGAGAGATTTGAAGCCCATTAGAAAAAAGAAGGTGTTTTGAGCAAAGTTGACTTTTGCAAATTTATGAAAATTGCCCAACTTCTCTAATGCATAACTTGCTCAATTTTGATCATATGACCATGTTCTGGGACATTTTGGAAAGCCTTTGAAGTCCTATAATCAATGCTTTTGGTCCCATGTCATTTGGATTTACCAATCTCAAGTTATATCCTTTGACTCAAAGTGTACTTTTGTTGACTTTTGAAATTGACCTATAATGTAAAAATTTGTAACTTTTTGTGAGTGCATTTCTTGATCTTGGGGTGTGAAGATGGATTGTAGGAAATTGCATCCTCTTCAAAATGAGCTTTGGATGGGATTTTTCTGATAAACCATGAAAGAGTTATGCCCTGGTCAAAGTACAGTTGACCTTTCTGCTGTCCAAAAATAGTAACTTTTGCACCTTGATGATTTTTGAGCTATTCTTGTGGGATCATGATCAAGACTTGATCAAATGATTATTGTGAACTCAAAATAATATATTGAACAAGAATTCTGACTTTTGACTACAACATGACCATTTTGCCCTTGCAGTTGACTGTAGATCAAATGGGGCTTTTGACTGTGCAAACTGGCACTGTGAGTCTTGAAACTTGGCATGTAGGTGCTTGAGAATGTATATAGGCCTATAAGACTTGATTGAACCATTGAAAAACCCAAATTCCTTGAAAGAACCAAAACCCTAATTTCAGATGTGTACTACTTAGGAGATGGTTGACCTGAAGAGTCTTGTGATGCTCTTGCATTGCTGAGCACCTTATGAACTTGAAAATGAGTTGTCTTGGATGTATAAGACCATATGGAGCTCATTTAAAGTCTTGGATAAGCCATGTTCTTGAAGAAAACTCAAACCCTAATTCTTGCACATTGTTGAAGAGATTTGATTTTGAATTTCTTCTTGACTTTTACCTGCCCCTTGAAACTCATATAGTCTTGAGGAATTCATGGGAGGGAAAATTTTGGGGTACAACAGCTTCCATAGTGGACCAGTAGTATCCTGCCCTTAGGATCTTCTTAGCCATGGTATGTCCACTATAATGGGTTCCGAAGGTGCCTTCATGTAGATCTGTCATGATCCTCTCTGCTTCGCTCTTGTCTACACATTATAATAGTGTGGAGTCATGGTTGCGTTTATAGAGGATTCCATTACTGAGGAAGAATTTTGCAGCGAACCTTCTCAAAAACTTCTTATCATTGACAGATTCCCCTTCGGGATACTCCTGAACTTCGAGATACCTTTTGACTTCGTGAAACCAGGGTTTTTCTGCCACTTCTTCGATATCGATCTCACAGTAGTGTGATGGTTCATACAACCTCTCAATGGTGATTTAGGGGGCTTCATTGTCCCACCTAACTTTGAACGTAAAAGACATGGTAGCTAGCGCGTCCTCTAATTGGTTCTCCTCTCGTGGGAAATGTTCAAAGGTTACCTCCTCAAAGTGTGGGAGCAATGTCAGTACATACTCTTTGTAAGGAATGAGATTCGGGTGCTTCGTATCCCATTTTCCTTTGATCTGAGTTACCACCAGAGCGGAATCCCCGAATACATTCAAGAACTTGATCCTTAGGTCAATAGCAGCTCGAAGACCCATGATACATACTTCATACTCCGCCATGTTGTTGGTGCAGTTGAAACATAATCAGGCGGTGAATGGAGTATGACAGCCCTCGGGGGATATGATTATAGCGCTAATGTTGTTAACTAGTGCGTTTGAGGCTCCATCAAAGTACATAGACCATCGGGATCCTTCCTCAGGTCCTTCATCCGGTCCTGGTTCTTCGTAGTCAGTCACCAACATAATATTCTCATCCGGGAACTCGAAATTCATGGACTGGTAGTCATCCACGGCCTGATGAGCCAAATGGTCAGCCAATATACTCCCCTTTATTGCTTTTTGGGTTGTATATTGTATGTAGTATTCAGTTAAGATCATTTTCCACCTTGCTATCCTTCTGGAGAGAGCGGGTTTCTCGAAAATATACTTGATCGAATCCATCTTCGATATCAACAAGGTAGTGTGAGTCAGCATATACTGTCTCAATCAGCGAGCAGCCCATGCTAAAGCACAGCAAGTCTTCTCGAGCAATGAGTATCATGTCTCACAGTCGGTAAACTTTTTTCTAAGGTAATAACTTGCGTGCTCTTTTCGACCAGACTCGTCATGCTGCCCCAGCACACACCCCATTGAATTGTCTAGCACTGTCAAGTATAATATCAACGGTCTTCCTTCAACTGGAGGCATCAGAATTGGCAGTTCTTGAAGGTATTCTTTGATTCTTTCGAAAGCGATCTGGAATTCATCATTCCACTTTACCACTTGATCTTTCTTCAAAAGCTTGAAGATTGGCTCACAAGTAGCAGTCAGATGTGAAATGAACCTGGAAATATAATTCAGGCATCCCAAGAAACCTCTAACTTCTTTCTCTATACGGGGAGCTGGCATTTCTTGTATAGATTTTACCTTTGCAGGATCTACTTGGATGCCTTTGTTGCTGACAATGAAACCCAAAAGCTTACCAGAACTTACCCCGAAGGTGCACTTGTTTGGATTCAACCTCAACTTGTACGTCTTCAACCTGTCAAACAATTTCTGGAGATGATCAAGGTGCTCTTCCTTAGTCTGAGACCTGGCTATCATGTCATTAACATAAACTTCGATCTCATGGTGAATCATATCATGCAACAAAGCGACCATGGCGCGCTGATAGGTTGCCACAGTGTTCTTCAACCCAAAAGGCATCACCTTGTAGCAGAAGGTGCCCCACTGTGTAACAAAGGTTTTCTTCTCCATGTCTTCAGGAGCCAATTTGATCTGGTTGTAGCCAAAGAAACCATCCATGAAGGAGAAGATTTTGTGTTTCACGGTATTGTCGACCATAACATCAATGTGAGGAAGTGGGAAGTCATCCTTGGGGCTTGCCCGGGTCATATCTCTATAATCAATACACATCCGTACTTTACTGTCCTTCTTAGGTACCGGAACAACGTTGGTAACCCACTATGGATAGGAAGTGACAGCTAAGAATCCTGCGTCGAACTGTTTCATGACCTCTGCCTTGATCTTCTCTGACATTTCAGGGCGTATATGATGAACCTTCTGTTTAACCGGAGGACAATCTTCTTTAGTCGGCAGGCGATGTACCACAATATTAGTGTCCAAACCAGGCATGTCTTCATAGGACCAGGCGAAGATCTCAACGTAGTCGTGCAGCATATGTACCAACCTCTGTTTGACGCTAAGCTCCGAATTTGCACCTATTTTAACCTCTTTTCTGTCTTCCTCAGTACCCAAATTCACTATCTCAACCGGCTCTTCATGAGGCTGTATGGCCCTTTCTTCCTGTTGTAATAGTCTAGCAAGTTCTCCAGGCACCTCACAATCATCCTCACCTTCATCCTCGACTTGGTTGATCGTATTTTTGAAGTCATAACTGGCAATAGCAGAGCTGTTATCAATGGGATCCAGAGTGGATATGGATCTGCATTATGATACGTGAGTGTGTGTGAGAGAATAGTTGTTTTGATAAAGTAAAAAACAAAAAAGAAAAACAGAGAGCGCAAAATTTGTATGCAAGAAACGTCTAATGCTTTATTAATGGTATATGAAATGAAAAATAATAGCCCTCACAAGCAAAGCCAAGGTGTCTAGGGCAAGGCACCAGGCCGTAAAGTTTCAAATTGTTTATTACAAATTTTAAAACAAATAAGTCAATTACTGCGGAATAAAATAAACAGGTATAAAGTCCCCAGTCGTCTAGTTACTCGATCCACCGTTGGTTGTTGGGTAGATCCAGGTGTCGATGTTTGAATCTTCCCCGATGTCTTCAATGGCATTAACCCCACGATTGCTTATGCGTAGGGGATGTCCTCTAGCCCGAGCACGTCTAACAGCTCTTTGAGCCCCTGTAGTAAAGCCCAAACCAAATTTGTCAGTTTTGTGAGTGAAATCAGGGAGCTGACCCCAATTGGTACAACTACCTTCTTCAACCACAGCCCTGGCGTCCTTGAGAGAAGCCATCTTTTGTGGAGGTCTGTGGTAGACGTTTCAGTCGATGCCAAGATCTGAGGGACCTCTTCGAAGTTCTGACAAGGAGTTTCTATGAATTCCCCATCCATCTCAATGTAGAAGATGGAATTGAGATGGCTCACCATGTATTCTTCTTCACCCCGCACTGTGACAATCTTTCCTTTCACCGGATACTTCAGCATTTGGTGGGGTGTGGAAGTAACTGCCCTAGCCTCGTGGATCCAAGGACAACCCAGCAAACAAGAATATGACTACCTAATATCCATCACATAGAAAATGGACCCAAACGTCTGAGAACCCACTTTGACAGGGATGTCCACCTCCTCGTGCACCATTCTCTCCGATCCGTCAAAATCCCTTACCACAATGTTACTAGGCTTTAGAGTCAAACCCTTGCAATCCAACCGGTCTAATGCCTTCTTCGACAAAACATTCAGTGAAGACCCAATATCTACCAGCACATGAGCCATAGTGGTGCCCATGCATTCAATCGAGACATGCAGGGCATCATTGTGCTTCCTTCCCTTTGGTGTCAAATCCGCATCTGAAAAACCCAATCCATTATCAGCAGTCAGGCTGGCCACACAATCTTTGAATTGATCAGCTGAAGTCTCTTGCGGCACATGTGCAGTTTTGAGGAATGTAAGCAAAGCCTTCGCATGGGCCTCGGCGCACAACAGTAAGGATAACATAGATATCTTTGATGGGGTCTGCCCGAGCTGCTCGACCACATTGTAGTCGCTCTTCTTAATGATTTTCAGTATTTTCTCCATTTCTTGCTTAGAGGCTTCCACAACAATTTTCTTAGGCGCCTCTGTCCGGTCAGGCTCACCTATAATTTCCTTGTCGCGGGTATCAGACGATTCTCCGACAGGGGTAATAACTGGAGTAAGAACAGGAATTGTAGTTTATGTACTAGCAGGAACAGTAAATGGAATGACAATAGGTTTGTTGACAGTCTTAGGGGAAATCTCGGGAGTGAAGACCCTTCCACTTCGGGTAACTTTGTTGGTTCCGACAATGTTACCAATATCAGGATCAACTTCTTCATCTTTCAAATCTTGTTTGATGCCATGATAGTACACATCGGCACCATAATGCTTCGACAACACATTCAGTGAAGACCCAGTATCTACCAGCACATGAGCCATAGTGGTGCCCCTGCATTCAATCGAGACATGCAGTGCATCATTATGCTTCCTTCCCTTTGGTGTCAAATCCGCATCTGAAAAACCCAGCCCATTATCAGCAGTCAGGATGGCCACACAATCTTTAAACTAATCAGCTGAAGTCTCTTGCGGCACATGTGCAGTTTTGAGGAATGTAAGCAAAGCCTTCGCATGGGCCTCGGTGCACAACAGTAGGGAGAACATAGATATCTTTGATGGGGTCTACCCCAGCTGCTCGACCACATTGTAGCCATAATAGTACACATCGGCACCATAATGCTAGGGGAAAGCTTTGTCTGAGGCATACGGGACATGACCAGGAACAGAGATTATCAACGGAGCAATTCTTGGAGCAGATGTAATCCTAGCAGGTCTTCTCGAGGAAACCTTGGAAGGATTGGTGGAAATGGTTATAATGGCAATGTCTTCAGATGGAACAATGGGAACCAAAGTTTTCTCAAACAAAATTTATTTGCTATCTATCAGGCGTTGAACACCTAATTTCAGCAAACGGCAACCAGAAGGTAGAAACGACCACATGTGGAAAACTTCACCACAACCCGGAAATAAACCGGCCAACAGCAAATTTTTCTTGACAGTCATGAGAGGAGTAGAAACTTCATCAACATAGGTAAAAAACAAATCAGTATCAATAGCATTAACTCCACGACTGTGCTTGGGCATGGGAGCCGTTATGACATTTGGCTTCTCCGGAGCATCAAACTCTATTTCCTTGGCTTCAATCAAGTCTTGTACTTTGTTCCTCAGAGCCCAGCAGTCATTTGTATCGTGGCCAGGACTCTCAGAATGATAGGCACACCGGGCATTCGGATTATATCGGGGAGATGTAGTATTTGGATTCTTGGGAGCCTCTTTCAAGGTTGCCAAGTTGGATCTCAGTAGGTGAGGTAGCACTTCAGCCAATGTCATGTTGATGCGAGTAAACTGCCATTGTGGTCTTTCCACCCTTTGTTGATTGTTGCATTATGGAGCAACTGTAGGTCTAGGTATCATCACGACACTTACTGTCTGACGATGTTCAGCTCTATTTTGGCCCCTCGGGCTATAGATGGCATTGGCTTCTTTCTTACCTGCGAAAGGCTTCTTTACTGAGCTTGAAGAGGCATCCTTCTGTATCTTACCGCTCCGGATCCCATCTTTTACTCTCTCTCCAGTTAAAATCAGCTCGGTGAAACCAGCTGACGAGCTACCGATCAAATGATTGAAAAATGGACCAGATAGCATCTCCAGAAACATATCAACCAACTCCCTATCAGACAACGGGGGTTGAACTTTCCCAGCCAAGTGTCTCCATTTCTGTGCATAGTCCTTAATGCCTACACTTGAACCCATGGACATACTCTGGAGTTGAGTACGAGGAGGAGCAAGGTCGGCATTGTATTGATATTGCTTGTAGAAAGCAGCAACCAGATCTTCCCAGTTCATACATTGGCTCCCTCCAGCTGGAAGAACCATTCAAGTTGAGTCCCTGACAGACTATCTTGAAAGAAATGAACCCATAGATTTCTATCAGCAGTGTGGGGATGAATTTTCCTGACGTAGGAACGAATATGGAGCTTTGGGTAAGACACCCCGTCACACTTAGCAAAAACTGGAGCTTTGAACTTCTGCGGGATGACCACCCCCAACACCAATCCCAATTCTTCGAAATCCAGTCCAGGTATCCTCTGAACTTCCATGGCACTCAGACGATCTTCCAACTGTTTGTATTTATCCTCAGCAGGAGGATATTGCTCATCATTGTAGTCAGTATCATTGTCAGAAACTGCAGGACTGGGATCCTTCTCTTCTTCCTGATTCTCCCCTTCCTTGGATGAAGAGGTCAGATTGACTTGTCGCTTCAACCACTCTCCAAACCTTCTTCCCATATTCAGAATACCAACAACCTTCTTCTTTTTCTTCTTCTCTTTCAGGATGAGGGCTTTCAGATCCTCCTGCCCTTTTGCCAGACTTATGAACATTTGTTGGAACTGGGCGTTTTATGCCTGAAGGTCCTTGATGGTTTGCTCGGAAGACATTTCGTGCTGAAATAAACAGCGAAGAGGATGAGAAACCTGTAACGGTACCTGTACATGCAATGTTATGAATGGGATGCGTATGCAATGATTTCAAAGACTTCAGGAAATTTAAATTTGAAAACCAAAATAAAAAAGATTTTATTAGCTGAATTCAAAGTTCAAATGCCTTTTAGGCGTTACAATAAAAAACAAATCTAAAACTACAAAATACATCAAAGTTCCCATGGATGCTTCCTCTTTGTGCCGAGATAGTCATTGAGTCCTCTTTCTTCATGCAGTTGTTTTGTGAGCTCTAAAACCTTCCTCTCCTAAGCATGGAACTGATCCCTGTAAATATCCCGCTCCTTCATCAACTGAATCCAAGACCTCTGTAATTCCCCAAGATCAGTGGGAATATAAGGATAGAGAACCGTGTAAGGAATACCTTCTCAGTAGTGGGTTCCAAAATCACTGGTAAAATGGCCACATAGGGCATCATGAGCTTCTGGGCACGAGCTCGTACCTATTGGAGGTAAGGTTCCATAGGAATGGAAGTTTTTGGCCCCAAAGCCTTGACACCAGATCTATTTACCATTCCCTAAGCTCGTATGAACCTCCGACGATACTCGTGAGCGTCATCCTCATAGTTGAATACAATGCCCTCGATAAGTAACTCATGGGGACCATCCCTTTGAGTGTAACCAAATTGTCGCAGAGCTAAACAAGGATTGTAGGTTATACCTCCTCTAATACCAAGCAGCGGGACATTAGGGTACTCCCCGTAGCGGTCAATAATAGCAGTGTTTTCCATAGCTCGAGAACACCAAAGAATATCCGTATGAGCGAGTGACATTATCCTTTGAGACCAACCCAAACCTTCTTCATTATTCAGTACAGACTTAGGGAGGTGAGAAATAAACCACCTCGACAGCAATGGCATGCAGCACATAAGAATCCCTCTTCTCTTCATGGTACGAGTATGGAGAGTGTGCAAAATATCTCCGAGCAAGGTAGGCACATGGTTGCGAGAGAGGAAGATCTTGATAGCATTCACATGTATGAATGAGTCTGGATTATGGAATAGGACTAACCCATATGTTGTACCCCAAAATTCGTCCTCCCATATTTCTCAAAACATGTCAAGTGAGGTTCTCAAATTGCTCAAGGAAGTTCAAGAGTTGACCAGACAAACTCTCTCCTAAGGCAGTCTACCTCAAATTAGGGTTTCATTTTGCATCAAGATGCTTGAGTCCAAAGGATCCCAAATGCTCACCATTGTCCTAATATTTTCTCAAGATCATCCATGTCAAGTTTCAAGCCTTGCAGAGGATGTTTGCTCAGTCAATTGCTCAAAGGCCTGAAAATCGACTATGCTAGGTCAAAAGTCAATTGTGGCCCACATACAGTCAAACTTCAAGATTTTTGGTCAAATTCCTCATTTTGAAGTATAATTCATCATTTTATCAAGGGTTGGTCATGATTCATCAAGGATTGCTCACAATTCATCAAAACCCAAAAGTTGCTAAATTAGGGTTTTGCAAGAAAAGTCAACTCAACTTTGACCAAGCATAATTTTCTCATACTTTATCAGAAATTATCCATCCAAATCTCATTTTTAAGAGGATGTAATTTCCTATAATTCATCTTCTTCTACCAATTTCAAAATATGCACTCACAAAAAGATATGAATTTGGACATTATAGGTCATTTTGAAAAGTTAACAAAAACACCTTTTGGGTCAAAGCTTCATACATGAACATGGAAGACTCAATTGAGATGAGACCAAAAGGGTTGTTTAGAGGACATCCTAATATTTCTAAAAAGTCAAAGAACACCTCTCTAGGATCAAAATTGAGAGATTTGTGCATTTTCCAAGTTGACCTTTTTTGCAAAATTGCCAAAAGTCAAATGTGCTCAAATTTGCATTTTTTGCTAAATGGCCCCAACTTTTTATGCTTGCACTTCAATGATAACATAGTCCACGACCTATGGGACCCTCCATGATTTACTTATTCATTTATTTAATTTATTTTGATTTTTATTTATTTAAAATTCAAATAAAGTCAAATAAATCCTAATAAATCATATATTGTGTTTTAGGGATGATTTTTGCATTGAAAGAAGATCTCATATGCTGTCAATTAAGAATCAATTCATGCAAGGCTAATTTGGTTGGAAAAAGATTGAATTTGAGCAAATTTGGAAAGATATCATATGCCATGAAAGACCAAATCAAATCTTCATAATGGGCAAGATTGATTTCGTTTTTGTTGACCTAACATGTTATAGTACATATACAAAAGCAATCCAAGGCATGAGAGAGGTTGGCGCAGTCGTGAAAGAGGCAATCAAAACTGAAAAATTTCAAGAAAAAATGGTGATCCAATTCCAAGTTACAGACCGTCCCAAGCCATCTTTCCCTTGCCAATCGATTGTTGGACGTCTCAGGATCATATTCCAATCATTAGCAAGCATCTCCAGGTCCTGAAACCCATTGTAGCAGTCACACGGTTAGCCAAAATTTTCGTTTTTGTTTTCATCAATTTATACACCATTTGCACGTTTTGGTTGCATATTCTTATTCCTTAACATGTTTGCAAGCTAATCATTATATTCAATTTCATTTTTGGTGATTGTATGACAAACTGCCATGGCTAGGGTTTCTTGTTTAGTTTTAGGGCTTTGCAATACAGGTAAAATTGGACATTGATTCTGGTACCATGAGACTCGTGAGGATGATACGAGTTGATTGGTACCAGCCATGGCCATTTATATTGCCTGTGGAGAGTTTTTGAAATACGCAGGTTTGTAGCTACAACAAGACAACCATAGGTAAAAGTGTTGCTATCTAAAACGACAGTTGGGAGGAAGAAGATAAAGGCGTGGCACCCCCTGGTTAGGTGATTTGAATTTCGCGCATTTTGGGTTTCAGCGTTTTGTTTTCATTATATTATCTTTTGTTTTTATTATATGTACAAATAAATCAGATAGCTCAGTTGGCAAGCGTGTAGGGGAAGAGTGCCTAAGGACCTGGGTTCGATCCCCAGGTCCCAATTGTGATACGGTGGGAAAGAACTGACTGTTTTTTGGAATGCTGGTTTGCATTTTGCGTTTGTTTTTGCAAAATGTCGCGGTAAGCAAGATTCGTCACCGACTTTTATTTTATCCAACAAGGAAAGGAAAAAAGCACAGAAAAATTCCTTTTTCGAGATATTTCTCGGGTTCGGGGGGTAGATTATAGAAAGGGAAGGTGTTAGCACCCTTTCTATCAGTGGTTATCCACGGGCTCTTAGGTACTTGCTCATATTGTTTTCAAAATATTATTTTCTTTGTGCTTGTGGGTTTGAAAAAGTTTTTGTTTGAAAACTTCGATTTAACTCTGGCTTCTGTCCTCAAGAGCGTATGAAGTGTTTTTTGAAAACTTTGTTCGAAAAGTGTAAGTGTGAAAAGTTTTTGTTTTTTGAAAGAGCAAGTACTTAAGAACCATCTACCTACTCGAAAAAGGAATCGTTATATACTAATTTCCTTTAGACAATGCTATCCCACTATTGATGAGTGGGTAGCACCGACGTTGGAATTTAAGGGTCAATTCGAATTAGGGACTTACGGTCACCAAAGCAATGTTAGGATGCCTTAGTGGTAACCCTAATGTCTATGATCATTTGTTTGAGGCAACAATATCCAAGGCAACCATTCCGAGACGACTATGATTTTTGGACAAGAGGGCGACCTCTAAAATGACCTATACTTAATGACCGTGTACGAAGGCAACCAAGTGGGGTGTACCCTAAGAGTGCGCATGTGCGAGTGTGTCGTTTTTAGTTTATTTTTATCTTTGTACATGTCAATGGTGATCTAAGTTTATTTTAAGATTAACATTCAGTCTTGTCATGCAAACCCTTTTATCAAACATCTAACAGTTATATTTTACGGAAAATAAATTGCGGAATTTAAATTATAAGGCGTCGGGTATTTACATCGCCAAAGACAAACCCTTTAAAAATAAATAAAGCGATAAAAAAAATAAAAGGTCCTATTAAGCTATTACAATCCAGGAGCAAGTACATTATTTGGATAAAATAAATAAATCACATGCGGAAAATTAAATCGAGTGCGAGTTCCAGGGTTTTGACCCTTTTTGTTAAAGAAAAGATCTTTTTGTTGTTTTTATTTTAAGAAAGAAATTATCCTAAATTAATCACTAAATTAATAAATTAATTAATTAATTAAAATAAATTATTTTTGAGTTTTTTGTGATTTTAGGAAAGAAATAAAATTAATTGAATTAGTAAAACCTAATTATGTCTAGTTAATTTTAATTATTTATAAAAATGTTAAAGTTATTCTAATTAAGAACCTAAATTAATTTAATTAGTATTTATTAAATGAAAAAAATTAAAATTAAAATTTAATTGAATGAAAATATTTTTGGTGATTTTATTTTATATAAAAAAAGGAGTTTTTTTTAATTGGTTAGTAATTAAACAAATAATAAAACAATTAAATAAAACAAAATAAATAAATAAGAGAGAAAAAAGGTTTGGGCCTAAATTTTATGGTGTATATAGCAATGTTGAGGCCCAATTGCATTGGCCCTTTATTGACTTTTGAGATCCAGTAGGCGCGTGTTGACTTGGTCTATGGTAGACCATCAGATCCTGACCACCAGATTCGGCCCAGGGCCATCTAGCAATTGATTGAACGATGGTGCATGGTGAGCTGCTGACTTGAGCATGTACAAGATCACCTGAAAAGCAAAATTATCAAAGAAGTGGAGGACCTGGGATTCGAACCCAGGTCCTGATGGATGTTGGACACCTGCCTTGCCACTACGCTGAATTGCTTCATTTGTTAATAATATACGAATAATATATCATAAAAGAAATCAACTCTTATGGATCAGAAAAATAAAACACGCGAAAATCATTTGAACTGGCCAATCGAAAGCTGACACGCACTCGTCCCTGTCCTTCCACTACTGTAATTTTATCTGCGGATTTGAATCTGCAGCTAAAAGTGCATCTCGATCCAAAAATCAATTCCAGGCAATAAGAATGACCTTCAAGGGCATGGTTAGGTTCGTCTCCTTCTCCTGAGTGCAACCCTGCCCATTATAGGGACCAATTTCACCTGAAAAAAGAATCCTTAAAAACAAAAATGTAACCCTAGCTATGGTGTTTTGGGGTTACAGAGCCTATAAACCAAATTGAATATTGCCAAAAGTTCACAAATGACATGAGGGTTATGAATATGCAAGCAATTTGTTCAAATGATGCAAGAATAATGATTCACGATTCCAATAATAGGGCGGGTTGTCGTGATACTTACAGGGCGTTTGGGCGTCTGAGAATGATTGCTTTTGATCCAGTAAGGTTGAGTGAACACCTAGGAATCGCTTCGGACCGGTCTTAGCTTCTGAAAACGCCTCTAAGTATGATTTTGATTTCACACTTTTTAGTGAATTTCGCAACTTTGTTCTGCCTCTTCTTGCAGCCTCCAACCCTTATTTCGTTCCTTGTGGCTTGCTTATGTATGATACAATGTGCTAGGGTAACAATTATGGTCCAAATCTTCTCCCATCATGGCTTGCTTATTTGATTTGATCCACTCTTTAAACCTTTCCAATTTTGCCAAAAATCAATCTTTTTGCACATGATATGGTGAGATTCGAGTTTGATGATGATATTGATGATAATTAAGACCTGAAACAACCAAAAAGATCTTAGGTAATCAAAGCTTGGATTTTATATGATTTAATTTGATTTAAAATGAAATAATTCAATAAAAAATCAAATAAAATAATAAAAAATAAATATGGGATCATGGCTGAAGCTAGGACACGTGGACAATGATGCAAGCTCAAATCAAGTGGAAAAGAATGGGCCCATTTGACAAAATTTGAAGTTTTGGGGATAGTTGACTTTTGGCAATTTTGCAAAAATGCCCAACTTCAACAATTCATAACTTCTTCAATTTTGAAATTTTGGAAGTGTTCTTGGACTTTTTAGAAAGCTTGAGATGTCCTATAATCAACCATTTTGATCTCATCGCATTTTGATATTCCATGCTCAATTCACAAGCTTTGTCAAAAAATGTGTTTTTGTTGACTTTCAAAAATGACCTATAATGGCCAAATTTATAACTTCTTGTAAGTGCATTTTCTGATCTTGGGGTATGAAGATAGATCGTAGGAAATTGCATCCTCTTCAAAATGAGCTTTGGATGGGTCATTTCTCATAAAATATGAGAACGTTATGCTTAGTCAAAGTTGAGTTGACTTTTCCTACATAACCCTAATTTAGCAACTTTTAAGTCTTGATGAATTTTGAGCAATCCTTGATGAATCATGATCAAACATTGATCAAATGATGAAATATCCTTCAAAATGAGAATGTTGACAAAAAAAATTGAAGTTTGACTGTGTATAGGTCACAGTTGACTTTTGCCCTAGCACAGTCGATTTTTGGACCTTTTGAGCAATTGACTGAGCAAACTTCCTCTGCAAGGCTTGAAACTTGACATGGATGACCTTGAGAACATATTAGTACATTGGGGAACACTTGAGGTCATTTGGACTCAAGGATATTGATGCAACACAAAACCCTAATTTGGGGTTGACTACCTTAGGAGATAGCTTGTCTGTCCAACTCTTGAGTAAGCTTGAGCAACTTGGAGATTTTTCTTGCAATGTCTTGAGAAATATGAGAGGGCAAATTTTAGGGTACAACAGCTGCCCATGTTCAATCTTCTTAAACCTGAGTATGTAGATTGTGTTGTACCCCAAAATTTGCCCTCCCATATTCATCAAGAAATTGCCAAATCAAGGTCACAAAATTCCCCAAGGACTATGCAGCTCACCTGTCTCCTAGACAGTCAAAACTAGGGTTTGGGTTCTGATCAAGGAAAGGAGGTTTTCAAAGGCCCAATCAAGTCTCACATGCCTACAAAAATGGTCAAGTATCCTCATATCAAGTTTCAAGGCATTCAGCTCAAAATTGCACAGTCAAAACCCTAGATTGCACTACAGTCAACTGTAGGGGCAAAATGGTCATTTGACAGCCAAAAGTTCAAATTTTTGGTCAATATATCATTTTGAAGCCACAAACATCATTTGATCAATGCTTGATCATGGTTCTCAAAATTTGGCTCAGAAATCATCAAAGATGCAAAAGTTGCTATATTTGGACAGCTGAAAAAGTCAACTGAAATTGACCAGGGCATAACTTTCACATGGATTATCAGAAAAATTCCATCCAAAGCTCATTTTGAAGAGAAAGACATTTCCTACAATTCATCTTCATGTTCCAAGTCCAAGAAATGCTCTCACAAAAAGTTATCAATTTCAACATTATAGGTCATTTTCAAAAGTCAACAAAAAGTGATTTTAAGTCAAAGGCCATAACTTGAGATTGGTAAATCAAAATGACATGGGACCAAAGGCATTGGTTAAAGGACTCAAAGACCTTTCCAAAATGTCCAAGAACATGTGAAAAGCTTAAAAATTGACCAAGTTATGCCTTGTGGAAGTTGGGAAATGTTTGGAAATTTTTGAAAGTCAACATTGATGCAAAAGGCCTAAAAATGCAAATGGGCCCATTTTTCTTCCAAGTTTCTTCATGCCAAGCCTATGCACGACCATTAGGCCCAAAGGGAAGTATTTTCATATTTTTTAATTATTTATTTGAATTTATATTAATTTATATTCATTTAAATCATTTTAATACATGAAAAATATAAACCTAACCTAAAAAAATCTTTTTGTGCACATTCTAATCTCAATATTTCGTGCTTGATTGATTATGGCAAGTTTTGGTGTGATTGGATCATGATTGAACAAAAACAACATGAAAAAAGATGTGAAAAGATTCTTAACAAAATCAAATATCTAAACAATCAATGCCTTGGATTTTCTCAAGTTTTGTTGACCTAAAAGCTTGGCTATATGATCAGAATCAAAGACCTAATGCCATGAGACTGCAAGCTGCGCCCAAGAACCCTTTTGCACATTGAAATTTTTCATAAAAAACTCAAACACTGAAATCTAGCTTTAAGGTCGATTCAAGCTCCAATTTTTGTTCCATTAGCATTCTGAGACATCATTGAACGTTTCTCCATCATTAACATCAATAAAAAGGCCTTGAATTGGTACCAAGAACTCAGACTGAACCTTGAAGTTTTTGAAATCGCATTGCATGATTCAAGCATATTTGTGCATTTTTATTAATGGATTCTTGTTTATAATGATGTTTCTACGCTAACCAATATGTTCAATTGAGTTTTTGTGCCATATATGTGTTTTCGCCATTGTCAAAAATTAGGGTTGCAGGTTTTCTAACTTGGGGATTTTGTATAGAAGAAAAATCAGGACCCCTGAATACCATGGTTAAACTCAGTGCTCAGAGACGAAAAGATCCATATACTCGCGAACAATTTATGATGCCCATGGTTCTAATCGCTATTTTTCAGTAGAGACCTTTTGGCAACGCTACAAAAACCGTTCCCATAGTGATCTGTTTTACAGTGTGAGGAAGACGAAGGCATCGTGTCCATCAGCCACTGGCCAATTCAAATTCGCGCGCGTTTTAGTTAATAGGCGTTGGTTTTGCTTTTTCATTATTTGTTTATAATAATATATCAATTAACGCGTTTGGCTCAGTGGTAACACGCTATGCATGTGACTCTCAAGACCTGGGTTCAAGTCCCAGGTCTGGCAAAATTCCAATGCTATTTTTCAATAATTGATCCTATGCAGCGCTGACATCCAGGTACATCATGTTCTCTCAAAGCATGGCCATCCACGCGTCCTACACAACCAGATCAACGCCCACGATGCAAAGAACATGCTAGGACCAAGTCAACACGTTAGCATACAATTGGCAAAGTCAACGAGGGCCATGCTTATTGGGCCAGAATTCCCAGGCCTATACCTCCAATTTTGGGACAACACCCCACCCCGGTTTGAAATTTCATTTATTTCCCTTATATCTTTTTAATTCTCATTTTATTTATTTATTGTTTTAATTCAGTAATTATTTTTTACAAAAATATAAAAATCAGAAAAAGACCAAAAAAATAATATTTATTTTATTATAATTATTTTATTAGCATGTAAATATTTAGTTTAATTAGGTTATAGTTTTAATCTTTTTAATAAAAAACACCAAAAATAGAATTTAGGTTTAATATCTTTTTTGATTTTCCTTTTAATTTTTCCTTTTTTCAGAATAATATTATTTAGTTATTTTCATAAATTAAAAATTGTGCATAAATAAATTAGGGTTTAATTTAGATCATATTTTAATTCTTTCTTAATAATTAAAAAAATATTAGAATTAGGGTTTGCCTTTTAATTTAATTTCAATTAATTTCTTTGCTCATTAAATCTAAAAAAACACAAAAAATAACAAAACATTTAATCATTTAATTTTTAATTCTCATTAACTTTTAATATTTTGCAAAAGGGTCCAACGCCCGTCATTTCAATTATTTAACTTGCGCATTTATCTTATGTCGTTTAATTATAATTATGTAATTGTCCCTAAGCCATGTAACTTTACTTTTCGCACCTTATTTCTTCGCATTATTTATTTTTCGCTAAATCGGGTCCGGTTTAATTTTGGCGATGTGGACCCGCGCCATTTGTAATAGCCTTAGATTTATTTTCCGCAAATTTTATAACTGTTAAATATGCATGCAAGAATGAATGGCCTAATTAAAATCAAGCGTAGAACACGACAAACATGACAAGACAAATAACTGAAACATGACACACAATTCGCACACACCACCCCTAGGGTACGCCTCACTGTTGCCTTTCGAAAGGTGGTCGTCGAGTAGAAAACGTCTTAGTAAGTCCTCATGATCCGGGAACCTGGCATGAGGGTAGCTTCTAAGGTGTCTTCCCATTGCTCTGGTGATCACCACGTCCCTAAAACTCGAATTGACCCGAACACCTCCAACGGTGGTGCTACCTACCGCTCAATGGTGGGATGGCACTACTTTAAAGGACTCTTACACAGACGAATTCCTTAGGGTAGGTAGGTTCTCAAGGATACTTGCTCTAATCTCAAAACAAACTCAAAAAGACTTTTCACACCGACACTTTTCAAAAGCTTTCAAAGCAAACTTTTCAAACACTCTGACGTATGAGTCGATCTGAAATTTTTCAAAGAACTTTTTAAACCCACATTGAAAAGCAAACAAACAATTTTGAAAACATATGAGCAAGTATCTAAGAGCCCATGGATAACCATGGATAGAAAGGGTGCTAACACCTTCCCTTTCTATAACTTACCTCCCGAACCGGGAGCAATCTCTATAAGGAATTTTTCTGTGCTTTTGTCCTTTCCATTTGGAGAAAATAAAAGACGGTGGCGACTCTTGCTTCCGCGACATTTCGCGAACCAGCGTTAAACAGTCAGTTCCAGATCCACCGATCACAGAACTGGCGACTCTGCTGGGGACCATCATATAAAGTGAGGTGTACCTTAGGGCTAGCTTATAACTATGTTTTCAATTGTATTGCTTTGTGTGCTTTAAATTGTGGGTTGCTTGGGAGTTCTATAGATCCTAAACCCGGATCTGGGGGATACCTTCTTAGAAAGTAGCAACAAGGCTGTGAGGGAACTGTGCGGGGTATACCGACACGGTTGAAACAGTCTGCTACGTTGATGTGGCACTTTGGTGTGTACCGGTAACCCTTGAGTTCAGTCAAGGAGAGTACGGGGCCTCCGCGTGGTGTCGTGAAGCATCAACAGACCTTAGGAACCTTAATTGAACTATCTTGGCCTCTTTAGGGTAGTGAGATAACTGACTTTGGTGCAGTCCGAGGTTGGTTGATACTCGATACTACACTCAATTGAGGGTTGCTTTCCTGGAATATTTTGATCGCCAGTTCAGTGGCTAAATCGAAACGATGAACAATGAAAGCAATCCCGTGATATTGGGAACCTTAGAACCCGGTTACTTTGATTAGGACAGGTATGAACCCACCAACCTCAAGAGGGTACTACCCAGACCCCATGCTGGCCTTAAACCTTAAGGGCTTGTCTTGTGTGCCTTGTTTGCCTTACATGTTTGTCTTTGTACATATCTGTGGTGTGTTTAATCATAGCATCATGACATCATCCAGCATCATATGCATTGACTAACCATTTCAGGGGTTCGAATTTTCATCTTTGTTCTTGTTTTGTAGGACATGGAAACTGTTCGTAGAAAGACAATTCAAGTCAATCTTGTAAGGGTACCTCCTCAGCTTAAGGAGCTTATATCCAGGATTCCCGAGAACTCTTCATTCAGTGAAAGGCATGGAAGCCTCATCAGCTTGGTCAACGCCAACATTGAGGAAGATATGATAAAGGTCTTGTTCCAATTCTTTGACCCTATGCATCACTGTTTCACCTTCTTGGACTATCAGTTGGTACCTACATTGGAGGAGTTCTCCCGGCTCCTGAAGATTCCTATCCTTGATCAGCTACCCTTCAGCGGTACAGAAAAGGAACCTAAGCTTGAAGAGATTGCTAAAGCCTTGCACCTACAGTCATCTGATCTCAAGGGACATTGGGAAGTCAGAAGTGGTATCAAAGGGTTCTTAGCCAGGCTTCTGTTTGAAAAAGCTCATGAATGTTGGAACTCCCTTGACCTACAAGCTTTTGAAGAAGTGGTAGCCCTCCTTGTTTATGGTTTGGTGTTGTTCCCTAATCCAGATCAGCTCATTGATATCAGTGCCGTTCAGATCTTTATGTCCAGGAATCCTATACCTACATTGCTGGGGGACATCCTTCACTCATGTTACACTCGAACCATGAGAAAAAGAGGTGTCCTTATGTGTTGCACTCCTCTCCTGGGAAGGTGGTTTATTTCGCACCTTCCCCAATCAGTCCTGAGAAATGAGCGGGGTTTGAGATGGTCACAACGGTTGATGACTCTTACACATGCAGATATACATTGGTGTCCTAGATCCAGAGGAGATGTCACTATCATTGATCGTTGTGGGGAGTACTCTAATGTTCCTTTACTTGGAATCAGAGGAGGTATTACTTATAGCCCATGCCTGGCTTGGAGACAGTTTGGTTATGCTCGGAGGGATGGTCCTCATGACATGTTAATTCCCGACATAGTTTTTGACTTCGACAGTGATACTCAAGGACTTCGTCAGAGATTTATCAGAGCTTGGAGGATGCCTAGTAGGATAGACAGCAAGACACTGGGGCACAGGAACTCCATCCCTTTGGAGCCTTATCTCAAATGGGTGCGCGCCCGCTCTCAGAAGTTAGTGATGCCTTATCCTCACATGCTTCCAGTAATCAAAGAACCTGTCTTGGAAGGGGAAGTGTCTCATGTTATTCAGCACCCTGATATGCCCACATCCTGGGAAGAGATGCAGAAGAGCTGGATCCAGCTTAAGGAGGAAAGGAATTCTCTTGAGACTAGTCTGCATGCCAGTGAAAAGAAGGTCTTGGAGCTCACCCGTCTGTTGCATGAGGAGAGGAATCTCAACACCTACATAGCTCCGAAGAGGATGCGCAGTGTATTTTGGGATTGACTTGATTTTTGTACTTTTTGCCCATGAGGCCTTGATGTATTTAAACAATGATTTCTTTAATGATAACGTGTGTTCTTTTCTTGTCTACAACGAATTTGAACTTCCGAACCCTTGAATGCATTGCATACGCATTTCATACATCATGTGCATAGCAGGTTTTTCCCCTTTTCAGGTTGCTTACAGTTCTTCGCTGTTTATTTCAGCATCATGAATCCCGGATCTGAATCAACTGAGACTTCAATCAAGGCTCTCCAAGCGCAGAATGCGCAGTTTCAAGAGCTAATCATGGGTCTAGCTAAAGGCCAAGAAGAACTGAAGACTATGCTCCTAAAGAAGGAGAAGAAGAAGAAAAGAAGAACTGTTCTATTCAACTCGGGCCGAAGGTTGGGTAATACTCTGCAACATGAAGAGGCTGCTTCTTCTGTTGGCAGGAGTCCTTCTCAGGCAGAAGTAAAGGTTCCTACTCCAGTGGTCTCCGACAACGAGACAGATTTTGATGAGGAACAGTATCCTCCTGCAGATGACAGGTACAAACAACTGGAGGACAGGTTAAAGGCTATGGAGGTGCAACAGGCACCTGGGCTGGATTTTGGAGATCTGGGTTTGTCGACCGGTATAATCATTCCACATAAATTCAAAGCCCCCACCTTCTCCAAGTATGACGGGGCGTCCTGTCCCAAGCTGCATTTGAGGTCCTATGTTCGAAAGATTCAGCCGTACTCTGCTGACAAGAATCTATGGATCCACTTCTTCCAGGAGAGTCTTTCAGGGACTCATCTCGAATGGTTCTATCAGCTGGATGGGACCAAAGTTCGTAACTGGGAGGAGCTGGCTACTGCTTTCTACAAGCAGTATCAGTATAATGCCGACCTTGCCCCCACACGTACCCAACTCCAGGGTATGTCGTTAGGTGCAAGTGAAGGTTTTAAAGAGTACGCGCAGAAGTGGAGAGATCTGGCTGGCAGGGTGCAGCCACCTTTGACTGATCGAGAGTTAGTGGACATGTTCTTGGGGACCCTATCTGGGCCGTTTTTTAACCATCTCATTGGGAATTCTTCTGCTGGTTTCACTGATTTAATCTTGACTGGAGAGAGAATCGAAGCTGGGCTGAAATCTGGGAAGATTGCAAAGGGTGCATCATCTAGTGCAGAGAAGAAACCCTTCAAAAAAGAGTCTAGTGCCGTGTATGGCTCCAGGAAATCAGAAAGACCTGATCGCCGCCAATCTGTCAGCGCGGTAATGATCGCTAAGCCTGCTGCCGCTCCCCGGCCAAACAATCCTCAAAGGGCTGATAGACCCCGGAGAGAGTTTACCCGGTTAAGCATGACCCTATCGCAAATCCTGCCACAGTTACTATCCACCAATTTGGTGACTGTCAAGGAGGCGCCAAAGTTCTCAAACACTACCTCTCCTAAGTACAACCCGAATGCCCGTTGTGCTTACCATTCAGACAGCCCGGGGCATGCCACTGATGACTGTTGGGCGTTAAAGAATAAGGTGCAAGACCTTATTGATGCTAAGGAGATACAATTCGAAGCGCCTGCAAAACCGAATGTAGTTACTGCCCCTATGCCTCAACACGGGGTAAATGCTGTTGATGAAGACGTTTATGCTGTTTCTGTGGATGATCTAGCCACTCCTTTAAAGATCATTAAGAAGAACCTACTGCAGGCCGGTTTATTTCCGGGTTGTGGTGAGGGTTGCCTGTTCTGTGTTGTGTCCCCATCCGGTTGTCCCTTGCTAAAGTTAGGCATCCAAAGCTTAATGGATAGCAAGGAGATTCTATTCAAGAAGTCTGTTGTTCGTATGGTTCCAATGGAAGAAGTCTCTGTGGTGACTATCTTCAACAATCCGATCCCGGCTCTCCAGAAGAAGCCTATCCAAATTCTGACCGTTGCACCTGTTACTATCACTGTTTCTGGGCCCCTGCCCTATGTATCTAACAAAGCTGTCCCTTGGCACTATGGGGAAGATGTATATATAAATGGAGTTAAACAAGAGCTCAACGCTGGCGCCAGTATCTGTGTTATCACTGGCCCGGCCAAAGTTACCCGCAGTGGCAGGCTCTTCTCGCCTGACATTGCGCCACCTGCTGCCCGAAGACCGCTCCTGATAATTCCTGCAAGTACACCTACTCCCGTTGCTGATCAAGTTGTTATTCCTGCTGCTGATCCTATTGTTTCTCCTGCTGCCGAGTCATCCAATGCTCGGGGCAAGGGAATTGAAACTGAGCCTGCCCAGATGGAGGTACCCATACCCATAGCTGCTGAGGCCTCCCCACAAGAGATGGAGGAGATTTTGAAGATTATAAAGAAGAGCGATTTTAACGTTGTGGAACAGTTGGGGCATACGCCCTCCAAGATCTCCATGCTCTCTTTACTGCTGTGCTCTGAGGCCCACGCAAAGGCCCTCATCTCATTCCTCAAGACGGCCCATGTGCCACATGAAACCTCTGCAGTCCAGTTCACCGATTGCGTGGCAAGTCTAACGGCAGACAATGGCTTGGGTTTTTCAGACGCTGATTTGACCACGAAGGGGAAAGATCATAATGATGCTCTGCATGTCTCAATCGAATGCAGGGGCACCACCTTGGCACATGTGTTGGTTGATACTGGGTAATCTTTGAATGTGCTACCCAAGAAGGCTCTGGATCGTCTAGATTGTGAAGGCCTGGATTTGAAGCCCAGCAACATCATTGTCAGGGCCTTTGATGGTTCAAAGAGGATGGTCCATGGGGAGGTGGACATTCCGATTCGTGTAGGCTCTCAGGTGTTCGACTCCACTTTTTATGTGATGGACATCCGTCCATCTTACTCTTGTCTGCTGGGTCGACCCTGGATACACAAGGCTGGGGCAGTGACCTCTACCTTGCATCAAAAACTGAAGTACCCCGTCAGAGGGAAGATCGTCACCGTGCAAGGTGAGGAAGAATACATGGTGAGCCACCTAAACTCGTTCAGATACATTGAGATGGATGGGGAGTTCATTGAGACCCCCTTTCAGCATTTCGAGGAGGTGTTTCCAATCGCAGCAGAAACAACAGAAGCAGGTGGTCCTCTGAAGATGGCTTCCCTAAAGGATGCCAGGGCTGTGGTGCAGAAAGGTGAAGGTGCCAACTGGGGCAGACTTCCAGACTTCACCCAGAAGACTGATAAACTTGGGCTGGGTTTCACCTCAGAAGGGCAGAGAGCTATGAGGAAAGAGAAGATCGGGAGGCCTCCGGTATTTATTAAAGGTTCAGAAGCGAATGCTGTCGGGGAAGACCTTGAAGTGGACGAAGCCGAATTCAACAGCTGGATTTATCCGACGGCCGAAGAAGGATTGAACAATTGGAGTGCAAAGGATCATACCCCTGTTACCTTTGTGACACAGTAATGAATTCCCATGTTTTGTTATTTTGTAATAAACAATGACAAACTCTATGGCCCGGTGTCTTACCCGAGGCACCGTGGTTCTATTTGTGAGGGCATACAAACTGTCATTTTATACATCATGAATGAAAATCTTGGACTATTTTCGCATTGCAAATACTGTGTTCCTTTTCTATCTTTCCTTTCCTTTACATAATTTTCAAAACAGCTGTATTTACACACACACTCACTCATACAGGTTCCAATCCACTCTGGATCTTACTGACAACAACTCTGCTAATGCCAATTATGACTTCGAAAATCCGATCAACTTAGCCGAAGACGAAGGTGAAGATGATTGCGAAGTGCCTGGCGAGCTTGCAAGACTGTTGCTTCAGGAGGAGAGGGCAATTCAACCCCATGAAGAGCCAGTGGAAACCATAAACCTGGGTACTGAGGCAGATAGAAAAGAGGTAAATATTGGTGCCAACCTAGAGCTCAGCGTGAAGCAACGGTTAACCAAGATGTTACATGACTATATGGAGATCTTTGCCTGGTCCTACGAAGACATGCCAGGGTTGGATACCGATATTGTTGTCCATCATTTGCCGACTAGGGAAGACTGCCCTCCAGTTAAACAAAAGGTTCGTCGGATGCGTCCAGAGATGTCCGAGAAGATTAAGGCCGAGGTGATGAAACAGTTTGATGCTGGGTTTCTTGCAGTGACTTCTTACCCTCAGTGGGTTGCTAATGTGGTGCCGGTACCTAAGAAGGACGGTAAGGTCAGAATGTGTGTCGATTACAGGGATCTGAACAGGGCCAGCCCCAAGGATGACTTCCCCTTACCTCACATCGATGTCCTCGTTGATAATACAGCCCAACACAAAGTATTCTCTTTCATGGATGGCTTTTCAGGTTACAATCAGA
This sequence comes from Vicia faba, assembly GCA_948472305.1. Lineage (NCBI taxonomy): Eukaryota > Viridiplantae > Streptophyta > Magnoliopsida > Fabales > Fabaceae > Vicia > Vicia faba. The sequence goes on along the minus strand of OX451739.1, from coordinate 440,430,162 downwards.
TAAAGATGGAACCTGAAGACATGGAAAAGACTACATTTGTTACTCAGTGGGGCACCTTCTGTTACAAGGTCATGCCGTTCGGATTAAAGAATGCTGGGGCAACCTACCAGCGTGCCATGGTTTCCTTATTTCATGATATGATCCATCATGAGATCGAAGTATATGTGGACGACATGATCGCTAGGTCCCAGACTGAGGAAGAGCACCTAGATCATCTGCAGAAGTTGTTCGATCGGTTGAAATTGTACAAGCTGAGATTGAACCCGAACAAGTGCACCTTCGGGGTAAGATCTGGGAAGTTGCTAGGCTTCGTGGTCAGCGATAAAGGTATTCAAGTGGACCCTGCTAAGGTCAAAGCTATTCAAGAGATGCCAGTTCCTAAGACAGAGAAGGAAGTCAGAGGCTTCTTAGGACGCCTGAATTACATCGCTCGATTCATCTCTCATCTGACTGCTACCTGTGAGCCAATCTTCAAGCTGCTGAAGAAAGACCAGGTAGTACGTTGGAACGATGAATGTCAGGCTGCCTTCGACAAAATCAAAGAGTATCTCCAAGAACCACCCATCCTTATGCCACCGGTTGAAGGAAGACCTCTGATCCTATATCTGACAGTACTTGACAACTCAATGGGGTGTGTGCTGGGGCAGCATGACGAGTCTGGCCGAAAAGAGCATGCCATTTATTACCTTAGCAAAAAGTTTACCGACTGTGAGACCCGATACTCACTGCTTGAGAAAACTTGCTGCGCTTTGGTATGGGCTGCTCGCCGGCTGAGACAGTATATGCTGACTCACACTACTTTGTTGATCTCAAAAATGGATCCTATAAAGTACATATTCGAAAAGCCTGCTCTGTCTGGGAGAATTGCAAGATGGCAAATGATCTTGACGGAATACGACATTCAGTACACAACCCAGAAAGCCATCAAAGGGAGTGTATTGGCAGACCACTTAGCTCATCAAGCTGTAGATGACTACCAATCAATGAACTTCGAGTTTCCGGATGAAAGCATCATGATAGTAACTGATTGTGAAGTACCTGGACCGGATGAAGGACCTGAACCAGGATCCCGATGGTCTATGCACTTTGATGGAGCTTCCAATGCTTTGGGAAATGGTATCGGCGCCATTATCATATCTCCACAAGATACTCATACTCCACTCACTGCCCGGTTATGTTTCAACTGTACCAATAACATGGCAGAGTATGAGGCGTGTATCATGGGTCTTCAAGCTGCGATTGACCTAAGGATCAAATTCCTAAGTGTTTTCGGAGATTCCGCTCTTGTGATCAATCAGATCAACGGAGAGTGGGATACGAGACATCCAAACTTGATTCCTTACAGAGAATGTGTGTTGACCATGATTCCCCACTTTACAGAGATAACCTTTGAGCACTTTCCAAGGGAAGAGAATCAGTTAGCGGATGCGTTAGCTACAATGTCTTCAATGTTCAAGGTTAAGTGGGATAACGAAGCTCCCCAGATCACCATCTGGAAACTGGACGAACCGGCATACTGTTGTGATCTCGAAACTGAATTGGTAACTGAGAAGCCTTGGTACCACGAAGTGAGGAGATATCTGGAAGCTCAGGAATACCCTGAAGGTGCCTCTGTTAACGATAAGAAATTCCTGAGGAGGTTCGCAGCCAAGTTCTTCCTAAGCAACGACATCTTGTACAAGAGAAACCATGATTCAACCTTACTGCGTTGCGTGGATAAGACTGAAGCGGAAAGAATCATGGAAGAGCTACATGAAGGGACCTTTGGTACACATTCTAGTGGACATACCATGGCTAAGAAGATCCTACGGGCAGGATATTACTGGTCCACGATGGAAGCTGATTGCTACCAACATTCCAGGACATGCCACAAGTGCCAGATCTATGCAGATAAGGTGCATGTTCCTCCGGTTCCCCTGAATGTTCTGACTGCGCCTTGGCCATTTGCAATGTGGGGCATAGACATGATCGGCAAGATAAAACCTACGGCATCCAATGGACATCGCTTCATCCTAGTGGCGATTGACTATTTTACAAAGTGGGTCGAGGCAGCATCCTATGCTACAGTAACCAAGACTGTTGTGGCACGGTTCATTCGGCACAACCTGATCTGTCGGTATGGCGTCCCCGAAAGGATTATTACAGACAACGGTACCAACCTGAACAATAAGATGATTGCTGAGCTCTGCGAACAGTTCAAGATACAGCACCACAATTCTTCTCCTTACAGACCGAAGATGAATGGGGCTGTAGAAGCAGCTAACAAGAACATCAAGAAGATCGTGCAAAAGATGACAGTAACGTACAAAGATTGGCACGAGATGTTACCGTTCGCTCTGCATGGGTATCGTACTTCAGCAAGGACGTCAACCGGGGCAACTCCTTTCTCTCTGGTTTATGGTATGGAGGCAGTCTTGCCGATCGAAGCGCAAATTCCCTCTCTCCGGATAATGAAGGATGCAAACCTGAACGAAGATGATTGGATCCAGACACGACTTGACCAACTCAATCTCATTGACGAAAAGAGACTTGCTGCTATCTGTCATGGTCAAACGTACCAGAAACGAATGATCAGGGCATTTAACAAGAAAGTCAGACCACAAGAATATCAAGTTGGGGATCTGGTTATCAAGAGAATCATCCTTCCTCAGAGTGATCCAAGGGGCAAATGGACCCCTACGTACGAAGGGCCATTTGTGGTTAAGCATGTGTTCTCAGGAGGGGCAATGATCTTAACTAACATGGATGGTGACGACCTTCCTCACCCCGCCAATGCAGACATAGTTAAAAAATACTACGCATGAAAAAAGACCCGCTAGGCTGACATGCCTAGGCAAAAATTAGGGCTTCCCGTCGAACCAAAAGGGTTCGGGCAAAATGTAGGGATGAAAACGAAAAAATCTGTACACCCGGCAAGTCGAAAACCTGAAAAGGCGGCTTGGGCAAAAATGGGTATCCCGGTGGACTGAAAACCCGAAAGGGCGGTCCAGGCAAAAGTTAGGGATAAAGCGTAATACTATGTCTCATTGGATCACTTTGCATCCAGAATCCGGTATCTGCGTCAAGCTCAGACGACACTAATCAGTCAGCTTCACCTTCAACCAAGGTCATCAAGTGATGAGACGCTCGGAGTTATAAGGGCAATAGCAGAGTTGAAACCCAGTGGATCATTCATCTTTCACACAGCTGTTTTTATTTTCTTTTTGTACAAAATTTGTATAAACTCTTTTGATCGGCGGCGTACCTCTTACTAGGACGTCAGCCTCTTGTATACAAAACGCCTATTCAGGCCATTCAAAAATCAATAAAAATATATCTTCAGTTAAACGTGCCAAGTGTTTTTCTTTTTCTGTTTTGTTTTGCGAAGAACGTCCAAGGTTCAATTTGTGATGTATGCATTGACAATAATTTGCTAACTCATAAATATTTGCATACGAGACAAAGGAATTAATTGCAGGTGACACTGGAAACAGGGGCAATAAAAAGTTGTCTGAGCAGTCTAATTGTTCTATCCTCCAAGGTACCAAGGTAGGTTCAGCCAAAGAACATGACCGAGTATCTTAATTCCCCAGAGAGTAGTTTAGTAAAACAATACATTCTTCTCCAAGCAAATCATCAATTATCAAGGAAATTGAGTATCCTCCCGTAGATCTCAATACTTCCCCAGCAGTATACATATATCCTTAACAAGTATCCCCGGCAGTCTTGGTCTAAAGATTGTTCCCCGGCGGTATACCACCATTCAAAGGAATCACTTCCCCGCAGTCTAAAACTTCCCCCAGGAGAGTCCAATCCAGTTTCCCCAGGAAGGTTGGAATTCATATCTCCCCAAGCAGCAAGCTTATCCCCAGTAGATTCTGGAAGCTTATCCCTCGCAGAGCACGAACGCGTCGTCCCGGCTTGATTTAAAGAGTTATTTCCGTAACAGGATATAACTGGGTTATCCTCAGCCAAAAGCCACGGAAAGAGCATCCTCGGCAAAGTATCTTCCTACCCCCAGCGAAGTCTATCAACACTTCCGACAACAAGGATATCCCCAGCGGAGTTATCTTCATCAGCTCAGCAAAGCATCGCTATCCCCACAGAGTAGCACTCCCCAGCATGATCGCTAGAGTATCTTTTCTCCCGCAGAATTATTTCATTTGCCAAAGTTTATTCCTCAACGGAGTTATCTTCTCCTACCGGTATTCTTGCAACAATCATCCACAGCGGAAGCAAAATCTCTTCCTCAACATCAGCCCAGGATATGACTTCCCGGCACCCGTCAAGGATTTATTTTCCTAGACGAAAACATACATGAATCATCACATACATCATTATAGCATACATGTACACATCATATCATATAAATCGTATCCATGTTTGCTTATCATGCATCGCATATAACTGACCTCTACCTTTCAGGAAGGGTGCAGTTGAAATTCTCAAACATATTTCAAGGACTTCTCTAGTCCAGTTAAATCGACTCCAAACAGATTTTTCTGATAAAGACTCAGTAGAAGTTCTCTTATGGTCCCCTCTCCAACGGCGTGTGAGGTGGTAATTCCTTCTTCAGATGTTTCCCTCTCCGGCATGAGCGTGAGGTGATATTCTCTTATGGTCCCCTCTCCAACGGCGTGTGAGGTGGTAATTCCTTCTTCAGATGTTTCCCTCTCCGGCATGAGCGTGAGGTGATATTCTCTTATGGTCCCCTCTCCAACGGCGTGTGAGGTGGTAATTCCTTCTTCAGATGTTTCCCTCTCCGGCATGAGCGTGAGGTGATATTCTCTTATGGTCCCCTCTCCAACGGCGTGTGAGGTGGTAATTCCTTCTTCAGATGTTCCCCTCTCCAGCATGAGCGTGAGGTGATATTCTCTTATGGTCCCCTCTCCAACGGCGTGTGAGGTGGTAATTCCTTTTTCTGATGTTCCCCTCTCCGGCATGAGCGTGAGGTGATATTCTCTTATGGTCCCCTCTCCAACGGCGTGTGAGGTGGTAATTCCTTCTTCAGATGTTCCCCTCTCCGGCATGAGCGTGAGGTGATATTCTCTTATGGTCCCCTCTCCAACGGCGTGTGAGGTGGTAATTCCTTCTTCAGATGTTTCCCTCTCCGGCATGAGCGTGAGGTGATATTCTCTTATGGTCCCCTCTCCAACGGCGAGTGAGGTGGTAATTCCCTTTCAAGATGTTTCCCTCTCCAGCGGCGAGTGAGTTGATATTTCCTTCCAGATTATAATTTCCTATAGTTCCCTCTCCAACGGTGAGTGAGATGACTCCCTTTGAGATTATAATGTCCTTTGGTTCTCTTCCTGACACTACGAAGATGGTAATCCTCACCAAGATTTTCTCAACGAGCGTTGTTGAGGTTGAAATCATTCAGGACTCTCTTACCATTCATGCTAAGGCAGTAACCATCCCTGGTTCATTCATCAGCGTGTGAAGCTCCAGATTCAGCTCCTGTAACCAGTCAGGATACATCTATACCAAGCATCTAAAATCAACTCCTGCAACGTGTCAGGTACTCATTTTCTCTTTTACAGGTATGCAGGTTCTCGCTAAGGGATCTCCTACGCGATCAACATCCAGATGGCATCTATAAGCCCATTCCCCCATCACACTGCTACTATGTGAGCGCAAATTTCTGGGCACTCTAGTGTCCAATCATCTTCTACCCTCGGATTACGAAAGGCACGTCAGCCAATCTGCATCCTCAGGTCTAAGAAGATTGAACAGGGGCAACTGTTGTACCCCAAAATTTGCCCTCCCATATTCATCAAGAAATTGCCAAATCAAGGTCACAAAATTCCCCAAGGACTATGCAGCTCAACTGTCTCCTAGACAGTCAAAACTAGGGTTTGGGTTCTGATCAAGGAAAGGAGGTTTTCAAAGGCCCAATCAAGTCTCACATGCCTACAAAAATGGTCAAGTGTCCTCATATCAAGTTTCAAGGCATTCAGCTCAAAATTGCACAGTCAAAACCCTAGATTGCACTACAGTCAACTGTAGGGGCAAAATGGTCATTTGACAGCCAAAAGTTCAAATTTTTGGTCAATATATCATTTTGAAGCCACAAACATCATTTGATCAATGCTTGATCATGGTTCTCAAAATTTGGCTCAGAAATCATCAAAGATGCAAAAGTTGCTATATTTGGACAGCTGAAAAAGTCAACTGAAATTGACCAGGGCATAACTTTCACATGGATTATCAGAAAAATTCCATCCAAAGCTCATTTTGAAGAGAAAGACATTTCCTACAATTCATCTTCATGTTCCAAGTCCAAGAAATGCTCTCACAAAAAGTTATCAATTTCAACATTATAGGTCATTTTCAAAAGTCAACAAAAAGTGATTTTAAGTCAAAGGCCATAACTTGAGATTGGTAAATCAAAATGACATGGGACCAAAGGCATTGGTTAAAGGACTCAAAGACCTTTCCAAAATGTCCAAGAACATGTGAAAAGCTTAAAAATTGACCAAGTTATGCCTTGTGGAAGTTGGGAAATTTTTGGAAATTTTTGAAAGTCAACATTGATGCAAAAGGCCTAAAAATGCAAATGGGCCCATTTTTCTTCCAAGTTTCTTCATGCCAAGCCTATGCACGACCATTAGGCCCAAAGGGAAGTATTTTCATATTTTTTAATTATTTATTTGAATTTATATTAATTTATATTCATTTAAATCATTTTAATACATGAAAAATATAAACCTAACCTAAAAAAATCTTTTTGTGCACATTCTAATCTCAATATTTCGTGCTTGATTGATTATGGCAAGTTTTGGTGTGATTGGATCATGATTGAACAAAAACAACATGAAAAAAGATGTGAAAAGATTCTTAACAAAATCAAATATCTAAACAATCAATGCCTTGGATTTTCTCAAGTTTTGTTGACCTAAAAGCTTGGCTATATGATCAGAATCAAAGACCTAATGCCATGAGACTGCAAGCTGCGCCCAAGAACCCTTTTGCACATTGAAATTTTTCATAAAAAACTCAAACACTGAAATCTAGCTTTAAGGTCGATTCAAGCTCCAATTTTTGTTCCATTAGCATTCTGAGACATCATTGAACGTTTCTCCATCATTAACATCAACAAAAAGGCCTTGAATTGGTACCAAGAACTCAGACTGAACCTTGAAGTTTTTGAAATTGCATTGCATGATTCAAGCATATTTGTGCATTTTTATTAATGGATTCTTGTTTATAATGATGTTTCTACGCTAACCAATATGTTCAATTGAGTTTTTGTGCCATATATGTGTTTTCGCCATTGTCAAAAATTAGGGTTGCAGGTTTTCTAACTTGGGGATTTTGTATAGAAGAAAAATCAGGACCCCTGAATACCATGGTTAAACTCAGTGCTCAGAGACGAAAAGATCCATATACTCGCGAACAATTTATGATGCCCATGGTTCTAATCGCTATTTTTCAGTAGAGACCTTTTGGCAACGCTACAAAAACCGTTCCCATAGTGATCTGTTTTACAGTGTGAGGAAGACGAAGGCATCGTGTCCATCAGCCACTGGCCAATTCAAATTCGCGCGCGTTTTAGTTAATAGGCGTTGGTTTTGCTTTTTCATTATTTGTTTATAATAATATATCAATTAACGCGTTTGGCTCAGTGGTAACACGCTATGCATGTGACTCTCAAGACCTGGGTTCAAGTCCCAGGTCTGGCAAAATTCCAATGCTATTTTTCAATAATTGATCCTATGCAGCGCTGACATCCAGGTACATCATGTTCTCTCAAAGCATGGCCATCCACGCGTCCTACACAACCAGATCAACGCCCACGATGCAAAGAACATGCTAGGACCAAGTCAACACGTTAGCATACAATTGGCAAAGTCAACGAGGGCCATGCTTATTGGGCCAGAATTCCCAGGCCTATACCTCCAATTTTGGGACAACACCCCACCCCGGTTTGAAATTTCATTTATTTCCCTTATATCTTTTTAATTCTCATTTTATTTATTTATTGTTTTAATTCAGTAATTATTTTTTACAAAAATATAAAAATCAGAAAAAGACCAAAAAAATAATATTTATTTTATTATAATTATTTTATTAGCATGTAAATATTTAGTTTAATTAGGTTATAGTTTTAATCTTTTTAATAAAAAACACCAAAAATAGAATTTAGGTTTAATATCTTTTTTGATTTTCCTTTTAATTTTTCCTTTTTTCAGAATAATATTATTTAGTTATTTTCATAAATTAAAAATTGTGCATAAATAAATTAGGGTTTAATTTAGATCATATTTTAATTCTTTCTTAATAATTAAAAAAATATTAGAATTAGGGTTTGCCTTTTAATTTAATTTCAATTAATTTCTTTGCTCATTAAATCTAAAAAAACACAAAAAATAACAAAACATTTAATCATTTAATTTTTAATTCTCATTAACTTTTAATATTTTGCAAAAGGGTCCAACGCCCGTCATTTCAATTATTTAACTTGCGCATTTATCTTATGTCGTTTAATTATAATTATGTAATTGTCCCTAAGCCATGTAACTTTACTTTTCGCACCTTATTTCTTCGCATTATTTATTTTTCTCTAAATCGGGTCCGGTTTAATTTTGGCGATGTGGACCCGCGCCATTTGTAATAGCCTTAGATTTATTTTCCGCAAATTTTATAACTGTTAAATATGCATGCAAGAATGAATGGCCTAATTAAAATCAAGCGTAGAACACGACAAACATGACAAGACAAATAACTGAAACATGACACACAATTCGCACACACCACCCCTAGGGTACGCCTCACTGTTGCCTTTCGAAAGGTGGTCGTCGAGTAGAAAACGTCTTAGTAAGTCCTCATGATCCGGGAACCTGGCATGAGGGTAGCTTCTAAGGTGTCTTCCCATTGCTCTGGTGATCACCACGTCCCTAAAACTCGAATTGACCCGAACACCTCCAACGGTGGTGCTACCTACCGCTCAATGGTGGGATGGCACTACTTTAAAGGACTCTTACACAGACGAATTCCTTAGGGTAGGTAGGTTCTCAAGGATACTTGCTCTAATCTCAAAACAAACTCAAAAAGACTTTTCACACCGACACTTTTCAAAAGCTTTCAAAGCAAACTTTTCAAACACTCTGACGTATGAGTCGATCTGAAATTTTTCAAAGAACTTTTTAAACCCACATTGAAAAGCAAACAAACAATTTTGAAAACATATGAGCAAGTATCTAAGAGCCCATGGATAACCATGGATAGAAAGGGTGCTAACACCTTCCCTTTCTATAACTTACCTCCCGAACCGAGAGCAATCTCTATAAGGAATTTTTCTGTGCTTTTGTCCTTTCCATTTGGAGAAAATAAAAGACGGTGGCGACTCTTGCTTCCGCGACATTTCGCGAACCAGCGTTAAACAGTCAGTTCCAGATCCACCGATCACAGATTGGCTTTCGTGCCTTTCGTGATCCGAAGGTGGAAGATGATTGAACACTAGAGTGCCCAGAAATTTGCACTCGCATGAAGTGGTATCAGCCTTGTGATGTAGGGAATGGGCTTACCGATGTCATTTGGAGATTGCTGGAGGGAGGATGGGATTAAATATGCCATCTGCAGGAGTGTCGGTCGCATAAGAGATTCCTTAGCTAGAACTTGCATACCTGTTGTTGTGGAAGATTCTGCTTGGGGAAGCCTGATCTTCATTGAGGTTTAGGAACTTGCTTGTACCTTAGCTGAGAGAACATCTCTGCTGAGTTTTAAGAACTTGTTCGTACTTCAACTGGGCGGAACTTTGTCGAGATTTAGAACCTTATCTGTAATTCAACCGAGAATAATTCAGTTGAGATTTAAGAATCGGCCAGGTCTTCGACTGAGGGAAACATCTTTGTCAAGATCTAGGACTGTCTGGTATTCAACGGAGGATAATTCTATTGAGATTTTAGAACTCGTCCACACTTCGACGGAGGAAAATTGTTGAGATTGAGAACCTTATCTGTAATTCAACCGAGGATAATTCAGTTGAGATTTAAGAACCGGTCAGGTCTTCGACTGAGGGAAACATCTTCATCAAGATCTAGGACTGTCTGGTCTTTAACGGAGGATAATTCTATTGAGATTTTAGAACTCGTGCACACTTCGATGGAGGAAAATTGTCGAGATTGAGAACCTTATCTGTAATTCAACCGAGGATAATTCAGTTGAGATTTAAGAACCGGTCAGGTCTTCGACTGAGGGAAGTATCTTCATCAAGATCTAGGATTGTCTGGTCTTCAACGGAGGATAATTCTGTTGAGATTTTAGAACTCGTCCACACTTCGACGGAGGAAAATTGTCGAGATTGAGAACCTTATCTGTAATTCAACCGAGGATAATTCAGTTGAGATTTAAGAACCGGTCAGGTCTTCGATTGAGGGAAACATCTTCATCAAGATCTAGGACTGTCTGGTCTTCAACGGAGGATAATTCTGTTGAGATTTTAGAACTCGTCCACACTTCGACGGAGGAAAATTGTCGAGATTGAGAACCTTATTTGTAATTCAACCGAGGATAATTCAGTTGAGATTTAAGAACTGGTCAGGTCTTCGACTGAGGGAAAATTCTTCATCAAGATCTAGGATTGTCTGGTCTTCAACGGAGGATAATTCTGTTGAGATTTTAGAACTCGTCCACACTTTGACGGAGGAAAATTGTCGAAATTGAGAACCTTATCTGTAATTCAACTGAGGATAATTCAGTTGAGATTTAAGAATTGGTCAGGTCTTCGACTGAGGGAAACATCTTCATCAAGATCTAGGACTGTCTGGTCTTCAACGGAGGATAATTCTGTTGAGATTTTAGAACTTGTCCACACTTCGATGGAGGAAAATTGTCGAGATTGAGAACCTTATCTGTAATTCAATTGAGGATAATTCAGTTGAGATTTAAGAACTGGTCAGGTCTTCGATTGAGGGAAACATCTTCATCAAGATCTAGGACTGTCTGGTCTTCAACGGAGGATAATTCTGTTAAGATTTTAGAACTCGTCCACACTTCGACAGAGGAAAACTGTCGAGATTGAGAACCTTATCTGTAATTCAACCGAGAATAATTCAGTTGAGATTTAAGAACTGGTCAGGTCTTCGACATAGCTGAGATATTTAACTGCATCCTTCCTGAAAGGTAAAGGTCAGTCATATGCAATGCATGATATGGATCAAGCAATGATGTTCTCAAAATAAATGAGATTATGTTGTATGATGCGTATATGCATGTATCATGATGTATGGAAATGTAATGTTTCTAGCTGGGGAAAATAAATCTTGGATAGCTGCTGGAGAATAGAGTTGAATTCTTCGTTTCCAGTGGGGATAGCGAACGAAGGTGATTGCGAGAATAAACCTGCAGGGGAGTATAATTCCGTTGGGGCATAAAACTGATGAGGAGATTACTCTGTGGGGAAGAGATGTTATGTTGAGGATTCCACCGATAAATTCCGTTGGGGATGAATTACCGTTGCTGGTGATACTGAATCCTGTTGGGGATTGAATTCTTGTTTGTGAAAGGAAAGAACTCCGTTGGGGATGAACTTTCGGTTGCTACTTCACTGGGAATAACCTTTCAGACTCTAATGGGGATAATCCTTTGAGCTTTGTTGGGGACAACCTTCCTTTGAACTCGGCTGGGGATATTTATTTTTATACTCCGCCGGGGACGAAATTCCAGAGTCTACTGGGGATGATTCTTCAACTCCACCGGGGAAGCTTTTTCAGACTATGCTGGGAAAATTTTAACTCCACTGGGGATATCTTGTATTCTGCCAGGGAATATTCTTATACTCCATTGTGGAATATTAATATTGCCGGGGATATTAAGCCTTTTCAGCGTTGATGGTAGATAAACTCTGCTTGGGGAGAATATTACCGATTCATTCAGAGTTGCAAGTCTCAGCTGGGGAGAGCTAACATCATTGTCTTACTCTGTGGGGATTGAATGCATCTCAACCATATTCTTCAGCTGAATTTACCTTGTACCTGGTGGACAGAGAAACTATACAGTTTGGACAATTCTTATTGCCCCTGTTTCTGATATTACCAGTAATCGTCTTTTGTTTCGCATGTAAATATTTATGAGCAGCAATTTATGTCAAGTGCATATATCAAAAATGAACATTGGACGTTCTTTGCAAAACAAAACAGAAAAAGGAAAAAACAGTTTGAAATTTCTCTGAAAATGAATTGTGTTGATTTTGAAGTTTGGCCTGTAAATAGGCGTTTTTGCACAAGAGGCTGACGTCCTAGTAAGAGAACGCCGCTGAATAATAGAATTTACACGATTTGTGATAAACTAAACAAAACAGCTATGTGAATAATCCCACTGGGTTTCAACTCTGTTATTTCCTTTATGTCCTCGAGTATCTCATCACTTTGCCACTTGGTTGGAGGTAGATCAAATTGATTAATGTCGTCCGAGCTTGATAGTCAATACCGAAGTCTGGATGCAAGGTGATCATATGGGACATAGTGTTACACTTTGATCCCTAATTTTTGCCTGGACCACCCTTTCGGGTTTTCAGTCCACCAGGATACCCTTTTTGCCCAAGCCGCCTTTTCAGGTTTTCGACTTGCCGGGTGTACAGATTTTTCATTTTCATCCCTTATTTTTTCCCGAACCCTTTTGGTTCGCCGGGAAGCCCTTATTTTTTCCTAGGCCAGTCGACCTAGCGGGTTGTTGATTATGCATAGTATTTTTTCACTATGTCTGCATAGAAGGGGTGCGGAAGGTCGTTATTATCCATGGTGGTTAGAATCATAGCTCCTCCGGAGAAAATGTTCTTAACCACAAATGGCCCTTCGTAGGTAGGGGTCCATTTTCCCCTGGGATCACCTTGAGGTAATATGATGCGCTTGATAACCAGGTCCCCAACTTGATACTCTTGTCTTCTAACTTTCTTGTTAAATACCTTGATCATCCGTTTTTGATACGTCTGACCATGACAAATAGCAGTAAGTCTTTTCTCGTCAATTAGGTTCAGCTGATCAAGTCGGGTCTGAATCCAGTCATCTTCGCTCAAACCTGCATCCTTCATAATCCGAAGAGAGGGTATCTGAACTTCAATGGGCAAGACTGCCTTCATGCCATATACCAAGGAATAGGGTGTTGCCCCTATTGACGTCCGCACTGAGGTACGGTACCCATGAAGAGCAAATGGTAACATCTCGTGCCAGTCTTTGTATGTCATCGTCATCTTCTGCATAATCTTCTTAATATTTTTGTTAGCCGCTTCTATAGCCCTATTCATCTTTAGTCGGTAGGGAGAAGAGTTGTGATGTTGTATCTTGAATTTCTTGCAGAGTTCGGTGATCATCTTATTGTTGAGATTGGTACCATTATCCGTAACGATCCTCTCTAGTACACCGTATCGACAAATCAGATTGTGTCGAATGAACCGTGCCACGACGTTCTTGGTTACGGTAGCAAAGGAAGTCGCTTCAACCCACTTCATAAAGTAATCAATAGCTACCAAGATGAAACGATGCCCATTGGACGTTGTAGGTCTGATCTCACCAATCATATCAATGCCCCACATTGCAAAAGGCCAAGGTGTCGTCAAGACGTTCAGAGGTACTGGAGGTATGTGCACCTTATTAGCATAGACTTGGCACTTGTGACATGTCCGAGAATACTGATAACAGTCGATTTCCATAGTGGACCAGAAATATCCTGCCCGAAAGATTTTCTTTGCCATGGTGTGTCCACTGGAATGAGTTCCGAAAGTACCTTCATGCAACTCTGCCATGATCCTTTCTACCTCGTTCTTATCCACACATCGCAGTAAGGTTGAATCATGGTTACGCTTGTAAAGAATACCATTGCTAATGAAGAACTTCGTCGCAAACCTCCTCAGAAACTTCTTGTCATTAACAGATGCACCCTCGGGGTACTCTTGAGCTTCAAGATACCTCTTCACCTCATGAAACCAGAGCTTTTCTATTACCTCTTCAGTCTCAATGTCATAGCAATGTGCAGGTTCGTCCAACCTTTCAATGATAATCCGGGGAGCTTCGTTGTCCCAATTAACTTTGAACATAGAAGACATCGTAGCTAGCGCGTCCGCCAACTGATTCTCCTCTCTATGAAAGTGTTCAAAGGTTATTTCCTCGAAGTGGGGAAGCAACGTCAATACATACTCCTTGTAAGGAATACGATTTAGGTGTTTCGTATCCCATTCGCCTTTGATCTGACTGATCACGAGAGCGGAATCTCCGAAGACACTTAGAAACTTAATCCTTAGGTCAATTGTTGCTCGAAGACCCATGATGCACGCTTCATACTCTGCCATATTGTTGGTGCAGTTGAAACATAGTCGGGCGGTGAATGGAGTATGAGAGCCTTTAAGAGATATGATCACGGCGCCAATGCCATTACCCAAAGCGTTTGAAGCTCCACCAAAGTACATAGACCATTGGGATCCTTCCTTAGGTCCTTCATCCGGTCCAGGTTCTTCGCAGTCAGTCACTATCATGATATTCTCATCCGGGAATTCAAAGTTCATTGACTGGTAATCATCCACTTCCTGATGTGCCAAATGGTCTGCCAACACACTTCCCTTGATTGCCTTTTGGGTTGTGTATTGGATGTCATACTCAGTCAAGATCATCTTCCATCTTGCTATTCTTCCGAACAAGGCAGGCTTCTCAAAGATATACTTGATTGGATCCATTTTTGAAATCAATAGAGTAGTATGAGTCAACATATACTGTCTCAACCGGTGAGCAGCCCATGCCAAAGTGCAGCAAGTTTTCTCAAGCAACGAGTATCGGGTCTCGCAGTCGGTAAACTTTTTGCTAAGGTAATAAATAACATGCTCTTTTCGGCCAGACTCATCATGCTGACCCAGCACACACCCTATTGAGTTGTCGAGTACTGTCAAGTATAAGATCAGAGGTCTCCCTTCAACTGGTGGCATCAGAATAGGTGGCTCTATGAGATACTCTTTTATCCTTTCGAAAGCGGTCTGACATTCATCGTTCCATCTTACCACTTGATCTTTCTTCAGTAGCTTGAAGATTGGTTCACAAGTAGCAGTCAGGTGCGAGATGAATCAGGCAATATAGTTCAAACGTCCCAGAATGCCTCTGACTTCCTTTTCTGTTCGGGGTGCTGGCATTTCCTGTATAGCCTTCACCTTTGCAGGATCCACTTGAATACCTTTATCACTTACGACGAAACCCAGCAGTTTACCAGATCTCACCCTGAAGGTGCACTTGTTCAGGTTTAACCTCAGCTTATATAACTTCAACCTGTCAAATAACTTCTGAAGGTGGTCCAGATGTTCTTCTTCAGTCTGAGATCTTGCAATCATATCGTCGACGTATACCTCAATCTCATGATGGATCATGTCATGAAACAAAGCGACCATGGCACGCTGATACGTTGCCCCAACATTTTTCAATCCGAAGGGCATGACCTTGTAACAAAAGGTACCCCATTGAGTAACGAAGGTTATCTTCTCCATATCTTCAGGAGCCATTTTAATTTGATTATAACCGGAGAAACCATCCATAAAGGAGAATACCTTATGCTGAGCGGTGTTGTCAACCAGAACATCGATATGAGGTAGAGAGAAATCATCCTTAGGACTTGCCCTATTCAGATCCCTGTAGTCAACACACATCCGAACTTCACCATTCTTCTTCGGTACAGGAACCACATTGGCCACCCACTGTGGGTAAGAAGTAACTGCTAGAAAACCGGCGTCAAACTGTTTCATAACTTCAGCTTTGATTTTCTCAGACATCTCTGGGCGCATTCGGCGGAATTTCTGTTTCACTGGAGGACAGTCTTCCTTGGTAGGCAGGCGGTGAACCACAATATCGGTATCCAACCCAGGCATATCTTCATAAGACTAGGAAAAGATCTCAACATAGTCTTGCAGCATCTGAATCAGCCGTTGCTTAACACTAGGCTCCAGATTTGCACCAATCTTGACCTCTTTCTTGTCTACCTCTGTACCTAGATTTACTGTTTCCACCGGCTCTTCGTGCGGCTGAATAACCCTTTCTTCCTGAAGTAACAGTCTTGCAAGTTCACCAGGCACTTCTTAATCATCTTCACCTTCATCTTCGGCTAAGTTGATCGGACTTTCTAAGTCATAACTGGCAATAGCAGAGTCGTTACCAGTGAGATCCAGAGTGGATGTAGACCTGTATATGTGAGTGTGTGTAAAATAGTTGTTTTGCAGTATATAATAAAAGAAAAACAAGGAGCACAAAAATTTGAAATGCAAGAAACATCCAATGCTTTTATTAATGATATATGTAGATGACACACATAAAGCCCTCACAAATGAAGCCACGGTGCCCCGGGTAAGACACCGGACCGTAAAGTTTAAAACATTGTCTGTTACAAACACAAAACAAAAAGTCTCATTACTGGGTGATAACAGAAACGAGCATAGAATCCTTCGTTGTCCAGTTGCTCAATCCACCATCGGCAGTCGGGTAAATCCAGTTATCAATGTCAAACTCTTCATCATCATCAATCCCAATAGAATTCACTCCCACATCATGCTTAGGCTTTTCTGGTGCTCCGAACTCGATCTCCCTAGCATCAATCAGGTCCTGTACCTTGTTCTTCAAAACCCAGCAATCATCCGTATCATGCCCCGGGCTATCAGAGTGAAAAGCACAGCAGGCATTAGGGTTGTACTTCGGTGATGTTGTATTTGGATCCTTCGGGGCCTCCCTTGGAATCACTAGATTAGTTTTCAATAATTGTGGCAGAATCTGAGATAAAGTCATGTTGAGCTGAGTAAATTGTCTTCGAGGTCTCTCGGCCCTTGACTAATTGTTGCGCTGAGGTGCAACAGCAGGTCTTGAAATAACAACCGCATTAACAGCTTGGCGGTGCTCAGGTCTATTATGGCTCTTTGAACTGTAAATAGCACTTGACTCTTTCTTAAAAGGCTTCTTCTCGGTGCCTGATGAAGCACCCTTCTGTATTTTACCGGATTTGATACCAGCCTCAATCCTTTCCCGGTCATAATCAGCTCTGTAAACCCGGACGAAGAACTTCCAATCAGATGGTTAAAATATGGACCAGACAAGGTCCCTAGAAACATATCCACTAGCTCCCTATCATCCAAGGGTGGTTGCACTCTTCCAGCAAGGTCCCTCCACTTCTGAGCATAATCTTTGAAACCTTCGCCCGCATCCATTGACATACCCTGGAGTTGGGTACGCGTGGGAGCAAGGTCGGCATTGTATTGGTACTGCTTGTAGAAAGCAGCGGCCAAATCTTCCCAATTACGGATACTAGCTCCTTCTAACTGGTAAAACCATTCAAGCTGAGTCCCTGAGAGACTGTCTTGAAAGAAGTGGATCCAAAGGTTTTTGTCAGCGGTATATGGCTGAATCTTCCTGACATACGACTGGAGGTGCTGCTTTGGGCAAGAAACCTTGTCGTACTTAGAAAAGGCTGGTGCTTTGAACTTGTGGGGAATCACCACCCCAGATGATAGACCCAGATCACCAAAGTCCAGACCAGGCACTTTCTGAACTTCCATCGCACTCAAACGATGTTCCAGTTGTTTGTATATATCCTCAGCCGGAGGATACTGGTCTTCATCGAAGTCAATCTCGTTATCAGAGACCACAAGGCTAGGAGCCCTCCTTTCCTCCTGATTATCTTTCCCTCCAGATGAGGGGGTCAAATCAACATCTTCTCGCAAGTCGTTTCCGAATCTGCGACCCATATTAAATAGGACCTTCTTCTTCTTCTTCTTCTCCTTCAGGATAAGGGCCTTCAGATCTTGCTGACCCTTAGCCAGGTTCATGAACAATTCTTGGAACTGGGCGTTTTGAGCCTGTAGAGCCTTGATTGCTTGTTCAGTTGATGGTTTAGAAGACATGATGCTGAAATAAACAGCGAAGAAGATGAGAAAAACCTGTAAGGGTACCTGTTATGAGGTGCATGGGAATGATATGCGCATGATATGATTTCAAAGACTTTTAAGGATTCAAATTCGTAAACAAGAAATGAAACACACTTTTATTAGAATACTTTGAAATCAATTATTCAACAGATGCCTTTAAGGTGTTACAAGAAAGAAAAACTGAAAAGTAAATTAAAACTAGAAATAATCAAAAAAGATAAGCAGTGTTCCCATGGTTGTTTCTTGTCGTTGCGGACATAGTCATTGAGGATCCGCTCGTTCTCCAGCTGCCTAGTCAACTTCTGAATCTTCTGCTCTTGCTCGTGATACTTTTCTCGGTAAGTATCCCGCTCTTCTCTCAGCTGCATCCAGGACCTCTTCAATGCCCCTATGTCAGTAGGCGTGTAAGGGTGTAGGATGGTAGGAGGAACCCCCTCTTCATCAGCAACTTCAACAATGATAGGAAGGATAGCTTCATAGGGCATTCCCAGCTTTTGGGCACGGATACAAACCCATCAGAGATAAGGCTCCATTAGAAGATAAGTCTTTACACCCAACTCGTGCGGATCAGACCTGTGTACTTGTGATACGGTGGGAGAACTGACTTGAGGTTTTACGTTTGTGTTTGCAATTGTGCGGTTTAGCAAGAGTCGCCACCGACTTTTTATTTTATCCAAAGGAAAGGTCAAAAAGCACAGGAAAGACCTTTGAGATTTTTTCTTGGGTTTCGGGGGTAGATTATGAAAAGGGAAGGTGCAAGCACCCTTTTCATCCATGGTTTTCCATGGGCTCTTAGTTACTTGTTTAGATCACTTGCTTTTTCTTTTCAATTATTTGAAATGGATCTTTGTGTGTGTGGTTTTGAAAATGCTTTGAAAAAGAGGCCATCGTTGTGGTAACCTTTGTAATGATTCTTGTTTGAATATATACAAAGGTGTTTGTCTTTTTGAAAAGATATTTCAATGTTTTGAAACTTTGATTTGGGAAATGTTTTGAAATTGTGTTGTGAAGTGTGTTTGAAAATAGCAAGGATGTTTTGCAAGCTTTGATCAAGTAACTAAGAGTTGTCTACCCTATTTTACTCAAAGATCTCTCCTATATGTTTTTAACCCTTTTTGCCAGTATTGTTTTACCATTGCATTTGATAAACAACCTTGTATTAGGATGTTAAACGGGACAGGCGCGGGTCATCGCATACAATCACTGAAAGCAACTTGTGAGACGCTCTAGCTATTTTGTAAGGGACGAGATCGTTTTATCGAAGGAAACATCGAGGGTCATCGAGGGACTACGATCTTTTTTTATCGAAGGGGCATTTTCTAGAGTGTCTCATATTCGAGGGACATGATTGTATTTCGGAGGCAACAAGCGAGGTTACCCTAGAGGTGCAAGTGTGCATTGTGTTTGTCATTTTCATGCATTTAGGTCTTGTATTAGGTCATCTAGCGATTGATTTTGGATTTTCGCATACAAACCCTAATCTCTAATCATGGCATATTTGAAAGCATAAAGTGCGAGAATTAAAAATCTAAGCTATTACAAAAGTATTCGGGGATGGGGGTACAAATTATTACAAATGGGGATGAATCTCACAAGGATGATAATGTCCAAATATCAAGTGTTACAACCAAATCGAATTGTCGCAATTCAATATAAAGCTATAACAAAACATAAAATAAGGAAAATCAATCAATTATGAAATGCATGTATTTACTTGAAAATGAAATCTATTCTAAAAAAGAAAGATTAAATATTATTATTATTGTTCTTTTTGTATTTTATTAATCAAATGATAAAAAAAAACTTAAAGGAAGCAAACTAAATAAATCAATTTAAAAAGTTTTGTTTTTTTAGTATTTTTACCATGTATAAAAAATGATTTAAATAAACTAATAACAGAAACTAATTTATTTTACAAAAAAATGAAGTTTTAAATGTTAGTATATTATTTTAACACAATAAAATAAATTAAATTGAATCAGAAATAAAAACAAGTAGAATGTGCCTTAAGAGATTTGAGGGTTGGGCCCAAAACAAAAACTAAGGAAGAACAAAGGGGCCAGAATGGAAAAAATGGGGGGGGCGCTAGCATTTCGTATGGGCTTAAGCATGCTTGGGTGGCCCAATGTTTGTAACATTTGCTTTGGGGTCTCAGACATTTAGGGTTTGAATAATTTTGGGTTTGTGTTTTACAGCGGCGGCGCTCTCTCTCTCTCTCCCTCGCATCTTCTCTTCATCTTTCTCAGCGCGATTCTGATCTCCCTTTAAACCTAAGCCGCCGGAGCGCCACCCCATTCTCTATCCTCTTCCTAACATACAAAGGCCTTGGTTGCAAAAAGGTACATTTTGTTCTTCTCTGAGTTTTACAGTTTGGTTATGTTTGTTTGGTTTTTTACAGTTTTTTTGATTAAGCTTGCTTCATGTTTCTTTGTTTTAACCTATGGTTCTTATGCCTGAGATGCAGTAAGGGTTTGAGAAAAAACGTACCTTGGATATTTTTTTGGAAAATGGAGGGGAAAGAGTGAGACGGGGAGATGCAGGCGCTCCTTGGTGGCTTAGAGGTGGATGGGAAGAGATGACGGCGAGCTGCGTGGTAACCTCTTTCCTTTGTTGATGATGATACTATTCTGAAACTGTGTTTTGAAACTTCTGAAACTCTTTTCCTCTCTCTTTGATATTGAATGTTGATGATGATGGTTGTTCTGAAATCTTTTCCTCTCTTCTGAATGTTGATGTTGATGATGAAATATTTCTGAAACTGATTTTTGTTGTTACTTCTGGAACTCTCTTCCTTTCTCTTGAATGTTGATGATGAGTACAGCTATGAAACTTTGTTGGTTTGTGGATTTGTTGATGATAGTTGATAATAGTTGATGAAACTTTGCTTCTAAAACTTGATGATGATTTGAACTGAGTTTTTTTTTTTGGCTTTCTTTTGTTGATGATGATTTGTTCTGAAACAGACTTGGTTGATGGCTTTTGGCTTGGGTTGTTACAAACTTGTGGTTTTTGTTTGATAGCGGGCTTGTTTGTTATTCTTGCTGTTACAGATTTTTGTAGCTTGGTGATTTGTTGTAGTTTGGTTGCTAACAGGTTTGGGCAATTTAGCTAGGCAGTTATAGTTTGTGCTATTTTGGGGTTTTTAGGCCTTGGTGGTTGTTGTTCTGAGTTTGAAACTTGCAGGTTTTTTGAACAGTTTGGGATTTGATGTACAGTTTGGCCAGGCAGTTTTGCTATGTTTGTTTGGCAGGTTCAGGGCTGTGTGTTTTAATTGATATGCTTGGCTGTTTGTTAACAAGTTTGTAGTTGGTGGAGAAACGGTTATGCTTGACTGTTTGTTAACATGTTTGTGGTTTGTTTGACATGCTTGGCTGTTTGTTAACAGGTTTGTGGTTTGAGGAGAAACTGTTGGATGTATTTTTCTGGTTGTGTCGTTTAGAGAGTTGTATGTTATGCAGGATGTTGGCTTTGGGTTTTTTGTAGTGCTGTTGGTATATTTTTCAGCTTAGTTTCTTGTTCAAAGGTTTTACAGGCCTTTTAACTTGTGTTTTTTTGGCTTGGCTTGCAGTTTTGTTTTATAACAGCCCCCTCTACTTGGTTAGCAGGCTGGGACTTATGGTTTATGTTTGAAACCGCTGGGCTTTTTCTTCTTGCTGTTTTTATGGTATTATTTCTTGATCCATTTTTTAGCCAACTGTACAAATACTAAAAAGGTGCTCCCTTTTCTCTCTTTCTCTCTCAATGACAAAACAAATTTGCTTTTTGTCTTTTGTATTTTCTAAAAAGTTTGCCCTTTGACTGGAAAACGATGAACAACTGTGCCAAGTTTTGATTTGTGATTTTGGATTACCTCTTGCCTTTTACAGCCATCCTGCTGCATTTTACTGCTATCATGCTGCATTGCTACATTTGTACAGTTTGCATCCAATTTGTTTTGTAACTCAGTTTGGGCATCTTGCGCTTTGTAGCTCAGTTTGGTTTTGCTTGCTATGCAGTACAATTGGCACCTTGTTTGCCTTAGTTGCCATGCTTAGTACAATGTTTAGTTTAGTTGGCGCCTTGTTGCATTTAGTTACTGCATTGCTTGGCTTGCTGACTTTGCAATATTTCAGTTTGGCCTATGTTTGACAATTTTGGCACCTTGCTATGTTTTTGAATAATTGCTTTTGCATTCTTCAATTTGCACTTTTATTTTTCTCTTTGTGAACCAAGAAGAGCAATCTTCTTGTGATTTACGAAGAGAAAAATAAAACATGATGAAAAATAGCACTCTGATTCCAGACGGCAAACTTTAATGATGAATTTTTCCTTTCTTTTTTTGTTTGAAAATTCTTTTCATATTCAACTGATTACACTAATCTTTTTTCCTTTGTCTTTTTTCATGTGAGCACAAAAAGCAGAGGAAACAGAAGACCTTGAGCATGGGAGCAATGGAGCAATGGAGGCTTAGGCTTAGATTAGATAGATTTTTCCATTAATTGTAATCATTTATTTATTCAAATACTATAAGTTGTAAAACATACAGTGAAATTCTGGCTGCAGATACTCAATGTCACGTTCAATGTTATGACACCGTATCTGACTTACTATATGACAGTAAATACAAAAACAATAAAGAACACAGTCAATTGTTTACCCAGTTCAGTGTGCAACAACACCTACTCTGGGGGCTACCAAGCCAGGGAGGAAATCCACTATAAGAGATGTTAATTCAGGAATAAACCAACCAGTTTATCTCCTTCACTTAAGACCTACCCAATGCAATTTCAATCTAAGTACAACTTAAACCTGAGTTCCTACTCACTCCCCCTCAATCACAGCAGTGATACATAAAACAATTTGACTAATGAATTGATGAAGACACTCTTCAAAAACATACACTTGATTAAGCTTCACAGCTTTTTAATCAAGCAACACAACCACTCTTGCTTCACAGCTTTGAGTGATGCACACAACTAACTTGACTCTGCTTCACAACTTTAGTCAAGAAACATTCAAACACTCTTGCTTCAAAGCTTTGAGTGTTACACAACCCTTACAATTAAAAACCTATTCCAAGTCACTTATCACAATGATAATTGCTTGGAGTACAATAATTAAACCTATACAGTTTACAAATGACCTTCTGACCAAAAAGGGATTACTTGCAAAACAGCAGCTCTGTTGAATATATAGCAGCTGCAACTTCAGTTAGGGTTTCCACAAAAACCTAGGGTTAATTCCGTTTGACCTTAAGACTAGGTCACAGGACTTTATTAACCAGGTTAGGGTTGAGCTAGGTTAACCCCAAAGAAAACGCAGGATTCTGTTCTGGAAAGACTGAGTTATTTTCCTGAAAAAACTCAGAATTAACCAACCTGCATACCTGTTAGTTCAGAACAGGATGTCTTAACATCTGTTATGACATCTGGAAAAAAAACATGTCTACTGATTTAGGAAAATGTGATCATTTTGCAAAATGCTCAGATACACACTTATAAATATCAGTACCTGAATGACAATATTTTTCTGCAAAGGTACCTAATGAATCAGTACAAACTAAACTAGAATGTTATGACATCAGTCATGACATTCACACACACACACTTAGGTTTTACCAAAAATGCAAGCCAATAACTAAACAACTACAAACTCCCCCTTTGGCAGATTTTTGGCTAAAGACCCTAAGCAATCAGAGATAGATAACAGCAGAAATAAGTGACTGCAGAAAAATAGAATGTCTAATTAAGCAGGTACTAATTAAGTAAGTACCAAAATATTCTCCCCCTCTTTAGCCACAAATGGGCCAAAGATACATGTTCATAAAGATTATACAGTTATCCAAAAAGAATAAGAGCAGCAGCAGAAAAACTGAACACACTTCCAAACTCCACCAGGTACCAGCACCAACCAGCAACACCACCAAACAGCAACCAACCTTTAAGCACTGTCATCAGACTCAGAGGAGCTAGTTTCTTCAATGTTGAGATGACCTTCAGCTTCTACACCTTCTTCCCTTCTGTTTCCTCCAGCTTCCTCCTTTTCTAACCTGGCAATTAGGATTTCTAGGGTCTTTTTCCTAGCTTCCAGCTCTTTGCAGGTCTCTTTTAAAACAGCTATGACATCAGATGTCTTTGACTGGGTCTTCACAGACGATGTCTCAGCTGATGTTATGACAATATCTGGAGCATGAGATCCCTGAAACAGTTTGTAGTGCAAGCCAAGGGCAGGAGCTCTTTTGCAGGCTGTATCTCTTGCCACTAGGATATCAGGGTATTATGCAAGGATAATTCCACAAAGGAGGGAGGGAAAGGTGATTGGTCCTTTGACAGCATAACTACCAGCATGTTTTAAAGTTTGTTCAAAGATGTACCTGCCATAGTCAAAAGTAGTCTTGGTTCCCACAGCATAAATAAATCTCCCCAATCCTGTGGAGATAGTTGATTTATGATTTGTAGGCACCCAGTTGGCTGCACCAATTTTGTGCAGGATGGCAAATTTCATGCTGAGTTTGCTGGCATTCAGCTTGCCTTTCAAGGGCCAGCACTTCACTTGCCTTGCTGTGATGGTTTGACAAACTTCATTGTCAGTGACCTCCAGATCAGGACAATCCTCATTTGTTCTTCCAAGAAATTTGTTAATTTCTGATGGAGAGAACTTGACCCTTCTTCCTCTAACAAAAACACTTTCAAAGTCAGCTGACCTTCCATCAGCACAATCATTAGACAAGTTCACTACAAACTCCTTGACCAGATTTTCATAACACTTGTTAAATTTTATCACTGTCTTCATCAGTCCAGCATTCTTGATCAGGTCCATGATGTCTTTGCACTCCAAGGCATCATTGTTGAGTTCTCTTTCTAAAGCTATTCTCTTTAAGCAAACATACTTCCATCTGTTTGCATTGCCAGGATGATGAAAAGAGATGTTGTCTGTTGGGACTTCAGGCACTCTAGCAATTTTGCTGGAGGGGAGCTTCCTTCTGATAGGAATTTCTTCAGCATCAATCTCAAATTCTGATTCCTCATCAGAATCAGAAGATTCAGGTTCTTTTCTCTTCTTTGAAATTGGTTGTCTAGCAATATGCACCTGGGCCTTCTTCCCTTTTGTCTGAATATTTTTCTCAGCCATGCCTTCAGCCTTGGATTTCTTAACAGCAGGTTTATCTTTGGACACACATTTTGCATCATTCTGATTACTCTTTCTTTTCATCAATCTCCTAGCTATGCTAGGGTTTACATTGGCAATCAGATCATTATCTGAGTAATCCTCATCCACATCAATGATAGGTGGATCAGCAGTCTTTTCTGAAGGGTTCTGAATGTTGTCTTTTTGTGTCACAACATTCTCAGAGACATCTACATTCTCAGAGACGTCCACATTTGGGCTTTCTGATTAATTTAAAGGGACAGAGATCCCCGGTACAGGTTGGTTTCCGCTTAAAATACTAGTAACAAGCCTAGCAATAGCTTGATGAACTTGAACTGATCCTTCTCTATTTGGTACAGAAGAAGAAGGATGAGAAGGATTACCAGAGGCTGCAGCTTGAGCTCTTCCTGCATGTCTAGTTCTTAGCTTTTTGACTTTGGCTGGGTCAGTTGCCATCTCTCTGAGAGGAGTGACCTCAAGAACTTCAGATTCTATGCATGTGGTGATTGCTCTAGAGTCTTGGTCAGATGATGAAGATGATGAGGATGATGAGGTCGCCTTGGTTGAAGATGATGTCTGAGACATTTTGATTGACTTTGAGTACCAGTAGCAATTTGAGAAAAAACTTTGATTGAGAGGAGGGAACAGGTTGCAAAGACGAGAGAAGTAGGAGGCAAAAGAGAGTCTTTTCAACTTCTTAAGAATTTTGAAAGAATTGGGAAAACACATGATTAACCCACTAAAAATAGACTTAATAAAATTAACTCCTTCAACCCTTGTTTTAAGCCAAATTAATTGCTATAATTTCTCATGTTGGTAAATACCCAACCTACCCCTCAAGTTTTCAAGTTTATTTCCAACAAGAGCCTTGGTAGAAGAATCAGTCAGTTGAAGCTTAAAGATACCATGTTCCAGTTTAAATGACTTCTTCTCTACAAAGTCAATGTGCTTGGTCCTGTTATGCTGAATAGGGTTCATGGAAATATTGATTGTATTCAGATTGTCACAACACAATGTCACAACATCTTGTGAGACATTATACTCAGTGAGCATCTGTTTTGACCAGATATTTTGAGAATAGTTTTTCCTAGCAACAACTATTTCCGCACAGAGTTGGGAAGGCATTCTTTTGATATGAATCATAGTTCTGGTTGATTCTTGAATGATTTTATTTTTGTCCACTCCATTTTGATGGAGAGTTATAGGAGAGGAGACTTCACGCCTCATTTCTTCAGGGAAACAGAATTTATTAGACTTGTTATTTCCAACATCCTTGTCATGATAACTTATGGTTCTGACAACACATCCTTCTTCAAGTTTATTTGCCACATCATAGACATTATCAACCTGTAGTTCTGGAGTCCTTCTGACTGCTTCCATAGAGATATCTCTTTTCATTCTTCTTAGATGAAGATGACCAAGCTTATGCTGCCACAGTTTCATCTCTTTTTCTTCTTTGGTAATTGGACACATAGTGGAGTTATCAGTGTTCTCAGGCTGCCACAAGTAGCAGTTATCTTTGGATCTGATTCCTTTCATTACAACTTCTAGTTTTTCATTAATTACTAGACACTCAGATTTTGAGAAGTTGACCTTGAATCCTAGATCACATAATTGACTGATACTAATGAGATTAGCAGTCAGCCCTTTTACCAGCAGTACTTCATTCAGACTTGGAACTCCAGGGCAGTCCAAATCACCAACTCCTTTGATTTCACCTTTAGCACCATCTCCAAAGGTCACAAAACTGGTGGTGTGAGGCTTTACATTGTTGAGGAGGTTTTTGATTCCAGTCATGTGTCTGGAACATCCACTGTCAAAGTACCAGCCTTCCTTTGCAGACACTCTCAGGGAAGTATGGGCTATCAGGGCAGTAGCCTTTTTCTTCCAATGAGGAGTATGTGGTACCCTTTTGGCTTAGGTTTAGCACCTGAGTTTTGATTAGGGTATCCATGCAATTTGAAGCAGAAGGGCTTTATGTGTCCATACCTCCCACAATGATGACATCTCCATCTTTGGTATTTTTTCTTCATGTATTTCTGATGTTGAGAGTTGTGTTGAGACATCTGCTTTGACAATTGTTTAACATGCCTGATCTTCTTGTCTGCACCAGATTTCTTAGCTTCCACAAATCCTAGACCAGATTTGTTTCCCACATTTTGTCCAACTTGAAGAATCTCTTCCAATTTATCTGATCCATTGGTCAACATCTTGACAGATTTTGTCATTTGGTTCAGTTGTGAGTTCAGTAATTGAACTTCCCCTTCTAGGTTACTTATAGTTTCAAGATCTGCCCCTTTTTCAGCCTCCAGCTTTATAATGAGTTTTGATTGTTTCTCATTCTGCACACAGAGTTCAGCACTTCTGATACACAATTTCTTGTAGGTATCAGCCAGTTCTTCAAATGTCACTTCTTCATCACTAGTGTCACTGTCAGAGGTGCAAACACTAGTTAGAGCAGTAACTAGTTTGGCAGATTCTTCTTCAGAATTACTTTCTGAATCACAGTCAGACCAAGTAACAGTCATTCCTTTCTTTTGTTTCTTAAGAAAGGTAGGACATTCAGCTCGAATATGTCCATAACCTTCACAGCCATGGCATTGAATGCCTCTGCCTTGGTTTCCCTTTTCTTCTGATCTTGGTCTTCTGCTGGAACTGTCAATGTCAGAGGGAATGTTCTGAACATTAGACCTTGACTTTGGATCCATTCTTTTGATGAGCTTGTTGAACTGTCTTCCAAGCATGGCTATAGCTTCTGAAATATTTTCTTCTTCATCCTCCTTGTTTTCAACATCAGTGTTGGATACAAGTGCTATGCTCTTGTTCTTCTTGTCACCATTATCAGTGATCCCCATCTCAAAAGTCTGAAGAGACCCAATAAGTTCATCCACTTTCAACTTGCTGATGTCCTGGGCTTCCTCTATGGCAGTTACCTTCATTGCAAATCTTTTAGGCAAGGATCTGAGAATCTTTCTCACCAGTTTTTCTTCTGACATCTTTTCTCCCAGTGCTCCTGAGGTGTTGGAAATCTCCAAGATGTTCATGTGAAACTCATGAATGGTTTCATCTTCCATCATTTTTAGATTCTCAAACTTGGTAGTCAACATCTGAAGCCTTGACATTTTTACTTTGGAAGTGCCCTCATGAGTAGTTTTGAGAGTGTCCCAAACTTCCTTGGCCAGTTCATATTGATGTACTAGTCTGAAAATGTTTCTATCAATTCCATTGAACAAGGCATTTAAAGCTTTGGAATTTCCCAGGGCTAACTCATCTTCTTCTTTACTCCAATCTTCCTCAGGCTTCAGACTGATTGTCCCATCTTTCTCAGTTATGGTGGGATGGATCCATCCTTTGTCAGCAGCTCTCCAAGCCTTTTTGTCCAGAGATTTTAAGAAGGCAATCATACGAGGTTTCCAGTAGTCATAATTAGTTCCATCCAGAATGGGTGGTCTATTTCCAAAAACTCCTTCTTTGTCCATAGTGCCAGAAAGTGATATCCCTAGATCTCACCCAGTAATACAGGCAGGGTGCCTGCTCTGATACCAATTGAAATTCTGGCTGCAGATACTCAATGTCACCTTCAATATTATGACACCGTATCTGACTTACTATATGACAGTAAATACAAAAACAATAAAGAACACAGTCAATTGTTTACCCAGTTCAGTGTGCAACAACACCTACTCTGGGGGATACCAAGCCAGGGAGGAAATCCACTATAAGAGATGTTAATTCAGGAATAAACCAACCAGTTTATCTCCTTCACTTAAGACCTACCCAATGCAATTTCAATCTAAGTACAACTTAAACCTGAGTTCCTACTCACTCCCCCTCAATCACAGCAGTGATACATAAAACAATTTGACTAATGAATTGATGAAGACACTCTTCAAAAACATACACTTGATTAAGCTTCACAGCTTTTTAATCAAGCAACACAACCACTCTTGCTTCACAGCTTTGAGTGATGCACACAACTAACTTGACTCTGATTCACAGCTTTAGTCAAGAAACATTCAAACACTCTTGCTTCAAAGCTTTGAGTGCTACACAACCCTTACAATTAAAAACCTATTCCAAGTCACTTATCACAATGATAATTGCTTGGAGTACAATAATTAAACCTATACAGTTTACAAATGATCTTCTGACCAAAAAGGGATTACTTGCAAAACAGCAGCTCTGTTGAATATATAGCAGCTGCAACTTCAGTTAGGGTTTCCACAAAAACCTAGGGTTAATTCTGTTTGACCTTAAGACTAGGTCACAGGACTTTATTAACCAGGTTAGGGTTGAGCTAGGTTAACCCCAAAGAAAACGCAGGATTCTGTTCTGGAAAGACTGAGTTATTTTCCTGAAAAAACTCAGAATTAACCAACCTGCATACCTGTTAGTTCAGAACAGGATGTCTTAACATCTGTTATGACATCTGGAAAAAAAACCTGTCTACTGATTTAGGAAAATGTGATCATTTTGCAAAATGCTCAGATACACACTTATAAACATCAGTACCTGAATGACAATATTTTTCTACAAAGGTACCTAATGAATCAGTACAAACTAAACTAGAATGTTATGACATCAGTCATGACATTCACACACACACACACACTTAGGTTTTACCAAAAATGCAAGCCAATAACTAAACAACTACAAACTCCTCCTTTGGCAGATTTTTGGCTAAAGACCCTAAGCAATCAGAGATAGATAGCAGCAGAAATAAGTGACTGCAGAAAAATAGAATGTCTAATTAAGCAGGTACTAATTAAGTAAGTACCAAAATATTCTCCCCCTCTTTAGCCACAAATGGGCCAAAGATACATGTTCATAAAGATTATACAGTTATCCAAAAAGAATAAGAGCAGCAGCAGAAAAACTGAACACACTTCCAAACTCCACCAGGTACCAGCACCAACCAGCAACACCACCAAACAGCAACCAACCTTTAAGCACTGTCATCAGACTCAGAGGAGCTAGTTTCTTCAATGTTGAGATGACCTTCAGCTTCTACACCTTCTTCCCTTCTGTTTCCTTCAGCTTCCTCCTTTTCTAACCTGGCAATTAGGATTTCTAGGGTCTTTT
The DNA here is from genome assembly GCA_948472305.1 of Vicia faba. NCBI lineage: Eukaryota > Viridiplantae > Streptophyta > Magnoliopsida > Fabales > Fabaceae > Vicia > Vicia faba. Next base: position 440,400,095 of record OX451739.1, on the reverse strand, counting down.
TCCTAGCTTCCAGCTCTTTGCAGGTCTCTTTTAAAACAGCTATGACATCAGATGTCTTTGACTGGGTCTTCACAGACGATGTCTCAGCTGATGTTATGACAATATCTGGAGCATGAGATCCCTGAAACAGTTTGTAGTGCAAGCCAAGGGCAGGAGCTCTTTTGCAGGCTGTATCTCTTGCCACCAGGATATCAGGGTATTATGCAAGGATAATTCCACAAAGGAGGGAGGGAAAGGCGATTGGTCCTTTGACAGCATAACTACCAGCATGTTTTAAAGTTTGTTCAAAGATGTACCTGCTATAGTCAAAAGTAGTCTTGGTTCCCACAGCATAAATAAATCTCCCCAATCCTGTGGAGATAGTTGATTTATGATTTGTAGGCACCCAGTTGGCTGCACCAATTTTGTGCAGGATGGCAAATTTCATGCTGAGTTTGCTGGCATTCAGCTTGCCTTTCAAGGGCCAGCACTTCACTTGCCTTGCTGTGATGGTTTGACAAACTTCATTGTCAGTGACCTCCAGATCAGGACAATCCTCATTTGTTCTTCCAAGAAATTTGTTAATTTCTGATGGAGAGAACTTGACCCTTCTTCCTCTAACAAAAACACTTTCAAAGTCAGCTGACCTTCCATCAGCACAATCATTAGACAAGTTCACTACAAACTCCTTGACCAGATTTTCATAACACTTGTTAAATTTTATCACTGTCTTCATCAGTCCAGCATTCTTGATCAGGTCCATGATGTCTTTGCACTCCAAGGCATCATTGTTGAGTTCTCTTTCTAAAGCTATTCTCTTTAAGCAAACATACTTCCATCTGTTTGCATTGTCAGGATGATGAAAAGAGATGTTGTCTGTTGGGACTTCAGGCACTCTAGCAATTTTGCTGGAGGGGAGCTTCCTTCTAATAGGAATTTCTTCAGCATCAATCTCAAATTCTGATTCCTCATCAGAATCAGAAGATTCAGGTTCTTTTCTCTTCTTTGAAATTGGTTGTCTAGCAATATGCACCTGGGCCTTCTTCCCTTTTGTCTGAATACTTTTCTCAGCCATGCCTTCAGCCTTGGATTTCTTAACAGCAGGTTTATCTTTGGACACACATTTTGCATCATTCTGATTACTCTTTCTTTTCATCAATCTCCTAGCTATGCTAGGGTTTACATTGGCAATCAGATCATTATCTGAGTAATCCTCATCCACATCAATGATAGGTGGATCAGCAGTCTTTTCTGAAGGGTTCTGAATATTGTCTTTTTGTGTCACAACATTCTCAGAGACATCTACATTCTCAGAGACGTCCACATTTGGGCTTTCTGATTGATTTAAAGGGACAGAGATCCCCGGTACAGGTTGGTTTCCGCTTAGAATACTAGTAACAAGCCTAGCAATAGCTTGATGAACTTGAACTGATCCTTCTCTATTTGGTACAGAAGAAGAAGGATGAGAAGGATTACCAGAGGCTGCAGCTTGAGCTCTTCCTGCATGTCTAGTTCTTAGCTTTTTGACTTTGGTTGGGTCAGTTGCTATCTCTCTGAGAGGAGTGACCTCAAGAACTTCAGATTTTATGCATGTGGTGATTGCTCTAGAGTCTTGGTCAGATGATGAAGATGATGAGGATGATGAGGTCGCCTTGGTTGAAGATGATGTCTGAGACATTTTGATTGACTTTGAGTACCAGTAGCAATTTGAGAAAAAACTTTGATTGAGAGGAGGGAACAGGTTGCAAAGACGAGAGAAGTAGGAGGCAAAAGAGAGTCTTTTCAACTTCTTAAGGATTTTGAAAGAATTAGGAAAACATATGATTAACCCACTAAAAATAGACTTAATAAAATTAACTCCTTCAACCCTTGTTTTAAGCAAAATTAATTGCTATAATTTCTCATGTTGGTAAATACCCAACCTACCCCTCAAGTTTTCAAGTTTATTTCCAACAAGAGCCTTGGTAGAAGAATCAGTCAGCTGAAGCTTAAAGATACCATGTTCCAGTTTAAATGACTTCTTCTCTACAAAGTCAATGTGCTTGGTCCTGTTATGTTGAATAGGGTTCATGGAAATATTGATTGTATTCAGATTGTCACAACACAATGTCACAACATCTTGTGAGACATTATACTCAGTGAGCATCTATTTTGACCAGATATTTTGAGAACAGTTTTTCCTAGCAACAACTATTTCCGCACAGAGTTGGGAAGGCATTCTTTTGATATGAATCATAGTTCTGGTTGATTCTTGAATGATTTTCTTTTTGTCCACTCCATTTTGATGGAGAGTTATAGGAGAGGAGACTTCACGCCTCATTTCTTCAGGGAAACATAATTTATTAGACTTGTTATTTCCAACATCCTTGTCATGATAACTTATGGTTCTGACAACACATCCTTCTTCAAGTTTATTTGCCACATCATAGACATTATCAACCTGTAGTTCTGGAGTCCTTCTGACTGCTTCCATAGAGATAGCTCTTTTCATTCTTCTTAGATGAAGATGACCAACTTATGCTGCCACAGTTTCATCTCTTTTTCTTCTTTGGTAATTGGACACATAGTGGAGTTATCAGTGTTCTCAGGCTGCCACAAGTAGCAGTTATCTTTGGATCTGATTCCTTTCATTACAACTTCTAGTTTTTCATTAATTACTAGACATTCAGATTTTGAGAAGTTGACCTTAAATCCTAGATCACATAATTGACTGATACTAATGAGATTAGCAGTCAGCCCTTTTACCAGCAGTACTTCATTCAGACTTGGAACTCCAGGGCAGTCCAAATCACCAACTCCTTTGATTTCACCTTTAGCACCATCTCCAAAGGTCACAAAACTGGTGGTGTGAGGCTTTACATTGTTGAGGAGGTTTTTGATTCCAGTCATGTGTCTGGAACATCCACTGTCAAAGTACCAGCCTTCCTTTGCAGACACTCTCAGGGAAGTATGGGCTATCAGGGCAGTAGCCTTTTTCTTCCAATGAGGAGTATGTGGTACCCTTTTTGGCTTAGGTTTAGCACCTGAGTTTTGATTAGGGTATCCATGCAATTTGAAGCAGAAGGGCTTTATGTGTCCATACCTCCCACAATGATGACATCTCCATCTTTGGTATTTTTTCTTCATGTATTTCTGATGTTGAGAGTTGTGTTGAGACATCTGCTTTGACAATTTTTTAACATGGCTGATCTTCTTGTCTGCACCAGATTTCTTAGCTTCCACAAATCCTAGACCAGATTTGTTTCCCACATTTTGTCCAACTTGAAGAATCTCTTCCAATTTATCTGATCCATTGGTCAACATCTTGACAGATTTTGTCATTTGGTTCAGTTGTGAGTTCAGTAATTGAACTTCCCCTTCTAGGTTACTTATAGTTTCAAGATCTGCCCCTTTTTCAGCCTCCAGCTTTATAATGAGTTTTGATTGTTTCTCATTCTGCACACAGAGTTCAGCACTTCTGATACACAATTTCTTGTAGGTATCAGCCAGTTCTTCAAATGTCACTTCTTCATCACTAGTGTCACTGTCAGAGGTGCAAACACTAGTTAGAGCAGTAACTAGTTTGGCAGATTCTTCTTCAGAATTACTTTCTGAATCACAGTCAGACCAAGTAACAGTCATTCCTTTCTTTTGTTTCTTAAGAAAGGTAGGACATTCAGCTCGAATATGTCCATAACCTTCACAGCCATGGCATTGAATGCCTCTGCCTTGGTTTCCCTTTTCTTCTGATCTTGGTCTTCTGCTGGAACTGTCAATGTCAGAGGGAATGTTCTGAACATTAGACCTTGACTTTGGATCCATTCTTTTGATGAGCTTGTTGAACTGTCTTCCAAGCATGGCTATAGCTTCTGAAATATTTTCTTCTTCATCCTCCTTGTTTTCAACATCAGTGTTGGATACAAGTGCTATGCTCTTGTTCTTCTTGTCACCATTATCAGTGATCCCCATCTCAAAAGTCTGAAGAGACCCAATAAGTTCATCCACTTTCAACTTGCTGATGTCCTGGGCTTCCTCTATGGCAGTTACCTTCATTGCAAATCTTGTAGGCAAGGATCTGAGAATCTTTCTCACCAGTTTTTCTTCTGACACCTTTTCTCCCAGTGCTCCTGAGGTGTTGGCAATCTCCAAGATGTTCATGTGAAACTCATGAATGGTTTCATCTTCCATCATTTTTAGATTCTCAAACTTGGTAGTCAACATCTGAAGCCTTGACATTTTTACTTTGGAAGTGCCCTCATGAGTAGTTTTGAGAGTGTCCCAAACTTCCTTGGCCAGTTCATATTGATGTACTAGTCTGAAAATGTTTCTATCAATTCCATTGAACAAGGCATTTAAAGCTTTGGAATTTCCCAGGGCTAACTCATCTTCTTCTTTACTCCAATCTTCCTCAGGCTTCAGACTGATTGTCCCATCTTTCTCAGTTATGGTGGGATGGATCCATCCTTTGTCAGCAGCTCTCCAAGCCTTTTTGTCCAGAGATTTTAAGAAGGCAATCATACGAGGTTTCCAGTAGTCATAATTAGTTCCATCCAGAATGGGTGGTCTATTTCCAAAAACTCCTTCTTTGTCCATAGTGCCAGAAAGTGATATCCCTAGATCTCACCCAGTAATACAGGCAGGGTGCCTGCTCTGATACCAATTGAAATTCTGGCTGCAGATACTCAATGTCACCTTCAATGTTATGACACCGTATCTGACTTACTATATGACAGTAAATACAAAAACAATAAAGAACACAGTCAATTGTTTACCCAGTTCAGTGTGCAACAACACCTACTCTGGGGGCTACCAAGCCAGGGAGGAAATCCACTATAAGAGATGTTAATTCAGGAATAAACCAACCAGTTTATCTCCTTCACTTAAGACCTACCCAATGCAATTTCAATCTAAGTACAACTTAAACCTGAGTTCCTACTCACTCCCCCTCAATCACAGCAGTGATACATAAAACAATTTGACTAATGAATTGATGAAGACACTCTTCAAAAACATACACTTGATTAAGCTTCACATCTTTTTAATCAAGCAACACAACCACTCTTGCTTCACAGCTTTGAGTGATGCACACAACTAACTTGACTCTGCTTCACAGCTTTAGTCAAGAAACATTCAAACACTCTTGCTTCAAAGCTTTGAGTGCTACACAACCCTTACAATTAAAAACCTATTCCAAGTCACTTATCACAATGATAATTTCTTGGAGTACAATAATTCAACCTATACAGTTTACAAATGATCTTCTGACCAAAAAGGGATTACTTGCAAAACAGCAGCTCTGTTGAATATATAGCAGCTGCAACTTCAGTTAGGGTTTCCACAAAAACCTAGGGTTAATTCCGTTTGACCTTAAGACTAGGTCACAGGACTTTATTAACCAGGTTAGGGTTGAGCTAGGTTAACCCCAAAGAAAATGCAGGATTCTGTTCTTGAAAGATTGAGTTATTTTCCTGAAAAAACTCAGAATTAACCAACCTGCATACCTGTTAGTTCAGAACAGGATGTCTTAACATCTGTTATGACATCTGGAAAAAAAACCTGTCTACTGATTTAGGAAAATGTGATCATTTTGCAAAATGCTCAGATACACACTTATAAACATCAGTACCTGAATGACAATATTTTTCTGCAAAGGTACCTAATGAATCAGTACAAACTAAACTAGAATGTTATGACATCAGTCATGACATTCACACACACACACACACACTTAGGTTTTACCAAAAATGCAAGCCAATAACTAAACAACTACATACAGTATAAATAATAAATTATTTTTGTATCAATCATCTGAAAAATCTTTGTGAGGAAAACTGATATCCAATAAAATCCTTTACTGTCCAATAATCTTGCCATTCTTTCTTCAAGTCTTCACTGATTATTTAAGATTCTCAAATCAAAATAGTTGAAATTGCATTTCAACAATTCTAATCCAGATAACTTAAATTCCAAGTAATCCAAAAACTTTGCAGTCTCGTAACCTTGCAACAGCATTCCAATCAAAATACGCATAGTGTATTCCAATAAACAAGCAAGCATTTCATTCCATTAACAGGCAAACACCTTAACAGACGCACATTGTCTGGTTAACCTGGATCAGACAAAAACTGAACATTCCAAATAAAAGTCTCAGCTCATATCTCTTATCCCAGATAATCAGGCCTTGAGAACAACCAGTAACCTTTCAGCAAACTTGAAAAAGTGTGAAAACATGTGACAGTTAATTGAATTTTTGAGAATTCAGTTTCTTTCTGAGAAATGCGAGAGAAACCCTAATTCTTGATCTGCTGTCAAAGAAAAGTCTGTTTGATCGATTCTTGGGCCAATCTTGAGAATTTGAGAAAACCCTAGGGTTGTGATTTCTTGTGAAAAAGGGAGGGCAAATTTTGGGGTACAACAACTGCCCCTGTTCAATCTTCTTGAACCTGAAGAGTTAGATTGGAAAGTTTGTCATTCGCGACTCGAAGGTAAAAGATGATTGGACACTAGAGTGCCCATAAATTTGCACTCGTCAAAGCATAGTTGAGGGAATGGGCTTAAAGATGCCATTTGGAGATGTGACAGAATCTTGTCGGAGATGAGCTTAAAGATGCCATCCAATAATGTTTGTTGAACTGTATGTTGTAGGTGAAAGAATGAGTATCAGAAAGGTATCCATGTCTGGAACGTCTCTGAGCTAGGGGTTTGAATAAGCAATAGATTAGCATCCGTGTTTGGAAGCACCCATAAACTGTTTTCAATGAGCTGAATCTGAATAAGCGATAGATTAACATCCATGTTGGGAAGCATCCGTAAACTGTTTTCATGATTCTGGAGTTGAACAAGCAATAGATTAACATCCATGTCGGGAAGCACCCGTAAACTATTTTCAATGAGCTAAATCTGAACAAGCGATAGATTAACATCCATGTTGGGAAGCATTCGTAAACTGTTTTCATGATTCTGGAGTTGAACAAGCAATAGATTAACATCCATGTTGGGAAGCACCCGTAAACTGTTTTCAATGAGCTGAATCTGAACAAGCGATAGATTAACATCCATGTTGGGAAGCATCCGTAAACTGTTTTCATGATTCTGGAGTTGGTAGTTTGTTAATCTTATCCTGAAAAGGGTAAAATATTAGCTGAAACACAAAGTTATGTTGCATGAAATGTATGATGCAATATATGTGTTTTATCAATGTTCATGATATATGAATGTAATGTATACGCATGTAAGCTAATGAGTTGTCTTGCTGAGGAAGATAAATCCTAGATAGCTGGAGATAATAAAATCTTCAACTGCCGTCGGGGAAGATAAATCCTGGACCATTGTTGAAGAGTATGTGTGTCTTCAAGTTTTTTGACAACCTCTATGGGGAGAAGCTATACTGCTGGGAAAATCAAGAGTTTGGGTTGTATGCCAATCTACTGGGGATTCTTGTTTCGTTGTTTGAGGAGAACTCCGCTGGGGAATATCTGAAAGCTCCATGGGGAATTGAGAATGAGAGTCTTCATTCTGCTAGGGGAATTGGTGCTGAGGAGTCAAGAACGAGAATCTTTGATCTGCAGGGGATTAAAAATTATGTGGGGAATAGCCATACTGCTGGAGAGTAAGCTCAGGACCCTGGGAAAAGCTTATTCCTGTTTGGAAGAAGTTCAAGAGTTTAGGTTGTACGCCGCTGTGAGAATGAGAATCTTTTTTCAGGCGTTTGGGTCAGGAGGTTAGGTGCATGCCAATCTAATGAGAAACTCCGTTCTGTTGAGGATATCAGGGGGAAACTGAATGGTTTCTGCTGGGGATTGGTAGCTCAAAGTTTCCTCTCTGCTGGGGGTCTTAGCGACGTGCTGATTTGATTGGCGACTTCACTGGGGAAAAAAGTTTAAAATTAACTCTCTGATGAATTATCTGGTTTAAAAGCGACTCTCTGGGAGAAGGGAGGAAACTGGATGGTATTCACTGGTGTTCACAGGTCGAAGGTTTGACTCCGTTAGGGAAGAAAGTTTCTTTCTTACTGAGGGTTTGTAGTTCAAAGTTTTGCTCCACCGTGGATTGGGAACTTGAAAGCTCAACTCTGATGGGGATTCTTAACTCCGCTGGCGATATGCATTTCAAAGCTTTTAGTTCCGCCTAGGATCTGGATGATGTATTGCGGGGAATTTCTCCTGGAATAGCCTAAAGACGCTTTCCCACACTTCCATCCTGTCAGTAATTATTCTTTCTCTTTTCTTTTTATTTGTAAGCAGTGATTATGTCCAAATGCATATGCTCATTTAATAAATCATTGGACGTTTTCAAATAAAACACAAGTGTAAAAAAGAAAGAAAAGGCAAACAGCTTTCTGCACTTTGAAGTGACTTTGTATTAACTTTGTGTAAGTATTTTGTACAAAGGAGACAGACATCCTGGTAAGAGAATGTCGCCATAAAATTGGGAAAAATCTATACAAACAAAGATGGCTATGTGTAACAATTCCATGGGGTTCCCATTCTGCTATAGCCTTCGCAACTCTGAGTATCTTGTCCATTCGTTGCTTTGTCCGCAGATGATTGGATTGATCAGACGCTTGGAGCTTGTCCGTGAAGAGATTTTCCTTAAAGTGGTCCGAAGAGACATAGTCATACGCTTTAATTCCCTAACTTTTGCCTGGATCTCCCTTTCAGGTTTTCGATCCAATGGGAAACCTTTTTTTTGCCCAAGTCGCCTTCGGGTTTTCAACTTGTCGGGTGTATGATTTTTTGTTTATCCCTAACTTTTGCCTGAACCGCCCTTTCGGGTTTTCGATTCACCGGGATGCCTATATTTTCCCAAGTCGCCCTTTCGGGTTTTCAACTTGTCGGTCCGTTTATGCGTAGTATCTTTTGACTATGTCTGTGTTCGCAGGGTGTGGCAGTTCGTCGCCGTCCATGGTGGTTAGAATCATAGCCCCACCAGAAAAGATTTTTTTGATCATAAATGGTCCTTCGTAGGTAGGAGTCCACTTGCCCCTGGGATCACTTTGCGGCAAGATGATCCGTTTGATTACAAGATCTCCGACTTGATATTCCTGACGTTTGACTTTCTTGTTGAAAGCCTTGATCATCCGTTTTTGATACATCTGACCATGACAAACAGCAGTAAGTCGCTTCTCGTCAATCAAGTTAAGTTGATCAAGCCGGGTCTGAATCCAATCGTCTTCACTCAAACCAGCGTCCTTCATGATTCTCAGGGAAGGAATCTGAACTTCTATAGGTAAAACAACTTCCATGCCGTATACCAAAGAAAAGGGTGTTGCCCTAGTTGATGTTCGCGCCGTGGTACGGTACCCGTGTAGAGCAAACGGTAACATCTCATGCCAGTCCTTGTAGGTGACTGTCATCTTTTGAATGATCTTCTTGATATTTTTGTTCGCAGCTTTGACAACACTGTTCATCTTTGGCCTATAGGGAGATGAATTATGATGTTGAATCTTGAACTGTTTGCACAGAGCGGTGATCATAGTGTTGTTTAGGTTTGTACCGTTGTCCGTAATGATTCGGTCAGGAATACCGTACCGGTAAATGAGGTTCTGCTTGATGAAGCAGAAAACCACATTCTTTGTAACGGAGGCGAAGGAGGCTGCTTCGACCCACTTGGTAAAGTAATCAATGGCCACCAGGATGAAGCGGTGTCCATTGGACGTTGTAGGCTTAATCTCTCCAATCATGTCAATACCACACATTGCGAATGGCCAAGGAGCTGTTAGGACATTGAGAGGAACCAGAGGAATATGCACCTTGTCCATATAGACTTGGCATTTGTGACAAGTGAGGGCGTATTGATGACAGTCAGCTTCCATGGTAGACCAATAGTAGCATGCCCATAGGATCTTCTTAGCCATCGTATGTCTGCTCAAGTGGGTGCCGAATGTGCCACTATGCAGTTCAGTCATGATCTGCTCGGCTTCTACCTTGTCCACACAATGAATCAGAACACAATCATGGTTGCATTTGTATAGGATACCATTGCTCAGGAAGAACTTGGCAGCAAATCTCCTTAAGAACTTTCTGTCATTAACTGAAGCTCCTTCAGGGTATTCTTGAGTCTTGAGATACCTTTTGATTTCGTGAAACCAGGGTTGTTCCACTACTTCTTCGGTATTAATCTCATGACAATGTGCAGGTTCATCCATCCGTTCGATGGTAATTTTGGGAGCCTCATTATCCCAGTTAAGTTTAAACATGGAAGACATTGTAGCTAGAGCATCTGCTAGCTGATTTTCTTCTCGCGAGAAGTGTTCGAAGGTAATCTGCTCGAAATGAGGTAACAATGTCAGGACATGTTCTTTTTATGGGATGAGATTAGGGTGTTTAGTGTCCCACTCTCCTTTGATTTGACTGATAACCAAAGCTGAGTCCCCAAACACAACCAAAGATTTGATTCCTAAGTCAATCGCAGCCTTGAGACCAAAGATACAAGCTTCATACTCAGTCATATTGTTGGTGCAGCTGAAGCAGAGTCTAGCGGTGAAAGGTGTATGGAAACCTTCTGGAGATATAAGTATCGCGCCGATACCGTTGCCAAGTGCATTTGAAGCACCATTAAAGTACAGGGTCCATCGGGATCCTTGTTCGGGTCCGTCATACGGTTCGTTACCTTCAATGTTGTCCAATGTCATAATGTCCTCGTCGGGAAAGTCAAATTTCATGGATTGGTAATCTTCGACAGCTTGATGAGCTAGATGGTCAGCTAGCACACTCCCCTTTATAGCTTTTTGGGTTGTGTACTGGATATCATACTCAGTCAGGATCATTTTCCATCTAGAGATTCTTCCAGATAAAGCAGGCTTCTCGAAGATATACTTGATCGGATCCATTTTAGAAATCAGCAGAGTGGTATGTGTCAACATATACTGCCTTAGTCGACGAGCAGCCCATACCAAAGCGCAACAAGTTTTCTCGAGCAGTGAATAGCGAGTCTCACAGTCGGTAAAAAATTTTCTAAGGTAATAAATGGCATGCTCTTTTCGACCAGACTCGTCATGTTGGCTCAGTACGCACCCCATTGAATTATCCAAAACAGTCAGATACATGATTAACGGTCTTCCTTTGACGGGTGGCATCAAGATAGGAGGTTCTAGTAAATACTCCTTGATTTTATCAAAAGCAGCTTGACAGTCATCATTCTATTCAACCACCTGATCTTTCTTCAACAGCTTGAAGATTGGTTCACATGTAGATGTTAGGTGAGAAATGAACCTTACAATGTAGTTTAGGCGTCCTAAGAAACCTCTGACCTCCTTTTCAGTGCGGGGGCAGGCATTTCTCGTGTAGCTTCGACTTTAGCAGGATCAACCTCAATGCCTTTGTTTCTGACGAGGAATCCCAAGAGTTTACCAGACCTGCCTCCGAAAGTGCACTTGCTAGGGTTCAGTCTGAGCTTATACTCCTTCAATCTGACAAACAGCTTTTGCAGATGGTCGAGGTGTTCCTCTTCTATTTGTGAACGGGCTATCATTTCGTCTACGTAGACTTCGATCTCATGATGTATCATGTCATGAAACAAAGCTACCATGGCGCGCTGATAGGTTGCCCCGACATTCTTCAGTCCGAATGGCATTACTTTATAGCAGAAGGTACCCCACAGTGTAACAAAAGTAGTCTTCTCCATGTCTTCGGGGGCCATTTTGATCTGGTTGTACCCTGAAAATCCATCCGTGAAAGAAAATACCTTATGTTGAGCTGTGTTGTCGACTAAAATGTCAATGTGCGGTAGTGGAAAGTCATCTTTAGGGCTAGCCCTATTTAAGTCTCGGTAATCCATGCACATTCTTACTTTGCCATCTTTCTTAGGCACGGGCACAATGTTAGCGACCCATTATGGATAGGAAGTAACAACAAGAAACCCTGAATTGCTTCATTACTTCGGCTTTGATCTTTTCAGACATATCGGGCCTCATTCAGCGGACTTTTTGTTTTATTGGTGGACAGTCTTCTCTTGTAGGGGGACGGTGAACCACAATATCTGTGTCGAGTCCCGACATGTCTTCATAGGACCAGGCAAAGATCTCAACATATTCATTCAACAGCTGAACTAAACGCTCTTTGACATTTGGCTTTAGGTTGGCACCCATTTTAACCTCTCTCCTGTCTTCGGCAGTACCCAAGTTGATAGTCTCTAACAGCTCTTCATGGGGAAAAATAACCCTCTCTTCCTGTTGTAGAAGTCTAGCCAACTCTCCTGGAACTTCACAGTCTTCATCACCTTCATATTCGGCATGATTGACCAGAAATTCAGAGTCACTGAAGGCCATAGCAGAATTGTTACCCATGGAATCCGAAGTGGATGGGTACCTGCATTTTGTGCGTGGGTGTGTGTAAGGGATAGCCACCTTTAAACAAAATAAAATGTAAAAAGAAAGAAAATGAACACAAAAGTTTATAGAAGAAAACGTCCATGATTCATTAAAAATGGCATATGAAAATGAAGAAATCAAGCCCTTACAAATGGACCTATATGCCCCGGGTAAGGCACGAGGCAAAAAGAGTGTACGAATTGTTTAATAATTATTACAGACCAACTGAAAATGTTCAAAAGATAAATTACTGATTGATGAAAGTAATGGGAACAAAGTCTTTCGCCTCCCAGTTGTTCAGTCCTCCTTCAATGGTTGGAAAGATTCATCCTTCAAAATTACTCTCGTCTCCAACATCTTCCAAATCATGAACTCCGTGATGAGTGATGTTTAATGGTGGTCCTCCAGCCCGGGAGCGACGCACAGCCTTCTGACTAGCAGCAGTGAAACCCAAACCAAACTTATATGTCTTGAAAGGAAAATATGGTAGCTGACCCCACACTATACTTCCTCCTTCCTCGATCACAGCCTTCGCATCTTTAAGGGATGACATCCGGGACACAGGCTTGGTAACTGCAGGCACATAATTTATTGTCTTGGCTGTCGCAACTTCAGGAGAAACCTCTTCAAAGTGTTGGAAAGGTGTTTCTATGAATTCACCATCTAACTCCACATAATGGAAAGAGTTAAGGTGGCTTATCATATACTCCTCCTCACCATGAACTGTTATGATCTTACCCTGGACTGGGTACTTGAGCATCTGGTGTAGGGAAGAAGTGGTTGCCCCAGCGTTGTGGATCCATGGTCTTCCCAACAAGCATGAATATGAAGGACGAATGTCCTTCACATAAAATGTAGAGTTGAAAATTTTTGTTCCCACCTTAATTGGGATGTCCACTTCTCCGTGAACCATCCGCTTAGAACCGTCGAAGGCTCTAACAATGATATTACTGGGCTTTAAGGTCAAACCTTCATAGTCCAATATTTCCAATGATTTCTTTGGTAGGACATTCAAAGACGACCCAATATCAACCAGAACGTGAGCAAGTGTGGTCCCTCTGCACTCTACTGAAACATGAAGTGCATCGTTATGCTTTCTTCCCTTAGATGTTAGATCGGCATCAGAGAAACCAAGACCATTGTTGGCGGTTAGGCTGGCTACACACTCTTGAAACTGATCTGCAGAAGTTTCTTGAGGCACGTGCGTCATCTTCAGGAATTTGATCAAGGCTTTGGCATGAGCCTCGGAACAGAGCAATAGAGCCAGCATGGAGATTTTTAAAGGGTTTTACCCTAGTTGTTCTATGACATCTTAGTCGCTCTTCTTGATTATCTTTAAAATTTCCTCCATTTCCTTTTGGGTGGTCTCGGGGATAACCAAAGGCTGAGCCCTCGTCCTGACGGGCGCTTCTTGGATCTCCTTACCTTTATCAGTCGTAACAGCAGAGGGTACAACTTCGGGAGTAACAATTTCTTCAATCACTGGACTTCGCATAGATATCTTGACTGGCACACGAGCACTTGAGGGTACGAAGACTACCCTTGGAGGAGCAATCTCCATAGAGAAGATTCTTCCACTACGAGTTATCTTACTTGTCCCCACAATATTTCCTATGTTAGGAGTTTCTTCATCGGAACCTTCTTCAACTGATTCGATCTACTTAACACCGTGGTAGAAGATCTCTCCTCCATAATTCCACGGTATTGTCTTGTTGGACTTATATGGGATAGGCCCTGACATGGTAATCTTTAGCGGCACAAACTTTGGATCGGGTGTAATCTTAACAGGCCTTTCGCAGGTCTTGGAAAGATTGTCGGAAATGGTGATTATAGCAACATCATTGATTGGGGTAACAGGAGTAACATGAATTTTATGAAAGAGGATCTCTTGATTATCCATCAGGCGTTGGATGCCTGACTTCAATAGCGGACAGTCGGATTGCAAGGTCGAACAAAGGTAACAATCTTTTTCATAGCCTGGGAAGATCCCGGATTTCAACAGATTCATCTTGATCATTGGCAAGGGAGTCATTAAGTTATCAACAGCAGCAACATACAAATCCTCTTCAATAGCATGGACATTGTGACCGTGCTTGGGCATCGGGGAAGAAATCACATTCAGCTTTTCGGGCGCATCGAATTCTACCTCCTTGGCATCTATTAAATCTTGGATCTTGTTTTTGAGGGCCCAACAGTTATTGGTGTCGTGCCCTATGCTATCTGAATGATAAGCACATTTTGCATTGGGATGATAATGTGGAGAAGTGGTATTTATATTCTTAGGTGCCTCTCTCAAATTAGCAAGGTTTAATTTCAGGAGATGGGGAAGGATCTGAGCGGGTGTCATGTTTATCGGGGTATATTGTCGTTGTGGCCTTTCTACCCTTTGGTGATAGGTTCTGGGTTGATCATTCCTCGGTTGACTATTTCTAGGCTGATCTGATGTGGACTTCTGAATTAATACGGCCCCTACTGCTGGCCAGCGTTCCTCTCTTTCTCGATTTCTCTGGGTGTAAACAGCAGAAATTTCCTTCTTGGCCGGGAAGGTCTTCTTGATAGCGGCGGAAGCAGATGTATCCTTCTAAATTTTACCGCTCTTAATACCAGCTTCGACCCTTTCCCCATTCAGAATTAATTTAGTGAATCCTGCAGATGAGCTCCCTATCAGGTGATTAAAGAATTGACCAAACAGCATCCCCAAAAACATATCGACAAGCTCTCTTTCAGACAATGGTGGCTGCACCCTTCTAGCCATGTCCCTCCACTTCTGGGCATACTCCTTAAAGCCCTCATTAGAAACCATACTCATACTCTGTAGTTGAGTACGAGTAGGTGCTAAATTTGCGTTGTATTGATATTGTCGGTAGAAGGAAGCAGCCAAGTCTTCCCAATTATGTACATCATCTCTCTCAAGCTGGTAGAACCAGTCCAATTGTGTGCCCGTCAAACTATCTTGAAAAAGGTGGACCCACAGATCCTTATCAGAAGAGTGAGGTTGGATCTTTCTAACATAAGACCGCAGATGCATCTTTGGACAAGACAAACCTTCGTATTTAGAAAATGTAGGCACTTTGAATTTAGGGGGAATGACAATCCCAGCAACCAATCCCAGCTCTTCGAAATCCAGTCCAGGTACCCTTTGTACCTCCATGGCTGCCAACCGCTCTTCCAGATTCTTATACTTGTCGTCCGCAGGAGGGTACTGCTGCTCAGAGTAATCTTCGTCCTCTTCAACTTCTTCCTCTTCAGCTTCAGACTCGGAGGGTAATGCAGCTCCTTTTCCTTTGTTGATCCCTTCATCAGACGTCGAGGGGAACTCCAGGACTCTCCTAGCTTGGTTCTCAAATCTTCTTCCCAGAGTAGCTACCCCGACTCTTTTCTTTTTCTTTTTTCCTTTTTCTTTTCCTTTTTCTTTCTCCTTCTCTAACAGTGCTTTAAGGTCCTCTTGACCCTTTGCCAAGGTCATGAGGAGTTGTTGGAATTGCAAATTCTGTGCTTGCAGATCTTTGACCGTCTACTTTATATCCATCTTGTTGAAATAAACAGCAGAAAGATAAGGAAACCTGGTGTGAAGACCTGTTTATGCATATTATGAATGATATGTTTATTCATGTAATGCATCCAAGGATTCAGAAATTCAAAGTTGTTGCAGATAAAAAGAACACACGTCATATTAATAAGAAGAAATTTGTCAGTACATAAATGCCCCATGGGCAAAATATTACAAAGCTTCTTAATGTAAAAAATGTTGTGCATTCTTTTTGGCGCGATGTAAGTGTTAAGAGTCTCCTCTTCGTGAAGTCGGCGGGTAAGTTCCAAAACCTTCTTCTCATTGGCATGTCTAGATGTAGGAGGGTGTATGGAACCTCTCCTTCCATAACAAGCTCTTTGATCACTGGGAGAATGTGAAGGTAAGGCATCGTAAGACTCTAGGCGCGGGTTCGTATCCACTTGAGGTAAGGCTCAAGGGGGGATGGAATTCTTGTGCCCCAGTGTCTTACTATCCACTTTGTTGGGCATCCTTCATGCTCGGATAAACCTTTGTCGAAGTCCTTGAGCATCATTGTCAAAGTCAAACACCAAGTCAGGAATCAGCATATTATGAGGGCCATCCCTTCGGGCATACCCAAATTGCCTCAGAGCTAAACAGGGGTTGTAGGTAATGCCTCCCCTAATGCCAAGTAGTGGGACATTAGGGAATTCCCCACAATTATCAATGATGATGACATTTTCTCTGGACCGAGAACACCAATGAACATCAGAATGTGTAAGAGTCATCAACCATTGTGACCACCTCAAGCCTTGTTCATTCTTCAAGACTGACTGGGGAAGGTGAGAAATAAACCACCTTGCTAGAAGAGGAGTACAGCACATGAGAACACCTTTTTTCCTCATTGTTCGTGTGTAAAATGAGTGTAGGATGTCCCCAAGAAATGTAGGCACAGGATTCCGAGATATGAAAATCTTGACAGCATTCACATCTATAAGCTGGTCAGGGTTTGGGAACAAAACCAACCCATAGATTAGAAGTGCTAGAATCTCCTCAAAAGCTTGCAGATCTAGATAATTCCAGCATTCTTGTGCCTTCTCAAACAGAAACTTTGCCAAGAAACCCTTGACACCACTTCTAGTTTCCCAATGACCTTTGATATCAGATGGTTGCAAGTGTAAGGCTTGAGCAACCTCTTCAGGCTTTGGCTCTCTTTCCGTACCGTTGTAGGGTAGTTGATGGAGAATAGGAATCCTCAGAAGTTGAGAAAATTCCTCCAAAGTAGGTACTAGTTGGTAATCAGGAAATGTAAAGCAATGGTGTAAGGGGTCAAAGAACTGGAAGAGAACTTTCACCATGTCTTCTTCAATGTTGGAGTTGACCAAGTTGAGAAGTCTACCATGTCTTTCAGTGAAGGGAGAATTCTCGGGAATCTTGGAAGTAAGCTCCTTAAGTAGAGGAGGGATTCTCACAAGGTTGACCTGAATAGTTTTTCTGCGGAGTGATTCCATTACCTATAAAACAAGAACAAAGATGAAGATCCAAACCCTTGAAATGGTTAGTGGATGCATATGATGCTTTATGATGTTCATGATGTATGCACAAGTATATGTACAAGCAAATCACACAAGATCCTAGTTTCAGGCTTGCATGGGGTTTCATAGGTAAGTACCCTTTTGAAGTTTAGTTGGCTCAATTTGTCCTATAAATAGTAACCGAGTTCTAAGGAGCTCAATATCACCGGATTATTTTTTGTGTTCATTGTTTCAGTTTAGCCACTTTACTGGCGATCGAAATATTCCAAGAAAACAACCCTCAATGAGTGTAGTATCGAGTATCTACCAACTTCGGACTGCACCAAAGTCGGTCATCTCACTACCCCTAAAAAGGCCAAGTTGGTCAAGTAAAGGTTCTAAAAGTTCATTAGTGCTTCATGACATCACTCAGAGGCCCCGTATTCTCTTTGATTAACTCAAAGGCTACCGGTACCCACAAATATGTCACACTAATATAGCTATTGCTTCAACCATGTTGGCATACCCCGCACAGTTTCCACAACGTATTGCTATTTACCTATGAATGTTTCCTAAATCCAGGTAGAGGATTTCAAACCCAAACAATAGAACAAAATGTAAAGCAATCAAGGAAAACAAGATAAGCATGCAAAGGTGATTTGAAACCCTAAGGTAACCCCACTTTTAGAATTTTCCCCAGCAGAGTCGCCAGTTCTGTGATACGGTGGGAGAACTGACTTGAGGTTTTGCGTTTGTGTTTGCAATTGTGCGGTTTAGCAAGAGTCGCCACTGACTTTTATTTTATCCAAAGGAAAGGTCAAAAAGCACAGGAAAGACCTTTGAGATTTTTTCTTGGGTTCGGGGGGTATATTATGAAAAGGTAAGGTGCAAGCACCCTTTTCATCCATGGTTTTCCATGGGCTCTTAGTTACTTGTTTAGATCACTTGCTTTTTCTTTTCAATTGTTTGAAATGGTGCTTTGTGTGTGTGGTTTTGAGAATGCTTTGAAAAAGAGGTCATCGTTGTGGCAACCTTTGTAATGATTCTTGTTTGAATATATACAAAGGTGTTTGTCTTTTTGAAAAGATATTTCAATGTTTTGAAACTTTGATTTGGGAAATGTTTTGAAATTGTGTTGTGAAGTGTGTTTGAAAATAGCAAGGATGATTTGCAAGCTTTGATCAAGTAACTAAGAGTTTTCTACCCTATTTTACTCAAAGATCTTTCCTATACGTTTTTAACCCTTTTTGACAGTATTGTTTTACCATTGCATTTGGTAAACAACCTTGTATTAGGATGTTAAACGGGACAGGTGCGGGTCATCGCATACAATCATTGAAAGCAACTTGTGATACGTTCTAGCTATTTTGTAAGGAACGAGATCATTTTATCGAAGGCAACATCGAGGGTCATCGAGGGACTACGATCTTTGTTTATCGAAGGGGCGTTTGCTAGAGTGTCTCATATTCGAGGGACGTGATTGTATTTCCGAGGCAACAAGCGAGGTTACCCTAGAGGTGCAAGTGTGCATTGTGTTTGTCATTTTCATGCATTTAGGTCTTGTATTAGGTCATCTAGCGATTGATTTTGGATTTTCGCATACAAACCCTAATCTCTAATCATGACATATTTGAAAGCATAAAGTGCGAGAATTAAAAATCTAAGCTATTACAAAAGTATCCGGGGATGGGGGTACAAATTATTACAAATTGGGATGAATCTCACAAGGATGACAATGTCCAAATATCAAGTGTTACAACCAAATCGAATTGTCGCAATTCAATATAAAGCTATAACAAAACATAAAATAAGGAAAATCAATCAATTATGAAATGCATGTATTTACTTGAAAATGAAATCTATTCTAAAAAAGAAAGATTAAATATTATTATTATTGTTCTTTTTGTATTTTATTAATCAAATGATAAAAAAAAACTTAAAGGAAGCAAACTAACTAAATCAATTTAAAAGTTTTGTTTTTTTAGTATTTTTACCATGTATAAAAAATGATTTAAAGAAACTAATTTATTTTACAAAAAAAAAGAAGTTTTAAATGTTAGTATATTATTTTAACACAATAAAATAAATTAAATTGAATCAAAAATAAAAACAAGTAGAATGGGCCTTAAGAGATTTGAGGGTTGGGCCCAAAACAAAAACTAAGGAAGAACAAAGGGGCCATAATGGAAAAAATGGGGGGGGGGGGGGGGGGGGGCGCTAGCATTTCGTATGGGCTTAAGCATGCTTGAGTGTCCGAATGTTAGTAACATTTGCTTAGGGGTCTCATACATTTAGAGTTTGAATACTTTTGGGTTTGTATTTTACAGCGGCGCCTCTCTCTCTCTCTCTCTCTCTCTCTCTCTCTCTCACGCGCGCGCGCGCATCTTCTCTTCATCTTTCTCAGCGCGATTCTGATCTCCCTCTAAACCTAAGTCGCCGGAGCGCCACCCCGTTCTCTATCCTCTTCCTAACATACAAAGGCCTTGGTTGCAAAAAGGTATGTTTTGTTCTTCTCTGAGTTTTACAGTTTGGTTATGTTTGTTTGGTTTTTTACAGTTTGTTTGATTAAGCTTGCTTCATGTTTCTTTGTTTTAACCTATGGTGCTTATGCCTGAGATGCAGTAAGGGTTTGAGAAAAAATGTACCTTGGAGATTTTTCTGGAAAATGGAGGGGAAAGAGTGAGACGGGGAGATGGAGGCTCTCCTTGGTGGCTTAGAGGCGGATGGGAAGAGATGACGGCGAGCTGCGTGGTAACCTCTTTCCTTTGTTGATGATGATACTATTCTGAAACTGTGTTTTGAAACTTCTGAAACTCTTTTCCTCTCTCTTTGATATTGAATGTTGATGATGATGGTTGTTCTGAAATCTTTTTGTCTCTTCTGAATGTTGATGTTGATGATGAAATATTTTTGAAACTGATTTTTGTTGTTACTTCTGGAACTCTCTTCCTTTCTCTTGAATATTGATGATGAGTACAGCTCTGAAACTTTGTTGGTTTGTGGATTTGTTAATGATAGTTGATAATAGTTGATGAAACTTTGCTTCTGAAACTTGATGATGATTTGACCTGAGTTTGTTGTTTTTTTTTGTTGGCTTTATTTTGTTCATGATGATTTGTTCTGAAATAGACTTGGTTGATGGCTTTTGGCTTGGGCTGTTACAAACTTGTGGTTTTTGTTTGATAGTAGGCTTGTTTGTTATTCTTGCTGTTACAGATTTTTGTAGCTTGGTGATTTATTGTAGTTTGGTTGCTAACAAGTTTGGGCAGTTTAGCTAGGCAGTTACAGTTTGTGCTATTTTGGGGTTTTTAGGCCTTGGTGGTTGTTGTTCTAAGTTTGAAACTTGCAGGATTTTTGAACAGTTTGGGATTTGATGTACAGTTTGGCCAGGCAGTTTTGATATGTTTGTTTGGCAGGTTCAGGCTGTGTGTTTTGATTGATATGCTTGGCTGTTTGTTAACAAGTTTGTAGTTGGTGGAGAAACTGTTATGCTTGGCTGTTGGTTAACATGTTTGTGGTTTGTTTGACATGCTTGGCTGTTTGTTAACATGTTTATGGTTTGAGGAGAAACTGTTGGATGTATTTTTCTGGTTGTGTCGTTTGGAGAGTTGTCTGTTCTGCAGGATATTGGCTTTGGGTTTTTTGTAGTGTTGTTGGTATATTTTTCATCTTAGTTTCTTGTTCAAAGGTTTTACAGGCCTTTTAACTTGTATTTGTTGGCTTGGCTTACAGTTTTGTTTTATAACAACCCCTTCTACTTGGTTAGCAGGCTCGGACTTATGGTTTATGTTTGAAACCGCTGGGCTTTTTCTTCTTGCTGTTTTTATGGTATTATTTCTTGATCCATTTTTTTAGCCAATTGTACAAATACTAAAAAGGTGCTCCCTTTTCTATCTTTCTCTCTCAATGACAAAACAAATTTGCTTTTTTTCTTTTGTATTTTCTGAAAAGTTTGCCCTTTGACTGGAAAATGATGAACAGTTGTGCCAAGTTTTGACTTGTGATTTTAGATTACCTCTTGCCTTTTACTGCCATCCTGCTGCATTTTACTGCTATCATGCTGCATTACTACATTTGTACAGTTTGCATCTAATTTGTTTTGTAACTCAGTTTGGGCATCTTGCGCTTTGTAGCTCAGTTTAGTTTTGCTTGCTATGCAGTACAATTGGTACCTTGTTTGCCTTAGTTGCCATGCTTAGTACAATGTTTAGTTTAGTTGGCGCCTTGTTGCATTTAGTTACTGCATTGTTTGGCTTGCTGACTTTGCAATATTTCAGTTTGGCCTATGTTTGACAATTTTGGCGCCTTGCTATGTTTTTGAATAATTGCTTTTGCATTCTTCAATTTGCACTTTTATTTTTCTCTTTGTGAACCAAGAAGAGCAATCTTCTTGTGATTTGCAAAGAGAAAAATAAAACTTGATGAAAAACAGCACTCTGATTCCGGACGGCAAACTTTAATGATGAATTTTTCCTTTCTTTTTCTGTTTGAAAATTCTTTTCATATTCAACTGATTGCACTAATCTTTTTTCCTTTGTCTTTTTTCATGTGAGCACAAAAAGCAGAGGAAACAGAAGACCTTGAGCATGGGAGAAATGGAGCAATGGAGGCTTAGGCTTAGATTAGATAGATTTTCCATTAATTGTAATCATTTATTTATTCAAATACTATAAGTTGTAAAACATACAGTATAAATAATAAATTATTTTTGTATCAATCATCTGAAAAATCTTTGTGAGGCAAACTGATATCCAATAAAATCCTTTACTGTCCAATAATCTTGCCATTCTTTCTTCAAGTCTTCACTGATTATTTAAGATTCTCAAATCAAAATAATTGAAATTGCATTTTCAACAATTCTAATCCAGATAACTTAAATTCCAAGTAATCCAAAAACTTTGCAGTCTCGTAACCTTGCAACAGCATTCCAATCAAAATACGCATAGTGTATTCCAATAAATAAGCAAGCATTTCATTCCATTAACAGGAAAACACCTTAACAGACGCACATTGTCTGGTTAACCTGGATCAGACAAAAACTGAACATTCCAAATAAAAGTCTCAGCTCATATCTCTTATCCCAGATAACTAGGCCTTGAGAACAACCAGTAACCTTTCAGCAAACTTGAAAAAGTGTGAAAACATGTGACAATTAATTGAATTTCTGAGAATTCAGTTTCTTTCTGAGAAATGCGAGAGAAACCCTAATTCTTGATTTGCTGTCAAAGAAAAGTCTGTTTGATCGATTCCTGAGCCAATCTTGAGAATCTGAGAAAACCTTAGGGTTGTGATTTCTTGTGAAAAAGGGAGGGCAAATTTTGGGGTACAACAGTACTCTATCCCAAGCTCTTATGAATCTGCGGCGTTGCTCGTCGCTATCCCCTTGGAAATCAAAGACAATACTTGGCATTAGCAAATCATGAGGTCCTTCTCTTCTAGCTCACCCAAACTGACGTAAGGCCAAACACGGGTTATAAGTGATTCCTCCATTGGTTCCTATCAGTGGAACATTGGGGTATTCCCCACAACGATCAATAATAGACACCTCGTCCATGCCTTTAATAGTCCAAATGATGTCATTATGAGAGAGAGACATAATCATGTAGGCCCAGCCCATGCCTTCCTTGTTCTTCAAAACTAATTTGGGGAGGTGAGAAATAAACCACCTCGCCAACAATGGAGCACAGCACATAAGGGTTCCCCACCTCTGAGCAGTACAAGCATAAAGAGAATGGAGAATGTCACCCAAGAGAGTGGGTATAGGATTACCAGACATAAAAATCTTCACTGCATTCACGTCGATGAAAGCATATGAGTTAGGAAACAATACTAAACCATATATGAGAAGAGCCAGAATGTCTTCAAATGCCTGGAAGTCTAGACTGTCCCAGAACTGATTAGCTTTACCAACCAAGAATTTAGTCAGAAAGCCCTTTGCTCCACTTCTAGTCTCCCAATTAGACATCACTTCAGCCTTTGTCAGATGGAGGGCTGAAGCAATCTCTTCTGGCCTAAGGATCTTTTCCCAACCTGTGAACGGGGTTTGCTCTAGAATAGAGATACCAAGCAGATCAGAGAACTCTTCCAAGGTAGGGACCAACTGGTAGTTCGGAAAAGTAAAGCAATGGTACAGTGGATCAAAGAACTGGACTAACACACTCATCATCTTCTCGTCCAATTTGGAAGTGACCAAACCCAGGAGGTGACCATGTCTTCTGATAAAGGAGGTAGTATCTGACATCTTTGCAACCAATTCCTTAAGCAGAGTGGGAACTTGGACAAAGTTGATCCAGATGGTGTTTCTACCCATGGGTGCCATGACCTACAAAACAGAACAAAGATGAATCCCTCCTGTCTTTGAAATAGGTTAGTCCAATGCAAGATGCATGCAATGTTATGATGTCATGATGTCATGATATAAAACACACCACAATTATCCACAAATAGCAAACATGGTAAAGGCACACAAGTCACACAGAGAGCTCTTAGATTTCAGGCTGGCAAGGAGTCTAGGTACTACCCTCTTTCAGTTCGGTTAATTTAAACCTGTCCTAAAAATAGTAACCGGGTTCTAGAGGATCTCAATATCACTGACTACCCTCGATCGGTCATAATTCCAGTTTAGCAACCTTTTCTTGCGGTCGGAATCATCGCGAGAGTTTAGTCTCAATGAGTGTAGCACACTGCTACTGTTCTATGGCCAAGTTGGTCAATTTAAAGGTTCTAAGGTCAGTTGGTGCTTAATGACCCCTTAGCAGACCCATATTCTCCTCCTTGCGCCACAAGGGATATCGGTACATACTAAAGTGCCACACCAACATAGCTACTGCTTCAACCGTATCGGTCTACACTGTACAGTTCCCTCAAAGTTTATTGCTACTTACCTAAAGGGTATCCTCCAGATCCGGGTTAGGATCTATAGTAACTCCGATACAAGCCCATAAATATAAAGCATACAAGTCAAGAAATTGAAAACAATATGAACTATTCCTAAGGTACACCGCACTTATAAATGTCCCCAGCAGAGTCGCCAGTTCTGTGATACGGTGGGAAAGAACTGACTGTTTTTTGGAATGCTGGTTTGCGTTTTGCGTTTGTTTTTGCAAAATTTCACGGTAAGCAAGAGTCGCCACCGACTTTTATTTTATCCAACAAGGAAAGGAAAAAAGCACAGAAAAATTCCTTTTTCGAGATATTTCTCGGGTTCGGGGGGTAGATTATAGAAAGGGAAGGTGTTAGAACCCTTTCTATCCGTGGTTATCCACTGGCTCTTAGGTACTTCCTCATATTGTTTTCAAAATATTGCTTTCTTTGTGCTTGTGGGTTTGAAAAAGTTTTTGTTTGAAAACTTCGATTTAACTCTTGCTTCTGTCCTCAAGAGCGTATGAAGTGTTTTTTGAAAACTTTTTTCGAAAAGTGTAAGTGTGAAAAGTTTTTATTTTTTGAAAGAGCAAGTACTTAAGAACCATCTACCTACTCGAAAAAGGAATCGTTCTATACTAATTTCCTTTAGACAATGCTATCCCACTATTGATGAGTGGGTAGCACCGTCGTTGGAATTTAAGGGTCAATTCGAATTAGGGACTTACGGTCACCAAAGCAATGTTAGGATGCCTTAGCGGTAACCCTAATGTCTTAGATCATTTGTTTGAGACAACAATATCCGAGGCAACCATTCTGAGGCGATTATGATCTTTGGACAAGAGGGAGACCTCTAAAATGACCTATACTTAATGACCGTGTACGAAGGCAACCAAGTGGGGTGTACCCTAAGAGTGCGCATATGCGAGTGTGTCGTTTTCAGTTTATTTTTATCTTTGTACATGTCAATGGTGATCTAAGTTGATTTTAAGATTAACATTCAGTCTTGTCATGCAAACCCTATTATCAAACATCTAACAGTTATATTTTACGGAAAATAAATTGTGGAATTTAAATTACAAGGCGTCGGGTATTTACATCGCCAAAGACAAACCCTTTAAAAATAAATAAAGCGATAAAAAAAAATAATAGGTCCTATTAAGCTATTACAATCCAGGAGCAAGTACATTATTTGGATAAAATAAATAAATCACGTGCGGAAAATTAAATCGAGTGTGAGTTCCAGGGTTTTGACCCTTTTTGTTAAAGAAAAGATCTTTTTGTTATTTTTATTTTAAGAAAGAAATTATCCTAAATTAATCACTAAATTAATAAATTAATTAATTAATGAAAATAAATTATTTTCGGGTTTTTTGTGATTTTAGGAAAGAAATAAAAATTAATTGAATTAGTAAAACCTAATTAAGTCTAGTTAATTTTAATTATTTACAAAAATGTTAAAGTTATTCTAATTAAGAACCTAAATTAATTTAATTAGTATTTATTAAATGAAAAAAATTAAAATTAAAATTAAAATTTAATTGAATGAAAATATTTTTGGTGATTTTATTTTATATAAAAAAAAGGAGTTTTAACAATTAAATAAAACAAAATAAATAAATAAGAGAGAAAATAGGTTTGGGCCTGAATTTTGTGGTGTATATAGCAATGCCGAGGCCCAATTGCATTGGCCCTTTATTGACTTTTGAGATCCAGTAGGCGCGTGTTGACTTGGTCTATGGTAGACCATCAGATCCTGACCACCAGATTCGGCCTAGGGACATCTGGCAATTGATTGAACGATGGTGCATGGTGAGCTGCTGACTTGAGCATGTACAAGATCACCTGAAAAGCAAAATTATCAAAGAAGTGGAGGACCTGATATTTGAACCCAGGTCCTGATGAATGTTGGACACCTGCCTTGCCACTACGCTGAATTGCTTCATTTGTTAATAATATACGAATAATATATCATAAAAGAAATCAACTCTTATGGATCAGAAAAACAAAACACGCGAAAATCATTTGAACTGGCCAACCGGAAGCTGACACGCACTCGTCCATGTCCTTCCACTATTGTAATTTTACCTGTGGATTTGAATTCGCAGCTAAAAGCGCAGCTCGATCCAAAAATCAATTCCATGCAATAAGAATGACCTTCAAGGGCATGGTTAGGTTCGTCTCCTTCTCCTGAGTGCAACCATGCCCATTATAGGGACCAATTTCACCTGAAACAAGAATCCCTAAAAACAAAAACGTAACCCTAGCTATGGTGTTTTGGGGTTACAACGCCTATAAACCAAATTGAATATTGCCAAAAGTTCACAAATGACATGAGGGTTATGAATATGCAAGCAATTTGTTCAAATGATGCAAGAATAATGATTCACGATTCTAAGAACAGGGCGGGTTGTCGTGATACTTACAGGGCATTTGGGCGTCTGAGAATGATTTCTTTTGATCCAGGAAGGTTGAGTGAACACCTAGGAATCGATTGGGACTGGTCTCAGCTTCTGAAAACGCCTCTAAGTATGATTTTGATTTCACACTTTTTAGTGAATTTTGCAACTTTGTTCTGCCTCTTCTTGCAGCCTCCAACCCTTATTTCGTTCCTTGTGGCTTGCTTATGTATGATACAATGTGCTAGGGTAACAATTATGGTCCAAATCTTCTCCCATCATGGCTTGCTTATTTGATTTGATCCACTCTTTAAACCTTTCCAATTTAGCCAAAAATTAATCTTTTTGCACATGATTTGGTGATTCGAGTTTGATGATGATATTGATGATAATTAAGACCTGAAACAACCAAAAAGATCTTAGATAATCAAATCTTGGATTTTATATGATTTAATTTGATTTAAAATGAAATAATTCAATCAAAAATCAAATAAAATAATAAAAAAGAAATATGGGCTCATGGATGAAGCTAGGACACGTGGACAATGATGCAAGCTCAAATCAAGTGGAAAAGAATGGGCCCATTTGACAAAATTTGAAGTTTTGGGGATAGTTGACTTTTGGCAATTTTGCAAAAATGCCCAACTTCAACAATTCATAACTTCTTCAATTTTGAAATTTTGGAAGTGTTCTTGGAATTTTTAGAAAGCTTGAGATGTCCTATAATCAACCCTTTTGATCTCATCGCATTTTGATATTCCATGCTTAATTCACAAGCTTTGTCAAAAAATGTGTTTTTGTTGACTTTCAAAAATGACCTATAATGGCCAAATTTATAACTTCTTGTAAGTGCATTTTCTGATCTTGGGGTATGCAGATAGATCGTAGGAAATTGCATCCTCTTCAAAATGAGCTTTGGATGGGTCATTTCTCATAAAATATGAGAACGTTATGCTTAGTCAAAGTTGAGTTGACTTTTCCTACAAAACCCTAATTTAGCAACTTTTAAGTCTTGATGAATTTTGAGCAATCCTTGATGAATCATGATCAAACCTTGATCAAATGATGAAATATCCTTCAAAATGAGAATGTTGACAAAAAAAATTGAAGTTTGACTGTGTATAGGTCACAGTTGACTTTTGCCCTAACACAGTCGATTTTTGGACCTTTTGAGCAATTGACTGAGCAAACTTCCTCTGCAAGGCTTGAAACTTGACATGGATGACCTTGAGAACATATTAGGACATTGGGGAACACTTGAGGTCATTTGTACTCAAGGTTCTTGATGCAACACAAAACCCTAATTTGGGGTTGACTGCCTTAGGAGATAGCTTGTCTGTCCAACTCTTGAGTAAGCTTGAGCAACTTGGAGATTTTTCTTGCAATGTCTTGAGAAATATGAGAGGGAAAATTTTGGGGTACAACACCAACCTTTATTCATATTTTTCTTCAACATATTTTCCAGCGCGTTGCAAACCAAGGAGCTCACCGTGAACCATCATGATCTGGCCATTCAGCTCATCAGTGCTCCAGATCCAATGTCTTTCCTTTGGAGGACTACCATACGCCCCCAGTCAACGTGAACACTAGATTGGGCGAAGTCAAGCAGGTCTTATCCATTTGGGCCCAGCAATTCAGATAGCACCCCCCATAATTGCTAATACAGGCCCATTATTCCTTCCTTTTTCTTTTAGTTTATTTAAATCTTTCAATATTTATTTCATTTTTGTTTAATTCACAAATTAATTTATTTTTTCACAAAAAAACATAAAATCAATAATTCACAAAAAATTAGGGTTAGTTTTTTTATTTTATTATTATCAAAATTAATTTAATTTAATTTAATTTAGGAAATTGTAACTTGCTTTCATAAATAAAATCAAAATAGAAATTAGGTTAAACTTTTGATTAAATTCAATTCTTTTCTCAAATAAATAAAAATACAAAAATAGGTTGTAGATTAAATTAATTCATTTTTCTTCTTAAAATTAAAATTAATTAGAATTAGGCTTTCCTTTTTTTAACAATTCCATTACTTTCTTAAAACATAACAAAAACATTTTCTTAATTAATCGCAATTAGGTTTAGACAAGGGTCAAAACCCTGATTATCTCGTATTCAATTCATCGTGCGCGCGTTATTTATTTTTTGCCAATATTGTTGTAATTGTTCATGGTTTGTAATAGTTTAATCTAGGGCTTTTTATTTATGGATTTTTCCTGGTTTTTGGCTATGTAATTAATCCCCCTCCCCAAAGCCTTGTAATACCGTAGATTTACTTTCTCGCTTAATTCTCGCAAATATTTGACTGTTTAGATGTATGCTAATAGGATTGTATGATAAGAATGCATGACAAATTAATACAGCTAGAAAACCCTAATGTGCAAAGACTAAATAATTGAAGACAGATCACTCGCACATATCACTCTTAGGGTATACTCACACTTCGGTTGTCTTCGGTAAACGATCATTAAGTATAGGGTGTCTTAGTGGTTACTCTCCTGTCTAAAAGATCAAATGTCCCATTCGAATGTTGCCTCAGAAATGTTGCCTCGAATATGATCTTAAGACTCTAGGGTGATTACTAATATGTCCTAACATTGCTTTAGTGATCGTACGTCCCTTTTGAATTGACCCTTACAACTCCAACGACGGTGCTACCTATTTCTCAATAGTAGGATAGCGCTATCCAAAGGAACAAGGATAGAAACAATCCTTTTTCGAGTACGTAGATGCTAGTAGGTACTTGCTCAAATCAAAGCTTTTCACACTTACACATTTTCAAAACAAATTTCAAAATAACTTCGTCACACCTTTGAGGACTGATACAAGGGTTATCACGAAGTCAAACTTTTCAAAACAAAGCACATACAACAAGCAATTTTAAAAGATGAGAAAGTACCTAAGAGCCCATGGAAAACCATGGATAGAAAGGGTGCTAACACCTTCCCTTTCTATAATCTACCCCCCCCCCCCCCCCCCCCCCGTACTCAGAATATCTCGAAAAATGATTTTTTTTTCTGTACTTTTTTCCTTTTCAGTTGGATGAAAAGTCGGTGGCGACTCTTTCTTACCGCGACATTTTGCAAACACAACACGCAAAATGCAAACCAGCATTTCAAACAGTCGGTTCTGCCACCGTATCACAGAATTGGCGACTCTGCTGGGGAATTAATAAGTGGGGTATACCTTAGGATCTAGTTCATCATAATTGCTTCTCTTGATTGTTTTGATTGCTTTACTTTTAAGGGTTTTATTTGGGAGTTACTATAGGTCCTAACCCAGATCTGGGGACACCTTTTAGGTAAGTAGCAATAAATTGTGAGGGAACTGTACAGCGTAGACCGATACGGTTGAAGCAGTAGCTACGTTGATGTGGCACATTGGTTGGTACTGGTATCCCTTGTGGAGAAACGAGGAGAATACGGGGCCGCTGCGAGGTGTCGTTAAGCATCAACTGACCTTAGAACCTTTAATCGCCCAACTTGGCCATTAGAAAGTAGTGAGATAGTCGGTGTGATACGGTGGGAGAACTGACTAGGGTTTTGCGTTTGTTTTCGCAAATGTTTCGGTTGAGCAAGAGTCGCCACCGACTTTTTATTTTATCCTAAGGAAAGGTTTAAAAAGCACAGCAAAAACCTTTGAGATTTTTCTTGGGTTCGGGGAGTAGATTATAGAAGGGGAAGGTATTAACACCCCTTCTATCCATGGTTATCCATTGGCTCTTAGATACTTGCTTAGATCAACTTGCCTCAGTTTTCAATTGTTTGAAAGGGTGCTTTGTGTGTGGCTTTGAAAAGGTTTTGAAAAAGATGCCTTGCATAGGCTACCCTTGTAACAATTCTTTACTCTAATGTTTTACAAAGGTGTTTGTCTTTTTGAAAAGACGTTTCAAGGGTTTGAAAAGTTGATTTTGAAAGTGTTTGTGAAGTGGGTTTTTGAAATAAGGCAAGCGTTTTTCTTGGAAAGTTGACAAGTACTTAAGAGTTCATCTACCCTAAAATTTTCTCAAAGATTTTTGTCATGTTTTAAGCCTTTTGACAATTTTGTTCCACCATTGCATTTGGTGGACAATCTTGTCTTAGGAGATGAAAGGGACGGGCGCGGGTCATCATTTAGACCATAGTTGCAATAGTGTTAAATGTCTTTGGGCAATTTTCTTTAAAAGGGACTTGATCATTTTACTTAGGCAACATTTTGAGGGACTATGATCATTTGATTGTTTGTTTTACCCAAAGAAATTCAACATGCAATATGGCCCATTTTTGAAAGGCAACAAAGTGGAATACCCTAGGGGGTGCAAGTGTGAGATGTGTTGTTTATTTTCATGCTCATTTATCTTGTATTAGGTCCAACTATTTTTGTTCATTTTTATTCGCATACAAAACCCTAATTCTAGCATAGTATGTTTAGAAAGCATTAAAAGTGCGAAATTTAAATTCCTACGCTATTACATCACAATAATATGGGGAGGGGGTACAATGTTTCAAATGGGGTTTATTTGGGCAAGAATTTAAATCTAAGCTATTACATCATTTTTAGGAATATTTACAAGATAAATAATTGCATAATTAAATAGAAATTGACATAAATATGCAAAATATAAAAGGAATTTTTATGTATATGTAAAAAAAAAAGGTATTATTTATGTAAAATAAAATAAAGAAAATAAAAGGGTATTATTTTGAGGTATTTTCAAATTTAGGGTAAAAACCCTAATTTTAATCAAAATGTATATTAATTAATTAATTCATACAATATTCATTATTTACATACAAAAATAAAATAAAATATGATATATTTGTAAAAAAGGTATTTTTAGTATTAAACATTAAAAAATAAAATATGTACATTTTTGGTGTTTTTACTCTAAATGCATTAATATATATATATATATATATATATATATATATATATATATATATATATATATATATATATATATATATATATATATATATATATATATATATATATATATATATATATATATATATATATATATATATATATATATATATATATATATATATATATATATATATATATATATATATATATATATATATATATATATATATATATATATATATATATATATATATATATATATATATATATATATATATATATATATATATATATATGTATATTTATATTATTTTAAATATGTACTATATATATAAATAATAATAATAATTAATTTTTTAGAAAATAGTATTTTTTATATAAAATATTTTCAGAGGGTAATATAAAATAAAAATAAAAATAGAAGTGTTTTTACATATTTTTCTATTTATCCTAAATAATAATATGTATTTATTTATGTATAAACAAAAGAAAATCAAATAAAAATCAAATAAAATCAAAAAATGATGAGAAAAATATTTTCAAAATTTTAATATGCTGAGAAAAAATAAATGAGTCAACTAAGAAAAGAAAAAGTCAAAAATCATGAAAAATGAAGCAAATGGACTTGGGGGGTAAGAAAATGGAAATAGGGTGTAAAAAGAAAAGACCACACAGGCCCAGCCCATGTGGCTTCATCTTCAACCTTTGTTCAGCAACATTCAAAAACGCGCGCCCTGTACTCTAGCTGCTAACTCCTGATTCCTGGCTTTTTAACAAAAACTCATAACATAAAAAATGTTCAGCATGAAGAGACGATTCTAACCATGTATAGAACTTGACTTAACTCTCTAAGATGAAGGAGAATTTCTCCTCCCCCAAATCCTAACCTAGTTTTTCTGTCATTTTCAAACTCCAAATTCTCTCTACTCAGGCAAAAGAAATGAAAAGTAAAGACATGGACATGTTCAGTGGCATGAGTATGACATTATTTCTTCACAAACTTAAGACTAATGATGCATAATAAGAGAGATACGAATTCAAAATTTCACCTATTCAGTTGAACTTCTATCTGGAGATGTAGGAACCTTCAGTGCAAGGTGATGATTGGAAAAGCTTCCTTGATGTCCAGGGATGCTGTTTCAATGCTTACTTTGTCTTGAGAGCTTCTGAATCAAGCTAGAGAACTTCAACTGCAAAACAGAAAAACAAAAATGGTGAAGTGGCTTAGAGGTGTTACAGGTTGTGTCTTAGCTTCTGGGTAGTTTGCATAGGTTGTAAGGAAGGTAGAGGAACAGGTTTTGGCAAGAATGCTCGAGAGAAATGGGAGTTGGTACTCAAACTGCAGAGGCAACTCTGTTTTTGCAGTTTGAGGATGATTCTGAGATGGAGGGTGTTTTTTAGGTGCAAAGGTCGTGTATTAGCTTGGTTATGTTGTCTTGAGTGTGTTAGATAAGTTTGTTCTTGTGTTCTAATGCTGAGATGAGAGTTGTTGTGAGTTATGGAACTTTTCTTCACACTTAAGCAATAAAATGCAACTTGAGTTTCTAGGCATGTAGAGGGCCCCTAATGTGCTGCATAATCCCTCCTTGATCAGTGTGTTATGTTCATAATCTTGTGCCATTCAGATTTGCAATGTACTTGTTGGATTTCAAAATTGACATAAAGCTACCTTTTACCAAAATGGTTAATTTGCTTTATCTAGTTTGGGATTAAACCTTTATACAATGTTCAAACTCATAGAACAACACCTTAACACAATGAATATGCATTAAATTATTGAGTTCAACTTGGTTTAAGGACCTGTAATCTAACCTAAAGCATGCTGAGTTCAAATTGCAAAGTTATGGACATGGAACTTGGTCATGAACAAAGTGGTTTTTTGCTATATTGTGAAATTCGATTCTCTCTAACCATGAGGTTGTTTGAGAAGTTCTTGGACATTTTGGAAATCTTGGAATGTGTACTATAATCCATCTTTGAAATGCAAATTGAAATTCCAAGTGTAAGTGTATGGAAAATGGCCTTGAAGTGGGGTAGAAAACCTTGTCAAAATAGGTTAAAATTTCACTAAGTTAAAAAATGGTTTAGTGCCCTTATTCAAAAAATTGTAACTTGAGATACAAGCTTCAAATGAGAAAACTTTGTGAATCAAAGTTGTAGATTATGCAACAAGCTACAACTTTCATGTTTGGACTTTTGTTTGAATCCAAATGGATCATGGTGAAAAAGTTGGTCAAAGTTGGGGAAAAATTAGGGTTTTTCATAACTTAGAAAAATTCTAAGTTATGAAAAATTCCATTTCTAACCCTAATTTGCATTTTGTGATTTCTTGGTGAACAAGTTTCATGATTTGGCATGTTTTGATGAAAAATGAATCTTGACTCTTGATTTTGACCAAAAAGTCAAAGTTTGACTTTTCAGTATACAGTCAAAATTGATCAATTGATTGGGAAATTCAACTGTCAATCTTGTGTACTTGGGATCTTTTGAGCTTGTTGATCATGTCAAGGTAATTCTATGGGGTCCTTGAGTCCATGTGTGAGCTTGGTTTGCCATTGGCTAGGTCAAACAGTCAAAAATTGCCTTTGTGCAGTCAAAACCCTAAAAATGACCATTTTGCCCTTTTGGTGATCTGATCAAATTTCTTGGGGAATTGTGATCCAAACTTGATCAAATGGACCATATGAGTTTATAATGTTGATGTGGGTCAAATTTCATGAGGTTTGATTGTCAATTGGCCACAGTTGACTTTTTCCCCAATACAGTTGATTTCTCGGTCAATTGTTCAATTGACTGGGCAAAACTTGGAATCAAGGCTTGAAACTTGATATGGGTAAACTTGGGAGTCCAATATGAGGCATGAAAGTAATCTTAGGCATTCTAGGTCAAAATATCTTTGTGCAAACACAAACCCTAATTTTGAGTCCACAGTGCAAGGAGAGGTCTTGAGCAGATGAAACCCTAACTGAATCCTGAGCTTCAAGGGCTTTGTGATGAGAAATCAATGAGAAATGGGAGGGAAAATTTTGGGGTACAACAGTTGCCCCTGTTCAATCTTCTTGAATCCGAAGAGTTAGATGGGCAAGCTTGCCTTTCGTGACTCGAGGGTAAAAGGAGATTGGACACTAGAGTGCCCGGAAATTTGCACTCGTCAAAGCGGTGGATGCGGGAATAGGCTTAGAGATGCCATTTGGAGATGGGCTTAACGATGCCATCTGGGAGAGTGACAGAAATCTTGTCAGGGATGGGCTTAGAGATGCCATCTGGAAGGGAATATCAGAAAAGTGTCCAAGCTTCGGACCATTTCTGAACCGGGGGGTCTGAACAAGCAATAGATTGACGTCCGTTGTTGGGAGGAATCTGTAAACTGTTTTCAGAAATCTTGAAGTTGAATAAGCAATAGAGCAGCATCCGTTGTTGGGAAGCGTCCGTAAACTGTTTTCAGTGGTTTGGAGAAGAAACCGAACAAGCGATAGGTTAACATCCGTTTACTTGGAGAACCCGTGAACTGTTTTCAGAAATCTTGAAGTTGAATCAGCAATAGAGCCGCATCCGTTGTTGGGAAGCGTCCGTAAACTGTTTTCAGAAGTCTTGAAGAAGAATCTGAACAAGTGACAGGTTAACATCCGTTTACTTGGAGAACCCGTGAACTGTTTTCAGAAATCTTGAAGTTGAATAAGCAATAGAGCAGCATCCGTTGTTGGGAAGCGTCCGTAAACTGTTTTCAAAAGTTGCATCTGAACAAGTCGATAGATTAACATCCGTTGTTGGGAAGAATCCATAAACTGTTTTCAGAAGTCTTGAAGAAGAATCTGAACAAGTGACAGGTTAACATCCGTTGTTGGGAGGAACCCATGAACTGTTTTCAGAAATCTTGAGGTTGAATGATTTTTAGTCTGTCGACTGATCTTTCCTGAAAAGGTAAAGAGTTAGTTGCATGCAATGTTATGATGCATGATGCGATATACGCGACATCAATGTTTATGACATGAATGTGATGAATGCGCATGTAAGCTGACGAGCTAACTTGCTGAGGATAAATGAATTCGAGGTGGCCGATAATAAAAGCATCTTGACTGCTGCTGGAGAAAATAAATCCTTGGCTACTACTGGGGGAGAGAATTCCTGATGACCTCTATTGGGGAATATCAAGCTAGTAGACTCATGCTGAGGAGGTAAGACTGAGAACCTTCAATTTGATGGGAAGTAACTCTGGCGATCTCACTGGGGAACTCAAGATTTCTCTTTCTAAGACTCTGTGGAGAGAAGGCTCATTAGTCTGGCTCCGCTGGGGGTTGATAATTCGAAATTTAACTCGGTTGGGGATAACAAAGATAAGCTTCCCCGGGGATCATATTGATAAGTTAGGCTGGGGAATTTTGATGAACTCCACCGGGGATAGGAAGAATTCTGGCGAGTGCGATCTTCTGTGGCTGTTAGCTGAGGATAACCCAGTTATAAGCCTTTGTGAGGAATAACTTTGAATAAAAAACGGGGGAGACGTTCGTGCTCTGCAGGGGAGTACCTTCCAGAATCTTACTGGGGATAAACTTCGAGGGTCTGTTGGAGGTATGCCTCAGGGTTTGCTAGGGATGTGGATTTCAAATCTCTTGGTGGTTTCCTTCGAGAGGGTGCCAAGGTATTCATCTGTACCTTCATCCTATCAGTAATCCTTTTTCTTAGGTTCACTTTAGGAAGTGATTATGTTTCAAATGCATATGCCTATTTAACAAAACATTGGACGTTTCTCAAAATAAAACAAATAGTGCAAAAAGAAAAAGGGAAATGACACAAATTTTTGGGAAGAGTATTTGTATTGATTTTCTTTGAGTATATTTGTACAAAGGAGACAATCATCCTAGTAAGAGGATTTTGCCGCAAACATTGAAAGATTTTATACAAAATAAAGGATGGCTATGTGAAATAATTTCATGGGATTCCATTCTGCTATAGCTTTCACAACTCTGAATATCTGCCCGTTCAGTGCTTCGTTTGACGATGACTGGATTGATCAGAAGTCTGGAACTGGTTGATGAAGAGATTGTCTTTGAAGTGATCCGACGAGACATAGTCATACGCTTTACTTCCCTAACTTTTGCCTGAATCGCCCTTTCGGGTTTTCGATCCACCGGGAAACCCCTTTTTGCCCAAGCCGCCCTTTCGGGTTTTCGACTTGCCGGGTGTACAGATTTTTTTTGTTTTTATCCCTAATTTTTGCCTGAACCGCCCTTTTGGGTTTTCGGTTCACCGGGATGCCCATTTTTTGCCCAAGCCGCCCTTTCGGGTTTTCGACTTGTCGGGTTATTTTATGCGTAGTATCTTTTGACTATGTCTGCGTTCGCAGGGTGCGGCAAATCGTCGCCGTCCATGGTGGTCAGAATCATTGCACCACCAGAAAATATGCTCTTGATCACAAATGGTCCTTCATATGTAGGAGTCCATTTTCCCCTGGGATCACTTTGCGGCAAGATAATCCGCTTGATTACGAGATCCCCGACTCGATACACTTGACGTCTGACTTTCTTATTGAAGGCCTTGATCATCCGCTTTTGATACGTCTGACCATGGCATATAGCAGCAAGTCGCTTCTCGTCGATCAGATTGAGTTGATCAAGTCGGGTCTGCATCCAATCATCTTCATTCAAACCTGCATCCTTCATAATCCTCAGAGATGGGATTTGGACTTCCATAGGCAAGACAGCTTCCATGCCATAAACCAAAGAAAATGGGGTTGCCCCAGTTGAAGTACGTGTCGTCGTACGGTATCCATGCAGAGCAAACGGTAACATCTCATGCCAGTCTTTGTAAGTGACTGTCATTTTCTGAATGATCTTCTTAATGTTTTTGTTCGCAGCTTCAACAGCACCGTTCATCTTCGGCCGATAGGGAGATGAATTATGATGATAAATCTTGAACTGTTCGCATAGTGCAGTGATCATTGTATTATTCAGATTTGTACCGTTGTCCGTGATGATCCTGTCGGGAACACCATACCGACATATGAGATTATGCTTGATAAAGCGGGCAACCACATTTTTAGTAACAGAGGCGAAGGAAGCTGCTTCGACCCATTTAGTGAAGTAGTCAATGGCAACCAGGATGAAGCGATGTCCGTTGGAAGCCGTGGGCTTGATCTCTCCAATCATATCAATGCCCCACATTGCAAAGGGCCATGGAGCAGTCAGGACGTTGAGGGGAACCGGAGGGATATGAACTTTGTCAGCATAGACTTGACACTTGTGACAAGTACGGGAATGTTGATGGCAGTCAGCCTCCATGGTAGACCAATAATAGCCTGCCCTTAGGATCTTCTTAGTCATTGTATGCCCGCTCAAGTGAGTGCCAAATGTGCCGCTGTGTATATCAGTCATGATCAACTCTGCTTCAACTTTATCCACACATCGGAGTAGTACACAATCATGGCTTCGTTTGTAAAGGATGCCGTTGCTCAGGAAGAACTTAGCAGCGAATTTCCTTAAGAACTTCTTGTCATTCACGGAAGCTCCTTCAGGGTAATCCCTAGTCTCGAGATACCTTTTGATTTCATGGAACCAAGGCTGTTCCACTACTTCTTCGGTATTAATCTCGTGGCAATGTGCCGGTTCATCCATTCGCTTGATGGTGATTTGGGGAGCCTCGTTATCCCAGCTGAGTTTAAACATGGAGGACATTGTGGCCAGAGCATCGGCTAGCTGATTCTCTTCTCGCGGGAAATGCTCGAAGGTAATTTGCTCGAAATGCGGCAACAATGTCAGGACATGTTCTTTGTATGGGATAAGATTAGGATGCTTGGTATCCCAGTCTCCTTTGATTTGGCTGATGACCAAAGCCGAGTCCCCGAATACGATCAAAGATTTGATTCCCAAGTCTATAGCAGCTTCGAGACCAAAGATGCAAGCTTCATACTCAGCCATGTTGTTTGTGCAACTGAAACAAAGTCGGGCCGTGAAAGGAGTGTGACAACCTTCCGGAGAAATGAGTACTGCACCAATACCATTTCCAAGTGCATTTGAAGCACCATCAAAGTACAGGGTCCATCGGGATCCCTTCTCGGGTCCGTCATACGGTCCGTCACTTTCAGCATTGTCCAAATTCATGATGTCCTCGTCTGGGAAGTCAAATCTCATGGGTTGATAGTCTTCGATAGCCTGATGAGCCAGATGGTCAGCTAGTACACTCCCTTTTATAGCTTTTTGGGTGGTGTACTGGATGTCATACTCAGTTAAGATCATTTGCCATCTAGCTATCCTTCCAGATAAAGCGGGCTTCTCGAAGATATACTTGATAGGGTCCATCTTGGAAATTAACAAGGTAGTATGGGTCAACATATACTGTCTTAGTCGGCGAGCAGCCCATACCAAAGCGCAGCAAGTTTTCTCGAGCAGTGAGTAGCGAGTCTCACAGTCGGTAAACTTTTTGCTAAGGTAATAAATAGCGTGCTCTTTTCGACCAGACTCGTCATGCTGGCCCAAAACACACCCCATTGAATTATCCAAGACAGTTAAGTACATGATCAATGGTCTTCCTTCGACGGGTGGCATCAGAATAGGAGGTTCTAGCAAATATTCCTTGATTCTATCAAAAGTAGCTTGACATTCATCGTTCCACTCAACTACCTGATCTTTCTTCAAGAGTTTGAAAATTGGCTCACAGGTAGAAGTCAGATGAGAGATGAATCTGGCAATATAGTTTATGCGCCCCAAGAATCCTCTAACCTCCTTTTCAGTACGAGGAGCAGGCATCTCTTGTATTGCTTTTACTTTTGCCGGATCGACTTCAATGCCTTTGTTACTTACAATGAATCCCAGGAGTTTACCAGACCTAACTCCAAAAGTGCATTTACTTGGATTCAGCCTGAGCTTGTATTCTTTCAATCTGGCAAACAGCTTCTCCAAATGCTCAAGGTGCTCTTCCTCTGTTTGTGACCGAGCTATCATATCGTCTACGTAAACTTCAATCTCATGATGTATCATGTCATGAAATAAAGCTACCATGGCGCGTTGATAAGTTGCCCCTGCGTTCTTCAGCCCGAATGGCATCACTTTGTAACAAAAGGTGCCCCATTGCGTGACAAAAGTTGTTTTCTCCATATCCTCGGGAGCCATTTTGATTTGATTGTAGCCCGAGAATCCGTCCATGAAGGAAAACACCTTATGCTGAGCTGTATTGTCGATCAAGATGTCAATATGAGGTAGCGGGAAATCATCTTTAGGGCTGGCCCTGTTCAAATCCCGGTAGTCCACACACATTCTGACTTTGCCATCTTTCTTTGGTACCGGTACGATGTTAGCGACCCATTGAGGATAGGACGTAACAGCCAGGAAGCCAGCATCGAATTGCTTCATTACTTCTGCTTTGATCTTTTCGGACATGTCAGGCCTCATTCGGCGAACTTTTTGCTTGATTGGTGGACAGTCTTCTCTTGTGGGGAGACGGTGAACCACGATGTCGGTGTCTAGACCCGGCATGTCTTCATAGGACCAAGCGAAGATTTCAACATACTCATTCAGCAACTGTACTAGGCGCTCCTTGACTTTTGGTTCCAGATTGACACCTACTTGTACCTCCTTCCGATCCTCCTCGGTTCCCAAGTTAACAGTTTCCAATGGCTCTTCATGCGGTAAGATGGCCCTTTCCTCTTGTTGCAGGAGTCTGGCTAGTTCCCCGGGTACTTCACAACCTTCGTCATCTTCATACTCGGCTAGATTGACCAGGTCTTCATAGTTTTTGAAAGATACAGCAGAATAGTCACCCATGGAATCCGGAGTGGATGGGTACCTGCATTGGTGAGTGTGGTTGTGTGTAAGGGATAGCCATCCTTAAACAAAAAATGCAAAAGGAAGGAAAATGAACATAAGCAGTTTATCAAATGAAAAACGTCCAATGAATCATTAAACATGGCATATGAATATGAAAAATAGTCAAAACCCTTACAAGTGGACCTACATGCCCCGGGCAAGGCAGGAGGTGGAAAGACAGTGTACGGATTGTTTGAAAATAAAATATTACAGGCCAAAGAGGAAATGCTTAATAGATAAATTACTGATGAATAAAAGTGATGGGGACAAAGTCTTTAGCCTCCCAATTGCTCAATCCTCCCCTGACAGTTGGATGAATCCATTCTTCAAAGTTGTTTTCCTTGTCTTCCTCTTCCAGGGCGTTGATTCGGTAAGGAGAAATTTTGATCGGCGCTCTTTCAATCTTTGACTGGCGCATGGCCTTCTGGCCAGCGGCGGTGAAACCTAATCCAAACTTATCAGTTTTATGCGGAAAATCGGGTAACTGCCCCCACGCTGAATTCTTCCCTTCTTTAACTGCAGCCCTTGCATCCTCTAGAGATGCCATCTTGGCCATCTGTCTTGGTGTCTCAGCTGCCAATTTTGCCACTGCTACCTCAGGAAGCACTTCTTCGAAATGTTGAAACGGTGTCTCAATGAACTCTCCTTCTACCTCCACATACCGGAAAGAATTTAAATGGATAATCATGTACTCTTCTTCGCCGTGGACAGTAATGATCTTTCCCTTTACAGGATACTTCAGCATCTGATGCAAGGAGGAGGTGACTGCTCCAGCATGGTGTATCCAAGGTCTACCCAGCAGGCAGGAATATGATGGACAGATTTCCATTACATAGAAAGTGGATTTAAACACCTCAGTACCTATCTTGACAGGAATTTCAACTTCTCTATGGACCATTCTCTTTGCTCCATCGAAAGCTCTGACGACAATATCACTCGGCTTCAATTCCAACCCTTTGCAATCTAGCCGGTCCAAGGCCTTTTTAGGCAAAACATTCAGCGATGACCCGGTATCAACCAAAACATGTGCAAGGGTGGTTCCGCGGCATTCGATTGAAATATGCAAAGCATCATTGTGATTTCGGCCTTTAGGGGTCAGGTCGGCATCAGAAAAACCTAATCCATTGTCTGCAGTCAGGCTAGCCACGCAATGTTGAAATTGATCTGCAGAGGTTTCTTGGGGCACATGAGCTGCCTTTAGAAACTTAATCAAAGCTTGAGCGTGCGCTTCTGAGCAAAGCAACAGCGCCAGCATGGAGATCTTGGAGGGGGTTTGCCCCAATTGTTCCACCACATCATAGTCACTTCTCTTGATTATCCTCAAAATCTCGTCCATTTCTTTCTTGGAGGCTTCCGGGATGACCAAGGGCTGAACCCTCGTCCTGACGGGCTCATCTTGTATTCCCTTTCCTTTATCAGCAATGGTAGGAGAGGCAGCACTAGGAACAACGATTTCCTCAATCAAAGGAGTTCTAGCGGAGAGTTTTACTGGTGCAGGGATGACTTCTTTAGCTGATGAGGGTCCAAAGACTGCTCTTGGAGGGGCAATCTCTGGAGAAAATATTTTCCCGCTCCTGGTGATTTTGCTGGTGCCCGCAATGTTACTAATGATGGCTTCTTCATCATCCGAATTTTCTTCAATTATTTCAACTTGCTTGATACCATGGTAATAGATGTCACCACCATAGTTCCAAGGTATCGACTTCTCAGAAACATAGGGAATAGGCCCTGGCATTGTTATCTTCAAAGGTATAGACTTTGCAGCTGGTGTAATCTTAACAGGCTTTTTGACGGCCTTGGAAAGATTGGCGTGAATGGTTATGATTGAGACATTTTCAACATGAACTGGAACAGCAGGAACTTTTTCGAACAAAATTTGTCGGCTATCCATGAGGCCTTGGATGCCTTTCTTTAACAGCGGACAATCAAACGGCAGAGAGTGGCAACAGTAGCAGTCTTCTTTACATCCCGGGAAGATCTCGGCCCTTAACAAATTCAACTTAATGGTTAGCAACGGAGTAGTCAGATCACTAACGTCAGCAACATACAGATCCTCTTCAATGGCATTGACATTCCGACCGTGCTTCGGCATAGGTGCAGATATCACATTGGGTTTTTCTGGAGCGTCAAACTCTACCTCCTTAGCCTCTATCAGGTCCTGGATCTTATGCTTGAGTGCCCAACAATCATTGGTGTCGTGTCAACACTGTCTGAATGATAGGCGCACTTAGCATTGGCATGATAATGCGGAGAGGATGTATTTACATTCTTTGGCGCCTCCTTGATAGTGGCAAGATTCAATTTCAACAGATGGGGAAGCACCTGTGCTGGAGTCATATTAATACGGGTGAACTGCCGTTGTGGCCTTTCCACCCGTTGCTGATTTGGTCTGGATTGGTTGTAGCGAGGCTGCTCACTCAGAGTGTTTTGAATCATTACGGCCCCCACAGTTGGCCGACGCTCCATCTTTCCTGCTCTTCTTTGAGAATATACCATAGCTGTCTCCTTCTTAAAAGGCTTCTTCTCAACACTTGCAGCAACACCCTTCTGAATCTTTCCTGACTTGATGCCAGCTTCTATTCTTTCGCCTGTTAAGATCAAATCGGTAAACCCCGCGGAAGAGTTACCAAATAGATGATTGAAAAATGGCCCAGATAGGGTCCCAAGAAACATATCAACGAGCTCACGATCGGTTAAAGGAGGCTGCACCCTGCCAGCCAAATCCCTCCATTTTTGTGCATATTCCTTGAATCCCTCACTTGTTCCTAGTGACATACCCTGAAGTTGGGTACGGGTAGGAGCAAGATCAGAATTATACTGGTATTGTTTATAGAAAGCGGTGGCCAAATCTTCCCAATTTCTGACACTGGTTCCTTCTAACTGATAAAACCATTCCAACTGGGCTCCCGACAGGCTGTCTTGAAAGAAATGAATCCAGAGATTTTTATCTGCCGTATAGGGTTGAATCTTTCTCACATAGGACCTGAGATGCATTTTGGGACAGGATAGCCCGTCGTACCTTACAAACACTGGCACTTTGAACTTTGGGGGAATCACAATTCCGGCGACCAAGCCCATGTCTTCAAAATCCAAACCCGGTACCCTTTGCAATTCCATGGCAGCCAATCTATCTTCTAAACCCTTATATTTGTCATCAGCTGGAGGATACTGCTGGTCAGAATAATCTTCATCCTCTTCAACCTCTTCCTCCTCTACATCAGACTCGGAAGGCACCGCAACTCGATCTCTTTTACTAGTCCCTTCATCAGAAGTAGGAGGAAATTCAAGCACCCTCCGAGCTTCTCTGTCAAATCTTCTCCCCAAAGTAGCCACTCCGACCCTCTTTTTCTTCTTCACTGGGTCCTTATTCTCCAGATGAGCCTTGATATCCTCTTGACTCTTGACCAAGGTCATCAAGAGTTGCTGGAACTGTGCATTCTGGGCTTGTAGGTCTTTGACTGTTTGCTCGAGATCCATCCTACTGAAATAAACAGCAGATAGATAAGGAAACCTGGAGTGAGACCTGCTTATGCACATGATGAATGGTATGCTGATGTATGCAATGCATTCAAGGATTTAGGACATTCAAAGTTGTTTCAGACAAAGAAGAACGCACGTCATATTAATAAGAAGAAATTTGTTAGTACATAAATGCCCCATGGGCCAAATGTTACAAAATAAACTTCTCAAGGCAGAAAGACATTGCGCATCCTCTTCGGTGCGATGTAGGTGTTGAGGGCCTCTTGCTCGTGGAGTCGGCGGGTAAGCTCTAGAACCTTCTTTTCACTGGCGTAGTAGCTAGCTTCAAAAGTGTTTCGTTCCTCCTTGAGCTGAATCCAAATTTTCTGCATTTCCTCCCACGATGTAGGCATGTCTGGATGCAGGATGGTGTAGGGAACCTCTCCTTCATTGACGGGCTCTTTAATCACTGGGAGTACGTGAGGATAAGGCATCATTAGACTTTGGGCTCGGGCTCGTACCCACTTGAGATAGGGCTCAAGAGGGATGGAGTTCTTGTGTCCCAGAGTCTTGCTATCAACCTTGTTGAGTTTTCCCCAAGCTCTGGTGAATCTTTGGCGAAGTCCTTGCGCATCGTTGTCGAAGTCAAAAACTAGGCTAGGAATCAACATGTCATGAGGGCCATCCCTCCGTGCATATCCAAATTGCCTCAAAGCTAGGCAAGGGTTGTAGGTGATACCTCCTCTAATTCCAAGTAAAGGAACATTAGGAAATTCTCCGCAACGATCGACGATGATGACATTTTCTCTGGACCGAGAACACCAATGCACATCAGAATGAGTAAGAGTCATCAATCGTTGGGACCACCGTGTACTTTGGTCATTCTTCAAGACAGATTGTGGAAGGTGAGAAATAAACCACCTTGCGAGGATAGGAGTACAGCACATGAGAACACCCCTCTTTCTCATTGTTCGTGTGTAAAATGAGTGAAGGATGTCCCCAAGCAATGTTGGTATTGGTAGACCATCAGATCCTGACCACCAGATTCGGCCTAGGGACATCTGGCAATTGATTGAACGATGGTGCATGGTGAGCTGCTGACTTGAGCATG
The DNA here is from genome assembly GCA_948472305.1 of Vicia faba. NCBI lineage: Eukaryota > Viridiplantae > Streptophyta > Magnoliopsida > Fabales > Fabaceae > Vicia > Vicia faba. Next base: position 440,355,344 of record OX451739.1, on the reverse strand, counting down.
TACAAGATCACCTGAAAAGCAAAATTATCAAAGAAGTGGAGGACCTGATATTTGAACCCAGGTCCTGATGAATGTTGGACACCTGCCTTGCCACTACGCTGAATTGCTTCATTTGTTAATAATATACGAATAATATATCATAAAAGAAATCAACTCTTATGGATCAGAAAAACAAAACACGCGAAAATCATTTGAACTGGCCAACCGGAAGCTGACACGCACTCGTCCATGTCCTTCCACTATTGTAATTTTACCTGTGGATTTGAATTCGCAGCTAAAAGCGCAGCTCGATCCAAAAATCAATTCCATGCAATAAGAATGACCTTCAAGGGCATGGTTAGGTTCGTCTCCTTCTCCTGAGTGCAACCATGCCCATTATAGGGACCAATTTCACCTGAAACAAGAATCCCTAAAAACAAAAACGTAACCCTAGCTATGGTGTTTTGGGGTTACAACGCCTATAAACCAAATTGAATATTGCCAAAAGTTCACAAATGACATGAGGGTTATGAATATGCAAGCAATTTGTTCAAATGATGCAAGAATAATGATTCACGATTCTAAGAACAGGGCGGGTTGTCGTGATACTTACAGGGCATTTGGGCGTCTGAGAATGATTTCTTTTGATCCAGGAAGGTTGAGTGAACACCTAGGAATCGATTGGGACTGGTCTCAGCTTCTGAAAACGCCTCTAAGTATGATTTTGATTTCACACTTTTTAGTGAATTTTGCAACTTTGTTCTGCCTCTTCTTGCAGCCTCCAACCCTTATTTCGTTCCTTGTGGCTTGCTTATGTATGATACAATGTGCTAGGGTAACAATTATGGTCCAAATCTTCTCCCATCATGGCTTGCTTATTTGATTTGATCCACTCTTTAAACCTTTCCAATTTAGCCAAAAATTAATCTTTTTGCACATGATTTGGTGATTCGAGTTTGATGATGATATTGATGATAATTAAGACCTGAAACAACCAAAAAGATCTTAGATAATCAAATCTTGGATTTTATATGATTTAATTTGATTTAAAATGAAATAATTCAATCAAAAATCAAATAAAATAATAAAAAAGAAATATGGGCTCATGGATGAAGCTAGGACACGTGGACAATGATGCAAGCTCAAATCAAGTGGAAAAGAATGGGCCCATTTGACAAAATTTGAAGTTTTGGGGATAGTTGACTTTTGGCAATTTTGCAAAAATGCCCAACTTCAACAATTCATAACTTCTTCAATTTTGAAATTTTGGAAGTGTTCTTGGAATTTTTAGAAAGCTTGAGATGTCCTATAATCAACCCTTTTGATCTCATCGCATTTTGATATTCCATGCTCAATTCACAAGCTTTGTCAAAAAATGTGTTTTTGTTGACTTTCAAAAATGACCTATAATGGCCAAATTTATAACTTCTTGTAAGTGCATTTTCTGATCTTGGGGTATGCAGATAGATCGTAGGAAATTGCATCCTCTTCAAAATGAGCTTTGGATGGGTCATTTCTCATAAAATATGAGAACGTTATGCTTAGTCAAAGTTGAGTTGACTTTTCCTACAAAACCCTAATTTAGCAACTTTTAAGTCTTGATGAATTTTGAGCAATCCTTGATGAATCATGATCAAACCTTGATCAAATGATGAAATATCCTTCAAAATGAGAATGTTGACAAAAAAAATTGAAGTTTGACTGTGTATAGGTCACAGTTGACTTTTGCCCTAGCACAGTCGATTTTTGGACCTTTTGAGCAATTGACTGAGCAAACTTCCTCTGCAAGGCTTGAAACTTGACATGGATGACCTTGAGAACATATTAGGACATTGGGGAACACTTGAGGTCATTTGTACTCAAGGTTCTTGATGCAACACAAAACCCTAATTTGGGGTTGACTGCCTTAGGAGATAGCTTGTCTGTCCAACTCTTGAGTAAGCTTGAGCAACTTGGAGATTTTTCTTGCAATGTCTTGAGAAATATGAGAGGGAAAATTTTGGGGTACAACACCAACCTTTATTCATATTTTTCTTCAACAGATTTTCCAGCGCGTTGCAAACCAAGGAGCTCACCGTGAACCATCATGATCTGGCCATTCAGCTCATCAGTGCTCCAGATCCAATGTCTTTCCTTTGGAGGACTACCATACGCCCCCAGTCAACGTGAACACTAGATTGGGCGAAGTCAAGCAGGTCTTATCCATTTGGGCCCAGCAATTCAGATAGCACCCCCCATAATTGCTAATACAGGCCCATTATTCCTTCCTTTTTCTTTTAGTTTATTTAAATCTTTCAATATTTATTTCATTTTTGTTTAATTCACAAATTAATTTATTTTTTCACAAAAAAACATAAAATCAATAATTCACAAAAAATTAGGGTTAGTTTTTTTATTTTATTATTATCAAAATTAATTTAATTTAATTTAATTTAGGAAATTGTAACTTGCTTTCATAAATAAAATCAAAATAGAAATTAGGTTAAACTTTTGATTAAATTCAATTCTTTTCTCAAATAAATAAAAATACAAAAATAGGTTGTAGATTAAATTAATTCATTTTTCTTCTTAAAATTAAAATTAATTAGAATTAGGCTTTCCTTTTTTTAACAATTCCATTACTTTCTTAAAACATAACAAAAACATTTTCTTAATTAATCGCAATTAGGTTTAGACAAGGGTCAAAACCCTGATTATCTCGTATTCAATTCATCGTGCGCGCGTTATTTATTTTTTGCCAATATTGTTGTAATTGTTCATGGTTTGTAATAGTTTAATCTAGGGCTTTTTATTTATGGATTTTTCCTGGTTTTTGGCTATGTAATTAATCCCCCTCCCCAAAGCCTTGTAATACCGTAGATTTACTTTCTCGCTTAATTCTCGCAAATATTTGACTGTTTAGATGTATGCTAATAGGATTGTATGATAAGAATGCATGACAAATTAATACAGCTAGAAAACCCTAATGTGCAAAGACTAAATAATTGAAGACAGATCACTCGCACATATCACTCTTAGGGTATACTCACACTTCGGTTGTCTTCGGTAAACGATCATTAAGTATAGGGTGTCTTAGTGGTTACTCTCCTGTCTAAAAGATCAAATGTCCCATTCGAATGTTGCCTCAGAAATGTTGCCTCGAATATGATCTTAAGACTCTAGGGTGATTACTAATATGTCCTAACATTGCTTTAGTGATCGTACGTCCCTTTTGAATTGACCCTTACAACTCCAACGACGGTGCTACCTATTTCTCAATAGTAGGATAGCGTTATCCAAAGGAACAAGGATAGAAACAATCCTTTTCGAGTACGTAGATGCTAGTAGGTACTTGCTCAAATCAAAGCTTTTCACACTTACACATTTTCAAAACAAATTTCAAAATAACTTCGTCACACCTTTGAGGACTGATACAAGGGTTATCACGAAGTCAAACTTTTCAAAACAAAGCACATACAACAAGCAATTTTAAAAGATGAGAAAGTACCTAAGAGCCCATGGAAAACCATGGATAGAAAGGGTGCTAACACCTTCCCTTTCTATAATCTACCCCCCCCCCCCCCCCCCCCGTACTCAGAATATCTCGAAAAATGATTTTTTTTCTGTACTTTTTTCCTTTTCAGTTGGATGAAATAAAAGTCGATGGCGACTCTTTCTTACCGCGACATTTTGCAAACACAACACGCAAAATGCAAACCAGCATTTCAAACAGTCGGTTCTGCCACCGTATCACAGAATTGGCGACTCTGCTGGGGAATTAATAAGTGGGGTATACCTTAGGATCTAGTTCATCATAATTGCTTCTCTTGATTGTTTTGATTGCTTTACTTTTAAGGGTTTTATTTGGGAGTTACTATAGGTCCTAACCCGGATCTGGGGACACCTTTTAGGTAAGTAGCAATAAACTGTGAGGGAATTGTACGGTGTAGACCGATACGGTTGAAGCAGTAGCTACGTTGATGTGGCACATTGGTTGGTACTGGTATCCCTTGTGGAGAAACGAGGAGAATACGGGGCCGCTGCGAGGTGTCGTTAAGCATCAACTGACCTTAGAACCTTTAATCGCCCAACTTGGCCATTAGAAAGTAGTGAGATAGTCGGTGTGATACGGTGGGAGAACTGACTAGGGTTTTGCGTTTGTTTTCGCAAATGTTTCGGTTGAGCAAGAGTCGCCACCGACTTTTTATTTTATCCTAAGGAAAGGTTTAAAAAGCACAGCAAAAACCTTTGAGATTTTTCTTGGGTTCGGGGAGTAGATTATAGAAGGGGAAGGTATTAGCACCCCTTCTATCCATGGTTATCCATGGGCTCTTAGATACTTGCTTAGATCAACTTGCCTCAGTTTTCAATTGTTTGAAAGGGTGCTTTGTGTGTGGCTTTGAAAAGGTTTTGAAAAAGATGCCTTGCATAGGCTACCCTTGTAACAATTCTTTACTCGAATGTTTTACAAAGGTGTTTGTCTTTTTGAAAAGACGTTTCAAGGGTTTGAAAAGTTGATTTTGAAAGTGTTTGTGAAGTGGGTTTTTGAAATAAGGCAAGCGTTTTTCTTGGAAAGTTGACAAGTACTTAAGAGTTCATCTACCCTAAAATTTTCTCAAAGATTTTTGTCATGTTTTAAGCCTTTTGACAATTTTGTTCCACCATTGCATTTGGTGGACAATCTTGTCTTAGGAGATGAAAGGGACGGGCGCGGGTCATCGTTTAGACCATAGTTGCAATAGTGTTAAATGTCTTTGGGCAATTTTCTTTAAAAGGGACTTGATCATTTTACTTAGGCAACATTTTGAGGGACTATGATCATTTGATTGTTTGTTTTACCCAAAGAAATTCAACATGCAATATGGCCCATTTTTGAAAGGCAACAAAGTGGAATACCCTAGGGGGTGCAAGTGTGAGATGTGTTGTTTATTTTCATGCTCATTTATCTTGTATTAGGTCCAACTATTTTTGTTCATTTTTATTCGCATACAAAACCCTAATTCTAGCATAGTATGTTTAGAAAGCATTAAAAGTGCGAAATTTAAATTCCTACGCTATTACATCACAATAATATGGGGAGGGGGTACAATGTTTCAAATGGGGTTTATTTGGGCAAGAATTTAAATCTAAGCTATTACATCATTTTTAGGAATATTTACAAGATAAATAATTGCATAATTAAATAGAAATTGACATAAATATGCAAAATATAAAAGGAATTTTTATGTATATGTAAAAAAAAAGGTATTATTTATGTAAAATAAAATAAAGAAAATAAAAGGGTATTATTTTGAGGTATTTTCAAATTTAGGGTAAAAACTCTAATTTTAATCAAAATGTATATTAATTAATTAATTCATACAATATTCATTATTTACATACAAAAATAAAATAAAATATGATATATTTGTAAAAAAGGTATTTTTAGTATTAAACATTAAAAAATAAAATATGTACATTTTTGGTGTTTTTACTCTAAATGCATTAATATATATATATATATATATGTATATTTATATTATTTTAAATATGTACTATATATATAAATAATAATAATAATTAATTTTTTAGAAAATAGTATTTTTTATATAAAATATTTTCAGAGGGTAATATAAAATAAAAATAAAAATAGAAGTGTTTTTACATATTTTTCTATTTATCCTAAATAATAATATGTATTTATTTATGTATAAACAAAAGAAAATCAAATAAAAATCAAATAAAATCAAAAAATGATGAGAAAAATATTTTCAAAATTTTAATATGCTGAGAAAAAATAAATGAGTCAACTAAGAAAAGAAAAAGTCAAAAATCATGAAAAATGAAGCAAATGGGCTTGGGGGGTAAGAAAATGGAAATAGGGTGTAAAAAGAAAAGACCACACAGGCCCAGCCCATGTGGCTTCATCTTCAACCTTTGTTCAGCAACATTCAAAAACGCGCGCCCTGTACTCCAGCTGCTAACTCCTGATTCCTGGCTTTTTAACAAAAACTCATAACATAAAAAATGTTCAGCATGAAGAGACGATTCTAACCATGTATAGAACTTGACCTAACTCTCTAAGATGAAGGAGAATTTCTCCTCCCCCAAATCCTAACCTAGTTTTTCTGTCATTTTCAAACTCCAAATTCTCTCTACTCAGGCAAAAGAAATGAAAAGTAAAGACATGGACATGTTCAGTGGCATGAGTATGACATTATTTCTTCACAAACTTAAGACTAATGATGCATAATAAGAGAGATACGAATTCAAAATTTCACCTATTCAGTTGAACTTCTATCTGGAGATGTAGGAACCTTCAGTGCAAGGTGATGATTGGAAAAGCTTCCTTGTGGTCCAGGGATGTTGTTTCAATGCTTACTTTGTCTTGAGAGCTTCTGAATCAAGCTAGAGAACTTCAACTGCAAAACAGAAAAACAAAAATGGTGAAGTGGCTTAGAGGTGTTACAGGTTGTGTCTTAGCTTCTGGGTAGTTTGCATAGGTTGTAAGGAAGGTAGAGGAACAGGTTTTGGCAAGAATGCTCGAGAGAAATGGGAGTTGGTACTCAAACTGCAGAGGCAACTCTGTTTTTGCAGTTTGAGGATGATTCTGAGATGGAGGGTGTTTTTGAGGTGCAAAGGTCGTGTATTAGCTTGGTTATGTTGTCTTGAGTGTGTTAGATAAGTTTGTTCTTGTGTTCTAATGCTGAGATGAGAGTTGTTGTGAGTTATGGAACTTTTCTTCACACTTAAGCAACAAAATGCAACTTGAGTTTCTAGGCATGTAGAGGGCCCCTAATGTGCTGCATAATCCCTCCTTGATCAGTGTGTTATGTTCATAATCTTGTGCCATTCAGATTTGCAATGTACTTGTTGGATTTCAAAATTGACATAAAGCTACCTTTTACCAAAATGGTTAATTTGCTTTATCTAGTTTGGGATTAAACCTTTATACAATGTTCAAACTCATAGAACAACACCTTAACACAATGAATATGCATTAAATTATTGAGTTCAACTTGGTTTAAGGACCTATAATCTAACCTAAAGCATGCTGAGTTCAAATTGCAAAGTTATGGACATGGAACTTGGTCATGAACAAAGTGGTTTTTTGCTATATTGTGAAATTCGATTCTCTCTAACCATGAGGTTGTTTGAGAAGTTCTTGGACATTTTGGAAATCTTGGAATGTGTACTATAATCCATCTTTGAAATGCAAATTGAAATTCCAAGTGGAAGTGTATGGAAAATGGCCTTGAAGTGGGGTAGAAAACCTTGTCAAAATAGGTTAAAATTTCACTAAGTTAAAAAATGGTTTAGTGCCCTTATTCAAAAAATTGTAACTTGAGATACAAGCTTCAAATGAGAAAACTTTGTGAATCAAAGTTGTAGATTATGCAACAAGCTACAACTTTCATGTTTGGACTTTTGTTTGAATCCAAATGGATCATGGTGAAAAAGTTGGTCAAAGTTGGGAAAAAATTAGGGTTTTTCATAACTTAGAAAAATTCTAAGTTATGAAAAATTCCATTTCTAACCCTAATTTGCATTTTGTGATTTCTTGGTGAACAAGTTTCATGATTTGGCATGTTTTGATGAAAAATGAATCTTGACTCTTGATTTTGACCAAAAAGTCAAAGTTTGACTTTTCAGTATACAGTCAAAATTGATCAATTGACTGGGAAATTCAACTGTCAATCTTGTGTACTTGGGATCTTTTGAGCTTGTTGATCATGTCAAGGTAATTCTATGGGGTCCTTGAGTCCATGTGTGAGCTTGGTTTGCCATTGGCTAGGTCAAACAGTCAAAAATTGCCTTTGTGCAGTCAAAACCCTAAAAATGACCATTTTGCCCTTTTGGTGATCTGATCAAATTTCTTGGGGAATTGTGATCCAAACTTGATCAAATGGACCATATGAGTTTATAATGTTGATGTGGGTCAAATTTCATGAGGTTTGACTGTCAATTGGCCACAGTTGACTTTTTCCCCAATACAGTTGATTTATAGGTCAACTGTTCAATTGACTGGGCAAAACTTGGAATCAAGGCTTGAAACTTGATATGGGTAAACTTGGGAGTCCAATATGAGGCATGAAAGTCATCTTAGGCATTCTAGGTCAAAATATCTTTGTGCAAACACAAACCCTAATTTTGAGTCCACAGTGCAAGGAGAGGTCTTGAGCAGATGAAACCCTAACTGAATCCTGAGCTTCAAGGGCTTTGTGATGAGAAATCAATGAGAAATGGGAGGGAAAATTTTGGGGTACAACAGTTGCCCCTGTTCAATCTTCTTGAATCCGAAGAGTTAGATGGGCAAGCTTGCCTTTCGTGACTCGAGGGTAAAAGGAGATTGGACACTAGAGTGCCCGGAAATTTGCACTCGTCAAAGCGGTGGATGCGGGAATGGGCTTAGAGATGCCATTTGGAGATGGGCTTAACGATGCCATCTGGGAGAGTGACAGAAATCTTGTCAGGGATGGGCTTAGAGATGCCATCTGAAAGGGAATATCAGAAAAGTGTCCAAGCTTCGGACCATTTCTGAACCGGGGGGTCTGAACAAGCAATAGATTGACGTCCGTTGTTGGGAGGAATCTGTAAACTGTTTTCAGAAATCTTGAAGTTGAATAAGCAATAGAGCAGCATCCGTTGTTGGGAAGCGTCCGTAAACTGTTTTCAGTGGTTTGGAGAAGAAACCGAACAAGCGATAGGTTAACATCCGTTTACTTGGAGAACCCGTGAACTGTTTTCAGAAATCTTGAAGTTGAATCAGCAATAGAGCCGCATCCGTTGTTGGGAAGCGTCCGTAAACTGTTTTCAGAAGTCTTGAAGAAGAATCTGAACAAGTGACAGGTTAACATCCGTTTACTTGGAGAACCCGTGAACTGTTTTCAGAAATCTTGAAGTTGAATAAGCAATAGAGCAGCATCCATTGTTGGGAAGCGTCCGTAAACTGTTTTCAAAAGTTGCATCTGAATAAGTCGATAGATTAATATCCGTTGTTGGGAAGAATCCATAAACTGTTTTCAGAAGTCTTGAAGAAGAATCTGAACAAGTGACAGGTTAACATCCGTTGTTGGGAGGAACCCATGAACTGTTTTCAGAAATCTTGAGGTTGAATGATTTTTAGTCTGTCGACTGATCTTTCCTGAAAAGGTAAAGAGTTAGTTGCATGCAATGTTATGATGCATGATGCGATATACGCGACATCAATGTTTATGACATGAATGTGATGAATGCGCATGTAAGCTGACGAGCTAACTTGCTGAGGATAAATGAATTCGAGGTGGCCGATAATAAAAGCATCTTGACTGCTGCTGGAGAAAATAAATCCTTGGCTACTACTGGGGGAGAGAATTCCTGATGACCTCTACTGGGGAATATCAAGCTAGTAGACTCATGCTGAGGAGGTAAGACTGAGAACCTTCAATTTGATGGGAAGTAACTCTGGCGATCTCACTGGGGAACTCAAGATTTCTCTTTCTAAGACTCTGTGGAGAGAAGGCTCATTAGTCTGGCTCCGCTGGGGGTTGATAATTCGAAATTTAACTCGGCTGGGGATAACAAAGATAAGCTTCCCCGGGGATCATATTGATAAGTTAGGCTGGGGAATTTTGATGAACTCCACCGGGGATAGGAAGAATTCTGGCGAGTGCGATCTTCTGTGGCTGTTAGCTGAGGATAACCCAGTTATAAGCCTTTGTGAGGAATAACTTTGAATAAAAAACGGGGGAGACGTTCGTGCTCTGCAGGGGAGTACCTTCCAGAATCTTACTGGGGATAAACTTCGAGGGTCTGCTGGAGGTATGCCTCAGGGTTTGCTAGGGATGTGGATTTCAAATCTCTTGGTGGTTTCCTTCGAGAGGGTGCCAAGGTATTCATCTGTACCTTCATCCTATCAGTAATCCTTTTTCTTAGGTTCACTTTAGGAAGTGATTATGTTTCAAATGCATATGCCTATTTAACAAAACATTGGACGTTTCTCAAAATAAAACAAATAGTGCAAAAAGAAAAAGGGAAATGACACAAATTTTTGGGAAGAGTATTTGTATTGATTTTCTTTGAGTATATTTGTACAAAGGAGACAATCATCCTAGTAAGAGGATTTTGCCGCAAACATTGAAAGATTTTATACAAAATAAAGGATGGCTATGTGAAATAATTTCATGGGATTCCATTCTGCTATAGCTTTCACAACTCTGAATATCTGCCCGTTCAGTGCTTCGTTTGACGATGACTGGATTGATCAGAAGTCTGGAACTGGTTGATGAAGAGATTGTCTTTGAAGTGATCCGACGAGACATAGTCATACGCTTTACTTCCCTAACTTTTTCCTGAATCGCCCTTTCGGGTTTTCGATCCACCGGGAAACCCCTTTTGCCCAAGCCGCCCTTTCGGGTTTTCGACTTGCCGGGTGTACAGATTTTTTTTGTTTTTATCCCTAATTTTTGCCTGAACCGCCCTTTTGGGTTTTCGGTTCACCGGGATGCCCATTTTTTGCCCAAGCCGCCCTTTCGGGTTTTCGACTTGTCGGGTTATTTTATGCGTAGTATCTTTTGACTATGTTTGCGTTCGCAGGGTGCGGCAAATCGTTGCCGTCCATGGTGGTCAGAATCATTGCACCACCAGAAAATATGCTCTTGATCACAAATGGTCCTTCATATGTAGGAGTCCATTTTCCCCTGGGATCACTTTGCGGCAAGATAATCCGCTTGATTACGAGATCCCCGACTCGATACACTTGACGTCTGACTTTCTTATTGAAGGCCTTGATCATCCGCTTTTGATACGTCTGACCATGGCATATAGCAGCAAGTCGCTTCTCGTCGATCAGATTGAGTTGATCAAGTCGGGTCTGCATCCAATCATCTTCATTCAAACCTGCATCCTTCATAATCCTCAGAGATGGGATTTGGACTTCCATAGGCAAGACAGCTTCTATGCCATAAACCAAAGAAAATGGGGTTGCCCCAGTTGAAGTACGTGTCGTCGTACGGTATCCATGCAGAGCAAACGGTAACATCTCATGCCAGTCTTTGTAAGTGACTGTCATTTTCTGAATGATCTTCTTAATGTTTTTGTTCGCAGCTTCAACATCACCGTTCATCTTCGGCCGATAGGGAGATGAATTGTGATGATAAATCTTGAATTGTTCGCATAGTGCAGTGATCATTGTATTATTCAGATTTGTACCGTTGTCTGTGATGATCCTGTCGGGAACACCATACCGACATATGAGATTATGCTTGATAAAGCGGGCAACCACATTTTTAGTAACAGAGGCGAAGGAAGCTGCTTCGACCCATTTAGTGAAGTAGTCAATGGCAACCAGGATGAAGCGATGTCCGTTGGAAGCCGTGGGCTTGATCTCTCCAATCATATCAATGCCCCACATTGCAAAGGGCCATGGAGCAGTCAGGACGTTGAGGGGAACCGGAGGGATATGAACTTTGTCAGCATAGACTTGACACTTGTGACAAGTACGGGAATGTTGATGGCAGTCAGCCTCCATGGTAGACCAATAATAGCCTGCCCTTAGGATCTTCTTAGCCATTGTATGCCCGCTCAAGTGAGTGCCAAATGTGCCGCTGTGTATATCAGTCATGATCAACTCTGCTTCAACTTTATCCACACATCGGAGTAGTACACAATCATGGCTTCATTTGTAAAGGATGCCGTTGCTCAGGAAGAACTTAGCAGCGAATTTCCTTAAGAACTTCTTGTCATTCACGGAAGCTCCTTCAGGGTAATCCCTAGTCTCGAGATACCTTTTGATTTCATGGAACCAAGGCTGTTCCACTACTTCTTCGGTATTAATCTCGTGGCAATGTGCCGGTTCATCCATTCGCTTGATGGTGATTTGGGGAGCCTCGTTATCCCAGCTGAGTTTAAACATGGAGGACATTGTGGCCAGAGCATCGGCTAGCTGATTCTCTTCTCGCGGGAAATGCTCGAAGGTAATTTGCTCGAAATGCGGCAACAATGTCAGGACATGTTCTTTGTATGGGATAAGATTAGGATGCTTGGTATCCCAGTCTCCTTTGATTTGGCTGATGACCAAAGCCGAGTCCCCGAATACGATCAAAGATTTGATCCCCAAGTCTATAGCAGCTTCGAGACCAAAGATGCAAGCTTCATACTCAGCCATGTTGTTTGTGCAACTGAAACAAAGTCGGGCCGTGAAAGGAGTGTGACAACCTTCCGGAGAAATGAGTATTGCACCAATACCATTTCCAAGTGCATTTGAAGCACCATCAAAGTACAGGGTCCATCGGGATCCCTTCTCGGGTCCGTCATACGGTCCGTCACTTTCAGCATTGTCCAAATTCATGATGTCCTCGTCTGGGAAGTCAAATCTCATGGGTTGATAGTCTTCGATAGCCTAATGAGCCAGATGGTCAGCTAGTACACTCCCTTTTATAGCTTTTTGGGTGGTGTACTGGATGTCATACTCAGTTAAGATCATTTGCCATCTAGCTATCCTTCCAGATAAAGCGGGCTTCTCGAAGATATACTTGATAGGGTCCATCTTGGAAATTAACAAGGTAGTATGGGTCAACATATACTGTCTTAGTCGGCGAGCAGCCCATACCAAAGCGCAGCAAGTTTTCTCGAGCAGTGAGTAGCGAGTCTCACAGTCGGTAAACTTTTTGCTAAGGTAATAAATAGCGTGCTCTTTTCGACCAGACTCGTCATGCTGGCCCAAAACACACCCCATTGAATTATCCAAGACAGTTAAGTACATGATCAATGGTCTTCCTTCGACGGGTGGCATCAGAATAGGAGGTTCTAGCAAATATTCCTTGATTCTAACAAAAGCAGCTTGACATTCATCGTTCCACTCAACTACCTGATCTTTCTTCAAGAGTTTGAAAATTGGCTCACAGGTAGAAGTCAGATGAGAGATGAATCTGGCAATATAGTTTATGCGCCCCAAGAATCCTCTAACCTCCTTTTCAGTACGAGGAGCAGGCATCTCTTGTATTGCTTTTACTTTTGCCGGATCGACTTCAATGCCTTTGTTACTTACAATGAATCCCAGGAGTTTACCAGACCTAACTCCAAAAGTGCATTTACTTGGATTCAGCCTGAGCTTGTATTCTTTCAATCTGGCAAACAGCTTCTCCAAATGCTCAAGGTGCTCTTCCTCTGTTTGTGACCGAGCTATCATATCGTCTACGTAAACTTCAATCTCATGATGTATCATGTCATGAAATAAAGCTACCATGGCGCGTTGATAAGTTGCCCCTGCGTTCTTCAGCCCGAATGGCATCACTTTGTAACAAAAGGTGCCCCATTGCGTGACAAAAGTTGTTTTCTCCATATCCTCGGGAGCCATTTTGATTTGATTGTAGCCCGAGAATCCGTCCATGAAGGAAAACACCTTATGCTGAGCTGTATTGTCGATCAAGATGTCAATATGAGGTAGCGGGAAATCATCTTTAGGGCTGGCCCTGTTCAAATCCCGGTAGTCCACACATATTCTGACTTTGCCATCTTTCTTTGGTACCGGTACGATGTTAGCGACCCATTGAGGATAGGACGTAACAGCCAGGAAGCCAGCATCGAATTGCTTCATTACTTCTGCTTTGATCTTTTCGGACATGTCAGGCCTCATTCGGCGAACTTTTTGCTTGATTGGTGGACAGTCTTCTCTTGTGGGGAGACGGTGAACCACGATGTCGGTGTCTAGACCCGGCATGTCTTCATAGGACCAAGCGAAGATTTCAACATACTCATTCAGCAACTGTACTAGGCGCTCCTTGACTTTTGGTCCCAGATTGGCACCTACTTGTACCTCCTTCCGATCCTCCTCGGTTCCCAAGTTAACAGTTTCCAATGGCTCTTCATGCGGTAAGATGGCCCTTTCCTCTTGTTGCAGGAGTCTGGCTAGTTCCCCGGGTACTTCACAACCTTCGTCATCTTCATACTCGGCTAGATTGACCAGGTCTTCATAGTTTTTGAAAGATACAGCAGAATAGTCACCCATGGAATCCGGAGTGGATGGGTACCTGCATTGGTGAGTGTGGGTGTGTGTAAGGGATAGCCATCCTTAAACAAAAAATGCAAAAGGAAGGAAAATGAACATAAGCAGTTTATCAAATGAAAAACGTCCAATGAATCATTAAACATGGCATATGAATATGAAAAATAGTCAAAACCCTTACAAGTGGACCTACATGCCCCGGGCAAGGCAGGAGGTGGAAAGACAGTGTACGAATTGTTTGAAAATAAAATATTACAGACCAAAGAGGAAATGCTTAATAGATAAATTACTGATGAATAAAAGTGATGGGGACAAAGTCTTTAGCCTCCCAATTGCTCAATCCTCCCCTGACAGTTGGATGAATCCATTCTTCAAAGTTGTTTTCCTTGTCTTCCTCTTCCAGGGCGTTGATTCGATAAGGAGAAATTTTGATCGGTGCTCTTTCAATCTTTGACTGGCGCATGGCCTTCTGGCCAGCGGCGGTGAAACCTAATCCAAACTTATCAGTTTTATGCGGAAAATCGGGTAACTGCCCCCACGCTGAATTCTTCCCTTCTTTAACTGCAGCCCTTGCATCCTCTAGAGATGCCATCCTGGCCATCTGTCTTGGTGTCTCAGCTGCCAATTTTGCCACTGCTACCTCAGGAAGCACTTCTTCGAAATGTTGAAACGGTGTCTCAATGAACTCTCCTTCTACCTCCACATACCGGAAAGAATTTAAATGGCTAATCATGTACTCTTCTTCGCCGTGGACAGTAATGATCTTTCCCTTTACAGGATACTTCAGCATCTGATGCAAGGAGGAGGTGACTGCTCCAGCATGGTGTATCCAAGGTCTACCCAGCAGGCAGGAATATGATGGACGGATTTCCATTACATAGAAAGTGGATTTAAACACCTCAGTACCTATCTTGACAGGAATTTCAACTTCTCTATGGACCATTCTCTTTGATCCATCGAAAGCTCTGACGACAATATCACTCGGCTTCAATTCCAACCCTTCGCAATCTAGCCGGTCCAAGGCCTTTTTAGGCAAAACATTCAGCGATGACCCGGTATCAACCAAAACATGTGCAAGGGTGGTTCCGCGGCATTCGATTGAAATATGCAAAGCATCATTGTGATTTCGGCCTTTAGGGGTCAGGTCGGCATCAGAAAAACCTAATCCATTGTCTGCAGTCAGGCTAGCCACGCAATGTTGAAATTGATCTGCAGAGGTTTCTTGGGGCACATGAGCTGCCTTCAGAAACTTAATCAAAGCTTGAGCGTGCGCTTCTGAGCAAAGCAACAGCGCCAGCATGGAGATCTTGGAGGGGGTTTTCCCCAATTGTTCCACCACATCATAGTCACTTCTCTTGATTATCCTCAAAATCTCGTCCATTTCTTTCTTGGAGGCTTCCGGGATGACCAAGGGCTGAACCCTCGTCCTGACGGGCTCATCTTGTATTCCCTTTCCTTTATCAGCAATGGTAGGAGAGGCAGCACTAGGAACAACGATTTCCTCAATCAAAGGAGTTCTAGCGGAGAGTTTTACTGGTGCAGGGATGACTTCTTTAGCTGATGAGGGTCCAAAGACTGCTCTTGGAGGGGCAATCTCTGGAGAAAATATTTTCCCGCTCCTGGTGATTTTGCTGGTGCCCGCAATGTTACTAATGCTGGCTTCTTCATCATCCGAATTTTCTTCAATTATTTCAACTTGCTTGATACCATGGTAATAGATGTCACCACCATAGTTCCAAGGTATCAACTTCTCAGAAACATAGGGAATAGGCCCTGGCATTGTTATCTTCAAAGGTATAGACTTTGCAGCTGGTGTAATCTTAACAGGCTTTTTGACGGCCTTGGAAAGATTGGCGTGAATGGTTATGATTGAGACATTTTCAACATGAACTGGAACAGCAGGAACTTTTTCGAACAAAATTTGTCGGCTATCCATGAGGCCTTGGATGCCTTTCTTTAACAGCGGACAATCAAACGGCAGAGAGTGGCAACAGTAGCAGTCTTCTTTACATCCCGGAAAGATCTCGGCCCTTAACAAATTCAACTTAATGGTTAGCAGCGGAGTAGTCAGATCACTAACGTCAGCAACATACAGATCCTCTTCAATGGCATTGACATTCCGACCGTGCTTCGGCATAGGTGCAGATATCACATTGGGTTTTTCTGGAGCGTCAAACTCTACCTCCTTAGCCTCTATCAGGTCCTGGATCTTATGCTTGAGTGCCCAACAATCATTGGTGTCGTGTCCAACACTGTCTGAATGATAGGCGCACTTAGCATTGGCATGATAATGCGGAGAGGATGTATTTACATTCTTTGGCGCCTCCTTGATAGTGGCAAGATTCAATTTCAACAGATGGGGAAGCACCTGTGCTGGAGTCATATTAATACGGGTGAACTGCCGTTGTGGCCTTTCCACCCGTTGCTAATTTGGTCTGGATTGGTTGTAGCGAGGCTTCTCACTCGGAGTGTTTTGAATCATTACGGCCCCCACAGTTGGCCGACGCTCCATCTTCCCTGCTCTTCTTTGAGAATATACCATAGCTGTCTCCTTCTTAAAAGGCTTCTTCTCAACACTTGCAGCAACACCCTTCTGAATCTTTCCTGACTTGATGCCAGCTTCTATTCTTTCGCCTGTTAAGATCAAATCGGTAAACCCCGCGGAAGAGTTACCAAATAGATGATTGAAAAATGGCCCAGATAGGGTCCCAAGAAACATATCAACGAGCTCACGATCGGTTAAAGGAGGCTGCACCCTGCCAGCCAAATCCCTCCATTTTTGTGCATATTCCTTGAATCCCTCACTTGTTCCTAGTGACATACCCTGAAGTTGGGTACGGGTAGGAGCAAGATCAGAATTATACTGGTATTGTTTATAGAAAGCGGTGGCCAAATCTTCCCAATTTCTGACACTGGTTCCTTCTAACTGATAAAACCATTCCAACTGGGCTCCCGACAGGCTGTCTTGAAAGAAATGAATCCAGAGATTTTTATCTGCCGTATAGGGTTGAATCTTTCTCACATAGGACCTGAGATGCATTTTGGGACAGGATAGCCCGTCGTACCTTACAAACACTGGCACTTTGAACTTTGGGGGAATCACAATTCCGGCGACCAAGCCCATGTCTTCAAAATCCAAACCCGGTACCCTTTGCAATTCCATGGCAGCCAATCTATCTTCTAAACCCTTATATTTGTCATCAGCTGGAGGATACTGCTGGTCAGAATAATCTTCATCCTCTTCAACCTCTTCCTCCTCTACATCAGACTCGGAAGGCACCGCAACTCGATCTCTTTTACTAGTCCCTTCATCAGAAGTAGGAGGAAATTCAAGCACCCTCCGAGCTTCTCTGTCAAATCTTCTCCCCAAAGTAGCCACTCCGACCCTCTTTTTCTTCTTCACTGGGTCCTTATTCTCCAGATGAGCCTTGATATCCTCTTGACTCTTGACCAAGGTCATCAAGAGTTGCTGGAACTGTGCATTCTGGGCTTGTAGGTCTTTGACTGTTTGCTCGAGATCCATCCTACTGAAATAAACAGCAGATAGATAAGGAAACCTGGAGTGAGACCTGCTTATGCACATGATGAATGGTATGCTGATGTATGCAATGCATTCAAGGATTTAGGACATTCAAAGTTGTTTCAGACAAAGAAGAACGCACGTCATATTAATAAGAAGAAATTTGTTAGTACATAAATGCCCCATGGGCCAAATGTTACAAAATAAACTTCTCAAGGCAGAAAGACATTGCGCATCCTCTTCGGTGCGATGTAGGTGTTGAGGGCCTCTTGCTCGTGGAGTCGGCGGGTAAGCTCTAGAACCTTCTTTTCACTGGCGTAGTAGCTAGCTTCAAAAGTGTTTCGTTCCTCCTTGAGCTGAATCCAAATTTTCTGCATTTCCTCCCACGATGTAGGCATGTCTGGATGCAGGATGGTGTAGGGAACCTCTCCTTCATTGACGGGCTCTTTAATCACTGGGAGTACGTGAGGATAAGGCATCATTAGACTTTGGGCTCGGGCTCGTACCCACTTGAGATAGGGCTCAAGAGGGATGGAGTTCTTGTGTCCCAGAGTCTTGCTATCAACCTTGTTGAGTTTTCCCCAAGCTCTGGTGAATCTTTGGCGAAGTCCTTGCGCATCGTTGTCGAAGTCAAAAACTAGGCTAGGAATCAACATGTCATGAGGGCCATCCCTCCGTGCATATCCAAATTGCCTCAAAGCTAGGCAAGGGTTGTAGGTGATACCTCCTCTAATTCCAAGTAAAGGAACATTAGGAAATTCTCCGCAACGATCGACGATGATGACATTTTCTCTGGACCGAGAACACCAATGCACATCAGAATGAGTAAGAGTCATCAATCGTTGGGACCACCGTGTACCTTGGTCATTCTTCAAGACAGATTGTGGAAGGTGAGAAATAAACCACCTTGCGAGGATAGGAGTACAGCACATGAGAACACCCCTCTTTCTCATTGTTCGTGTGTAAAATGAGTGAAGGATGTCCCCAAGCAATGTTGGTATTGGTAGACCATCAGATCCTGACCACCAGATTCGGCCTAGGGACATCTGGCAATTGATTGAACGATGGTGCATGGTGAGCTGCTGACTTGAGCATGTACAAGATCACCTGAAAAGCAAAATTATCAAAGAAGTGGAGGACCTGATATTTGAACCCAGGTCCTGATGAATGTTGGACACCTGCCTTGCCACTACGCTGAATTGCTTCATTTGTTAATAATATACGAATAATATATCATAAAAGAAATCAACTCTTATGGATCAGAAAAACAAAACACGCGAAAATCATTTGAACTGGCCAACCGGAAGCTGACACGCACTCGTCCATGTCCTTCCACTATTGTAATTTTACCTGTGGATTTGAATTCGCAGCTAAAAGCGCAGCTCGATCCAAAAATCAATTCCATGCAATAAGAATGACCTTCAAGGGCATGGTTAGGTTCGTCTCCTTCTCCTGAGTGCAACCATGCCCATTATAGGGACCAATTTCACCTGAAACAAGAATCCCTAAAAACAAAAACGTAACCCTAGCTATGGTGTTTTGGGGTTACAATGCCTATAAACCAAATTGAATATTGCCAAAAGTTCACAAATGACATGAGGGTTATGAATATGCAAGCAATTTGTTCAAATGATGCAAGAATAATGATTCACGATTCTAAGAACAGGGCGGGTTGTCGTGATACTTACAGGGCATTTGGGCATCTGAGAATGATTTCTTTTGATCCAGGAAGGTTGAGTGAACACCTAGGAATCGATTGGGACTGGTCTCAGCTTCTGAAAACGCCTCTAAGTATGATTTTGATTTCACACTTTTTAGTGAATTTTGCAACTTTGTTCTGCCTCTTCTTGCAGCCTCCAACCCTTATTTCGTTCCTTGTGGCTTGCTTATGTATGATACAATGTGCTAGGGTAACAATTATGGTCCAAATCTTCTCCCATCATGGCTTGCTTATTTGATTTGATCCACTCTTTAAACCTTTCCAATTTAGCCAAAAATTAATCTTTTTGCACATGATTTGGTGATTCGAGTTTGATGATGATATTGATGATAATTAAGACCTGAAACAACCAAAAAGATCTTAGATAATCAAAGCTTGGATTTTATATGATTTAATTTGATTTAAAATGAAATAATTCAATCAAAAATCAAATAAAATAATAAAAAAGAAATATGGGCTCATGGCTGAAGCTAGGACACGTGGACAATGATGCAAGCTCAAATCAAGTGGAAAAGAATGGGCCCATTTGACAAAATTTGAAGTTTTGGGGATAGTTGACTTTTGGCAATTTTGCAAAAATGCCCAACTTCAACAATTCATAACTTCTTCAATTTTGAAATTTTGGAAGTGTTCTTGGAATTTTTAGAAAGCTTGAGATGTCCTATAATCAACCCTTTTGATCTCATCGCATTTTGATATTCCATGCTCAATTCACAAGCTTTGTCAAAAAATGTGTTTTTGTTGACTTTCAAAAATGACCTATAATGGCCAAATTTATAACTTCTTGTAAGTGCATTTTCTGATCTTGGGGTATGAAGATAGATCGTAGGAAATTGCATCCTCTTCAAAATGAGCTTTGGATGGGTCATTTCTCATAAAATATGAGAACGTTATGCTTAGTCAAAGTTGAGTTGACTTTTCCTACAAAACCCTAATTTAGCAACTTTTAAGTCTTGATGAATTTTGAGCAATCCTTGATGAATCATGATCAAACCTTGATCAAATGATGAAATATCCTTCAAAATGAGAATGTTGACAAAAAAAATTGAAGTTTGACTGTGTATAGGTCACAGTTGACTTTTGCCCTAGCACAATCGATTTTTGGACCTTTTGAGCAATTGACTGAGCAAACTTCCTCTGCAAGGCTTGAAACTTGACATGGATGACCTTGAGAACATATTAGGACATTGGGGAACACTTGAGGTCATTTGTACTCAAGGTTCTTGATGCAACACAAAACCCTAATTTGGGGTTGACTGCCTTAGGAGATAGCTTGTCTGTCCAACTCTTGAGTAAGCTTGAGCAACTTGGAGATTTTTCTTGCAATGTCTTGAGAAATATGAGAGGGAAAATTTTGGGGTACAACACCAACCTTTATTCATATTTTTCTTCAACAGATTTTCCAGCGCGTTGCAAACCAAGGAGCTCACCGTGAACCATCAGGATCTGGCCATTCAGCTCATCAGTGCTCCAGATCCAATGTCTTTCCTTTGGAGGACTACCATACGCCCCCAGTCAACGTGAACACTAGATTGGGCGAAGTCAAGCAGGTCTTATCCATTTGGGCCCAGCAATTCAGATAGCACCCCCCATAATTGCTAATACAGGCCCATTATTCCTTCCTTTTTCTTTTAGTTTATTTAAATCTTTCAATATTTATTTCATTTTTGTTTAATTCACAAATTAATTTATTTTTTCACAAAAAAACATAAAATCAATAATTCACAAAAAATTAGGGTTAGTTTTTTTATTTTATTATTATCAAAATTAATTTAATTTAATTTAATTTAGGAAATTGTAACTTGCTTTCATAAATAAAATCAAAATAGAAATTAGGTTAAACTTTTGATTAAATTCAATTCTTTTCTCAAATAAATAAAAATACAAAAATAGGTTGTAGATTAAATTAATTCATTTTTCTTCTTAAAATTAAAATTAATTAGAATTAGGCTTTCCTTTTTTTAACAATTCCATTACTTTCTTAAAACATAACAAAAACATTTTCTTAATTAATCGCAATTAGGTTTAGACAAGGGTCAAAACCCTGATTATCTCGTATTCAATTCATCGTGCGCGCGTTATTTATTTTTTGCCAATATTGTTGTAATTGTTCATGGTTTGTAATAGTTTAATCTAGGGCTTTTTATTTATGGATTTTTCCTGGTTTTTGGCTATGTAATTAATCCCCCTCCCCAAAGCCTTGTAATACCGTAGATTTACTTTCTCGCTTAATTCTCGCAAATATTTGACTGTTTAGATGTATGCTAATAGGATTGTATGATAAGAATGCATGACAAATTAATACAGCTAGAAAACCCTAATGTGCAAAGACTAAATAATTGAAGACAGATCACTCGCACATATCACTCTTAGGGTATACTCACACTTCGGTTGTCTTCGGTAAACGATCATTAAGTATAGGGTGTCTTAGTGGTTACTCTCCTGTCTAAAAGATCAAATGTCCCATTCGAATGTTGCCTCAGAAATGTTGCCTCGAATATGATCTTAAGACTCTAGGGTGATTACTAATATGTCCTAACATTGCTTTAGTGATCGTACGTCCCTTTTGAATTGACCCTTACAACTCCAACGACGGTGCTACCTATTTCTCAATAGTAGGATAGCGCTATCCAAAGGAACAAGGATAGAAACAATCCTTTTTCGAGTACGTAGATGCTAGTAGGTACTTGCTCAAATCAAAGCTTTTCACACTTACACATTTTCAAAACAAATTTCAAAATAACTTCGTCACACCTTTGAGGACTGATACAAGGGTTATCACGAAGTCAAACTTTTCAAAACAAAGCACATACAACAAGCAATTTTAAAAGATGAGAAAGTACCTAAGATCCCATGGAAAACCATGGATAGAAAGGGTGCTAACACCTTCCCTTTCTATAATCTACCCCCCCCCCCCCCCCCCCCCGTACTCAGAATATCTCGAAAAATGATTTTTTTTCTGTACTTTTTTCCTTTTCAGTTGGATGAAATAAAAGTCGGTGGCGACTCTTTCTTACCGCGACATTTTGCAAACACAACACGCAAAATGCAAACCAGCATTTCAAACAGTCGGTTCTGCCACCGTATCACAGAATTGGCGACTCTGCTGGGGAATTAATAAGTGGGGTATACCTTAGGATCTAGTTCATCATAATTGCTTCTCTTGATTGTTTTGATTGCTTTACTTTTAAGGGTTTTATTTGGGAGTTACTATAGGTCCTAACCCGGATCTGGGGACACCTTTTAGGTAAGTAGCAATAAACTGTGAGGGAACTGTACGGCGTAACCGATACGGTTGAAGCAGTAGCTACGTTGATGTGGCACATTGGTTGGTACATGTATCCCTTGTGGAGAAATGAGGAGAATACGGGGCCGCTGCGAGGTGTCGTTAAGCATCAACTGACCTTAGAACCTTTAATCGCCCAACTTGGCCATTAGAAAGTAGTGAGATAGTCGGTGTGATACGGTGGAGAACTGACTAGGGTTTTGCGTTTGTTTTCGCAAATGTTTCGGTTGAGCAAGAGTCGCCACCCGACTTTTTATTTTATCCTAAGGAAAGGTTTAAAAAGCACAGCAAAAACCTTTGAGATTTTTCTTGGTTCGGGGAGTAGATTATAGAAGGGGAAGGTATTAGCACCCCTTCTATCCATGGTTATCCATGGGCTCTTAGATACTTGCTTAGATCAACTTGCCTCAGTTTTCAATTGTTTGAAAGGGTGCTTTGTGTGTGGCTTTGAAAAGGTTTTGAAAAAGATGCCTTGCATAGGCTACCCTTGTAACAATTCTGTACTCGAATGTTTTACAAAGGTGTTTGTCTTTTTGAAAAGACGTTTCAAGGGTTTGAAAAGTTGATTTTGAAAGTGTTTGTGAAGTGGGTTTTGAAATAAGGCAAGCGTTTTTCTTGGAAAGTTGACAAGTACTTAAGAGTTCATCTACCCTAAAATTTTCTCAAAGATTTTTGTCATGTTTTAAGCCTTTTGACATTTTGTTCCACCATTGCATTTGGTGGACAATCTTGTCTTAGGAGATGAAAGGGACGGGCGCGGGTCATCGTTTAGACCATAGTTGCAATAGTGTTAAATGTCTTTGGGCAATTTTCTTTAAAAGGGACTTGATCATTTTACTTAGGCAACATTTTGAGGGACTATGATCATTTGATTGTTTGTTTTACCCAAAGAAATTCAACATGCAATATGGCCCATTTTTGAAAGGCAACAAAGTGGAATACCCTAGGGGGTGCAAGTGTGAGATGTGTTGTTTATTTTCATGCTCATTTATCTTGTATTAGGTCCAACTATTTTTGTTCATTTTTATTCGCATACAAAACCCTAATTCTAGCATAGTATGTTTAAAAAGCATAAAAAGTGCGAAATTTAAATTCCTACGCTATTACATCACAATAATATGGGGAGGGGGGTACAATGTTTCAAATGGGGTTTATTTGGGCAAGAATTTAAATCTAAGCTATTACATCATTTTTAGGAATATTTACAAGATAAATAATTGCATAATTAAATAGAAATTGACATAAATATGCAAAATATAAAAGGAATTTTTATGTATATGTAAAAAAAAAAGGTATTATTTATGTAAAATAAAATAAAGAAAATAAAAGGGTATTATTTTGAGGTATTTTCAAATTTAGGGTAAAAACCCTAATTTTAATCAAAATGTATATTAATTAATTAATTCATACAATATTCATTATTTACATACAAAAATAAAATAAAATATGATATATTTGTAAAAAAGGTATTTTTAGTATTAAACATTAAAAAATAAAATATGTACATTTTTGGTGTTTTTACTCTAAATGCATTAATATATATATATATATATATATATATATATATATATATATATATATATATATATATATATATATATATATATATATATATATATATATATATATATATATATATATATATATATATATATATATATATATATATATATATATATATAATATATATATATATATATATATATATAT